>RXPK01000063.1:537253-1272848 GCA_004143645.1 Protaetia brevitarsis
CGAATTTGCAAAGGTCCCGAAACGTAACAAAGCCTTAATTAAATATACATTATTTGAAACCTAATTCGTGTTTCATTTCGGAACAAGTAATTTGATTTATTTCACCTATATATATGAAGTAATATTTAATATTCTTTAGAAAACAACAGGACTGCGTCATAGCATGCTGGCCACTGGTGGTGGTCCACCGAGAGGAAGCCGCAGCTTGACCGAGTATTGGAAATGGTGGAGAATGCTGCACTGCATATGAACGAAACCTTCGTCTGACGACAGCACTGCAAAAGATAGCAAAAGAGTTGTTGAGGGAGGTTGAAGCAAGGAAGGCAAGATGGGCGATTGAGAAAACTAAAAATCGAGAGCCATGTACAAAGCTGAATTGACTTATTTCAAATTAGAATAGTATAAGAAACAGTTCGTCGTAAGTCGGCGGGTGAAGTGCACGTGTGCTAGTCACAGTTAGAATTGTCTGTTGCTAAACTTTGATTTAGTTGTTTTTCTTCTTTCTATTATGAGTTGTTAAATATGGAATGGAAGAGGTTGATTGAGTTTCTGTAAAGTCTAAAACTTTAATTTTAATTTCGAGAGGATTTTTTTGTTGGGTTTTGTCCTGTGGTGTTCATTCGTAGGCTTCAATACGCATCTCTACCCGTATCGCGCGTGGGGAACAGGTACTCGCCGTTTCGTCTAGTACGGCAAGCGACATGAATATGCAGTACTCGAATAATGTACCAGGCTCTTCCGTTGACGGAGGTAGCTTGGATGTGTCAAATGTACCGTCAAGCAACAAAGTTACATCACTAGATAGTTCCCGTACACCGTCTTTTGCTTCGTACTGAAATCTGATTCATCGAACAATTTTTCGTTTGCTGGCAGAGACCCACATTTGTTTTTGACACAATTGACGAAACGTCTAAAAATGATTACATTATCGCTGTAAGCGAAATTATTAGTCCGAAAAATATTTTGTTGTGTCTCTATTCCATGCTGACGATACTATTGAAAAAGAATTAAAACGGTTAGGACTTAAAATTGTCTCGCCTATTAAATTTATTAATGGTGGTATTGCAAAGAAAGGTTACAGACATATTATTAGTTTTAGAAGGCAAGTATATATATAGTTCTGGATGAGAACGATAAGCTTTCCTATTCTTTATTAATATAGTTTTGAGATAATATCTTCAGAATATTTCTCTCCTTTGATGAAATCAGGTGTTTTCTGTGCAAAAAAGGGTCATATTGCATCCAAATGTCCCGAGAGTAGCATTAATAGTTTAAATCGCAAAGTCTCTCTCCTTCCAGTGAGATTCCGATTCAATCGGATACTACTTCTGCCCAGGTTGGCTCCAAACTCGAATCATTAAAAAAGTCAAGCACCGCCTTCGTCTCCTACGGAGACATGATCCTTCTCCGGCATAGTGGAGGTTTCAGGTTCTCATTTTCCTTCTTGCAATACTCCTTCTGTTGATTCCCCAGAGCAATTCTTAAAACTTCCTTAGAAGTAAAAGAAAAAAGGAAGGAGTTACACCCAAGGAGATTCCCCTTACTTGGCAATTAAGTAAAATTAAGATAATATAGAAGTTCTTGATTTTGACAACTATTGTAAGTTTTTGGAAAACGTAAAAGGTAAACAGGACGCTCTTCTTATAGCTAGGTCGTTTACCAATGATCTACATTCTCTGTTGACTCTTCTTATATAATTCGCCCGAGTAGTTAAAACACCTAGTTTAAAAGCACGCATTAAGCGGGTGGTTAAGAGAATCAAACAATCCCTGGATCCAGGAAACTCTTGAGTGCCAGTTTTCACAGGACGATTATGATAGTACAGTGTCATAAAGCACTGAAGTCTCAGAGTTTTAAACCTCTCGCATTGTGTTTTTTTTTTGTTTTTATCCTTGTGTTATTTTATTCCGTTCCTTGTGTTTTTCCTTTGTTTCCTTTTTTCTTTATTTTCGCAATAGCTCTTCGGGATTTGAATATTATTCAGTGGAACGCACAATCCTTGCGTGCAAAAAGAGAGCAATTTTGGGAGCTCATGGCAAGTGATATCTTATCTTTAGTGTGTGTGTGTATAGACCAATTCATACTTGCTTGGGCTATCGAGATTCGCTCGAGAACGCTCATCATTCCAGTTTTGGCAGCCATAAAGTAGATGATGCAATCGTTCAAAAGTTTGATTGGTGCACATTGGGGATTGCTATTGTTCTGATCACTTCCCCATTTTGATTACAATTCATTCTGGCTACGCCGATGAATCAACTATTTACCCTTCGTCTAAATGGAAAATTGACAGTAGCAAATAGAGTTGTTTAAAGACCACTGTGAGACCCATTTTCGACCAAATTTACGAGAAGATAGCGCTGAGGAAAAATTGGAATATTTATATCAGATAATTTATCAAGCCGCTGATCATTGTTTTAAACAAAATCAGCCTTTTAAGGTACGTGATAGACCACATCCCCCTTGGTGGGATTCCGACTGTTCAAGAGTTGTTAGAGAAGGGTAATTCGTTTTAAGTCAGTACAAGGCATGCCCTACCATAGATAATTTCATCAAATGTCAGGAAATGGTGGCTTACAGTAAAAGATTTCTTAAGAAAAAGAAAAGGGGTAGTTGGGTTAAGTTCTGTAACAGTTTAAATCAGCATACTCCGATTAGTCAGCTCTGGCAGATATTTAAAAAACCTAATAGGATCCCATCACGCAAACCTGCAGGTGTGGATGGGCGGACTGTAACCGAGATCTTGGAGCGGCTTGCTCCAGTTACGGTACCATACCGAAACCTCGCAACGTATGTAATTCCATTAAGACCCATTGATACGTCCGTCCACTTTGGCCGAATTGAAGTTGGTTCTGGGGATGAGGAAAAATTCTGCCTCAGGGTTGGATAACGTCCCCTATATTTTACTCAAACATCTTCCTGACAAAGCCCTTGGCTTGCTATTGTATATTTTTAATTCTATGTGAAAGGATGGGGAAGTGATTAAAGAACTGAGGAAAGTCTGTTGTAGTTCCCATCCCGAAAGTTAATTATAACGCCTCTTCTTTCCGTTCAATATCGTTATTATCATGCATATTGAAAGTTTATGAGTTTTTAATGAAAGGTATACTATAGTGGTGGGTACACTGGAATGAATTGTTGCAGTATGGGTTTAGGCACCAGAGGGGAACTGTGGATGCAGTGATGGATCTGGCGTCTGAGATTCTGTTAGGTTTCACGCGAAATCTTTATGTGGGTACGATCTCTATTGACCTTAAGAATGCTTATAATACTGCCGATTTGGATATTCTTTTCTCAAAACTTTGTGAATATAAAATGACTTCTATTATGGCTAACAGCATAGTTAACATTTTCAAAGGTCGTGCAGTTTATATAAGAGCTCACAAAAACACTTTGGCAGGGCCACGTACAGTTAATTTAGGGCTGGCACAGGGCTCTATCTTGAGTCCGATTTTGTTCAATCGCTCTTCAGCGGATTTCCGTGGTATGAAAGCCACGAATATTCAAATGATTCAGTATGCAGATGATTTCTGCATCGTGGTAACGAGCACACTCTGCAAGGGTTTGTGGGGTGATCTGTCTGAGTTATGGACGAAGACCAATGAGTGGCTTCTTCTCTATGGTTTTGATCTATCCCCTGAGAAATCCAAGGTGGTTTTATTTTCTCGTCACAGGTTACCCCAACAAAATCGTATAAAACTTAATCAAGATTTTCTGCAGTTGGGAGGTTGTAAAGATACTTAGGTTTTTTCTTAGACAAAACAAATTAAGGTTGGTCCAACATCACGGTCGTATCATATTGATAATATAGTGAATAAGTGTGAGAGATGCATAATTTTTTTGAGAATGTTTGTAAAGGTCAGATGGAGGGCGGGCAGGAGAAGTAGCACTGATATACTACAAAGCATGTATACGATCTCACTTTGATGACGGTTGCTTTCTTTAAAATTCGCTAATGAGAGGCAAATGGGAGAGTGTTGCCAGTTTAGCTGATTATATTAGCATTTATAGGGACGCCTCTAAATATGTGGAGAGTTGTGGCTGTGCATTTCTTGTCGGTGGTAAATCGAAATCGGGAATCGGCAAATATTTTTCTGCTGAGGCCAAGGCAATCGTAAAGGCCTTCAAATATGTAAAACGCTGTAACGTGAGAGGGTTGCATTAGTGACAGGACTGCCTTAGTTTTTTACAAGCTATTCGTAAAAGGAAATGGTTTACCAAAGTGCATCCTTTAGTGTTGGAAGCCCTGTTGTGTTGCGCTGAACTGGAGGAGCAACGTAAAACAATTAAGTTTTTATGGGTGAAAGCCCATGTGGGCTGTCCGTCATGAAAGGGTGGATTGTTTGGCTAAGGAGTCGATAGGTAGCGGTGAGCCCTTAGTTGCTATAGTTTACTGTCGGGAAGTTGTTGCCAATTTAAAAAAAAATCCTACGTGAGAAATGGCAAACAAGATGACAAGAGGCTTGTAGAGAAAAAGCCACGCAGTACGCCAAAATTCCCCCTTCGATTTTTTACTCACGTTGCAATGGCAGTCATGCAGTTTTGTGTTTTTTTTTATTCTTCTATTGCCAGGATAAAGTTTAGTTACAGCGCTTTTTCCAGCGCATTTATACAGATTAGGAATACTCGATTCGCCTGCTTGGCAATGTGGTTATGAAGTGATTGATTTGAACCATTTAATTTTGGGTTGTCCGATGTATGAGATTCATCGTTGAGACTTAGTAGAGTTCTTATTAAAGCATAATATATCTTTTCCTACAGCGATTGTGCCTATCCTTCAATGTAACAATTTTGAAGTATATCACGTTCTCATGGTTTTTTAAGAAACGTGAAATTATAATTCAAATGTCTGATTTAGTTAATGTGGCTGATGGGTTTTGATCACTTAATGTCAAAAAAAAAGAGTGTAAGAAACACGTAAATGTTGTATTGTTGGAAAATCATTTGCTATTATTTGAATGTACGAAACAATTTGTCAGACGAAAGTCTGAATTAATAATTTTTAATTTATCATCTTTTTTAAGATGCACTCTCGATGTTCGTAGATGATACATGGGTAGTTTATTGCATTGTTGTCTTCATTTGGTTCATTTAGTTTAAGGTTTAGGTTTAAGCATTTGATATAGCATTTGTTGTTTAAATTTTGGTAATGTGTTTCCTGTACACATGATCGAAAATGTATTAATACATGAAACCGACTAAATATCACAAGGTAAAATTGTTAGCACAATTGACAGCGAAAATATATATAGTATAAATAAATTTGAAAATACTTTACTTGTTTAGGTAAATAAAACAAGAATTTGGGGTTGATATTGATTCACAATTTATTATGCTTGTTAATCTATCTCTTCTTCAGACCTATAATGCGATTGATTAAACAATAATTACCCAAGAAATTCTTACCTTCACTTGCACTTATAGCAACTATATGTATATAAATATAATAAATATAGGGATAAACTATATAAAAATGTGATGACAAGATAATTTTGACTTTGAGTGGACAATATTACATTTAAAAAATCTAAACAATAAATAATTTAACAATTTAAAAAATTAATGAAGATTAAATTCGTAGTATGTGGATGGAGAGTAACTACTATATTAAGACGTATAAAAGATATTTAACAAAACATTTTTATATTTCATATAAAGAATTATGAAAATAGTACCAGAGGAGGTAAACAATCAATACATATACGCGTCATACGTCGGTTACATCATAATTTTTACATTTCTTATAATATTTTTGTAATTATTTATTGCCAAATTGGTTTGCACTTTTGTATTTAAATTATTATGTAATTTATGTATAGCTAAGCTTTCCAAAAAGGTTCTTTTATTGTAGTTATTCTCTTGAAATAAAATTTTCGAAATTAACTGTGTGTTCTTCTCTATGTAAGTGTGTTGCTAAAAAAAAGATTTTTTTTATGGGAACGCCTTCTGATTTTTTTTTTCGACCAAAGGATACCATCCTTACCAACGCAAAATGAAATATTTGCAGAAAACAGATAAAAAGATAAGAGGTAAATTTTGAGAAATCGAAGTGTGCAGCCAAGTTATTAGACTTCGTTTTCTCCGCGTTTGACTCGGTATCAATGAGCTTTTATCGGTTAGTAGTATGCTTTTATTACTTCTTATATACTAAAAACATTAATAACATAGCAATGCAAAACTTACCACTGTGATTTTTTAGGAGCGATATGACGGACTTCAGCACACTACTTTTATCCATTTTTCGTCTATCGGTAGTCACCATTGAACTTAATTCTCCTACTAAAATATTAAATTGATCCCTACGCTTCTTTTCACTTAGGTTTCTAGTTTTCCTAGGCCAAAGTAAACAGTGTATTAGGCAAATAAATAAATATGCCTTATAATAAGGACGTTTAAATAAATAAACAGTTTCGATAATATTTCTTTATATAGCTTTATTCTTACTATTTATCTACTACATGATCTTGAGAAAATCCAAGAATATTTTGTGATTAGTTTCGATTAAAAAATCTTTATCAGGCTTATACAAAGAGAATCTAAAGTTAAACACTTTATTTACATCGTTTTACAAGTATCATAAATAAGTATAGATGTTATTAATATTTTATAGTATTTTAGTAATATTAAGAATAAGAAAAGGGAAAAACGAAATGCGGGCAACTATATGATAGTAAAATTAGGTCAAATATAATAATATTTTTGTAATTGCCTTAAGATTATATAACAGTTAAATATTTTGGATATAGAGAAGCTATTAAAATATTAGTTTCATTTGCTTCTGATATTATATGATTTCAATCAAAATCATTGCTGTTAAATTTTGACATTTCTATCTAATTCGACTATCCTGTTTAAGTATGTGTAAACTCTGTTTTCTTCTTTTGTTATTTGTATTATTTTGATTAGTGGTTGTGCTTCTGTGTTTTATCGTTGGTTTATTATTTATAATGGATTTTACATTTAATGAATATACCGATATGTCCAGTCGAGGACTTTTTGAATGGCCGCCTAGAGAACAGCGACCGCCGCGATAGTCACAATCTATTCTATTTCAGGACCTATGTGCAGATGTGTTGGCGCGAACGAATACATAGAATGTTTCTATACTTATGCGGCAATACGTAATAAAACAGATTGTGACTAGCGCCTTGCTAGTTGCTATGTAGGGGACATTCCAAAAGTCCACGACTGCACAGGGGGTATGGTTTCTGTAATGGAAATACTAATGCGACAGAACAAGAATATTACGTACTGCTGTAGTCTGGCACCCCGGGTTTCGGAAATTTAAATGTGTATTTTTATTTATTCCTAATCAGCCTTGTCAAAACAATATTAGAGTTTCCACTATTCTTATTTTTGTTAAGAATTTTGTTTTAATTGTTAGAATTATTTTATTTGGACAGTTGTATATATTAAATTTCATTTATTTGTACATTTTGCGTACTCCTGTATTGTATAGTTTATTTGCTAGTTTTTTCTTAGCGTTGCGCTGTGCGTTGAACGCACGAGTTTGTAAATTTCATATATATGCGGTGTTAACCTAGAGGCCTGGGGAGTTATCAGATAGACGTGCCCGCGTATTGTTGTTTAGTTTTTGGTTACCGTTTATGGTAATCCGTTTTCATTTTTAAGATGTAGTTCGTTGTTGTATTTAAAATCGTCTATCTAGTAATTCGGTTAATTCGTATTTCTGTATTTGTGCACATTACATGTAAGGCTTTTTAATTATATTCGTTTTAGAAGTAAGCGCGTTTAGAGTTTAAATTTTCCGTTTTTTTTTTTTTTTTTGTAGTCATATTTAATTTAATTTTATCACCTCGGGGTAGGTGAAGTGAAGCTGTGAGCTTGTTTTATATTTCATTTTT
This sequence comes from Protaetia brevitarsis, assembly GCA_004143645.1. Taxonomy (NCBI): domain Eukaryota; kingdom Metazoa; phylum Arthropoda; class Insecta; order Coleoptera; family Scarabaeidae; genus Protaetia; species Protaetia brevitarsis. Next base: position 545,116 of record RXPK01000063.1, read on the forward strand.
GATTTTGCTTGTTTCTTTACGTCATTTGAATTTAATTTTAGTTTGCCTTGAATTTTTAAAACCACGTATTTTTTTTTTGTTGTATAGAAAGTCCTTCTAGAACGAATTCACCATTTTGTTTGCTAAAGGATTTGCATTGTCCTTTTTAATTTGTAGAATCTTATGCAGGTTTGTTTTATGCCAGAATCTTATATTCACCGTTTTTATCCTGTTAATTGTATCAAATGTTTTTTTTTTTTTTTAAATAAATTTATGATGGTGAATATCATTTTAAAAATCACTAGTTCTTTTATTTTGAATCTGCCATTTCAATTTTTGGGAATTTTAATGAAAGTCATTTTTGCAACCGCCACTATTACTTTTATAAAAAGTTTCTTTGAGATTGAAGAATCTCTGGCGCCCTTTTAAATTCATTTTTGCTGAGCTAGCTAAATTAATTTTGTCATTTTTAATTTCTCTTTACTTATATGCTTGGACCATCAGTACACAGCAGTACGTTTCCCAAATCGAAATTGCAATAATATATGTATCTTTTAAATATCATCTGAATACATACCACCGTCATTAGGGCAATCTTATATAATGATGGTAGTAAAGCTTTTTTTTTATAAGAGTTAATTGTTGATTGCTTGGTTTCTCATATTTTAGTGTGTCACTTAAATTCATGAACACAGAGAAAAAACGAACGAAGTCTTTCGAACCAGGAGATGATCCGGCGTCAGCATGGGGAAAATTGAAACAGAAAATCGAGCTGTATTGGGTAGCGGCTGACTTGGACAAAGCGTCAATAGCAAAACAGAGAGCAATTTTGTTACATGTATTAGGCGAGTATGGATTGGATGTGTACAATACCCTTACCTTCAAGGAAAAAGGTGATGCACAAACTGTTAAGGTTATTCTTACAAAACTTACTGAATACTTTGAACCTTATAAAAATGAAAAATTTCTTCGATTTCTATTTTTCAGATGTAATCAAAGCGAGAATCAAACAGTAGATCAGTACGTTACGGAATTAAAACAAAAATCAGCAGACTGTGGATTTGGCGAGTTAAAGGACTCATAAATAAGAGACAGACTGGTCTGTGGTATATTGAATGATCATCTAAGGGAGAAATTGTTAGGTGAAAGGTCTCTAACATTAACCAAATGTATAAGTATTTGTAGGGCTGATGAAGAATCCCGGAAACAAGTAAAAGTCATAGCGGCAGGAACACACAATGGAAATTCCGTGGAGGTAAATAAGATGAAGAAGCAACAAGAAGAGAGAAAAGAAAATAAATATAACATGAAGCAGAAATGTAACAAGTGTCACCGATGTGAAACGCAACATGCCTTTGGAAAGTGTCCAGACTGGGGTCAAGCTTGTAATAAGTGCGAGAGACTTAAACAGAGAAACAGAAACCTTAAATCTAGGCTCGATTATAGTAGTGAATGAGCAGTTGCCTGTTTATAATATAATAAAAGATGGTACAAGAGAATGGACAGAGAAAATAGAGGTTGGTTCTAGTTTATTTGTTAATTTTAAGCTTGATACGGGAAGTGAAGCTAATATTTTGCCGGTACAGATATATAATAAGTTAAGTATAAAACCAAAGTTGCTTGAAGGCAATAAGTTTTTGTTAGTTTATAATAAACAGAAGTTAATCAAAGGAGTGTGTGAAATTACATTGAATCAGAAAAAATTTAGAAAGAAAATTTGATATTTATATCTTAAAGGATAATTATGAACCAATTTTAGGTCGGAAGCCATGCGTCGCTTTAAATTTAATTCAAAGAATATGTGGTACCGTAGAATCTGATACAAAGTGGTCGATCGCAGCTTCCAGTATATTACATGATTTTAAAGATGTATTTCCAGGAGTGGGATGCTTTGGTAAACCATGTACAATTAAATTGAAAGATGGAGTGATACCTTCCATATCTAGATGTAGAAAGGTTCTTCTGGCGCTTCATAAAACTGTGAAGGAGGCACTCTTAAAATTAGAAAAAGATGATATAATATCAAAGGTAGAAGAAGCTACAGATTGGCTCAATGCTATGGTTGTAACAGAAAAGAAAGATGGGTCAGTGCGTTCGTGCATGGATCCAAGGCCTCTCAACAAAAGCATTGTAAGACAAAGATTAGAATTGCCCACATTTGAAACAATAATGGCACAAATTGGGAAAGCACAATGGTTTTCGGTATTGGATGCATCTTGTGCTTTTTATCAAATTCCGTTGGACAGGGAGAGTGCGAGACTATGCACCTTCATAACGCTGTTTGGACGTTACATGTTCAGTCGTCTACCGTATGGACTAATTAATGCCGCAGAAATATTCCAAAAATATATAAATGATTTGATTTGTGATCTAGATGGTATGCTAGCATACATGGACGATATTCTGGTATTTGGAAATTCACCCGAAGAACATAATTGGAGACTAGCAAAATTACTAGATAAAGCAAGGAAGGCAAAATGTGAAGTTCAAGAAAGAGAAACTCCAATTAGCCAAAAATAGTGTTACGTTTTTAGGTCATACTATCTCAAATAAGGGAATACACATATTAGAGGAAAGAGTAGAAGCAGTACAAAAAAATGAAACGACCGACCAATGTTAAAGAGTTACAGTCATTTTTAAGTATGATTAATTATCTTATTTTTAGTAGAATTATTAATAGCATAGTAGAGTTTGCGTTTACTTTTAAAGAAAGAATCAGTATGGTCCTGGGACAATAACAGTCCTCAAGAACGCGCTTTTATAAAGTTAAAGAAACTGATTAGTGAGGTTCCGATTTTGAGTTTTTACAATCCTGATGTACCAGTAACGCTGGCTACAGACGCTAGTCAGTATGGTTTAGGTGGTCATATAAGTCAGGAAGGTCATCCAGTTGCATATTGGTCAATGTCATTGAATGCATCACAAAGAAATTACGACCAAATTACAAAGGAATTACTGGGCATAGTATTAGGATGTAAAAAATTTCACTATTACTTATATGGAAGATCCTTTGTGGCTATAACAGACCATAAACCTCTACTAGGTCTTATAAAGAAACCCTTCGACTCACTTTCACCAAGATTACAGCGTTTAGTAATTAGATTAATGAAGTACGATGTAACACTACAATATATACCGGGAAAAGAAGTGTATATTCCTGATACATTATCTAGAGGTCCACTAGAATTCGAGAAAGCCACAGATTTTCCAGAGGATTTTTGCATCAGTTCGATCATTTTAGTATCCGACCAAAAATGTGCTGACTTACAAACGTGCACCAATTCTGACCCAGAATTACAGATTATAAAACATTGCCTATGAAATGGTTGGTCTAATAATATTTCAGCAGTAAAACGTGAGGTGAAGGTTCATTATTCATATAAAGATGAAATATTTGAATTAGATGGATTTTTATTCAAAAGTAACAGACTTATAATTCCAAAGGAAAATAGGCTTGATGTATTCAATAAATTACACTCCTCTCATCAAGGTATTACGACATGTCAACGAAAAGCTCAGGAAGCAGTATTTTGGCCAGGTATAAACGAGCAATTAACCAACTTAGTATCATTCTGTTTACTATGCTTAAAATGTTCTAAATCTAACTCCAAACAACCAATAATTTACCATGAGATTCCTGAACTGCCGTGGGAGAAGATAGGAGTGGATTGATTCTCAACATTATTTGATCGCATGTGACTATCATAGTAAGTTTGCAGAACTGATTAAAATGGCAAAGAAAGATGTTTCGTCGACGATTGAGGCTTTGCTTACTATATTCAAAAGTCATGGACTTCCGTCGATAATCATGTTTGATAATGAACCACCCTTTTTTTTCAAGAACCTTTAGACAATTCTTACAAGAACTTGATATAACCCATGTAACGTCAAGCCCCACATACAGTCAATCTAATGGGTCGATAGGGAGACATGTTGGTACACTGAAAACCATGCTACTAAAGAATCAAGGGAAACATCCGTATTTAGTCACTATGGAATACCTTCCTTCGCCAGCTGAAATGCTAATGGGAAGAAAATTTAGAACTCAGTTGCCCTCCTCTCGAAATATTCTAAAACCTCACTTCAATAAACATATTGACATAATACGAAATAATGAAACCAAGTCAGTCACCTACTACAATATTGGTAAGAAATCACTATCAGCATTGGAAAGATAACCAGTCATGCTACAACAAGGTATCAGGCAATGGATACCAGGAGAAATACTGAAAAAAGATTGAAAAAAACCCCACAAAGTTATCACGTCCGAACTCAGAAGGGAGGTGAAATTAGAAGGAATAGAATTCATTTAAAGGAAATTCCATCTAAAGGGTCGGTTCCACTTATCGAAGAGATTCAAGCAGGTGTTGGTCAAGAAGCAAGTGAAGAAACAACCCATGGCACACAGAAATCGAAACCGCTCTAAACCAAGTTTCACAACTAAGGGGAAAAGGTATCGTCTAAAGGAAGAGTCATAAGAATGCCAACTTTGATTTTAGTAAGGCTTTACACATTTAATTAAATGCAAATCGGGAATTCGATGGCTATATTTATATCCGAATCAGGCTTCCGGTTTACCCGCAAGTGATGTTAACTTTTTTTATTTTAAATGAAACACACTGTATTTTTACGAATTTCAAAGGACACCTACTTCAAGAGTGCAGTATTAAGGTTTAGCACCCCTACACTGAGAAAAATGAAAATGTCGGTACAACAAAAATTATTATTTTGAACTTTTTGCATTCACTCAACCAGTTTTCGTTTAAATCAACACACTTAAATTTTATTGCAAAACCAAGTAACCTCATTGAAAGAAAACATATTTTAGTTGAATCATAATGTGTTAATTAAAACAATTATTTGCTTTAACTCATCAATGGAACTATCAAATTGAGTTAACTGAATGATGTGCGGCGATTTAAACAAACATTTATTTTAATCCAATATTAAGATTGTTGGATGAACCACAATTGTAGATTGATTCAAAATATTAGTGCAACTAATTCTGCGTAATTGATTTAAACACTCCGGTGGTTTGAGCATATTTAAATACAAAAATTTGTTGAGTAAACCAATTATTAGTTGAATCAACACATCTTTTTTTCTCGGTGAATGTTTAATAACGACGAAGATATTTAATTAAGTTTTCTTTAATTCATGTTTATATTTATTTATCCATGGAATTAAAATTCAGTACTTGACTTAAGCTGTCAGAATTAATTTTATAAATGTCCAAATATTAATAATGGCGATATTAACTGAAAAAGAACATATTGAAATTCTAATGATGACTGGGTTTGGTGACTGCGTTAGAACGTATGACAAAGTATGATTTATTTAATAATTTTCATGAAGATCGGCAACCAATAACACGATTGGTAAAACTTTGAAGTTTAAGTTAATCGGAAATGTTAAAAATTTACCGAAAAGCAGAGCACCAAAAGCTGCGACTAATTAAATTATTGCTCAAGATATTGCTAGAGAATTAGAGGAATTTTCTTCTACTACATCTCAATTATAATTAATAATTGTTTTAAACATGATGAAGAGGTTACCAATCAAATTTCTTTGAGTTTGTGTCATAATTTATGCAGCAACACCAACCTATCTTATTCATGCATATTACCCAAACCTACCACACTAAACTCTTATGCCGAACGTTCGGCGTTTTCCTGTTTATGTGCTCGGAGTTCGACACACCCTGAGTCGCGTGAACGGTCGCGTCCACACGATTCGTGTAAAGTTCGGTAATTGCTGAACATTGTTTGAGTTCAGCGAAATCCTATCGTGTGGACGCACTTTTACTACTGTTTTAATATACTATTGTAAAATTTTTTTTAATTAGACTCTGTTTCAGTTTTTTAAGCAAAACATTGAATTTTCCACCATTTTTTTGTAAATGTTTGTAAATAGACCTTGCAGAGATATTGATACGATATCAATGCGTAAATGTGTTTGTACGAACATTAATGAAGTTCCTACAGGGGTGAAAATCAAAGTCGTGACTGATCGGGATATTTTTTGACATTCTTTGATCGACAACTTAAAAGTACCAATATGTTTTTTTTGCGATATATCGATAAACCCATATATACAAAGATTTTGCCATCCTTATATTCCAGACAATAATATATAATTTTTTGTTTGCATGTCAAAGCATACGTGGAAAACTGTCCAGAAAGAACAAGACGCTACAAAGGCGCCAGAACAGTGTGGTGGAATGCGAACCTAGAGAATCTGTTCAACAATGCCAAATCCGACCACAGCTGGGATACATACAAAAGTAAATTTAATACAGTACAATAAAGAAATCCGTAAGGAGAAAGTTCTGCTAGGAGCGGAATGAAGCTCCCATATGTTCACGAATCCATAAAGTTCTAACTAAGGATGATAGTGCTGCGACCGAAGTGGGCTTCATCAAAAGAACTGATGGAACTTGCACAACCACTCACAAAGAGAATTACAGATTCATTTTCCGTCCACGAAAATCCTGACAGGTGCTCGTGGGTCGGCCATAGCAGATCGAGCGTCAAACAGGCCACAATTAAAAGACTGTTGACTACAGAAATTACAAGATCTATAAGAATCTAGTGGGCGTTTAGCAGATCTTCGCCTTTCAAATCTGCAGGGACGCATGGAATATTCCCTGTTAAAATCTTCAGAGCATACGTAGCTTGGGAATGTCTTCCAACTGCATGGCAAAAGCTGAGGGTAGTATACCTACCTAAGGTAGGTAAAGTATCCGATCAAACGCCGAAGTATTACAGATCAATAAGCCTATCCTCCTTTCTACACAAAGCCCTTGAAAGTCTACAGAGGTCGCATTAGATGACCTCAACAGGTTAATTACAAAGTCAGTAGAAGACAAAGAGATAGCCGTGACGGACTTTCCTGGACATCGAAGGAGCATTTAACAATGCTACCTTAAATTCAATTATTCGGACTTTAGTCGGGAGTTTTACCTCCCTTGCCATGGGCTACCCTAGTGGATGACCTAATCCGAAAGCTGAGCGGAAACGGATTTCATTGCTTGGGGTATGTTAACGACCTTACAATAGTGGTTAGAGGGCGGTTTCCAAAGGTTCTGATGGAGCGTATACGAACCTCTTTAAATACGATTGACAAATGGTGTTAACAAGAGCGTAGGCAGATGGCCTACAACTACTACTGATAGGAGGCTAAAGGATTCCATATGTCAAAGAGGCAAACTATCTGGGGGTATGGTTTGATCAAAGACATACATGGAACCCACATATCCAGAAAACAACCAACAAAGCCACTATCGCCTTAGACAGATACACTTTATTTATGAAAACTAAATTATTACAAATCATCCCAACCCCGTGCTCCAGCTAAAAAAAGGTACTACACGAGGCTACCTATTCTAAGTACTATATGGGTTCCATAACAATTGAAATGATCCTACTCAAACTAATAATTTCCCTATGAGTCTTAATAACAAAATATAATTCAGTAGCCTCGCGACCATATGAATACTACTTTTGAGAAATGATGAAATATGTGAAATGTGATTAGTTCACATAATCGCGAGTCTACTGTAAATCAGTCAGCTACCAGTTATTATTAAATGCGCCCATGGAACGACTTTCGTTATCTCCCAGCATTCGCCAAGGACACTGATTATATATAATATACTTATATAAAATCAATGGCCACGGAGTAAGGGAAAACCATGGCAAAAACCTTACTCTGGGTAAGGCAGATACAGGAGGCTGTGGGAATTTAACCCCAAGATGACTTTCTGATTATACACAAGGGTAATTAGGCTCATGATAACGCACGGAGTTATAGTAGGGTGGCCAAAGGTGCGGCAGGTGAGGGCCGCCAACACGCTAAGTGGCGTATAAAGACTGGCATGTCTGTGCGCCACGGTGGCGATGAGATCGACCCCTACCACCGCAATGGAAGTAATTTTGAACCTGCCACCGCTACATATTTACATACAAACAGCTGCAAGTTCTACAGTACATGGACTTTTGCATAGTCAAGTACCGATAAGTAAATCGCACGGCACTGGCTATCAAAAGCTATTAGATGAACTCAAGGAGGCACCCCTTTTAGGAATGCGCCGTATGAAGCCGTGGTTCAAAAATTCAACCTAGATAGAAAATATTAGGTTATAATACCAGATAAGAAGGACTTGGAGACAGATACTCCAGTAAAAGCGAACTCAAACTGGTATACAGACGACTCTAAAACGGACTACCGCGTCGGAGCTGGAATTTACGCAAAGAAGCTTAAAAAGGCTCTTTTGGTAAGCTTTAGCAAAGACACAACGGTGTTCCAAGCTGAGGTTACTGTAACCCATCATTATGCCCGAGAAATAGAAAGATGTGCTGAGCCAGGTAAAAGTGTCGGTATTTTCTCTGACAATCAGTCCACACTTAAAGCCATTAGTTCCGTAAGTGTGGGCTTTAAGCTGATTTGGGATTAGGTAAGCGCGCTAAATGAGGTGGGCAGGAAATTAACTTTGACCAGGGTCCCTACCTCCCCCACTCGAGTGTGAGAGGAAATGTGAAGGTCATTCGTTGGAGCCTTTAAAATTTTTTTTTTTAATTTTTCTTTAAATTAAAAAAACAAAAAAAATTCTTAACTTTTTTAAATTAAAAAACAATTTTTTCTAATTAAAAAAAGTTTTAAATTTTTCATTGTTTCACGCCAATGCATTTTTAACAACACCAATGTTTATCCTAACTCTTGACGCAATTAAGAAGCACCAGAGTTCTTAATAATTAATAGTATTAAAAATATGTTATACAAACGTATTAAGATAAGAATAAAAAAAAACCTCTTGCATGTAAAGCAAAAAACCTTAATAGTGTCTAAATGAATGCGCCAGCGGTATACAAAAGTATAGTATAAGTTTCTGAGTGGAAAAAGATCTCGATTCTACCAGCTAGTACCTGAATCGAAACTTGGTACTGGTTTCGAAGCATCATAAATGGTTTCGATTCAATGCAGTGTTCCGAAACATATTAAAATACTCGTTTATTCCGGAACTTTTACACGATTCTACCCAATACTTATTGGAAGCGGTGACAGGGGGAGCGGGATGTTTTGTTTAAATGATGTTTTTTTTTATAGGAACATCTTTAATGCATGTATTAATCATACGTAATAGATAAGTGACGTAAATATAATATTGAGTACCTATATTTTTATTTTGCGAATCGTAGAATCTTATAATTACCATGACATCTACGAATAAGAATATTGTTTAGACATTATTTGTTTTGTACATTAGAAGTTATTGGGATTTATCTGGAAAAATCGACCCGTCCTGTTAAATAAAATCTCGGGTCGGGTCGGAAATTCCCGATACTACACGACCCGATTTAAGAGGTATAATTAAATTCTTTATCATAATTAGTTTCTTGTGTATTTAAATAGGGGTTTTTTTTAATATATATTTTTCCGTTTCTATTAGGGTTCTGAGCTTTTTTGTTGTTGATTAAGAAGTTCATAGAAAAATCTTTCCTTCTTTTTTTTTGCGATCTAGTAGCCTCTTCAGTAATCTTGTTGGCGTCGTTACACACACATCGACTTTAGCCGTGAACGTTTTTATGTCTTCTTTAACGATAAATACAAAAAATAAATAAAACCTATGTGTATGCAGCGACTTAAAAAATTATTATTGAAATGGGTTTCAAGTGAGTCTAATAAAAAGAAAAGGAAGAGAATCGGTAAAGAGAAAGGAAATATGTTGGGATTTGTGCAAAGAATCAATTCACACTACCTCTGGCGTCTGAAAATATTACTTACAGTTACTCCTACTATATTCAGGCAACGACAGATTTGAGTTTATTGGAGCAATAAATGTCGTTCAATTAACAAAGTGAGCATTACTAAATAAATAAGGGTTGGCATAACCAAAATTGCAGTTAATTTAATGTAATTATGATGTTAAAATACCCCTTTTCCCAAGCCTAGCCTCCACTTTTCTAAGCAGCTGATAGTAACATTATTACGACAAAGTTCTTTATCCATATAGTAGCAAATATGTTCAATATATGTTTTATAAAAATTGTGGTAACCACACCCTTTGTAAATAGAAATGAATGCCTGTTTCTTTAGTTTGCTGTAACAATGATTAAAAAACAATGCTACCTTTGGCTTTACTATTTACCACAAATACAGTTGTATTAAAAGAACGCATTGTTCGTTCTAGCTTAAAATATTTATTTAATTTAACTATAAAATCTTAACAAAACTATTTTTGTACAGGTAATATTCTGATTGCCACAGTTACTTTGCGTTTTACTAAAAGTTTTATCGACTGTATACCTATTATGTATTTATGTTTTTTTCTTTCTACAAACCAGTCATTGACAAGCTTACACACAACCGTCACAACCCGATTTCGATTTCTGAACTTTGACTACCACACATCGATTTCCCTAAGCTTTGATATAAGACATCGACTATTCATTTCACTCTCCATTTTTCTCGTACGCTTTTCAATATTTGAAAAAGTAGTATATAAAGTTGCAGCCAAATGTTGTAGACATTCCCGGTAAATCCTATCGATTTCAAGTTGTTGGGGTTATCTTTGCGGAACATGTTTTAGGTGTTTATGTAATCCTATTTTTAATTCTGCGATAGTTTGTATTGATATGTAATTAGTATACTTTGTTTTTATGCATTTTCCAAATTCTGACATATTAGATGAAAAGGTACTTCAGTGATGGTAATAGTAAAATGTGGAGCAATCATCAATTTTATTAAGTGATGGTTTTACTTTGATTATTTACACAAAAACTGGAGTACCATAAAACATTTGACTGCATCAGCTTTGTACTATTAATATTTGAAATACAGTTTAGAACATGTCTTACATTTCCTTCTAAATATTTAGGGTAGTATTTACTGTATTATTAATGAGCTATTACAAGTATATTTATTTTGGTTATTACTTTATATAAGTACTTACCTTTTACAATCTCTAACGTCAGAGTCATCACCCATCGTAAGTACCTGGAGAAATACAATTATGTAATTGAATTTTAGACAGGGTTTATTTCATAACACAATAATTGTTTTTACTACGCTATCGTTTACACTGTTTCTTAGGGTGGGTTAGCTTCTTAGTGTTTTAAACTTTCACGTACGAATCTTTAAATTTCCTACGATTACCTGCATTGTTTAGCTCGTAGAAACTTTCAGAAGCATAAAGTTCACATAAAATTCATCACTTGAAAGGTAAACATTTTGATAAACATAGAAGTTTCGATATTTGGCAATTAGCAAAAAAAAAAGATTCGTAATGTATGTGTAGGAGAATATATTTCAAAGTGCAAAACTATTAACTCTCGCCTAAAGTAGTGTAGAAACTACTTTAGACATCTGTAACTGTATCAAGCTTGAACAAAAGAAGCTTTGGAATAGAAGAAAAGTAAAGCAGTCAATCGTCATCGGTTAGGACTAGAGTGCGTTGTGTGCAGTTCGCTAGAGTGTTAGTCAGCCAAGCGTCAATTGGTTATATGCAGTAGCGTAAATAAATTGAAAGTTAATAAGTTATTTTTTTAATCGTCAAGTACGTTTTGGATATGATTGTAATAGAAATTAACTATGATATATTTTTCTAAATTGTTCGTTGTAAATTGATTTTGTTGGCAAATTAATATATTTTTAAATCTAGAAAAAGATAATTCTACATCACATGAACGGTACACTACAATAACTGGTGCAAAATGGAAGTATCTAATTAAATCCTTATATTTTAAATATGGACTTTTATTTTGGGTAGTAAAAGTGTTATTGGAAATTTCCTTTAATAGCAAATAAACTGAATATCTTTGTAAAACCGCATTGATTTTGTTCCGTATCTTTTCGCCAATCGATTGATCTACACCTTTTAAATTACTAAACAATGTTTCTAGGTGTTTTATAAATATTTATTAAGAAGTTCTAATTGCCTGGCTAAATCTTCTTTCACAATTAATGCTTGGACTGCTGTAACACTTCAAATACCTAGTTTTAACTTAATACAATGGGTATAAAAAATGCGGCTTTTAACCGTGTACCCCATCGTGTTAATACAGATTCTGGCAGCAAAGGTATATTCGGGCACATTTCTATATATAACTTTATCCTAGTTGGTACTTTCTATAAAATCTTTTTAAATGAGTCATTTATGACTCATTCTTCACGAATAAGTTCAGCAATGCGATACAACACATGTTAGATGTAACAAGTTTGAAAAACGTTTTTTCAGTTCGTTATTGTTTTTAACAATACGCTTATACATCCTGAAGTAATGCGCGAGCGGTTCCCAGACATCCCAGCAGCTGTCTTTCTGAAGATTTTCCCCTCGGTAAAAAAAAAATACGCTTACGGAATCTGAGAGCAAGAGTAAAACTTTTAAGTTACCGTCACCAGCTATAGTTTTTACGCTGTTAATGATAATGTCGGTGATATCATTTGCAGTGACACGCAATTTGATGAATGCAACTATTAAAAGTGACATTGGAGAATTTTCTGGATGCAATGTACCAACCATTACATTAACGCACCTTACTTTGATGTTTGTGGTTTCATCTGTGCTTATCCAGAGATAATTTTCACCTAGTTATGACCTATGTTACCTGACTTGATTGATTGTTTTGTGGAATTGCTTAGATACATAATATTTTTTAATTGTCGATTGATGGGGAACATCTTGGTTGGTATATATTTTTTAAGAAACCCACGGAAAAGTGGACCCTGTAATTTATTTAATGGGATATTGGCACCAAGAAAAGCTGAGCATAAATCAATTACAAATTTATTATGTGAAATACCTCTTTGGTATTCAGTATGCCTCGTACTTTTCAGATGCCATTCAAGAGTATACTTAACCCCAGAATACTAATTTCTTCTAAGAACTAATGGTGCAAAGCACTTCTTTTTTGTTAATGACGGTGAAAATGGTGCCATATTCTGAAACAGTGCTTGACATTCTCGGCATTGTTGGAAAAGGGTAAACTAAGAACTACTAAAATTAAACGAAATAATACGAAACAAGTAAATATGTCTTAAATAAGGATCAAATATATTATAAAATAATAAAACGGAATATAAACTCTGAAGAATACTCAAAAAATATGAGAGTACCTAACAAAATAAACTGGAACTGCAACTTCTAAAAAAGGCAGTGACAAAATAAACGAAAAAATACCCTTCTAACAGCACTGTAACAATATAAACCAAAACCAAAACTTCTAAAGTAAAAAGAACACCTAAAAAATTAAATGCTAACGAAATAACTAGATATTTTAAGTTGAATGATCGCCACTCGATTACTAACTACGTACTACGTTACACACATGCGAGATCTGCCACCGAACGTGATGCCAATGACAAGCTGCACACAACGTCGCCACTCTAGCTGTGATACAAGTGATTTCGGGATGTAGCAACAACAACCTAAGAGGTAAATCTTTAGTATCATTCATTACGGGATATCTTCGAGACATTAAATGTAGTCAGTAAATCAACTTTCGTAGATTTAAAGAGGAAGTAGGCATGGCGTAAGGAGCCGCTTTCTACGAAGTATTAATTTATTTGAAACTTCCAAGGAGTTCATTAAGAAGCTTATACGCCAGCACTAAATTTTAATTTAAAAGAAAGTTAGTACGATACAGAACGGATAAATACGGAAACGTCTTTACTCACTGCCACAAAGCTTTAAGATATTCATTGAGTAGCTTAGAGGAAATACTACGAGAGCATTGAGGAATATGTCACATTTAACTGAGAGAGTCTTACATCAACTCGTGTGGAAGCCTAAGCATGCACTGCAAACTAAGGAGGTGCTTTCATGCATCTTCCTAGCGGAAGTTCTTTCTAAATGATAAAATAAGCTCAGATATACAGATATGCGTGGAAAGTGCAATACCAATATTTGGTCAGTCCAACTTTAATAGGTTGAACAGAAAATAAATTTACACATGAGTGGTGAAAGCAAGTTACTGTAACGCCTAGCGAGTACTTCAAAAACTCACGGGAAAACACTCTGGCATGTTATGTGCTGAACACATTATAGTAATGAAACATGATCACCTATACCGCAAATGTTTGATGTGGTTCATAAAAATACACTAGCAACCTGCTGTAGCTAAACATGGCAAAATAAGTAGACTTGCGTGTTTAGGAATTGGATAAAAAGAGTAATAAAGACAATCCCAATAGTATTAACCATTCAAGATACAATATTTTTTTCGTTTCCTAGCAAAAAGAATTGCACACAGAGAAAACTGTATATGTAATATAAACTATGAGAAAAATGTGATGCTGGTTATAACATATTTTATTTACAGATAGTAAAGCAGTAAATTATCTCTATACTATGATTATAATATGATCTGTTTAATACTAGTAATTAAAAAAGTTTGTTGATTTTATTAAGTTGAATTACAGCAAAGCGTTTGTTCGATATAAATGTAACCGGCAGATACGTCTAAATCATATTTATTTGATCTATAGGTACACCTGCGCCACTGTAATTGACTAAAACAACGATCTCAGACAAGGCGCCTGATTACACCCAGCACAAGAATCAGCTCGCTGGCAGTCGCAGTAATAATATGTACAATTAGCTCATGTAAACCTTGTCTAATGACACATTATATGGATATATGTATTTATCCAATTTAATAATATACATTATAAAATGTAATACTGAATATGAACCCTGATGATATCTATAAATAAATAAGTTTATTAATTTTAAATAATTTTTGTTATACACGGTAATATTATGCATTATATTAATTGGTATTCATGTTTTATATTAAATTCGTATAATATGGGGTATTAATTATGGGTTAATGAAATGCCTGCTCAACATCCTCGTTTTTATATGGTGATTGTGATTTGGATGGAATATTTTTCGTTTTAACTCAAATATTTTTCTAATTTAACCGTTTTTTTTTTTGTGGGAGCCGCCTGGCTTGAAGTCTCCAAATTCCGCAGCCTTTTGACCTTTTGTATTTGATCTCCCATTTGTTTCACCCTTTAAATTCTATCAGCCATTCCAGTATCCTAGTACTCTGCACTAATCAGCACAGGTGTCTAGCTGACTGATCGAAGTAATCCTTTGGATTTATTTTTAGCTTGCCCCAAATTTTGCGTTCAGAGTCCTGCATTCACACAGAATGTGGTAAGCGTTCTCTATCATCCTACTATACAGTCTGCACTTGGTATACACAGTGTTGATCCCAATTTTCTGTAGGTGTCCTTTCAGTGCGCAGTGGATATCTGTACGTATTACGGTGTGAAGATAATTCCTAATAACCTGCGGTAGTTCTTTAGTCTTCTTTAATGGTCTTTTAAAATAAAGGCATTTTCCATGAATTTGTCTGGTTGTTTTATCCCAATGTTCTTTGTGTTTTTCGTTTACCCAACTTCTTATCTGTTCTCGTACTGTTTTAGACACTCCTAGAACAGGTTCTGAGCCCATATATGAAGCCGATGATCCATTGCTTGCCAGCTCATCGGCTCTTTCGGTTTCTTTGATTGCCGAGTGTCCAGGCACCCACAGTAAAGTGACTTTATTGCAGTCTGTCCGGGTATTCAGTTCTCGGATATATACCCAAATCTGTCTTGATTGATTTTGGGGTTCACTATCGCCTGGCTATCTGGGGAAACGTAGATACTCTTGTTTTTATAAACCATCTGATTGATTTCAGTTGCACCTTGCAATATTGCATATGCCTCAGCTTGAAATACAGTGTACATATTTTCCTAGACCAAGGGTGATCATTGTGTTTCTCACTTTACTGTAGATTCCGGCTCCAGTACCGTTCTCGGTTTTTAATTCGTCTGTAAACCAGATCAATTCTCCGAACCTGTCTCTGAAGCTAGATTAATTCTACATTCCACATAATACAGCTGTAGTAGTAGTTCTCATAGCTTCTGTTATTCCTAAACACTCAAGCCTCTGTATCTGCAATTTGGTGCTAATCATGGGTCTGACCACCGTAATCTATGTCCAGCATTGTACACAATTTGTAGAGCGTTCTGCATTTTTGTCCACGCACTACGCTGTTGAATTTACCCTGACACAGAATGACAAGATCATCCTTGATACTCCAAGGTTGTATGTTCTTCATTGTCAGCTTCACTAAGTCGCTCGTCACGACGCAGCAGGGGGGGGGGGGGCAAAACTACGAGACACTTGTTTCAGCGACCCCTTTCTTCCTCGATGCTTTGGATTTTTGCACGGAAAAAATTGTTGTCAAAAACAACAATTGTAGTACAGTTAACTACAATTGTACTCAGCCCATGTACGAGAGTGATGCAAGCTGTTTCTGCATATTTTTGTGCTTGATATGCATATTGGTCCTTGATGTAGTGGCGTATGGTAATATATCATCCTTATGTGTCTGTCTAACAGTTTTTAAAAGTCCTTTACTATAAATGGCATCAGACTTATGGGTCTCAGATACTATCATCCTAACCTTTTTGCCAGGTTTTTTGGAGTAAAGTAATTCCCGATTAGCTTTTGGACATTGGTGGGTTATCCCAGTGCCAGATTCCCCGAAGTAACGTACTAAGTTCTGCAAACAAAAGTTCCGGCTCCTTTTGTAGCATAATTGGATAAATGCCATCCGATCCTGGCGATTTTATATGGTTTGAATGAGTTAATTGTTCCTTTACCCTTTCCACCATTCACCACTTTTTTTGCTACTTGCCAGTGTTTCCTAGATGCCTACTCTCTGCAAGTTCAATCTGCTTTATTGAGGTTTGTCAGTGATAAATGGATAATTGCTAGGGCCCGGGAAATGCACCCGAAAGAGTTCCTTTATGGTCTCATCTCCTGTTTTTGGTTTAGCCTCCGTTTTCTGTTTTCAGAGTATGTATTGAGCTGTGAGGTTCTTCCGATAACAATCTGAAACCGATTCAACGAAAGATAAGCAAAACAATAGACTTGGAATTCATAGCCGGGCAAATTCAAGACATCATTACATCAGCGTTCAATGATAACTGCTCTATTGCGAACAAGGAATCTCTAGGAATGTTATTCTGGTGGAGCAGCAACCTGAAAGCTTGAAAGGGAAGTCAGTTCAATAGAGCTAAGAAAACATCGGCCTGGAAAAAGCTTTGAGAGAGTCAGAAAGAAAATCTTGCGGAAGTACTGAGAGAACATTGAACAAGCTTAGAATGTACCAGACTTACTAGGATATTGTCTAACTCAATGCATACTCTAAAGATAGAAGGTGGAGGCTGCTCTTACGCAGAAAGTGAGACCATAAAGGTGGAATTTCGTTGCGCCGTCCAATCGAAGTCGACTGCCACTAATGCTGTAGGAATAGGAGATCGCCGCGTTGCGCATGCAACCGAGCTGTCGTCTATTCCTGCAGCATTAGTGGCAGCCGACTTCGATTGGACGGCGCAACGAAATTCCACCTTAAGAGAACCTTTTCGGGTTCACTCTCCGGGATCTAAAATTACTCATTCAACATTGTAAGACTGCAATGACTGCAATAAGAAGTGGACACCTAGATGCCTGTTTCATCTAGGAAATACTGGCAAGCAGCGAAGAAAGCGATCTGGGAATAGTGGAATAGGCATTCAACTCTGGCTGGAGGCTATCAGAGTTACTTTTATTCCAAAACCTGAAAACCCAGGACTGGATGGAGCAAAATCTCTGCAAAATATCCAGGAATAAAGAGGGATCATTGGAAAGACACTGGTGACACGGATAGAAAGCGTGGAGCTTGATCATGGACGAGCTACAAGTAAATTTGGGACAATGACGGGCATAAAATTTTGAGATAGCAGATGATCGTCTCAGTTGACCGCAGGTAAATCTATACCATAGCGCTAAAATATATATCAACTCTACAGGTTATAACAAATCGACTGAGGGGACGGTTTTAACATTAGTCCTTCCAAAACGACTAAAATAGCATTCACGAGAAAGAGGAAGTTAGATGGTCTTGGACGCCAGAACTCCGGAGTGAAATATCTTGGTATTATTCTTGACTCTAACCTTACTTGAAATCGACAGCTTCAAAGAATTAAAACCAGGGCGGAGACAACACTTATGTTGGTTAGCAGAGCTCATGAAAAACATGGAGATAATATTTTAACCGCGGAGAATTTACAGGTACAGGGCATCTATGCGAGTTGATATATAAATCAATCACAACAATAAATTTACTATCTTATGAATTTTTTTGAGTTTTTAATGGCGCGGAAAACGTAATAAAGTGCACAATCCGTACAATTGCCTATTTTAATGTTCAAGTACCGCCAAATTTAAGTTATTAAGCGCTTTTTATATTTTTTACAATATTTATTATTTTACAATTTATATAATTAATTAGTAGTTTAGTAGTTAGTTCAATATTTTCGGAGCCCCGCCTTGTGATTGGCATGGTGATATAATCACTACTGCTTATATTTATTTTTTTATATTCTTATTTCTAATTATTATAATTAGTTTTATAAAAATAAACCATTTATAGCTCACCATTATCAATAAAGGCATTTATTATTATTAAATATATTTTTTTATATACAACAGGACACGTAAATTTTTAAGTTAGGGCTATAGATCTCCCAATTAGTCTAACCATGTGGCAGCGATATACCCAAGAGGTTTCTGATTCAATTTATTGTTAGTTTGTTTCTCGATGTTTTGTTATTTCATAATAACAGTAATAATATCTTTGTTACCAATAAAATCACACACAAGGTGTACATATATAACTTGTAACGTTTACAAGGAAGAAATCATTTCTCTTAATTTAGTAATTTATTTTGGGCATAAATTTTCAGTTCGCTTGATAATTTTTTGTTGTTTAAGTTTGTTACATCCGCATTTATTCATTGATTTGTTTTTTTTTTTACCGCCACGCATATTTGTTTCAATGTTTAGTATGATTGCAGATCGTAGGCGCCCGTCGGGAGTGGCGTGACGCAACTTTCCGTTCTGCGCACGATTGTAGATTGTAACCGCCCTTTGGGCGTGGCGTGACGTAGCCTCCTGTTCTCCGCACGATTGCAGATCATAGCCGCCCTTTGGGAATGGCCGACGTAATCTTTTCGTTTCTCAGTTCGGTTATAGATCATAGCCGCCTTCTGGAGTGGCGCGCGTAGCCTTGCGCAGTCTACCTAACATGCCGAATGTGACGTCCATACGACTGCAATTTTTGGTCCTATTCACTTCGTAAGGTTCTACAACCAATATGTGACGTCATATTGACGCCTATCTTCAGACGTCCAAACGACATCGACTACTAAGACGTCTTACCGACGTCGCGAGACGACAATTATAATGTTTACAAGTTCTTTAGAAAAACTTTGCTTTTTAAAAAGAAAGGTAAAATATGATTTTATAAGGGTATATAATAATTTCATTAATTATATCTCAAAGAAACAAATATTACTTTCTTGCATTCAATCTTAATGCTAATAATACTAATAATATGATGAAAACTGATAAACAGGTACTTTGCATTTAACCGAACTTATTTCTAACTTAATTGCGCGCTGCAATTACTTATGTGTATTCTCATATGATATGTAACAGGCATTTTGAAAAGAAAAGGAGGCAGAGAACACAAGTGACTTAGCAGAAAGTGATATTGAACAAAGTTGACACGGAAACGATAATTTAGAAAAGTTATTGAAAGTAGTGACCACAGAGAGGCAGAACCCAGGTGGCAAACTGTCGTCATAATGACGTTGTTTAATGGTCGTTCACGACAACTGCGACGTCGAAAGTCATTTTCGGTATATACCGTCATATACCTACGACGTCAAAACGACGAGTTAATATCACACCCCACCGACGCGACGTCGGATTGACGTACTTTCATATTTTAATATATGACTTAATTTTGGGGCAAAAATAAAAGTGTAACATAAAGAGAATACATTTATTTTTATGAATGTTTATTCAACAACAAATTGTGAAAATAGCACTGCTAGAACATTTAAGATACTAATGTACAATTTTCAAATACAGTAATGTAAAACTATTCTAATATATTTATCTTATAATTCTAGATTATAAGAGGGCCTAATTGTAAATAGTATATAGTGTATAGTTGTAAGTATATACAATTTTATACCAATAACATCATCACAAGAACTTTCGCAAAGCAAAAACAATTTCATTAATTTTCTTACCGGTTAACGTATAAAACTCCAAACTATAATAGCCAAAAAAAATTAAGGTTATGCCGTTTTCAGCGGTTATGTCGTTGAGTGAAGGAATTATAATTTTAGATGATTTCAGTACGTTTCCATTTTCTTTTTATTTCTGGGATCATTCTGCACTACATTGCCAAAAATTACGACAACCAAAGCTGCTATGTTGTTCATGATATTACGCAATATTATACAAACAACTAATAAATAAGGGCTCGGCAATTTTAACTTGACACAAATCGCACCTATAAAAATCTACTTGTTTTCCACTTTGCAATACCGCACAACAGTATACCTCTCACCTCTCAAGAAGGACTAAAGCAAACTAAAGTGGCGGCTGGCGAGAATCATGGGGGTATATGAAACACGCCAACCGCCAACACATGCAACTGGAGGCATCCTCTGCTACCCGTTGTGAGGCGCGCAATTCAATCCAGTTCAAATCAAGCATTAAAATGATATTACACTAAAATTAACGACATTCAAAATTTTATAAAGCTATTTTGAGTATGCAATATTCAGTTGCTCATATAAATTTAAGAGATTCTCCCCCATGTCTAATATATACTTATTATTTAGCAGTAATGTTTATATTTATTGATACTGAGTTCAAGAAAAGATACTGCTAAATGTTAGCAACGACATAATTACTATTTTAATATATGTATCTGGTGGACTTTGAAACTTTTATAATGACCTGACCAATTGAAAACGTCAAAAAGACGACTTTTAGTAACGTCAAATCACGTTCTGTAAACTACGTCGTAGGTCAATTACTCATCTTATGACGTAACCGACGAATAATTACCAATAATTGACATCATTATGGCGGCAGTGTGCTCCCTGGGAAGTTAATAAACATTCAAGACCACCGAACATACATATTAAAAGATTATCAGGTATTGTCATTTTCTAAAATGCCTTTTTAGATAAGCTACTTTTCCAACCAATGGTTAATAGATACCATCAAACTTGAATGATAAATATTTTATATCTTTAGATATATGCAAAAACCAATGCAAGCACATGATGCTGAAAGCTGTATTTCTTAACTGACCAACCCTTTAGTCTAACAGTTCCAGCAACACAAATACTTTTCTATAAGCCGAATAAAGTGCAGCTACGTTTTAGAATGATTCAAACCACTGGCCGATTAAAGGTTCGAGATATTAAACGCCTTATCCATAGACAATAGTCTAACTATTGTAAAAGATTTATACTAAATTTCTTTTTTGGTATGCTTTCTTTTGTTTTTCTTTATTTTTCTATTGCTTTGTTTGGATTAGCAATGCTCACCTTCCAAACTTAGAGTTTTGAAAATTATTGATTACTATAAACTTCTTTACTACTAAAGTTATAAATATATGGTTAAGAAGAGTTGCATATTAAAGCAAGATTAAAAAGATAGGTTCTATACAGTGTGACCTAACTTAGTTTAATATTTTAAGAAATGTGAAGAGTTGTATACTAATTGAATTAACTTTAAGAATTACACAACAAATTAGTGTATAGGTGCTCTTGAAATAGCCTCCTGCAACTTCCTCAATGGCGTCTTTAACTTCATTGCAACAGAGCCACCAACTACTCAACAGCTAGCAGTTGCCAATGATTCAAGTAAGTAACCTTTTAAGTCTTAATATGAGTGTCTTAAAGACGAGGGCAGATACATGAGAATTAAAATTAATTTCTAACGTGTTGTAACACATTTTGTCTAAAGTGAATAAAATTCTACAAAAGCAGAAACGTTCACGGATTTGATGGGGATGAAGTTATAGATACATTTCCAGTAGCTATTTTAGTAAAAAATATACAAGATTTGTATATTTTGAATACCTATGTTGAGGAAGAACATAATTTTAAAACATCGGTGTGTTTTCAAGTTAAATTTATTTTGATATGTTTTGTATTGTGTTGTAACGGAATCATCACTTATGTTAGACGTGATTCTTTACAAAAAGATCTTGTCAGTCTTTATTTTGTTTGATTTGCCTCATAGTAACATATTGCTATTCTAAACACACCTACACTATTTTTTATTTTTAAATTATCTGTATATTTTAAATTTGATTATTTCACTTAAATTGTAACATTATATGAGCCAATTAATATGAATTTTTGTAAAATAGAAGTTACTGGACATACTTTATGCGATTTCTGATAGTCATTATATTTAGGTTCGATACTTGGTTTTCTGGGAGACAACAATGTAAAACTAAGAACTGCAGATGATTTGAAGTGTAAATATATCTGATGAAAAAAGGGAGAAGATGCCATTTTATGAATTAAATGTCAATAATTAAATGTAAATAAAGCATTAATTAGGAAGTACATACATAGTATGATAAACATTATCTTCTTATCGACACAATGATCGCCGGTGAAATCGTCGAATTGTCATTCAGGTAACAGAGTATCAGTGACGGCGGTGACTTCCTTGGCAGTCCATATGTTAATGCATTTGCCAACAGATAAATCATATATTTTTTTAAAATTTATCCAGCTCTTTATTGGTATACACTATTACATACTTTAAAGGAATTTGTAAATTTCTATATACTTCAAAAATAAATTGAAAGCAGTTTTTAGATATTTGAGAAATCTTAAATCTCATTGAAAAAGCTGCAACTCAACACAAAAATGTCGAATTGTATATAACTTAAAACTTAAGAACTGCTCCAATTGTGATGTTTTGTACTTGTGACCGAGATGCAGAATAATTATTGTCGTAACTTATGGCATTTAAATAAATATTTTGTTTTTAGGAGCAGTGCAATCGAATAATGAAGCAATTACGAAGAGTGATATTGAAGAGATAATAAAAGTGTGGATGCATGCACCTGACAGAAAACAATCAAAAAAAGAATAGTTGCCACCATTAAATGTAATTATAGCCAATTCTTTTTTATTAGTAAAATATGGAATGCTCTTCTTCTTTCTTGAATGTCTTGAATGTCATGTATTGGTTTCTATAGAGTTGTTTATGTTAAACTGGCAGGAAAATATACAAAAGAAGACATTTAGAGGTTGATGTACGTAAAAGACAGTTTTGTCGCAGAGTTGAGAAAGAAAATACTTAATATACTAAATAACAGTTCTACAAAATGTCCAACCCTTGACGAAATAACAAAAAATGTTCAAACGATATCTGAAAATACCGACCGTTTCATAGAGAATAATTGCCGGGGCACAATATCTGATTCTGATCCTACTTTGGATAGTAGGAATGAAGTTAGCCATTTACACAGTGAATTGAAAAGCGATTTATATAATCCTGTGTCCCCATGTCCTTGTATGTAACATTAATAATGACTTTGGTTCCCAAATAAAGATTATTGACTCTGAATGTTGTAGGGTATGGTGCTGCATGAAAGAGTATATTTGGTTGAAATAGTTAACTTTATTTTTGATGCTCCTGTTAAAGCTTATTTAAAGGGTATCAAACCTCATGGACGGCATTCTTCTTGCGACAAATGTTGGGAATTTGGGAATTTGCTTTTATAAAACATTTTCAATTTATGGAATTTTATGTATATAATACGCATATTTTATGCCATTTGGCAACTGAATCTGGTAAATCTGGAACATTTCAATTTCTGCGTTTCCAATTGGAAATTTTTTAGATCTTGTTATGTCTGCTATTTTCACGTGCTTCTCTCGATTCCTCCTACGCCTCACACATCGACTCTCCCCGCCTATGCACGCATGCAATACTTTACTAAATAAAACACCTATAATTTGTTCAAAATCTGTTTATTATGGTACCATCACCAAATTTTGAATTTGTTTCACATTAATATAAATATATGTATAACACTTTTGCAAGAACAATTCATCTTTTATACCTTGTTGCCTATGCACTAACCTTATCCTTGTCTTCATCATTTACTTCATCATTCTTATTTCTGTCCTCTTCTCCAATTACTCTCCACTGATAATAATAATAATAATAAAATAATAATAATAATAATAATAATTTTATTTGTTATAAGACACACATGTGTATTTAACAAGTCAAAAAAATACCTAAAGTAATAAAAAGAACAACAATCATTCTTGAATCCAACAAAAAGGAAAAAAGATAATAGGTACTACCCAAAAAGCAAAAGAACAAGAAAAAAACAATAAATTGAACAAAAGAAAAATAAATGAAGAATAATTCTAGGATTATTATAGGTGTAAGCATGGAAATATCGAGGCTGTATCAATTACAGGAAGCATGAAATTTGAAGCAAAATGATGTTACGGTTCGTGACAGAAAAATTCATCTAAATTATAAAAACTATGCCGAAGGAGAAATTTCTTCAAAGCATTGCGGAAGGTCGAAAAAGTTTGCATCAATACAATTTCTCGAGGTAGATGATTGTGTACTTTAACCCCCATACTTTTCACCCCTAAGCTCGTGATGTTTAGAATGCAACCTGCAGTATGCATGTAATCTCTCACTCTAGTCTGATAATCATGGTACTCTGCATTCAATGTAAAGGTGTCTTTATTTTTATAAACATAGCAAGCTAGTTCTAGTATATAAATACAGATTAGGGGCAGCAAATTTAATTTTTTAAATATAGGTCTACAAGATTGGGTGAAGTGAGCACCAACAATGGATCTTACAATGGCTTTTTGTGCTAAAAACACCCCCTTGGATGCTGCCGAACTACCCCAGAGCAAAATTCCATACTGAATCCTCGATTGAACCTCAGCGTGGTACAATGTCAACATACATTCCAATGTAACCTGGGATCTCAAACAATGAAAAACATAACACTTACTAGATAATTTTGCAGTTAAATTTTGACAATGCTCATTCCATAACAGATTAGACTCAAATGTAACGCCAAGGAATTTTACAGATTTAGCCTCCGGTAGATTTGTGTCCTTCAAAGAGATATTCGTGATATCTGTTCGCTTATGTCTTGTATGAAAAATCATATATTTCGTTTTCTCTAAACTTAACAACAGCTTGTTTGTTGCGAACCATTCCGTTAGAGTGCGAAGCAGTGTATTTGTAATAAATTCTCTCTCATCATTCGTTGTTAAGATGGAGATATCATCGGCATACATGGTTAGGTAAATGTCTGATAAAAAAACACAATGTCATTAATATACAAGTTAAACAAGACAGTGCCCAAAACAGAACCCTGTGGAATACCCATCACAACCGGCAATGAATGAGATCGAGAAGTCTCGATTTTACCAGAAAGTTTAACATGTTTAATTTTCACGTATTGGATGCGGTCATACAAGTAGGAAGCAACCAGTTTGCCACTATACCTCTGATTCCATACCTCTGTAGCTTCTCAATGACATTGTCATACTGTACACAATCAAAAGCCTTTTGCAGGTCACAAAAAATACCTAGCACCGGTTTTCTGTTGTCAATACCTTCTAAGACGATTTTATAAAAATTAAAAAGAGCAGTGGTGGTCGACTTTCCTTTTCTAAAGCCATGTTGAAATTCTGTCAGAATATCGTGCTTAGTCATAAAATTGTTAAGCCTCTCCAACATACAATACTCAAGAATTTTCGCTATACAAGAAATCAATGCGACAGGTCGATAATTTGGGGGTATTTTATCATCCCCTTTTTTAAACACAGGAGTAATTACAGCCGATTTTAAAATATGCGGAAACATACCATTATAAAAGGAACAGTTGACTAAATAAGTTAAAATATCTACTAGATGCATTTTATATTCCTTAATCATGGCAGCTGTCAATCATCTGGTCCAGTAGAAAATTTATTTTTTAACTTGCAAATGATAGTGTTTATTTCGGCACCAGTAAAAGGAAAAATATACATAGAGCATGGGTTTGATATTATTTTAGTTTCTAAGTTAACTGAAGGCATAGTCGAAACAATATTCGATGCAGCAGATGCAAAGGAACTATTGAAAGTATTCGCTACATCCAAAGAAGTGTCATAATGTTTATCATCAACTCTGAGGGTGATATTGTGGAAAACATCATTATTCTTAGTAGTATTTTTTATTACACGCCAAATTACTGCACTTCGGTTTTCAGAAATACATATATACTTAGAAGATATCTCAATTTTAGTGGTGGCAACTAGTAACTGATGTCTTTTTTTCTGCTCTTTGTAAATGTTCTTAAGTACATCCTCACAGTATCGTTTATCCACGGTACATGACGGATATGAAGTTGTTTAATCTTTTTATAAGGAAATGCCAAATTGTAAAGACAGCTCAACGTATTTATAAAAGAGGAGAATTTATCATGAACATCGTACCCGCCATAAACATCTGTCCACGACTCATGCGACAATAGATACGCAAAACGCTCTTTATTGGTATTACTAAAACATCTAATTTCTTTGTTAGGGTTGGAAGGGGTGCTAATATAAATTTGGTTAATACTAAGTGTTACGTAACGGTGATCTGACAAATAGGTATCATGTGTGGAATGTGAAACATCCAATAAGATATTAGTGAAAATATTGTCTATTAATGTCTGGGATACATCTGTTACCCTGGTGAACTCAGTAACTGTCTCATGAAGTCAAATTCTGCCATTAAGTTGATCAATTGACGACGCTCAGGTGATTCCGTTTTAAGATTTAAGAAGATTAAGAACGTTAAAATCACCACAGACAAAAATTAAGTTATTTGGATTAAACACGTGGTGTAGTACATAATTCAGACTAGTCAGGAAAACGTGAAAATCAGATTGTGGTGGTCTATACAAACAAAGAATAATAAATGATCTTTTATTAAATTTATAGGTAATACCGCATATTTCAAGAAGCCTTTCCTGCGCAAAATTTACCAAATTAAGCCCTTTAGCAACTAATGTATCCCTTACAAATACACAACATCCACCCCCAGAACTGCTCATTCTACCAAACGATGATGCCATTTTAAAGTTCGGGATACAAATTGTCTTAATAGCGCTTTCACTGCACCACGCTCTCGGTAAAACAGAGGAAATAGTATGAACAATTATTAACAATAACTGCAGATCATTGATTTTGTTTTTAACACTACGTATATTAAGCAGAAATAAGAAATCGGCAAAAGGACTTGTAAGTGTAGCTTGCTGCTTTGATTGCTATGCATCTGGGTCATAACATGTAATAGCTTTCAAATTATCAATTGCCTTTTTGTAGCATTCACAATTTGGATCGAACTAGAGTGATTTATAGATAATTTGGCCTTGAATCTTAAGTTATAGTATACACAATTAATACATTTCCTTTCGTTAGAATTGCAAGTTTTATAGCTATGATTTCCTGCACAATTAGAGCACACTGCCGAAAATGTACAATCTTTAGCAAAGTGACCGTATTTAAGACACTTATAGCATTTTTTGATATGAAAAGACTCTCGACATCTGCATCTACGCCAACCAATGTACAAGAAATTTTTTTTAGCTATTTTATTAAAAGTAGCGGGATCGCATTCCAGAACAACATCGCAGTTAGTATCCTTTTTAATAACACGAACAATTGTTATAACAGATGTGCTGGAGCGTTCTATTTTATTCTGTGTAAATTCATTATCACAGAATTTAACTTTGTCAGTAACATCATCAGAAGCTGTGCGATAAATGATTATTTTAGGATTGATTTTACTAGGTATTTCCGCTTTACACCGATCACCTATTTTACTGTCAATATTTGACACAGGTTTGACTATTAAAACGTTC
The DNA here is from genome assembly GCA_004143645.1 of Protaetia brevitarsis. Taxonomy (NCBI): domain Eukaryota; kingdom Metazoa; phylum Arthropoda; class Insecta; order Coleoptera; family Scarabaeidae; genus Protaetia; species Protaetia brevitarsis. Next base: position 572,919 of record RXPK01000063.1, read on the forward strand.
GGAGACGAAGGCCGCCGTTGATGTCTTCAAAAATCGCTGTACTGTGGCGCTCTCGGGTGATAAGCTACCTGGATCCATGGCTTCCTTCACTTGGTTGCAGGTGACATCGGATATTTGTTTATCGTCTACAGGTTTGACAATTAATACGTTCGGAGACGAAGACGCCGTTGATTTCTTCAAAATATCACTGTACTGTGGCGCTCTCGGGTGAGGAAAGGATAAACTTCTATTTTGAATGCAACACTACATTTGGTTTCTAGCTCTGCTATCCTTTGTTTTTGCAGCTTGTTTACGTTTTCCATTTCGGCAATAATTTTGTTTAATAGATTCACTTTTTCTTTAAGTCGACGATTTTCCAGATTAACATCTCCAACAACTGCGTCAATCTGTTCAACGATGGTCACATTTTCTTCACCAGAATCACTTGAGTCCGAAGGCGGAAGTGTGCACATTTTACATTCCCATGTCTTCCTATCCATTACTTTACCAGTTTTAACCAAGGATTCTAAACATTTACTATGAATCACGTTTGCTTTGCACGAAATACACTTTTGACCAGTTCTTATTGATTGCTCACAGAAATCGCATACTTTATCCTTATCTTTAGCACTGCCACTCGAACTGCCGTCTGATTCGTCCGGCATCTTGAACGAATATAATATTAAGTGGTTTGCTAATTTAAAGTAGTATGTTATTAATTTAATTAAATATTTTATTTCTATGAGGTATAATGTATTTTTAATATTGAGTTAATTGTATTAATAAATGAATTTATAACGGTATTGATTGTTTCCAATCATTTCACTCTAACACATACTATCTTTTACGCTTTCTCTGCAGGTATAGCGTATGAAATTGTTAAAATTGTTTCTTCAGAACTTCAGATTCACATTCTACATAGTCCCTTCTACCCAGGCATAAATGCATCTTTTCTGCAACATATTTTATCTGTTTGCATACATAAAACTAGTGTGTTTAGTGTTATTACAGGCAAAAAAAAGGTATTTAGTACGCTTCCTTTTCTTTTATTTCTTAATCCCACTTGAAAACTTGTTAAATACGTAATTATTATTAGATATTTAAATTACTTAACCTAATTTTATATGTAATGAACAATAAGTGGATATCCGATATTTGACATTTTGCGTGGGTGTTAACGTTAAAGTAGGTATAATATACTTTGTTTTACGTGTAACACTAATTTTGCCGAGCTTGATACATTAGTCAGACATTTCAAACATGTGCACCTAAATACAAATATAGTGTTTTAGTATTTTATAGAAAACGATTATCATTTATCGTCGGAAACGTCATTAGGGTTAGAACAGCAGATAGTTAATAGATTTTTGACAGAAAGTAGGATTACTATAGCTACAACTAAGTACCTTAGTATAAAACTCTTAACATATTTTAGGAATATTATCGGATGGTTAAAATGGAAAATTTCTAAGTAGTAAATTTACGGATATGCAAAACTGATAAGGAGAATTGCAAAACAAAGATATTGCAAATAATTTGGTATGTATAAAATGTACTTACTGTAATATCTCAAAAGAGTGTACATATACATTTGTGTGTAAAAAATGCAAATATTAGTTGTTATTACCTATTTGGTGTTTCAGATTTTGAAGACGGGACAGAAGCTATAATGCGGTCGTTAAGATTTGATAACTTATTACTCAGCGAATTGGATAGCTTGTGGCAAGCTTGCACGAACTAAAGACTAAATCACATAAGAAATGCTGACAGAATGAACATAATAATTTGATTTGTAAATAAATAATGTTTACTAGTATTAAAATTTATCAATGAATTGTATTGGTAAGTAAATTTATTTATTTCACTGCAGCTGCACCTTTTTGAAGTTGGTTGTATTATTAAGCGAATTTATTATTACTAAAGTTTGTCAAATAGTATAACCAGATTTCGAAAATGTGCTGTTAGTGTAAAAGACTTGGACCTCTTACACTAACTGCAAATCTATTGAAATCTGTTTATATTATTTGGCAAACTTTAGTAATGAATAGGTATAATATATAATTCATAGTTTCTACAACTATTATTAATTAACGGAATGTATATGTTTCATATAAGCAATAAAGAAGTTAATTCATACAATGTACCACGGTTAACAATATGATAATCCAGTTTATATATAATATAACTTACTTTATTGTATAGATGAATCTATATACATACTTATTAATATAATGTGTTCGTTGGACGAATTTTAACAAAATAATTATTGAATTAATGTACTTTTTTATTATATTTGTGTATATTTTGCATTCAGTGTAGAGTATATGTGAAACAGTCAAAGCCTGCACATCATTCAATACCCTCTTCTCAAAATATATTACACTTTCCATATTTAGAAATGCCACTAGTGCAATCTGTGGATTATGGATAGATGGATCTACTCGTGATACCAGTTGATGTAAGGTACTATCCTTACTACCATGATTTCTTGGAATTACTAGTGCAATAAGAGTTGCATTTGTTTATAATGTTGTTCTGCTGATTCGTTGCTTCCTTTGCTATAGTCTTTAAAACAATGTTCATGGTTCATAATAGAGTGCTGTCGACAAATCGCCACTATGTCCCACACTGAGAAAAAAATTTAATACTTATAAATAAAAATACAATCATCGTAAGTAAAAAGTTCAGCTGGATAGGGGACAAAAGCACAGATTACTTAGCAATAGTAAAAAAGAGATCCTAAACACTAATACTAACAACAAGCAATCTAAGTTACTTACGGTCTGCTTCATACCGGTAACTTATGATAATTAAACTGAAGTAGTAAACTAAAGAATATACGCAGTTGCGGTAAGTAAAAGATTTACTCATGTCAAGTAGATGTATTGCTATGAGTGAACTATTCTATAATGGCTATCATACTTTCATTATTAACCTCAATTAATGCAATAAGGAAACAGTATCATTAATGCACGTTTACTAAATACCTGATATATAAAGGGTAATGGTTTGCTATAAATATTCAATATAGTTACCTTAAATTTGTTGTTCAACTATATAATTTAAATAAAAAGCAGTATTATTAGTAATAGTTTTATTTTGTATAGGACAAACATAGTGACTACCTGATATGAATGAAAGATATTGGTTTTACTTTAACACTTTTTTTTAAAACAATTTACAACCTAATGATTCATAAAATATATTTCTTAATAATGAAAAATGAACAAAGCAATAATAGAAGATAAGGTAAACGGGACCCCCTTGAAACGTTATTTAGTTATTGAAATCTAAATAAAGGACAAAGAGAAATATGGCTTTGAAATTACAACTAATAACAAACAAAGAAATAATATACCTAGGCGGTAAACTTGCGGTTTCTGTTGGTTCTTTGCACTGGGCGTTGTCTCGGCGAGTTGATCCTCTGTCGGCGTTCGTAGAGGTTATATCCGGTGATCGCCTCGAAAACGGCTTCTTCGTCGCGGTATCCCTAACTGCAGATGGCACTTGGACTGTCGGATCACTAGCAACGGCATCCACAGTTTAACTTCATCAGCGGCGCAGATATCATCACAATGATGGGGAATTCAAATATCCCACCACGTGGTTTAAACTGCAATCTTGAAACATCGATTGCTTATAGGCTCGGTACTTCTTCTTTCGCTGGGATTCTTTATACGGATGGGGCCTTGAGTTAACCCACCCGATATTTTTAATATATTTGCGTTCCAACTGGCCTACCTTGCCCACTCTTTTTCGACGATCTTTTCACACGTCAGTCTCTTACTTGACGCTAGCCCGCGGTAGCGCGCGTAGTAATCTCGGAGACTATTTTATTACTCCGCCGCATTAGCCAATCAGGAATGATAAAATGATCACGGGGTGGCAACAAAATTCAAATAAATATAGTTGTGGCAAGTTGTTGCATATTTAAGAAAATACAAGAAGTTTAATAGCGATCAGCATTGTTGTTACTTCTACCAACCATGTGCTGTAGTTAAATACAGTACTAGTAGTCATAAGTAATAAGTTACTTACCAGAAATTTGTCGGGTACGCTGTGTAATACTCGTTAATAAGAGCACTATTTACAGTAACAACGTGCATTCAGGAAACAGGGTTTAGTTGCAGGTATTAATTAACGAGAATAGTTCCAAGTAAAACTTTATCTATTGTAAATAATTTTTTATCAAGTAAACACTTTACTTAGCCTATTTTTCTCAGTGAATGTATCATACGTCTCCATATCTGCACTGAGAAAAATGGGTTAAGTAAACTGTATATTTGACAAAAAATTGTTTACCATAGGTAAAGTTTTGCTTGGAACTATTATCTTCAATTCGTACCTGCAACTGAACCCAGTTTCCTGAATGCAAGTTATTACAGTAAATAGTGCTTTTATTAACGGCTATTATACATCGTGCCTGACGAATTTGTGCTAAGTAACGTATTACTTATGACTACAGCACACGGTTAGTAGAAGTAACAAGAATGCTGATCGCTATTAAACACATGTATTTTCTTAAATAGCTAACAACTTGTCACAACTATGATTGTTTGAGTTTTGCTGCCACCCCGTGATTGTTTTAGTGTTCCTGATTGGCTAACGCGACGGAGTAATAAAATAGTCCCCGAGATTGCTACGCGCGCAAGCGCGGGCTACCGTCAAATAAGAGTTGCGGACGGCGGACGTGTGAAAAGATCGTCGAAAAGGAGTGGTCAGGAGTATGATCATTGTAGGCCAGTTGGAACGCAAGTATATTAAAAATACCGGTTAACTCAAGGCCTATTAAAGTGTGGATGCCGTAGCTAGTGATCCGACAGTCCAAGTGCAAAGAACCAACAGAAACCGCAAGTTTACCGCCTACGTATATTATTTCTTTGTTTGTTATTAGTTGTAACTTCAAAGCCATATTTCTCTTTGTCCTTTGTTTAGATTTAAACATTTAAATAATTTCAATAACTAAATAACGTTTCAAGAGGGCCCCATTTACCTTATCTTTTATTACTGCTTTGTTCATTTTTTTTTTCATTATTAAGGAATATATTTTATGAGTCATTACGTTGTAAATTGTTTAAAAATAAACTGTTGTTAAAGCGAAACCAATATCTTTCATTCATATCAGGTAGTCACCTTGTTTGTCCTATACAAAATAAAACTATTACTAATAATACTGCTTTTTATTTAAATTTAGTTCATATATAAGTTGAACAACAAATTTAAGGTAAGTATATTGTATATATATAGAAAACCATTACCCTTTCTATATATCAGGGTATTTAGTAAACGTGCATTAATGATACTGTTTCCTATTGCATTAATTGAGGTTATAATGAATAGTGTGATAGCGATTATAGAATAGTTTACTCATAGCAATACATCTACTTGACATGAGCAAATTTTTACTTACCGCAACTGCATATATTCTTTAGTTTACTACTTCAGTTTAATTATCATAAGTTACCGGTATGAAGCAGACCGTAAGTAACTTAGATTGCTTGTTGTTAGTATCAGTGTTTAGGATCTCTTTTTTTCTAGTGCTAAGTAATCTGTGCTTTTGTCCCCTATCCAGCTGAACTTTTTACTTACGATGATTGTATTTTTATTTAGAAGTATTAAATTTTTTTCTCAGTGTAGGACATAGTGGCGATTTGTCGACAGCACTCTATTATGAACCATGAACATTGTTTTAAAGACTATAGCAAAGGAAACAACGAATCAGCAGAACAATATTATAAACAAATGCAACTCTTATTGCACTAGTAATTCCAAGAAATCATGGTAGTAGTGATAGTACCTTACATCAACTGGTATCACGAGTAGACCCATCTATCCATAATCCACAGATTGCACTAGTGGCATTTCTAAATATGGAAAGTGTAATATATGTTGAGAAGAGGGTACTACTTCAGTTTAGTTATCATAAGTAACCTCATAAGTTACCGGTATGAATCAGGCCGTAAGTAACTTAGATTGCTTGTTGTTAGTATCAGTGTTTAGGATATCTTTTTTTACTAGTGCTAAGTAATCTGTGCTTTTGTCCCCTATCCAGCTGAACTTTTTACTTACGATAATTGTATTTTCATTTCTGATTATTAAATTTTTTTCTCAGTGTGGTCCTATTGAAGTGAATTTCAATTAATTGAGTTTTCCGTTCAAAATCTTCAATCTTCCTCTTTAGGCCTTCTTTCGTAGTGACTTCTCTCGAAGCTTTGCTTTTTTCCATACATCTTTGTTGCTTGCGTGTTCACAGCGGAACCGGAACTTTCGGCTGAACTAAACTGTAAAAGGAAAAGTAGCTGCTTCTGCACCCCGTCCCTCCACCTCCCATCCGTTTCAGGGTGATCGCGGAATCGCCAGAAGGAAAACGGATGATTCACCTCGCGACGGTGTAGCACTACGGTTAATGAGAAAGTTTTTCCTACGCTTGCCCGATTTTTCCGCGCCGTATCGGGCCGGCTAAGAGCGTTTCAGCACCGCCTATTCTGTATACCGAGACCATTACGAAAATGTAAAGTGTCTGTTGCGGGTTGTTTTTCTTTCTCGTCTACGCTCCGTCTCTTTCGCATGTATTTAGTTTGGTTCGTCGCAACTAGGGGCGGTAGTGCAGCTGTAGGGTTTGCCGTAGAATTTTGCTACGTTATCTTAGGAAGTAATTTAGAAGCGATAGTCAAGATTTCTGTCTTTGTGTACTTAATTAAAACTTAGAGCTGAATTAGTTAGTGAATTAGATTACCTCTAAGAAATTTTCGATTAACTGTCGACTGCGTCCCTTACACTTTATAAGTAGTTTAAACTGGATTTAGGTTTGAAAATATAAAGTAGTAAAATATTAATTAATGTATGTAATATTCTTGTAAACTAATAACTAACTAAAAAATTTAACGATTGAATGTATTGTCGTATTTTGCACCGTAGGCGCATATCGAACAACTTATACAGGGTGATTCTCAATATATGCGACAAACTTTAAGCGTTGATTCCTAGAGTTATTTTGATCATAAAAGTTCATAAGAACATATGTCCAAAATCGCTTAGTTCTAAAGTTGTACAATGTTTAATAGTAAGTTAACATAATTAATGTTTTTATTATAAATTAACAAAATAACTAGTAAAACAAAATTAACTTATACTAACTGTTGAAAATGACCGCCCCCAACAGCAGTACAAGCTTCTATCCTCCGTCGTATTGACTGGAGAATTCGTTCTAAAATACCAGGGGTATTTCGGATTGTTTGAAAAGCTGCGATAATACGATTTCTCAGTTCATCGATATTTTCAATGAGAGTCGTATAAACTAATGATTTAAAGTGACCGCAGAGAAAAAAGTCCAAAGAATTTAAGTCTGGAGACCGAGGAGGCTACGGGTGTGGACCTCTCCGTCCTATCCACCGGTCTGGATACGTATTGTCCAAAAACTCGCGAGCAACTAAACTAAAATGCGCTGGAGCACCGTCATGCATAAAATACATTTGTAATCTTAATTGCAACGGAATTTCTTCTAGCAGTAGGGGTAGCTCCTCTTCAAGAAAATTGCGGTATACCTCGCCATTTAACCGCATTGGTAAAAAATGTAGACCTATCAAGTGATCTCCAACAATTTCAACCCACACATTGACAGAGAATTGATGTTGATGACGGGCATTCACTAGTTCGTGCGGATTTTCTTTGGCCCATATGTGATTATTATGAAAATTAATAATCGCGTTTCTAGAGAAAGTAGCCTAGTCGGTGAAGAATATTTGAGCTAAATAGTTAGGATTTTGTGCGATTTTGTGTTACATCCATTGATAAAAAGCCACTCTTTGCGGAAATCTGCCGGCAAAAGTGCCTGCACCCGTTGAATGTGATATGGATAGAACAGTTGATCTTTCAATATTCTCCAAACTGTGGCCTGACTAATGTTTAAAGCAAACACAATTTTTCTGGTGCTTGTAGTAGGATATTAAGTCCAACAGCAAACTCTCCTCTCTCCAGGTGCTACTTATCGCAAGCCAGGACAGTGTGCTCCGGCGTGTCAACGTCGCCACAATATCGACCAGAGTCCATCTCGGATAGCCCAAACCTTTTTAGGTAAGTTCGAAAATGTCCATGCCCGGGCAGGAATTGGGTTAGGTAATAATTTGTCCTCTTAAACTTGCACTTCACCCATGGTATTATACCTGGAATTAAATCTTTTGTCCAGGCCGATGTCGATTGGTTTCTGACCCAAAGTTTCTGCCATATCTTTAGCAAACGGTCTCTTTCTTTGCTTTTTTCCCTTTCCGTACCAGCACCAAAGAGCCTGCTCTACTCCTCCACCAGAAGGTAGATAAGTTGGGATCCCTGCTACTACCTAAACTGTTTTGCTGGCCACCGTCCTATAGGCGCTAGGTACTCGCAAGAGCGGCTTGCGCTGCAGACGCCCTAGCATATCTCTGTACTTTTTATATTCCAGAGAGGTCTTCCCATGCTGCTACGGCGTATAAAACTTGGGATTGGAAAACCTCATACAACATTTCCCTCTTCTTGCTACTTGCCCCCCCAATGTTCGGCATAATCCTTAAGAGAGCTGCCTGTGTAGTTTTCATCTTCTCGGATATATATTTTACGTTCGCCCCAAACTTCATCCTGTGATCGAGGATCACCCCCAGATATCTAATATCGCACTTCGAGACTATCTTGTTACCAGCCATTTCGAAATAAAAATCCCTTTTCTTTGGAGCCCTTTAGCACGTGCCCTTCGGTTTTATGCAGGGATACTTCGATTCCGTTCGCGCTCATCAATCCTTCAACCACTTCCAAGGATTCGTTGGTATTAAAAACCAAGTCTCTAGCAACTTCCGCTTCAATCACTAGCGCCAAGTCGCCCGCATATGCATTGGCCAATACTCCTTCCAGCCAGTCGAGGTCAAGGACTTCGTCGTATAACACGTTCCATAACGTGAGGCCGAGGACGGATCCCTGCAGCACCCCAGCGTCTATGTCCAATCTTATATCTCTGCTGATCCTGATCATACGCTCACTAAAGTAGTCTTCAACTATGTTAGTCAGATATAGGGAGATATTCCTTCTCTTCAGCTCGTTTATAATTTTGGGCCACGATGCCGTGTTAAATGTGTTCTTAATGTCCAGGGTCACCATGACGACACACTTTTCCCTCGATCTTTTCACCTTGACAACCACAGCCTTTATTGCATGCGTTGTCGATCTTCCTTTAAGGAACCCGTACTGCCATTCAGAGAGCGTTATCTTCGTTTCCAGTTCAGCCTCAAGCCTTACCTTGATCAGCTTTTCATAGAGTTTGCCCAAAATACTCAGCAGACAGATGGGCCTGTGCCCCTTCGCTGGGTTCCCCGCTTTAGATTTGCTTACGAGGACGACTATAATCTCTTTCCACGATGCTGGAAAGCTCTGCCGCTTCAGTAATTGATTAAACGTATCCAAGAGGACATTTGGTACTGTATTTGCCACGATTTGTATGGCTTCATTCTGAGGTAGTCAGGTCCTGACGCTTTCCCCATTTTCAGATTCTGTGTCGCCGACCTCAACTCGTCCATGGCGAACAGGTCTATCCGTGCATCTCTGCCTTTATTCCTGGTGAAGGTCTCCTTCTTAATCGGGAATAGGTTTCTTACAATCTGGGCCTTCAGTTCACTGGGCGGATTAAAAGGTGGTGATAGTTTACCGAAACGCTTCATCGCCACTTTAAACTCATCTTCCCAAATATTTCTTTCTAGGTCGGTTAGCAGTTCTTCCCAGAGTGATCGTTTCGACTTTATGATCAGGTTTTTTTTCAACATCTTTTTGCCCGTTTATATTCCAATCGTTCCTGGTCCATTTGCGTCTGAGTTTATTACATTCTCACCTTTTGTTATATATATATATATATATATCCTCATTCCACCAGTAAGGCACACCACGGTGTTCATCGGGAACCAGGAGATTGCTCTCTCTGCTAACTTCCTAAGTTTTGAGATAACGCCTTCGGAGTTGAGCTTTAGATTCTGCGAGTCCTGTCCTAGTTCTTCATTAATTTTCTTTGTGAACTTGCTTTTATTTAGTATGTACCTGGTGGAATTTCGCCCTGGGTCTGGCTCTTTTGCTCGCTCTATTTCAAAGTACATGTAGTTAGGAAATGTAAGAACTTCCCCAGACAACACTTCCCATTTACTAATCCATTTAATGATTTTTGCTGTGACCCAGGTGATGTCTATATAAGACTTACTATCCCCTCTCTTCCCAAATCCTCCCAGAGTAAGGTTTTTGCTATGGTTTTCCCTTACTCCGTGGCGTTTATATAAGTGCATTATATATAATCAATGTCCTTGGCGAATGCTGGGAGATAGCAAAAGTCGTTCCATTGGCGCATTTAATAATAACTGATAGCTGACCGATTTACGGTAGACTGGTGATTATGTGAACTAATCACATTTCACTTATTTCATCATTTCACAAAAGTAGTATTCATATAGTCGCGAGGCTACTGTATTATATTTTTGTTATTAAGGAACCTATATGGTACTTAGAATATGTAGCCTCATGTAGTACCTTTTTTAGGTGGAGCACGGGGTTGGGATGATTTATAATAATTTAGTTTTCATAAATAAAGTGGCCCCTCTCTCAAGAGTTCTATAAGATATTCTTCTCTCTCGTTCGTAATCGACGACCGACACAGTGAAGTTTTAGAATTAAAATCCCCTGCAATTACGGCCTCCAAATTTGTATTCACACTTTGCATCAAATTATCCATGTGGACTTTAAAAGTTTCGAGGTTGACGTTTGGCGAGCAATAGTACGCAAACAAGCACCAATCTTTCCATTTCACACAAACGTAGCCATCCCCGGTAAAAACATGGATGCTGAGACTAAAGACCGGGCACTTATTGTTAGTTGTATCCGAGCGGTGTTTCTCCAACTGGCGCTTTGAGCAAAAATGCTTGTTTGGACACTCTTTAGATCTATGTCCGGGTTGATAGCAATTCATACACGAGTCTGAGCGGCCTGGGCCCTTTACAATGCGCCCTCTCATGGCCAAATTCCAAGCAACGGTAGCATATTGGTATTGCTACTCTCTCTTTCACCCGACATCCACCCCGTCCTATCTTTATCCGTTTCATATTTACTATTTGTATACTTACATTTGGTTTTATGAACATTATTCACATACATATAAGGGCTAAGGCGCTTACATATGTATTGTAATGATACGTTAATTCGGCCTCGCGTTGGAAGTCAGATTGCGTCGCTTCCAATTTATTCCCAAATGTTCTAACTTGGGCGCAATATGTTCGGGTTCGGATTTCTAAATAATAATGTATATTGATTGGTTGAGTAAGTAGAAGAAGTAACGAGTACAACGTAACTTTAAACTAATAAAATTTAACTCCAAATTACTCGAAAAAAGGTGGGGTTAAAGATCAAATACCCCAAAATTCAAATTACGTTTAAATGTATTGTTTTCAACACTTAAAACTTTGACATTATCAAAATCAAACAAATGTCCAGTACCAGTAATATGGACACTGAGTGCAGTACTGCTAAGATGATGTCTAACATTGCTTTTATGTGCACTTATACGATTTTTAAGTTTTTGTGATGTCTGGCCAATGTATTTTCCATTACAACCCTTACATTGATTATATTGATTGGTTGGTAAATAATAAGTTAGCATGAAATTCTTTTGCCGATGAAATTAATGGCTCACTTTGGTCGTTGTAAAACCGTATTAATTGTGTTTCGTCTCTTTTCGCCATCCTATCCGTCTATACTTTTTAAATTACTAAACAATGATTCTAAGTGTTGAAGAGATTCAGTCAATTTTAAATTTCTGTTTTTTAGAAATTTGATCATTTTTGAAATGTTTGTCAATAAATTCTAATTGTTCGACTAAATCACCTTTTGCAATTAATGCTTGGACTGCTGTAACACTGGAAGCACCTCGTTTTAATTTTAACACAAAAGGTTTTAAAATACGAAAGTGTTGGGCATAAAAAGTGCGGCCTCGAACCATGTACCCCATGTAATGCAGGTTCTGGCGGCAAAGGTATGTTTGAGCACATTTCTTTACATAACTTTATCCTAGTTGGTGCTTTCAATAAAATCTTATTAAATTTATTTAATTTATTTATTTAAGAGGTCCGCGGAAAAGTGGATCTTGTAATTTATTTAATGGGATATTTCTTGGAAAAAAAGTTTTACAAAAATTAATTATAAATTTATCATGTGAAATACCACTTGGTATTCAATATGCCTAGTATATTTTTCAGATACCCCTCAAGAGTATATTTGCCCCTGAATCATCGGTGTACCTAATAATTGTCTATAAAAAGAATAATTATCGAATGTGAAAGGATGGATTGAATACGAGTTATTAGAATTTTACGATATTCGGTGAGTGGTGTTGAGGAAGAACTGCAAACTAACCACTTGATGTATACCAAACAATTACAAACTATAATTATAAGTTATTCGTTATGAAAGATAAAGCAAAGAGAAAAAAAGAACATGCCAATTTGACATTATAAACTAATTTGCAGCACTTGCTGTGCAAGTATCAACTGCATCTTCTAAAACCTGAATACCAGATATACTCTTCTTTAAATATCACCAATCGATGTAATTTTACATTTTAAAATGACTTCCGAGATCCTAGATCCTGTTGTCAGTGAGCTTTAGTGCAAAATTACATTTAACTTGTTACATATTTTATAAATTATTTTGATTTAATAAAAAAAGAATGTTATATCAAAAGGGATGTATAATTCACAGAAGTTGCTAGCACTTGACGCTTATTCTCGCTATTCATTTCTTGAAATTTGTTAACAATTGAATATACTACTATAAAGAAACCATTGATGCTCAACGATTCAACAGTATGTATTCAAAATTCTCTAACTGTAAACCTAACGACCTCGTTATAATATGCAAAGGTGAACGTCGAGGTAACAGGGAAATAATTTCATATGGAATTAGCGTATCGCTGCTGCTACTACAACACCAAGTAACACACACATACCAAAATCTAACCACCTAGAGCTACAGCAACGGGTGTGGTGAATTGGAAGCTCATATACAACTTTCCATTGTTAATACGGCGCTGAAATGTCGGGTATTCCGTAACCGATTTACAAGTTAGCGTTGCCTACATGGCGATAGAAGGAGAGAGATTGAGTGAGCCCTTATCAAATTATGTAATTTATATTTAAGAGGTACGGCCGTATAAAAGGGAACGTAGGGAATGACAGATTTTCGACTCGAGTAAATACATATAATTAAGTTTTGTATCCTAGAGCGGACGGTTGAAGGATAAAATAAATTTATCAGTTTGAGGGGCGAACAACGAATGTCAGCGTTCGTTGCTGCCGCGGGGCCGGTTGTCAGTCATCGTTCGAAATTTCCCTCGTCTATAAAATTTAATTTAAGTAAGAGGTAAGATGTGAACTTGAAGGTAGAGGGAGCGCGATGAAGGAGAACATTCGATAAGGAGATGCTCATTTCAATCTTTTTCTTAGTTAAACTTTTTGCAAAACGTAGTTTCTGTTTATGTCTGTATGTTGACAAAAAAAATGCACTAGGAAGCTACTGCAGAACAACTTTTAATGAAAGTTTCTTTTCGGGTTGCATATATGTGAACTTGACGAAAGATCAATGAAAAAGCTCTGCGCTCTACTTTCTACTAATATTTTCCTACATTTAATTTATATTCGTCCTTAATAAAAAGAATTTGAAATAGCCAACTTGTCTGTTCAAATCTGTTTCAAAATTGTATGAAAGATAAAAGCAAGTTCCCTATGTACAGTGCATACTGAGAAAAATGCTGGTCGTATTATCAATAATCCACATTTATTGAGTGAATTTTTGTCGACGGAAAGAAATGTGTCATTGTTATGATAAAATATTAAAATAAATATTGTTGCTAATAATATGAATATGAAAGAAAATACTGCTGTGTACTGATAGTAAGAAAAAGAACTTGCAAAATGAAATTAACAAGGGAAAAAAAAATTAAATTAGCTAGTTCCACGGATAAAATCTTTAAAAGGGCGCAAAAGAACAATTAATCTCAGAGTTACCCTCCCGAATTAAAACTTGAATTTAACTACGAAAAGTAAATTATGAGTGAAAGAAATCTGACTTTCTTAAATATCCAAAAATTGAAAAGGTTTAATTAAAAATAAAAGAACAGAATTTTCAACCCAAAAATGCTAAGTAACAATCAAATTTATTTTATAAAATGGGTAAAATTACAAAATGGCAGAAAAAAAACCGTGAACTGAAGGTTCTGGCCAAAAAATAAAAACTGCACTTGATTCTAAATTATAATAGGACAATGCTATTTCCTATACAAAGCAAAAGATTTGGTTGTTCAGGAAGATAATCCAATGTTTTTCAATCCACGTGGTTTCAAATTAACACAAACTAAATTAAACATGGACAATTTCTATCTAAATAACAAAAAAAAAATTAAATGCAAGCACAAAGCTTCTACTCACCCAAACCGAGGTGATAGATAATTAAAAACGAAACAGCAAAATAGAAAAACGGAAAAATTAACACTTTAAACTATATTGAGAAAAATTAAACTGAAAATATATCTTCCTGCACAGAAATAATAAATGATCTTATATCTATAATGTGCACTTGATGTGTGCACATTATAGATATAAGATCATTTATTATATAATAACAATTATTATAAAGTGAATTCCTTGATGGACGAAATAAAAGACAATTTATACGAATTAACCTGACAAAACTCCTACAATCGTTTTTCTTACAACAAACACGCAAACGCACAATTTACCGACAAAATCTAGTAGAACAAACATAAAATACAACTAGCAAACGCTAAACATCTTAAAGAAAGGAATTAATTTAAAAAAACTAAACACTTAATTAAATAAATTATAGAATTCACTCTTTAACTAAAATATACAAACTAAACATTATTGTGGAAATTTCTCGATACAATGATTCAGCAAAACGGAAAAATCATGACAAATTACTAGGCAACTAAAAATACAGTCGCGAAAAACTGCATACTTGCCGCAGCAATACGTTTTATTGTTACGCACAATTTTTATAAAAATAATCACCATATTAATGCAATAAAGTATTAAATGATACCCTCTTCATTATTTTAATGGTTAGCAATTTATTACAAGAGCAAACAGATAACATATCTTCACAAAAGTGTACATTATGTTAGCTAACGCATTTAATATATGTATAAAAGAAGACAACGAGTAGAAATCATTGAAGCGCAGTTATGTACGTTTCTGTAAAAATGTATATTCAAATTAACAAATCCCAGAAGATTTTGTACTTATTATCCCGTCCCTGGAAATTCCCAGTTGTTCCAGTTACCAGAATTCAAGATCTTGCCAAGTCCCTTTGAATTTCAAGAATATACAAACGGATCCCTGTACTTTCTCCAGTGCTTTCGAAGTTAGCTGTGCTTGTTGTCTTTAACGAACTTCATTCCTAGTTTAATTAGAATCAAAGATTAATTTACCCATTTAAATATTCGGTAGGACTTATCCTGCCATAGTAATATTAATTAATCTTTATTTTTATTCTGTTTTTATTTATTTAAAGATCGAGTAACTGCCAACCAGTTTTCTTGAAATAGTAAGTAAGATGTTTAGAGTTTAAAATAGTTTAAGTTATGATCATAACCGGGTAAATACAGAAAACTGTAGAAGAAATTATAAAAATCATAATTTATCTTTAATTTATTATAAAAAAAATATTTATTAAACATTTACTGTATGTTTTATATTTTTTTTTTTTTAAGAAAGTAAAAACATTGTTTGTGTTTTTATTGTTAAGTAAAAGATTTGTTTTAATTGTTTGAATGACTTTGGTGTCGGCAATCCAGTTCATAATTCATTATAAAGGAATTGTCTAACTCCATTATAATATATTATTATTTTTACGTACAATTTCCATAAAATTATTCAGGATATAAACACAATAAAGTATTAAATAATACTTTCTTCGTTAGTACAATGTTTGTAATTATTACAAGAACGAGCAGATAGCATAGCTTAATGAAAGGTATATGGCAGTGATTGAATTACCGACTTACGCCGCGGGGGTCCACAAGGGACCATGAAAAAGAAAATGCCATGGTGGCATCTTTACGGTTAATTGTTTAATGGTTTTTGCTGACCATCAATGCTTAATATCAATCTTGTTATTTGTAATATTATTTTTACTGGAATTCACCGAAATAGAGCTGCAACGCTTGCTCATACGCGAATTGAGCGAATGCAATGCGATTATTGCATCAATGAATTAAACTCATTATTTTAATTAGAAGTTTACTCTATAACAATAACTAAAATTTATTAAAATTAATTGTATTGGTGCCTTTTTTTATTCTTTAACTGGAATTTACACATAAAATTAATAACTCGTGGTTATTCAATAAACCAAATAAAGTTGTTAAAACAAAACTGGTGTTCATTACAACAATAACATATTTCATTTAGCCAATCAAGCTAATAATTTATTACTCAATAAACTCATTATTTATCATTATTTAATATAATCTTATTCATTGATTTGATAAACTCGTTCTTTGGACCAATTTTAATGCATTATTTCATGTGAACAACGACTTCTTTAATTGTTTTAAGATCACTTTTTAGTTCAGTGCATTCTTATAACCGCCGACATACGTAAGATATATCTAAAACGTACTGCAGGCATAAAAATATAATAGCTTCTGTCAAGGCACACGAAGAGATTTATTAGCAGGGTTGCTATGCAATACTTAGCGGACGTAAATGCGCAAATCTTAGGGTAGTTGCCTTAATCATCAGATATAAACCTTATATAACATCTCTGGGTTATCCTTAACGAAAAAATTCTACAGACTTTCAGAAAAAAAAAATTAAAAAAAACGCGAAACATTCTTAACGGCAGTCAAGAACAGAATACCACAACGGCTACGAGCTGTGATTGAAAACAACGGAGGCAACTCGAAATGTTAATTTTTAGTTCATGTTACTAGAATTTCAGTTTAATATTTATAATATATATCCAGTCCAACAGTTACCAAATAAAATTTCTTTCAATTTTTTAGTTTTTGTGTTTGAGATTATAAATGAACCTCTTCGTGTACGTTGACAGAAGCTATTAGAAGACTAGCGTTAACTTGGATTTGTTCAGTACTGTATAGTTCTCAGACTGTAAGAAAGGCTATTTAATTTTATTTTATATTGATGTCATTTTGTAACATTTCGTTTGTATTATACCTCCTCTTTTAACCTTCTTCTTTTTGAATTTTATTACGGATGCTACCCCAACATCTTATTATGATTCGTATCCAATATACGTATCTCTTCTAAACAGGTTTCGATCACCAAACGTCATCGGCAGGTGTCTGATTGTAAAATCGATTTTATGCAAAATTAGAAGTTAGTAAGGAGTATACCTACAAAACGTCAAAACTGACAAAATATCAGATTAGAAAGGACACACATATTAAAAACATGAATTCAGAAATGATTTAAGAACAAATTAAAAGACATAAAACAGTAACAAAACGTAAAGTGGAGCTATCCCAGGTAGCAGAGTGATATTTGGAGAAAAATGGATGACAACGTCGATACACCAAGTACCGACCAAAAAAAGGACGTCATTTTAATGACCAAATAAGTACGTCTTTATATAACGTCGAAATGACGCTGATACGACGTTATCAACAATGACTCCATTTGTTGCTAGCAAAATAAAATATGCTATAAAAATAATATATAAATATTAATAATAATAACTCTTTGCTAAGAGCATCTCTAAATTAGTCAGTTTAATATAAATATTTCTAATTTTTGTACACCGATATCGTAAAGTGTATATTGTTTTAACTTTAAAAATAGTCGATAAAAAATTACATAACGCTTACCGAATTAACCTATTTATTATTATACAGTGTAATTCATATTCTAATTATCTTTCTTTTATATTTCCGTTATACGAGCTTAGAAAGATAATTAGAATATAGAATAATATAGAAAGAGTACGTTCATACGTATGCACCGTAGAAGCAATGTTTTGTGTGCCTTCGATTGTTGGTTTGTATTGTGTAATTAGAAATATATTAATATACCTAATGATATTAAAGTAAGTCTCAGTAAGTGCTTTATTGTTTAGTAATATAGGGTTTCATATTTTGTGCTTTAGAGTATAGTATTTAACCTTTAACCTCACTTTTCGTATTCAGTTTTCTCTCAAAACGACTGCAAAATGCTTCCAACATCTAATACCAATCTTTTTCTATCAATACGTTATTTTGCCTGTGTAATAAATACAGTTGTTCGTCATATTGTGCATTATACTTTGGTTATTTATAAACCAATCATTAGATATATGCAATAAAAGTGTTTAATTAATCGTCTTTATGGTAATACAACAGAAAATACATTTTTTTTCACTAATTGCAATGAATTAAATACTTTCTTTTCTCACAACTACATAGTTTCATTCCATACACAACAAACTTTAATTTAACTAACGTTCATACCACAATATAAACCTATATATTATTATATTAGATGCATATACTACGTTTATACTATCAGATTTTAATGATGATGTTTCTATCCGTATTTCCTTTCCAAAATGCATATTTGGTAATTAATTGTACAATTCTATTTACAAATAATAATAAATATGAAAAACTATAAATTTGTTGTTGACAAGTCTATTAACTTTGTTATTTCAAGGGGGCAGAATGAACTAAACAACGTTCTTTAAAAAAAAATACAACTACTAAAATAAAATTTCTAATGAATCTGTAATTCGGGCAATTTGCCGCCGTATAGTAAACATACAAATCCACCAAATGCACCTAGCCACAATACGAGGAAACGTTTTAAAACGATTCATTATGATTCATACCTATATGAACAGGTTAAGGTTTAGAACAAGTGCGGGTGCGGAGCGAGTGCACTGGTGCAATAGCTCCGGCAGCAGAAGTCTGGCTCCATCTAGTTCAATTGATTCAAATGGCTGCATTCAGTTCCCTGCACTTGCAAATTAGCAAGCCCGCTCTTTTACGAAAACCGAACTTGATACACCTACTCTGATCAGCGAACCAGCTCCGAAAGAACAGGTCCGATCCGGAGCAGCCATCCCTAGTCACAAGTAACACGTTACTTGCAACATATCAACAGTTTCATTACGATTATTACACAAGAATTTGTCAGGTACGCTGTGTAATAGCCGATAACAAGAGCACTATTTACAGTATGAACTTGCATTCAGGAAACTGCGTTTAGTTGCAGGTATTAATTGAGGAGAATAGTTGCAAGTAAAACTTTGTCGTAAATGATTTTTTATCAAGTAAACACTTTACTTAACTCAGTGAGGAAAATTGCATACCTCTAATTACTTCATTATATAAAACGTAAATTTGCAGCTCTACATCATTTCCCTCCCCACTTAATATAAAAGCAGAAATGTTGTTATATTAAGAGGTTTTAATAAGCCCTGCTTCTTCCCCTGTAATAATACATTTATTTTAAAGAAAACTACAAATATATGTAGATATTTTTTTGTCTTACACCATCATTGCAGGATTTCTTGATAGTATCTACATGTTTCATACTTATACCGGGTCTGTGTTCTATGGTGCACCTGTTTTTGAAATTCGAACTTTGATTTCCTGCTGCGCCAACAAATGGCACCTCCTTGGAACGAAGATCACGAAACTGCTCATATAGGACGCTATTATTTGCCGTGTCAATTCGTAATGGAAATTCCCACTCCATTATACCTTAGGTTGAGATTATTACTTGATGTTGTATTTGTAGGTTTAAAAGTTAAAAAAGCGTATTTTGTCGGGATTTTCATACTAATTGGTTGAGAGCACTCGTTACTTAATTACTGAAACAAAGGAGTCAGTGAGCGCCATTTTAAATTACTTGGTGAATCAATACTTTTAAAGGAAATCTCGCACTGCTGGACTTTAAAAACTACATCTGCAATTCTGCCTCATGTGCCACATATATTTCGACATGTAGGGAAGTACAGAAAGCGAGCATTTGATAGATCGTAATGAAATTTGCTCGCGGCAATTTGCAGGCGTCGCCTCAGTCCTACTCAAATCTAATATGGCAAGACGTACATTCGCAATTAGTGGAAGCTGTAAACTGTCGGCTGCCCTCGAAGAAAGTTACAATTAGTTAAAACGTCGCAAATGTGATTTGCCCCGGGTGTTCATCAATCAGTTAGCATTACATTGTGGAATATTAGAGTAAGTATATTTCTTTAAAATTTAAACGTCAATACGCAGTTGCATGGCTAGGTATGAATTGTGAGGCAGTAGCCACATACAGCAAAAGGGAAACGTTTGCTTGAAGAGGAGTAATAATAGGAATTGTGTACTTATGGTTTAATACATTACGTAAAAGTCAAAGGCTTGCAATAAAATTGTAGTATATGGCACGTATTTGTAGTACATATATAGCGCAAATACCTGTGTTTTACGACGGATTGAGATTTATGCGAAAATCTGCATTACTGATAGTATAAGTACTATTAACCAACATCTTTCAAAATTTCCGAGAGATTCATCCAGTACTTAGTTTTTAAAGCTGTTGGAAGTAACCAAGCGTATTTATTTTTGCATTTATGGAAACAGAACAGTATACCGGTCAGTGATTAGATTTCTTGTTTTTTGGACGGAGAAAAGTGTATAGAAATCAATGACAACTTGCCTGCAAGAATCATGCACCATCGATGACTACCGACGGATACTGGTTTAATGAATTTAAGCGTGGTCGAACCTCTGTCTTTGATGAGGAGCGCCCAAGTGGTCCTGTTGAGGGGACGATGGATAATATTGACAATAAAATGCATGACATCATATTAGGAGACCGTCAGATGAAGGTAAGAGAGATTGCTAAGATGGCAAACATCTCACGAAAAATTGGGTGTGAGAAGGTTATCCGCGAGATGGGTGCATGAGATGAGACATTTATTTATTTAGGTTTCTACAACAACGGGACGAACCCATAAAAGTTGTAGCGTAGGTACACATACAAAAAAAAAGAAAAGGAAATGAAGACTACACAAGTACGATATATCAATAAGTAATCAACATCATGTAGAAAGCAATATTGAAACAAGTGGTGGGAAAATATTATTATAGCTAATTTTACTAAAGTTGATCAAGTAAACTGCGGATAATTTGAGTTTTGAAAGAAGTTAAACTACAGTTAAATATATCAAGAGAGTTGGAAATATTGAGTTGCTCGTTGTAAGTGCGTATGAGTCTGTTAATAGGGAGAGTTGTGAAAAGAGTTGGCATGACTCAAAGGCAAGTGAAACAAAACAACGTTACGGGTATGACGAAAAGGAACACGAAAGGAAATCGAGGAAACCGGGTTAGAGCAGTCAATACTTTATTTATGAAAACTAAATTATTACAAATTATCCCAACCCCGTGCTCCACCTAAAAAAGGTACTACACGAGGCTACCTATTCTAAATACTATATGAGTTCCATAACAATTGAAATGATCCTACTCTAACTAAATAATTTCCCTATAATTGTTAATAACAAAAATATAATACAGTAGCCTCGCGACCATATGAATACTACTTTTGAGAAATGATAAAATAGGTGAAATGTGATTAGTTCACATAATCGCGAGTCTACTGTAAATCAGTCAGCTATCAGTTATTATTAAATGCGCCCATGGAACGACTTTCGTTATTTACCATCATTCGCCAAGGACATTGATTATATATAATATACTTATATAAAATCAATGGTCACGGAGTAAGGGAAAACCAAGAAACACCACTTCATGTGCTGTGCCAATATGAAGGCCTGGCGAGGACAAGGTTTCTAGTAATGGGGGAGGAGAACCCCACAGCTAGTAGCTACATAAAGAAGCCGCTCTCAAAGATGATAGGCCTAATTAAGAGGGCAAAATTAGAGAGCGTCCTCTAGAAAAAAAGGGGATCACAATAGATCTGAAAAGGTCGCGGTGAAACAGGTCGATAGGCCACCCCAATCCTAATCTAATCCAAGGGAAAACCATGGCAAAAACCTTACTCTGGGAGAGAGAAGTCAATACTATCATTAAGTAGTTTGTGTAGTAATACTAAATCCGACAGTAACCTGCGCTTACTCAATGGCAAAATGCTGAAGTGCTTACATGGGACTGGTAGTTATTAAAAAATTGACCTGCCTTGTGACATAGAAATCTAAGAAACCTTCGCTGGACGAATTCAAGCGTAGACGGCATACTGCGGACTCCACACAACAGACGCATAAGATATAATCGAGTTTATACATATATGCAAAATAGAGAGATCTGAGGCACGCAAAGGAAGCCAAAATTCTGGATGTTCTCATAATAAAACCAAGTAATT
Organism: Protaetia brevitarsis; assembly: GCA_004143645.1. NCBI lineage: Eukaryota > Metazoa > Arthropoda > Insecta > Coleoptera > Scarabaeidae > Protaetia > Protaetia brevitarsis. The sequence continues at coordinate 595,274 of RXPK01000063.1, forward strand.
TGGCAAATTTATTTACGATTGCACGTGGTCACACTATACCAGTTTAGTATCAAACATCTTGGCCACATTGGTTAATATGCATCCGTTTAAAGCAAACAAAAATCGAAATTTAGAAACGTTTCTAGTGAACTGTATAAAATTACATTTATTGAAATTTAAAAAGAGTTTATTTTCTGGACAGTAGTATCACAATCTATTAAGATTCTGCTGCAGCTCGACACAATCTATTACCGAATGTACAGGTTTAAATATCTTTAAATCACCCGCAAATTGAAGGAAATGAGAGTTTTTGAAGCACTCGGATATATCATTGATTTACAGGTTGAAAAGTAAAGGATCTAATGGGACCTCCGCGGGACACTTGATGTGATAACCGTCGCTCTAGACGTGTAGCTGTCCAGCTTGACAAATTGACACTTGTTGGATATGTAAGATGGAAATAACATGGATTCATCACTACACCCCAGAAACCAATGCTCAGTCAGCACAGTAGGTTTTTCCCGGTGAACGTGCACCAAAGATGGTAAAGACAACATCATCAGCCGGCAACAGTTATGGCGGTAATTTTTTGGGATTCGCTAGGTATCATCTTAATAGAGTATTTGGATAAAGGTAGAATGATTACGACTCAGTATTATGCCAACTTATTGGATTAATTTGACGTCAAAGTAAAAAAAAAGCTCATACCTACCCAAGAAAAATACCTCTTTCATCATTATAACGTCCCGACTCACTCATTGGCAATTGCCACAGCCAAACTGGCTCAACTGCGGTATAAACGGCGCCATCTATTAATTCATGCCTTTTTAAAGACTTCTCTTGACATAATTTGCAGTAAATTACATCGCCCCAAAGATTACGTAATCTACCTTAACCTAATAATGGAGGACAGAGTACCCCATATCCTCATTTTCTTTAACAATTTTCTTTATCTTATTTCTCAAAAAAGGCGCTTCACATAGTAAACGATGATGTATAAAGTGCAAAAAAAGTAAATATTTATTGTGGGACTCTATGCAGATCTGTAGCGCTTATCAAGTTATATGCAAGTCCGTAAGCATGTATTTTACAGAGGTGTGGATAAAGTTACAGGTGCTATGGATATGTACAAAATCCCACCTTTAAAATAATTAAATTTGTCAATTGATATACAGGGCTCGGCAACAGGATTGACGGTTTTTAATAGGCCACTGTTAAGAAACAACGAATATATTTGGGTTTACTATTAATACAACTCAAGACACAATTCTTACAACATTTTTAGTTTGCAAAGATCACATCCCTGAGATGGTCATCATCTTCATCTATACATTGCTGCAATCTGATTCTGAAATTTACCATAACACGTCTGAGGAAATTTTCATTTATCAAATTTATTTCCTCACGAATTCTTTCTTCTTCCAGAAGTGTATTGGGACGCGTGGAGTACACTTTGAACTTTAAGAATCCCCACAGAAAATAGTCTGGGACTCCCAGATGCGGTGGTGGTACCCAACTTGGAAATTAGGTTATTAGGAAACGTATTTTAGCTATATGCGCTGTGGCGCCGCCCTATTCGAACCATACTTCATCTTGGTCCATTCTGTGAAGTTCCACAGCCACAAATGTTCCCAACATTTCAACGTACCCAAGTGAAGCGACTGTAACGGTCTGGCTGTTTTCTTCAAAAAAGTATGGCCCGATCATATCAAAGCTGCACAATCCACACTACGCCGTTACCTTTTGGTCATGAAGTGCGTGTTCGTACATTTCTCTCGGGTTGTGTTCTGTCCAGTAGCGAAAGTTAGCTTATTAACGTACTCACTCAGATGGAAGTGCGCTTCGTCAGACATCAAGAATTCCTGCATTGTTGTTCAATATTTCAAGAAATTGAGGCGGTTAAGTTTATCAATAAGGCTCAGTCTCTGGAGTATCTGTAATTTATATGGATGAAAGTTCAAATCCAGCTTTAAAATTGGTTGCAAACTTTGCTCTGAAGTTCGCAGTGCCGAATTGTTTAAACATGTTGGACTCTGTTCAACGGCTGGTCCCTTCAATATTACCTTGTGCACGAACTGCCCCTTTCGCTACATTTCATACTCATATCAATATTGCATTTCTTGATGGAACTGCAGGGCGCACTTAAATTAATTAAATTGACAGCGAAAACGCCTCTGGGTTTGCACGATAGACTGGTTCAGGATAAATGATTTTACAGTAGAGACCCGTTGATTAACCAGTCAAATTGCCACTGTTACATAATATGTAACAAGGATATATTATATTATAAGGTTATATTATAACCTTCGATAATAAAATACAATTTTGTCACTATTTGACGTTTGTTAAATAAATATTATTACCACAATAACCTTTTCAAAACTATTCAATCCTGTTGCGGGACATCAAATTATAAAATATTATCAAATGCGTTTACTAAATGAGTCCATTCATATTTTATATATTTTTTTAAAAAAATGTAATTTATTCTTCCATTACTATATTCTCAGAAAAGTACATCTACTACGAAAAAATTGATGCGCAAGACGAATAACTAAAGACCTATATTTTAATTTGTTTAATTGTTTAATGCAAGTATGGGCAACCTTTGACATGTTGTGTTGTTTAAAAGTAGTGCATTTTAAAGTAGTGTTTTAAAGTAGTGTTCATTATTTTTAGCGATAGATATCAGACATGAAATAATACGACAATGTTATTGTAATGCAATTTATTAAAACAAGAAAATGAAATGAAAAAAATAGGTACAACATTATAACTAAATCGTGAAATTTGGATTTATTACAAACTACGAAAGTTAAATAGCGACAACGAAATCAATGGGACCCTTGAGCTTGAATTTGGAAAACTAATCCATCGATGTTTGGATGAATTCCACTGATACAAAGACGCAAAGAATTTTCCAAATTATCGTCAGTCAGCCTTGTACGATGTTTTGATGCTCCGGAAAATGGTCTTCTTCGAGGTTTTTTTTGTAGAAATCGCACAACTCCACGTCTTCAAATTTAAATTTTAGGAGTGAGTTTCCTTGAAGCTCGATCAACTCCATTTGCAAGTGTATTGGAGCATTTTGTACATTACTTTTTGTTGGAGTAGCTAATAAATTGAAACTGTCTTCCATGTTTTTAAAATCGCTAATCTGTTCGAAAATTGCTCCGACAGTAACTTGAGTTCTTCAGCATATTGAGCATAAGCAGTATTTTCATACGCAGAGAGCGTGGTGAAATGGTAACTGTTACCAGACAGCAACTGTGTTTCCCACAAGCGAATTCTGTTTTGAAACGCTTTCAAACGGCTGTATTTACTATCTGTCCTTGTTTTTGAACTTTCAAATTTAAATCATTCAAATGGCCTGTAAGGTCGACCAGAAATGCTAAGTCACATATCCATTGTGGGTCACTCAATTCAGATAGTGGTTTGTCTTTTATTTACATAAAATCTGCTATCTTATTTCTAAGCTCGTAAAACCGTTTCAGCATTTTTCCTTTGCTTAACCATCTGACTTCACAATAATATGTTACGTCGTCATATTCGGCTGATATTTCATCCAAAAACGCCTTGAACTGACGATGGTTAAGCCCTAGGGATCGAATAAAATTAGTGGTTTTTACTACCACATGCATAACATTCTGGAGTCGAATGGACTTAGAACACAAGTTCTGTTGGTTGGATAATGCAATGAAGGACTATCAAATCATCTTTTTGCACATTTAATTCAGTTGTTTTTGCATACAAAATTCCGATGACACCTTTACGTAAGCCGACCATAGGAGGTGCACCATCTGTGCATACACCAACTAATTTCGACCATGGCAAACCAAAACTTGTGAATAGCTTTTCAACTTCATTAAATATATCCTCTCCTGTAGTGGTTCCTTTTAGCGGCTGCAAAGCAAGCAATTCCTCAGTAACAGTGAACTCTTTATCAACACCTCGAATAAATATAGCCAGTTGAGCTGTGTCAGACAAATCGGTGCTCTCGTCAAATGCTATGGAAAATGATTCAAAACCAGCCATACGGTCAGTCAAAGTTGTTTTTATATCATTAGCCATCACTTCTATACGTCGGGCAAGAGTTCGTCTTGACAAACTAATTTTTTCAAATTCATTTTTCTTTTCAGGACACAAAACACTGCAAACTTTTAACATACACTCCTTGATAAATTCTCCTTCGGCAAATGGTTTTAATGATTTTGCCAATTTTGAACTAACTATAACACTAGCTTTCACAACATTATGAAGTTGTGTTCTTTGTTTATGAAACATTTGCTGCTGTTTTTTTTTTTCCAAATTTGCGGTAAGCTTCTGGATTTTGTCTTTTTTTATTTGTCCTGTCAGTCAGTGCAGCATAGGATGCTTAGTTGAGTAATGCCGCTTTATATTGAATTCTTTCATCACTGAAATGGATTCATTACACAGTAAACAAATAGGCTTACCATTGTGCAAGATAATAAAGAATTCTTCAGTCCATTTTTCTTGAAACTGGCGACCCTCTGCATCTACTTTTCGTTTCTTTTCACCAGGCATCATTTTCGTTTACTTTTCGTTCGATAAACTTAATAACAAAATATAATTAGTAAGCACTCAAGATGCACACAAAGTCTCAAAGCAAATTGACGGCACTAGCAGTTCGCTAGGATATCGCTTATCGAAGTTATCACCTCGGTAGCTCAAATAGAACTGAACTAAAGTTCGGGCCATCCATCCGCTTATAGACAAAATGAAGGAATGATCTAGAATCGTCTAGTGTAGAACATTTGAGAAGCTATAATCTTTTGTTGCGCCGCCAGTGAGGCGGCAAACATCAAAGGCTTTGTTGTTTGCCGCCTCACTCTTTGATGATCGCCGCCACTCGGCTTGTTCGCTCACTTGATTCCGCAGGAACAAGCAACAAACGCCATATCACTCGATCTTCCTCATCTGGAGTGAGTATGAGTAAGTAGTGTAGTATTTTTTTAATTGGGTTTTTCAAAATGTGTCGCGGGCCGGATCAAATCTTACAGCTATGTATCTACATATACTACACATTAAAGTATTTACTGTAAATCTCTACAGTAAATATTAGAAGCGTGCCCTTCACGCATATAACGACCTATCCAGCTGTTTGGAGTTTGGATGGCTCCTGTGATATAATTAAACACGAAATTTTGAAAAAACCGCTGCACGTTTTATCAGCGTTTCGAACATCAAATGAAGCATTAAAATTTGAAAACATTTACATGAACAACTGTATATTGATAGGTATTACATCAGTTTTCTTTTTTAATTTTTGAGTTACCTATGCTTCCTGTAAGTATCACTATGCATTTTAATAACCTCCTTTACGTTCCTAAAAATATAAATTTCGCAATGACTTACAAGCGAGCTATTATGCAAATGAAACGTCTTCAATAAGCGGTTTTTTTAGGATCCGCTTACACCACATCGCCATACATCACCGTAACTGTTATTCCTGTGTATAAATCAAAAGTCTTCCTTTTAAACGGAACAATATACCGGAAAAATTCTACGCTTAAAAGTTATCTGCCACAGTCGCCACGCACCGCTCAATCAATAAATCACTTCAAATTCGAGTCAGGGGCGAACTCCGGTGCGCATACTTTATCGCCATTTATGTATATCTTTATTTAAAGAGGGGCGCGTGGACTTCAGCGGCCTATCCGAATCAGTAGCAGGGAATATATATTTTGCCAGATCCATGCCGGGTAACAAATTGTACGCGGGAAAGAAGAAAACAAACTTCGAATCTATAAATCAAAAAGCGGTAGAAACGAAGGAATGGCGATAAGAACCAGGGTCTTGAGATAAACTTTGCAAATGAAGTGGGTAAAATTTTGCAAATGGACGCGGTTGTTTTACCTGAACGAAAGGGGCGTTCTGGTGTTTTATTTTAAGACTTCAGTCGTTTGGATCTATTGGAGTTGATTTTTAACTCTATGAAGTAATGAATGTAATTTATGGGTCGAAATCTTATATAAGATGATTATATAATTATATCAAGTGGAGATCGATGCGAAGGGTGATTTTGAAGAAAACTCAATATGGTGTCAGAAAAGGAAAATCAACTATACATGCAATAGGACAGATTAAAAAGATAATTACCGAATTGATGGTATACATTAATAACCTTGGCTATACGAAACGCATTTGACATGGCTGATTGTGGCATGATCGTAGAGAAGCTTGTCGCTAGAATCATTTCAAATTATTTAGTAGGGAAATAAAAGTAAATGGTCCAATTTCTCACAAATTCTTTTATTGACGACAACCGGTTTCATCCAATGACGGACATCCTCAGGTCAGCTGAAGACCCAACAAGAAATTAACATTGCATAATTTAGATTGAAGTTATATCAAACAAAGTGGTTAAAATTGTGTAAATTATTGTACAAATTAATAAATAAATAAATTAGAAAATTATACATAAATGAGGGTTAAAAATTTATGTCATGTAGTAAAATAATAAAAATTGAATTGTAAAATTAAATAAAATTGTATAAGACGTAATAACACACATAGCAAACGACAAACCACACTTTAAAATAAATTAAATAGATCAGACAAAGCATTTTAATCGATGATTTAATGATCTAGAAATTTATTTGAATTAAAAGTTATAGTAGGGGCGAATTTTCCAGAAAAACCCCAGTTAACCCATGTACATATCAAAGGCAAAATTAAATAAGTTAAAGAATAGCAAAGAAAAGAAAACTAATAACTATATGTGTGAACCGACTGCCTGTCAAACTTCTAGTAAAGTTTTGAAAGTTGGATTCGAATCAAAATGAATCTGTGCATTTAGAGAAAATTCTTTTTTCTCAATTTGATGTCTTACAATTTCTAGACCTTCTAAATTGTTTAGAAAAATGCCAGCTTTACCGGTATGCGAGATTTGAAAGCCATTTTGTATATCAAAAGTGTGTTTACTGTGTTTAAGGTGTTTTCCAAACAAGGACTCTCCCGTCATTCCCGGCCTGGAGCACCTCAGATGTTCTTTTATACGGGATAGATCCTTTATACAAGAGAGGTGTGTACAAAGTTGCGTGTAATGATTGCCCTCAGCTGACCTGAGGATGTCCGTTATTGGATGAAACCGGTTGTGGCCAATAAAAGAATTTGTGTGAAATTGGACCATTTATTTTCATTTGCCAACTACTATTTACTCGCACAGAGTAAATAGTAACTAGTAAGTAGTAGTAGTAAGTAAAAACTATGGATTTTGAAGAGAATTTTCTTCTTAGCCGATATGGTATTTTTTTCTATTTCTTTCACGCTGTGTAAGCCGTGCATTGTTGTTTGGAGTCTAATTTTTGGCACTTTTGTATTCCCTACACATTTTAATGTTAAAAGCAAGCATCAAAGTGACTATGTAACGTTTTAAAAATGTAATTTTTAAAAATTAATTTTTAATATGTGTTGTGACGTTAATTTAAATTAAATAACTTGTAACCAAAATAAAATTCTGAAGAAGACAATAAAAAATTGTCGAAACGCAAAAGAAAAAAAAATTATTAAATTAATATACAGGGTGTATCCGATATAGAGGTAAATATAATAATATGTAGCAGCTGTAATCATTTACGATCAAAAAGTCTTAATGCACAGGGGGTCTATCTGTAAGCATTAACGAGAAAAAAAATATTTTGTAAATGCCGTGGGCTAGAGCCGCACCTGTGCCTAACCTAAATGCTGTCCCGAGTATACCCTCACATACCACTATCATTCAGCTATTACCGCTGTTAGTTTCGTGTGGATCGCCGCTTGGAGTGCAAGCCACTTCGAACATTTTATTTAAATTCTCCCCGTCTCGAAAAAACGATCCTTTTCAGGACCATCATGATTTCATATAAAGAAAATCGAAGCTTGGTGCATCGGCAAAAGCGCGGGAATGTATAGATTCATTTTCGCGCGACATCATAGTAAAAAGGCGTGTTTGCAAATTTTCTGTATCTACATTTATTTCTGTGTAATTCGATTCAATTCATTTTGCCTTATTGGATTAAATAAATCCAAAAGAAATAACTCAGAATCATGTGGGACCGTTTATTAACAACTAACTCCCGATTCGACAAGGCAAAAGAAAAATATTTACGTTTTTTGTAACTACTGAAGTCGCATACCCGTGAAACTCGAACGTCTTATCAGGATATTAAAAATAATCCTTTGTAGACTTACGTAGAATGCTCTTAATAAATAAGGAATGTTTATTTTATAAAAAGAAGAAATTTAAAATGCCTCAGTTTTCCTATTTTTACAAGGGCCTTTATTTATTAAGAATGACGTTAAATGAACTTACGGCATACCATAAAGAAGAATACTGAATGGGTGCAATGTATTTATACATAATACCACGTTTAGCGGGTGCTTAACATGATGTTTCCTTGCATCAGGCCCGGACTAAAGAGTTTTTGGCTCTAAATTTTACTTTTTTTTATTTTTTAATGATGAAATCCGGTTTCGGCGGGTTTGTGCTTTATATGTCGTGTAGTTAACACCCAAGCAAAATTTACTTTTTTATTAGATACACCCTGTATATACAGAAAAGCTGCTAACTCAAGAAAGAAATAGAAAAAAAAAACTGTGGATTATATTAAATTATTTAGTTAATATATTAACTGACCGTTTTACTGATAAACAACTACATTTAATTGGAAGGGAAGTTGTACCGGTAACTGCAAGTGCGACGTGGGGCTCAGCTCTGGTACCAATACTATGAAATGTTCTGTTTGATGATATTTTTAATGTGACTTGGCGATAATAGTTTCTGAGAACGATAAATATCCAGCCTCATGGTAGAGGCAAACGAGAAGCTACGTAGAATGAATAACTAAATATCCCATAATAACTTAGAGCTAGCACCAGAAAAGGTCGAACCAATTATTTTAAAAGAGAGTACGAGGTATATTTTGACACAGGCGATGCCAGTGTTAAGATTAAAACAAAAAAAAAACCCTGAAGTACCTAGAGGTACTACTAGATTAAAGATTATCCTTTGGGAAACATCTTAAGCAGATTTCAAAGAAGGCGGAAGAAAGCACTGCGATGCTTTCACGATTTATACCGAACGCAGGGAGAGCATCTGGTACAAAAGGGAAATGTTAGCGGATGTGGTGAAATCGATTTTACTTTAGGGTCGTTTTACACCTAGCTATTTATTGCGCAATTTGTCGGCCAATTTAAAATTTTACGTGTATAACACAGATTAAACACGTGTTATACACGAAAAATCTTAAATTGGCGAATAAATTGCGCAATAAATAGCTAGATGTAAAACGGCCCTTATACTGCACCAGTATGGTATCAATGAATGGACAGAACAATTTATAGGAGCATGATGGAGAAGCAACGACGGAGAGCCCTTTTGAAAGTTGCACCTGGGTATTGTACTATATCGACACCAGCATTACAAGTCATAACCGGCACGCCGCCTATGACTGATGCCATATAAAAGAACGTATGTGCACGACAATGGTGGCTTAATGCTCACGATACAGCAAGGAGCAAAGTACTAGACCTGCGGCAGGAGCGATAGACCGAAAATTACGTAAACACTCAATGGACAAAGTTATTGATTCCTCAAATTGTGCAAGCACGGGGTTACAAATTATTATTTGAGTCCTATCCGAACATGGAGTATCTAGAGCCTTTGCGTACAGATTTAAGAATGACCGTAGACTACAATTGCCCAACTAAGAATACTAAGCACACGATTTTCTTCTTTCACAGATGGAAAGACAGGAAAGAGTACATGTATAGAGCTATAGCAATGATATTATCTCCTAATAATCTAACGACGTCTATTTCGCTCGGAGTGACAGTGGAAGGCAGTACAGAGCATCATAAATTATAACATGAGGACGAAAGGAGTTAAAGGAAGAAGTTTTGTCTGCCGTAACCCCGAACTCCTAATCTTCCTTATGGAGGGAAGGGAGCTGTAGGGAAATATGCTACAGACTTTCCATAGACTGGCAATCCGGTATCCCTGACGTATATTTGTTTAAGACATTTCCAGAGTGTCAATAGTGAAGGGAAGATAGCCTTTATTCCGACTAGTAACTGGTAACGTTAACTACGTCCCTGAAGAAAAATTAAATTCATTAAGTTAGGGTGGGCATCTAAAGTCCAGCACTTGAGCTAGGTGCTCATTGCACCATCCCTACTAAGTCTCTTATTTTCACTCGAGCAGCCTGGTGTTCTATATAAAGCCCAGTATCTTGCCCAGTGAGAACTTGAGAACCTTCGAGGGCTCCTATAGATCTCTCTCGAAATATTTTTGTCGGAGTACCTTCAGCCATTCCTCACATGTGCAGATTACATGTAAACTCCTTTCCTCCTGTAGTTGGCATCTTCTGCACCACGGTTCGCATACTCGGCCTGTGTTGTATAGATGTTTTTTCAGGGGACAGTGTCCAGTTACCAGCCGAGCAATGGTTTTAGCTTCTTTCTTGCTGCACCTGAGTAGGTTATCAGAGAATCTAGCATCCTCATCTCCTATTAGCGCTTTGGTATGGTCGACTGAAGGTCAAGACCTTCATTTCTTTGTACTTTCTTTATCTAACCAGGTCCAGATCTCCCTTCTTGGGGAATCCTTAGTAATCCCACATATGGGCTCTGGACCCATGAAGTGTCTTTTAGAGCCCTCCTTGGCTAGTTCGTCGGCTATTATATTGCCCTTTATATCCTCATGTCCCGGCACCCAAATCAGAGACACCGTGTAGTCTCGTGCCAGTGTATTGAGGGATTGTTTGCAGTCTCTAACTAGTTTTGACCTAGTTACGGGGTTCGAGACTGCTTTGTTGCATTATATTGATTTTCCTCCTTATGTAGCCCCGTTTTGCAATCATTTCTGCACAGGCTGCGAGGGCAACTATCTCTGATTGGAAGACAATTGTATGCTTCCCCAGGCTTAGGGATATCCTTTGATTAGGGCTGGACCCACAAACACCGGCTCCTGTGCCTTGGCTGGATTTGGATCCGTCCGTGAACCAGTTATCAGTAACAGTGATCTCACTACGTGCCTGGTCTCTGTTTGGTATGGCGATTTTCACTTTTTCAGTGAAGATAATTTCGGCTGCCATGTTCAGCATCGTACCCGTAGTATAAATGTGCCCTTCCACCCTAAAGCTCGGATGCCACAGGTTTTCGGCTTTCAGTCTGAGGATCGCATTCATTGCCTACGCTCTCACATAAAGCTCCAGGGGAGGGAGGCCCACAATAGTCTCCGAAGAAGCGGTCCCTGTGCTGTTAATTGCACCAGTGATACCCAGCAATGCCTGTCTCTGGACAGCGATTAGCAGCATCACTGGGAAGGACACTTCTGCCCTCCTCCACTGGACTACTGCCGTGTATGTTATTGCTGGTGTCATCACGGCAGTATATAGCTAATGGGTCACCTTCGACTTTAGTCCCCAGGTTTTACCGGCAACTCTCCCTACCTTAATTTTCAACGAGGAATCATTCTTTTGTCGTTTTTTGCACTGATTCATTTATGGCCTGTATACAGAAAACAACCGTTAACTGGAGCAATAGAAAGTGACCTGTGGTAAACTGTTTGGTTTATAACTAGAAGAAAAATAAGTGGCAAAGTAAAAGGTTAAACCAAGCACTTTACAAGAAGCCATTCTCTATTATCGCTACAAGCTATGGTCTCTGTATATTTCTGGTTTTCCTTTTTGTAAATAAGCACTCGTGTTGGGTAGTGTGTAGCATACACATTCATGTATGTGCATGCTTTTCTCGCTTTTTCAGCTTTTATCGTTTCCGGATGTAATGAAATAAAAATTATTAGTCGTTATATTCCACAATTCTATGTGCAACGTTTATATTGTAAAATAAACGCACAACCGCTAACCCGGCGAATGAGCAAATACAAGAAAAACAAAAGAATGCCAAAGCCGTTAAAATTTCGAATAAAAGTTTCTCGTAATTCATGAGATTCACGGGTGTTCTTTTTCCCGCATCTTTTATATGTTTGCTTCTAGAGTTGGCTTTGTTTAAGCGTACCGGCCATGAAATTAAATTCCAGATTTTTTTCTTTTTCTCTTTATTAGTACTTTGACACCCCCTTTTCTCTAGCGGCCGAAGTTATGCTCGTATCTGTATACTCTTCGTCTTCAGCTAAACAAGTGAATTCGGGCACGCAGGAAAACAAGAGAAAGTTTTTCTTTTGTTGCTTTCCGTATATTCGCGGTATGCAAATATCTGGGCGTTCGACGAGTATAAATGAGGAAAGTTGACGTGAATAACGTAGCGCGTTTGTTCTGGAAATTGGAAAAATGTTGTTTCGAGTAAGGTAACAAGGAATTATTCCCACAAGAAAAAACTAATGGAAATTTTATGTTACACCTGGATATATTTTTACCATCATCTTAGGATGTGTTCAGATGAAAACGCACAGCTTTATTATTATTGAGATAAACTACACGCGTTTTGTGGTTAATATAATTACTAGGGTGTAAAAAAGTGTTTTTATTTACCATTTTATAGCGTCAACATTTTACAAATACCTACATTTTCTCAAGTAATTTTTTTTTAATTCATTTATGCGTTTCATAAGCACGATAAGAAATTTGTTGCCAAGTCAATTAAGAAACAGGTGGTAAACTTATTGGTCAGATGAAAGCTATTATCAACAGTAAGACTAAAAAAGGAACACAGCTAAGTGTGTCTCACCAATTTAAATGAAACTTGGTGGGGTGGCTAGGCTGATGTAGTGTAAGTGCTTTTTTTGTGATAGGTGCTGATTTTTGTTCAAAAATAAAAATCTTACGCTAAACACAACCTTAGAACTAGAATTCTGTTTTTTTTTTTAATTAATGAATGTATCATTAATTAAAAATAAAAAAATTCTGGTTGTAAAGTTGTGTTTAGTGTAAGCTTTTTATTGTTGTAAAAAAATAAGCACTTACTACAAAAAATGCACTTATACCCTTTTTATTCTAACCCCTTCAATTGTTAGTTTCTTAGCTGCTAAATCTTGTGTTTTCGGGGATAGAGCGCCCTATTGGCAACACACTCTTCTATTATTATTATTATTATTTGCTTTAATATTTAAACTATAAAACATCAAAAAAAAGAGTTAAGATACATACTTAAACCGGTAAACAATTATTGCGAAAGGGAAAGTATTGTTGCTATTCTTTAGTACTATTAAATATCTATCTTAACTTTTTTTGATGTACTATTTAATGTTAACTTTAACTCCTTATAGAAATTAGGTTAGGTTAGATTAGGTCAGCGTTGGGTGACTTACGGACCTGTTTCATCGCGACTTCTTCAGATATATTGTGATTCACTTTTTCATAGAGGACGCTCTCTAATTTTGTCTTCTTAATTAAGTCTATCCTCTTTGAGAGTAACTGTTAGCTGTGGTGCTCTCTTCGCCCATTACTAGAAATCTTGTCCTCGCCCGGCGCTCACATTAGCATAGCACATGAACTACTGTTTCTTCCTCCTTTTGGCAGAACCTGCAAGTAGCATCACCTACCATGCCTATTTAGTGTAAAGTGACCAATTTGTTCTCATTTTGACAATCTTGCTGTCTTTACTCAGCAAGTCTTTAGCAAGTTCAGGCCTCTTTCCTTTAGAAACTGTGTTGTCAGTCTCTTTGTCCTGGTAACCTTTGTCACCTCTTTCTGGACTCAGTAGGTATCCATTCATTTATAGACTTTTTAAGTTGCGATTTAGTAGTGCCAAAAGAAGGGTTAGCTTTGACGAATGATCACCTGAGCAGATCGTCGGCCGCCTCATTTCCCCTCACGCTCAAGTGGCTGGGAGCTCTGGCCAACTTCAAATTCCTTTGGATGCCGACCTCATTTAGAGCGTTTATACATTCCCAAATCGGTCAACTTAGAGTGAACACTTACTGAACTAATCTCTCTAAGTGTGGACTGGCTGTCAGATAACTGATGTCGTTCCATGGACGTAAATATTATAACAACTGATAGCTAACCGATTTATAGTAGACTCGCGATTATGTGAACTAATCATATTTCTGGTTGTTACATATTTCAGGGTTGCACGTGAATCAGTATTCATATAAGTGCGAGGCTACTGTATTATATTTTTATTATTAATAATCATTGGGAATATAGTAAAGTAATCTCCCTTATGTTGTATCATTTATATTATTAATAACATGTATGTTATCAACAAATATAACGTATTTATGTTATTTCGGTCTAAAATGGTATACTCTATCCGATAAGTGTACTTTATAAAATAATATGCGTGCTATTTACAATACGTTATGTGGAATAAAATAACGCCATATGATCCTTTGCAGTTATATGAATAACAGGAACGTTATGAACAAAAGTGAAGTTAAAGTTTATTGAATTGTCAGTGGAAATGAGTTGATTTTTAAAAATGAATAATGATTTGAAGAATTTGCCGGCTTTTGGTTTATTAGAAGAACTTTTAGCTGTTAATAATAACGCTAACTATGAAATAGGCAATCAGAAGGTACATGACACAAAATCAACCGCTTATTGTTGAATTTATCTGCACCGCTACGCGCGCACAGGGAAGCAAATTGGACCACGACTACTACAACAACAACAGCGTAACGTGTCAAAAGTACAGCCCAGGCAGTGAAAACCCTTTCCGGTTAGCTTCTAGATTAAGTCGTCCGCAGGGGTAGCCCACAGCAAAGGAGTCAAAAGGCCGCCCTTTGTAGATGTAATCACTCTTCTATCCAGGCTAGCTCTTATCCACAGCAGAAGCACGGTGCAACGCCTTTTCTCCGTGAAGTTTCAGTAATTGAATTTGTGCTAGCATACTTAAACGCTCTCTCAATGTCAAGCATAGTTGTCAAGGCTTTCTGTCTTCTATCGACTTTGTAAATAACTTGTTGAGATCGTCTAATGCGACTCCCGTAGATTTTCTCCAGTTGATACGTATTTTGCTTATCACTGAGTGACTCTTCTCTCAGCGTGGTATCTCCTATACACCTATCCACTAACTTTTCAGAAGTTTTGAGTGCAAAAAAAGAATAGGCTTATTGGTTTATATGACTTGGAAGTTTGATCGGATACTTTACCCATCTTAGGTATTACCCTCACCGTTTACAATGCTCATGGGACATGTCCCCAGGCCATACATGCATTCAAGGTTTTTGTAAGATGTGATACCAATACTTCTATCCTCTTCTGAGACAGGATTTTTGCGGACGAATAATGGACCTTTGGCAATTCCTTAATGCTTATGTAGGTTCCATCAGTTTTTTTTTTATGATTTTTTTTGTGAATGTCCAGCGCTTGCCCATCTTAGTGGTTCCATTCTGGAGAATTTCTTCAGTATGCCCGGCATTGGCGGCACCTCACCTGCTGAACTGCTCGAGTTCATTCTTCGCTTAGGTTGGCTCGAGTGGGACGCGGAGAAGTGGCCAAGCAGAATGGGCCCGGTCAGAGTAACCGCGCTTTCAGTATTTCTCGTTGCATATATGTTTTCGACGTTACGATAATTTGAAACCCACCCTAATGAGATAGCATCGATATCGGGGTGAAATCAGGGTTCTTACCCAGTGTATATGCAACTTTCTGTGATATGGTAAAATAATAAGTGTTTTAAATACAGGAATGTTTAGTGCGCAAAACCACAGTCGGACAAAAAAAAAGATACACAGATGTAAACAGGTGAGTTCTATATTTACATACAAATATATAAATAACAAATGCATATATACTCTTGTGCGGATATTAAATTGAATAATAATATTGCAAAATGCGTACAACGAAAATGATAGTATGAAATAAACGGTTTTACGCCGATGATTCTAATCGCTTACATGATAAACAAATAGCGGTAACAGAATTAGTAAATTCGCGCTTTCAACAATGACTGCAATAACTGACAGAAAAGAACTAGTATTACTGTGCGAATGTGTGACTTTTGATTTGCGAAAACGGTAATTAAAAGTGAAACTTGTGGTATAAATTAATGTAAGAAAAAAAGGAACGGAAATTACATGGGATCAGGCATTTGCCGATACTCAAATGTAATAGAAGGAAATTACACGAGGTGCAACCCTAAAGCCGACACTCCTAACGTAATACACGGAACTAAGTGTAGATTATGCGAGGTGCAGCCCTGAAGCCGACACTCATAATGTAATACACGAGATCAAGCGGAAACCATGTGGGATCAGCCGGCGGCCGACACTCAACACAGCAGGCGGGGAGCGGGAAGCAGAATCTCTCCCTGGTCCGCGATTCGTGACGGCTTTTATAGGCTCCGGATTGTCTTCGCTACGCAGTCGCGAGTGGGAGTCTGTGTAAACCGACTTTGCAGCGCGTGCGGACGATGCTTTCGCGGATGGCGTGCGGTGAAAGAAACTTAAACTAGATACGTCACTAAAAAAACCATAATCACGGTTATACTATGTACAATTACAGAGAAAATCACTTAAAAGTTCTAAATTAGCAATTTATGATACATAAATTTAACTTAAAATTTACACAAATTGATTTGCTAATCTTGATTTTGAAAAAGAATAATTAATTCTTTTCTTCAATTTATTTTACCATCTGTGATATATCTCAAAAAAAAAACTTCATTTATTCGGGAATACGGTATATATTGTATTTTGTTTTTTAAATTGGTTACGTTTCGGATTTTTTCTTTTTAATTCATTTTCAAACTTTTATATTCAATTTCCTTCTTCTTAGATATTTTCATTGTTTATAAATTAACAATATTAAAATACATAATTTCAAAAAACAGCTATAATTTGTAACATTACCATATAGTCCTGGGTTTTATTTTTTTTATTGAAAATGTAATTAATTAAACTAGTGAACTAGTACGTCATATAAAGCATTTTATTTTTTTTTTAATTAACAATTGCACACATGTTGCACACTAACATCTTGACGCGAACAAACACAAACACAAAGTGTATTTCTGTGCGTATATTTCCTTACCTCATTTCTTTTACTAATTTTTTTCCGAAAATTCCATACATCAGCCTACCAAGTTGTTAATTGTACTAATTTTATATTTAATTGGTGTTTGTGAATAATAATTTAAAAATCTGCCACAATGGGTAGGTTTAATAAACCAATTTGTATAGATTTGTCCTTGTTTGTGTGAAATTTGCACATCCAAGAAATTTATGGTTGATTTCTTTTCATTTTCAATAGTGAATTGTAAACGTGAATGAAAAGAGTTAAATTTTTCGAGAGTGTAGTTGTTTTTATTTTTAGGGATCATTAGAATGCAGTCATCAACATACCTTTTGAAAAATGGAATGTTAAAATCTATATTATTTAAAACCGTTTTTTCCAATTTTTCCATAGTTAAGTTGGCAATTACTGCCGATATTGATGATCCCATGGCAGTATAAATGAAAATAAGCAAATAAATACACTATCCAAAATAGAATGCAAAGAATATGAGGGAGTATTCATAGGACAATCTAAACAATATATAGATAGTAACAAACAGTAATGCCACTGCCCTAACCAAACACACTTTGGAAGAAAAACACAGTTTGGACTTTGAAAAAGTAAAAATATTGAATAAAGAAAATAATTATAATAAACGGTTTTTTAAGGAAATGTGGCAAATAAAAAAAACATAAAACTGCAATAAATGATAAAAGCGACATAAATAATTTAAGTAAAGTTTACAGTTGCTTAATAAGTTCATAAGTTTAAATTATTTCACAGATCAGTGATTAAAATAAAAAAATAGATGAAAAGGGATAACCAATCAAGAACGCATACGCCTTATATATTACATGTAAAGTTTTTGAACATAAAGAAAATTTAATGCAAAATTATATTTTGGTATATATGTTATTTACAAACATAATACACATAGTCCTGCGTTTTAAATAAATAAAAATATTGATAAAAATAACATTCAAAAAAAAAAAAAAAGTAAAAGAAATGAGGCAAGGAAATATACGCCCAGAAATATACTTTGTGTTTGTGTTTGTCCGCGTTAAGATGTTAGTGTTAACATGTGTGTAAATGTTAATTAAAAAAAATTAAAATGTTTTATATGACGTATTAGTTCACTAGTTTAATTAATTACATTTTTAATAAAAAAAAAATAAAACCCAGGATTATAAGGTAATGTTACAAATTATAGTTGTTTTTTGAAATTATATATTTTAATATAGTTAATTTATAGAAAATGTAAATATCTATAAGAAGGAAGAAATTGAATCTAAAAGTTTGAAAATGGATTAAAAAAAAAATTAGAAACGTAACTAATTTAAAAAACAAAATACAATATATACCATAATATTTCTCATATTACGTCTAATTACTGAATTAAAAATGTGATATACCACCTTTCCTACATACTTCTTCAATTGTTTGCCAATGTAGCTCTCTAGCGTCATCTATTATTTTTGCAGGATTTGACAGTCTATTTCTGATTACTGTGATTAATTTACCGATTCTTTTACTAACAAAACAAACATGGATTGTCAGCCTTTAGCATTTATTTTATCCTATTTTTCTTGTTAACACAAGCACAGAATAAAAATAAAGTTGTAAATAAGAGAGAATATCTTAAATGTCACCATTCATACATTATTAATTTATTTTTTTGCAACTCCATACTTGTTTCACGTTGTATAGGGTGTATATAAAGTGCGTCGTAACAAAGAACCTTTTTTGCATTGCCTGGTGGAGATATATGATCCTCTAAATGGCTAATAATTCACGTTTACACTTACTTTTACCGTCTGATAAAAAAAGCCTTCCGCTATTAATTCCCTCCTACTTGTTTTTTTTTTCGCTTCGACTCCTATATTTTCCTGGTACGTCACTGTAACTTAGCATCAAAATCGTAGCTTTGAGGTCAAAATCGTTCACGAGCAATTGAATAGCGTCGATGATGCGACGATTGGTAGCCGAAATTATCTATTATCCCACTGACCCGATAACCGAAGCCGATCCACCGGCCATCACCTCATCTAAACACCAAGCGCGTCGTAGATGGTTTAAACGTATTAGATTGAGTTATGGTGGTCGAAAGCCTTTACAAAAGGAAACTCCCCGTGTCGTACGTGATTGAAATTTGGTCTCCCCTCGGCGATTTCCCCAACGAAAATTTATGGAGAAAATTTGATTTAATCTAAAATCTGAAATTAATTCCGGAAAGTTACGGCGTCGATGCTGCTCCCACAAGTTTCTATCACGTCGCGAAGAGAATATGTTTCGCAGGTAAAATAAAAACGTTGAAGGTGCCGTTAGTTCTGGCGAAGTTTCGGAACGAAGCGTAGCAGCCAAAGTAACTTTGTAGCTGAAAATTTGTAAATCAAGTGGTGAATAGTTCTTTGATATTAATTTTTAGATAGAGTTTCTGGAAAAAGAGAAAATCATAAATAGAATAAATTTGCCGTGTACAGAGAGGCTGAGAAATGCAATGTAGCACTTTAAATTAGATTAGACTTTTTTCAGATCTGTTGTGATTGCCTATGTCTCTTCTTAATTAGACTTATCACCTGTAGAAGCCGTTCTCTTATATAGACGTTGGCTGTGGCGTTCTCCACGCCTATTAGTAGAAACCTTAATCTCGCCAAGCTATGGCACTAGCAGAGCAAGTGAACTGGTGTTTCTTTTTTTTTTTGGAAGTTAGGGTGGACATCTACAGTCCAGGCGCTTGAGCTAGGTACTGATTGTACCTTCCCTATTGAATCTCCTACGTCCACTCGAGCAGCTTGGTGTTCTCTATAAAGCCCAGTATCTTGCCCAGTGGAAACTTGAGATAGATGCCTCCCAAAATGTTTCTGCCTAAGTACTTTCAATTCCTCACATGTGAAGATTACATGTCAACTCATTTACTTCTGTAATTCGCATCTTCGGCACCACGATTCGCTTACTCGACCTGTGTTGTATAGATGCTTTTTCAGGGGATAGTGTCCAGTTACCAGCCTCGTAATGGTTAGCTTCTTTCTTGCTACGAGTAGATTATCAGGGAATTTGGCATCCTCATCCCCTATAAGCGCTTTAGTACGGAGTTTGCCTTCAGTCGACCTCCATTTCTTTGTACTTTCTTTATTTAACCAGGTCCAAATCTCCCTTTTAGCAGTGTCTTTGGTAATCACATATACGGGCTGTGGACCTGTGAAGTGTCTTTTAGAGGCCTCCTTGGCTAATTCGTCGGCTATTATATGGCCCTTTATATCCTCATGTCCCGGCACTCAAATCAGAGGCAGCATGTAGTCTCGTGCCAGTGTATTGAGAGATTGTTTACAGTCTCTAACTGG
Organism: Protaetia brevitarsis; assembly: GCA_004143645.1. Lineage (NCBI taxonomy): Eukaryota > Metazoa > Arthropoda > Insecta > Coleoptera > Scarabaeidae > Protaetia > Protaetia brevitarsis. The sequence continues at coordinate 615,498 of RXPK01000063.1, forward strand.
TTTTGACCTAGTTATAGAGTTCGAGATTGCCTTGATAGCAGCCTCGGTATCGATCCTTATATTTATTTTCCTCGTCATGTAGCTCCCTTTGCAATCATTTCTGCGCAGGCTGCGAAGGCGAATACCTCTGCCTGGAAGACCGTCCCATGCTCCCCCAGGCTCATAGATATCCTTTGATTAGGACTGGGCCCACAAATAGTGGCTCCTGTGCCCTGGTTGGATTTGGATCCGTCCATTAACCAGTGATTAAGAGCAGTGATATCATTACGTGCCTGATCTCTGGTCGGTATGGAAATTTTCACGTTTTCAGTGAAGATAATTTCGGGTGCCATACTGTCCGTGGGCATTTATAGTAATGGTCCGTCCAGTATCGTACGCGTACCTGATGTTTCTTCCTTCTCTTGCGTTCTTAGTAACTAAATTTCAGTCTGGTTCTAGGTGTTGGCCATGTGCCTGTGCCTCACACTTTGGAAAACATTGACCTAACTTAACCTATTTTATGGAACCATGTTGGGCAATTAAGAATATGAGAAAATTTATGAAAGCATAGTAGCAGTCAGGAAAGCTCCACCAAACCAGCCAAATCATCTGGTTGGAGATTGGAAGCTAAGGTTTCACAGATTGCTTGAATGGTATAGGACATAGGAACTTTCGAGTAATTTACGATTAATTAGGATTGCAAAATTTATGTAAATTTTTAATTATTTTATTCGGATATATAAATACATTTTATTAGGTTTCGGAATCGCTTTTATTTCTTTTTCAAAAACATTTCAGAAACCCTTGTCTTTGTACTGCTTAAAATAAACTCTGTATTATCATTTTAATACGAACCATGAAGAGGAAATTTGAATTAGCGTTTACTGATTGTTTCCACGCAAGACAACACGCTTCTTAAAGAAGTTGCAAAGGTAAAAAAGAGATTCCGAAACGTGATAAGTCAGTCCTGGTGGTGTTACGTTTTTCAACCCCATTATATTCCACCACATACTCTTTTGGTTACGTAGGATGAACCACCAATCATAGTAGATGTAATTATTATTTTATGTACACATCTACTTGTAAGTCTAGTATATGCTTGTGTTTAATTAATTTCCACAGTAGTCGTGGTAATTAAATGTAAATTTATCGTCTGGTAACTGTACGATATTTCGGTATCCTAGGATTCGACTTTACTTCAAAGGGGTAGAGACTTCATGTAATAGGTATGAAGTAAATGAGTTGAAGCCCATGTTGACGGAGTAGTTGAAATGAATTAAATCATATTTCTGTAATATATCCCACATCGAAGGGCGTTTCCTTTGTGAATTTATGTATCTATCATCGGCCTAAAATATATGTGGAAGAAATACCAAGATTTTACGACATTATAAAAAATTAATTATACATGCCTGTGCTGTATTGAGTATATTGATACACTTTGGATGCTGTGAAGGAGATTTTCCCTTGAATTTTTCTGATATCGGCGTTGTTCTCCTGATGTGGACCCTTTCTGTATCTTTGGTTTGTCGTTGTGAGGAAATTCCATTCTGAAGTATTTTTGGGTGTATGCAAGGTGATGTACGAGCTATTTCGTCAAATTAAAGTTTAAATTTCTGTGTAAATAAATATTTAACATTTCGAATATTTTGAGGTTACTTTTCATATTTGAAAAATGACAGTTCAAATTGAAATTTTAATGTGTATAAGTTGGTAGACATGGTTGGTGGTTTTTCTGTCTTATGATGCGTGGATATTGAAAAGTTATTTTGAGAATTTAAAAATATTAGAATTATACATAATTTAAGAGTATATTGAAGAGTAGTTAATACTTGATTTAAACATTCCAAAAAATATATTATAAATGTTTTAATATATTATTCGTTAATAATATATTGTGTATGTTTTTATATTTGTATTGTTTTTATTGCATTTAATACAAACTTAAACTATAAATTCAATCTTTAACAAAGCAAAATACTAATAATATACAAGTTGGTGATTTAGGAGATCCAAAATGTACAGCCACCTCGTTAATATACCCACAACTGATAGAAAAATATAAATAAACTAGTCATTGGTCACGGTATAAATAATAGGGTATGCTCGTTTTGAATCTCAAATTTGTCAAAGCCGGTCAGATGTTGTCATTAAGGAGCGTATCGAAAACAATAAAATACATGTAGGGTAAATAGCAAAATGTTAAAATCCAAATTATTCTACCAATTAATGTAATTCAAATGCAGCTTTGCTTTAAAAAAAAACCCGTTTTAAGTTGAAATTTAGTTTATCTATCTTGTCGCCATTTAGTAGCGCTCGTGTTTATTTCTACGATTGTAGCGACTGTGTTTACAAAGTGTTTTCGTGGTTTTCTAGAAAATTAAATCGTGAAAACATCTTAACGCTTTTAAATTATGTTCCGTAACCCCGTCCGGATTTTCTAAACTTACCTTTCGCATTAACAAAACCCTCACGGTCGAAATCGATTTTAATATAATAATAATTATATATGTGCCGCCATTTATGCTCCTCTCTGACGTAATTTCGATATGCGCGTAGACATACCGTATTATTTGTACTATGTCATTGGTTAGAAAGAGGAGAGTTTACTAGTGCGCATGATCTGCAGTGGTGAACTGCAGATATATCAGGTATATCCATACGTTCATAGCCATCTAGTGAAGTGAGATTGTATTATTGAATACCATTAAACGTATAAAGTTTTTTTTTTTAATATTAGCCAGACAAATCTAGTTTGAAAATCACAATAACAGATTTAAATTTCATATAAATATTATATGATATATTGATATATACCCATCCTGGAGAGGTCAGTATACGACCGTATTGTACAATAGTGTGTGAGCAAATGCATCGGCTATTTATATCCGAGAGTAAATACATTTCCACCGCAAACAATGGAATCGCCGAACCACAGTCTTTATGCTACAGTTACTCTGATGACGGCAGCAGAAATACTACTCGGATTTAAACAATCCAATAGACGATGGAAACAGCCCAACTCATAATCGTAATCTATCGTCTAGAATTTAACGTCATGAGATGCAGTAGATATTGCAGTTCGTATAAGCGATGATCTTAGAATCAAAAAATTGACGGCCTTCGTGGAAAATGTCAAAGCACCACCCCATATGGTTCTTTAACATTTAACTAGCATCCCAACTAACAGACTGAAATAATCTCGCAACAAACTAAGAAATTAGATATTTTGTAATAGTGAAACTTTCACCAATAAGAATTGGGGCAATCTGTTGCTTATTATTTCCATCGCTTTTTTTTTGGAAATTGTGTTTGAATGTCTTTGAGCAATGAAAAGGAAATTTAAGGATATATATACACTGTGTATCAACCAAATGGAATAAATTCGATAATAAATAAATGGGTGCGTGTTCGAAGAAACGCTCGGACAGGTCGATTGGTATTTTTAGTTGTGCATTTTTTTTCCAACAGAAACCTTTCATGCATGGTGCATCATATAACAGTGGTCAATACTTTTTTATTTTAAATGCTACATCCTGTATATTATTCAATTTTTGGATTCTTCAGAAAATTCTAGACATATTTAATCGACAAAATTTCAACTGCTTAGGAAATATTAAGTGTTTTCAGTTTTTTTTTTTTGCGAAAAATAACATTAAAGAGAGAAAATTATTTGATTACAGAAACTCGCTACAACACACTCAAAAACTAATAAGTAATCTGTTTATTTCTTTATATTGTAAAAAAAAACATTCATAAATAGAAATTTCTTCTAACGTTACTCAACATTTCAGGCGTGACCGATCTACTCGCAAGCGTTATTCGTTTTCTTAAGTCAGCTAAGTCGAGGGGTCTAGTTGTGTATACAACGCTTTTGACATATTCCCATAAGAAGAAGTCTAATGTCGTAAGATCAGGGGATCGAGCTGGCCATTCAATCGATCCTCGCCTCCCTATCCATTGATTTGGAAATATTCGCTTGAGGTACTGCCGGACATTGATTTGGTAGAGGGGCGGGGCTCCATCTTGCTGAAACCATAACATATTCGCTGGAACTTGTGGGTTTGCTGGATCAGGATATAAGTTTGTCAAAGTTGACACGACATTATTTTGGAGTAGTGCTAAATAATCATCGCCATTCAAATTGCCATCAATGAAAAACGGACTATGATATGATCTCCAACAATTCCTGTCCAAACATCAACCTTTACAGGGTATTGCGTATGTTCTTCTCTCATTCGGTGTGAGTTTTCCCTCGACTAATAGGGGCAATTTTGACGATTAGCATGTGTAATGTAAAGATAGACTCATCAGAAACCAAACATGTTCTAATTGGATCGCATTGTTATCTAACATTGCTATCATTTGTTCACAAAAATACGTTCTCCTATCAAAATCGTCTTCCATGAGCTCCTGAGTTGGTACCATTTTATTTTCTTTCAATGTTCGAATAATCGATGAATGGCTGACATCGAAGATTGTGGCTGCTTGTGGATCAGAAGTATGTTGGTTTTCCTCAGACTCAAGCAAAATATCCAATTTGTTATCACCACTTATTGCATTGGCAGCTGCATTTTTTATCTGCCTTACATGTCCAAGTTCGCGAAACTGATTTTTTATTTTACTAATTGTCCGTTGGGATATAGGCGGCGAATTTGGAAATTTTTCATGACATAAGAGAGCAACTTCCATTTGTGTCCGTGTGTTATCTCCATAACTAATCATCTGTAGAATTGTTATTTTGTGCATTTCTGTTAAATGAATCATTTTTCTGATATGCAGTTAACGAAATTCAAACGACTATAACACTAATAATTAAACTGTCATGCAGGCAGACAACAATTTGCTAAGGCTTTAAACAAAAGTAAACAAAAGAATTTACAGTTTTTGTTTATTTCATATCGGCAAAACGGAAAGTTTTTTTTTTGTTTTTTTTTTACAATATCAAGAAATAAAAAGATTAGTTTTCGAGTGTGTTGTAGCGACTTTCTGTAATCAAATAATTTTCTTTCTTTAATGTTATTTTTTGCAAAAAAACTGAAAACACTTAATATTTGCTAAACAGTTGAAGATAGGCATAGAAAATTGTACGTGAAATATGTCTAGAATTTTCTGAAGAATCCAAAAATTGAATAATATACAGGGTGTAGCATTTAAAATAAAAAAGTTGGTATTGACCACTCTTACATGACACACCATGCAAAGACGGTATCTGTTGAAAAAAATGCTGAGCGTTTCTTTGAACACGCACCCATTTATTTATTATTGAATTCATTCCATTTGGCTGATACACAGTGCGTGAGGATACAAGTCAGAAGTTGTTAGAGTTGGCCTCATTATTCCAGGTAAATGCAGCTTCATCAGTAAAAAGTTGTTTTTTAAAACTTCTAAGTTTTCATTCAATATATTACACATCCTTTTGCAAAAATCTGTTCTTTCTTTATCTTCCTCAAAAAACTTTGAGCGATTCGATATTTCGCTTATATTTTTTTTTCAAAGTGTGTGGCTACAACAAAAAGTAATTTGTATTATTTAAACATGCCAGTTCTTTTCTTTTTAGTAAAGTTAACAGATCTCATCGCATATTATTCATTTTGTTTGCCATAAAACCCATAGCACTGACAACAGGTCACTATTTTTGAAACCGTGCGCCTCAGTTTAATGTTATTAATATTTAATTCAGAATTAAATTTAATGTTTGATTAATCAATTGAAATGAGAATAATAAAACATAATGAATTGGGAAATGTCAAAATATATCAAACGTTAAATTAATCGTTAGATTAGAATAATAATTGGTATAATTGGTTGTTTATTCGCTATTGCGTTGTCAATTTTTATTTCAAAGTTACACATAGGAAAATGTATGTGTAATGAAAAAAAAAAAATGAAATCCGATTATACGGCCTCCCCTACAAAGCAAAATTGTCACGGTGTTAATTAAACAAATTTAACGAACGTTGTGGTAATGTTGTTTAGGCGAATTAAATCGTGTGTTAATAGGTATTAAATACTGAAATAAATAATAAATAATTGAACATTTTTCAATTATTTGGGTAATCCTGGTTTCAGTTAAAACATTTTTACGTTTCAGACATTTGTTTTTCTATTTTAAAATCTGTCTCCACAGCCTTGTTGTTGGTCAAACAACTTATCATTTGATTCGAGGCGTTTTGTACCGTAGGTACACCTTTATTAATTATTTGATATAGTTATTTATTATCTTTGTTTATAACACACGCAATTGCACAAAAGTATACTCCTATATCACAAACATACATGTAAAATAAACAATAAATATTTATAATTTAATATTTCTTGTTTCATGACGGCATACTGCTGTGGCCTGGCACCGCGGTTTTCTTAATTTCTGTGTTCAATTGTTTGAGATCAATTTTTGTCAATGTTTCGGGCAAATTCTCTCAGAAGTTAATGTTTTATTTTTAAGTAAGATTTTGTTAATTGATTTGATTGTTGGAATTATTTTAATTGTTCAGTTGTGTAAATTTAAATTCATTCAATTGTACATTTTGTGTGTACCAGTATTGTATATAGTTTATATGCCTGTATTTTCTTTGCTTTTATGCGCTGCGAGTGCACGCAGATATTGTAAATTTTATATGTATATATGCGAGGTGCGGGGCCTCTTTAAAGGAGTTCTCTGATAAATAGCGTGTAAGTACATGTCATTGTTTTATTGCTGCCCTTTTGATTTTTCATTTTGATATTAATTCTTATGTTCCGTTTATTTTGTTATATTTTTAATCAATCAGGGAACTCTGTTTTGTGATAATTGGTATTATATTGTTGTGCACAATTTATATGTAAGGCCCGTTATTATATTGTTCTAGAAGATTCCGTGTTTTTAGTGTTAAGAGTTTAAATTTTCCGTTTTCCTTTTTGCTGATTTATATTTTTGTTAATCACCACGGTGAAGGTGAAAAAGAAGCTTTGAGCTTTTAATTTAAATTTCAATTTAAATTATGCTTGTTTCTCCACGTTTAAATTATAGTTTGGTTTAAATTTTCTGACCGCGTGGATTTTTTGTGCGATCACATTTTCTTCTGGAACAAATCTACCATTTTGTTTGATAAAGGATTTGCATCGTCCTTTTTCAAATTGTAGAGTCTTATGCAGGTTTGTTTTTTGCCAGAATCTTATATTCATGGTTTTAATTTTTCCTGTAATTTGTATCAAATGTTTTTTTTTTTCTTTTTAAACAATAAAATTAATGATTGTAAATATCATTCCAAATTATAGTCCTTTTATTTTTGAATCAACCATTTTAATCTTTGGGGATTTTAAGGAAAGTCAAATTTTTCGAACGCCCACAATTACTTTTCATAAAAGTGACCCTGAAATCAAATTGTCTTTTGCGCCCTTTTAAATTGTTATCCACTGAGCTAGTTGATTTAATTTTTTTTTAATTTCACTTTTCATATATGCTGGTACCATCAGTTCACAGCAATACGTTAAAGGTCTTTTAGTCAATGCGGATAGTTCAAAAAGAATTTCAGATCATTGTACTTCTATACTTTTACAGACAATTGGTTTAATTTTATGCTCCTCTCCAAGCAAGGGCATCACGTTTGATTAGATCAATCGCAGATTATAATCAACGCGTTTAGACAGTAGTTCCCAAATCCTGTTAATATTAATTTCTCCCGTTATTCCAACGCATCACCTACACAGATCGGCAAATTTAGCGTCAATCTCGATGTATTTACTTTGATAGCGTGGAAACCTCGGATTAGTTTAATAATAATGCTCCCTTTGACTACGGCACGGCTGGAAATACGTAGTGCGCCACCTTTAACGTTTGAAGTTAGTAGAAGACGCCGCGACTAACCCTCCAACAACTGAATTCGTTATGCAAAGCCGAACGGCGCCACGTCGTACCAATTGGCGTTGTTCCCACGCATTTCGACGCTCATGTGATGCTAATATCTGGAGCGTCATTCCCTGTTGATCGAATGTTATTTATACGGGATAATCCTTGAGATCCACAAGAAAACTTATTGTAGCTGAAATTGTATGTATAGGATGTGCATAAAACCGTTGAAGTACCGATTTTAGGAAATCTTTTTGCATTGTAAATGGATCGCGGGAAGAAATATCTATTCCGTTATTAAGAAGAAATATAAAACTAACCAAACAAAATGGAAATTACATTTATAAGTCTAATGCATCAGTAAGGAAAAATTTATAAAGTAATGTTGCATTTATTATTATTACTATTTTTTTGGTGGATGAAAATCCTTTATGGACGTCGCCAGCTTTGTTCAAGCACTATGCAATAATATGAGACACCCAGTCGGTACAGGACTAGTGTACCCACTAAAACCACCATTTTCCCTCCCAATTTACGCCGTTGGAACCGTCGAAACATCAACATCAGCTAACTTACGGATGTCGAAAGTTATGGCTGTCAATTTACATCGATGTCTGTCTAACTGGTCCCTCCATTTCCTTTGCTTTCAATATTTCCTTTATCATAAGATTGATAGCCGTCCAATTTTCCTCAGAACATGGTGCCTCACAGGTTGTCCTCACTGAACTCCACACCGATCTCTATAGAGACATGGTCACGAAGCTCATTCTGTCTGAAGCATTGGAATATCGTGTGCTCCGCAGTATCAACTCCCCGCAATATATGCAGTCATTCGCCTAGTATCTCTGAAACCTCTTCGCATACGCGCGAAAGACACCATAACCGGACAGGACTTGAGTCAGAAAGTAATCTGTGCAACGAAATTTGCAGTAGCACCACAACTGGACATCCCGTATCAGTCTCTTGGTCCACAGCACTTTGTTGGTGGCTGCTAGGTCCTCTTATAGTAGGCATCTCGTATAAGGCTAGCTAGCCTATTTGTCTTTTCAGCGGTATGGATGACATGTGGCCCAAAGTTTATTCTGCTATCAAGGATTACTCCTAGATATTTGACGATTTTCATGGGAATTACTGTAGTGCCATTCAGGGTGAGAATCACGTTGTCCGTCGTTGCAGCTCCCTTGACAATAACGGTCTCAGCCTTTTCCGGGGCAAGAGTTGGCATGTGTCTCTCCATCCTGTTGCGAATTTGTTCTAGACATTTATTAACTTTCTGGACAAGCTCTTCGCCACTGTTTGCACCCACAACCAGTGTCAGGTTATCAGCTAGATATCAAGCTAATCAGATAATTTGAGACTTTTTTGCGCGCAGCTCCCTAATTATCATGCTGTGACTGGCCGTTTTGGAAACATTTCTCACATCTATGATCACCAGGACGCACCATTTATTATCGTAGCCAGTGATAACTTTGAGGCTCCTTTCAAGAGCATGGATGCTCGATTTAGCCTTTCTGAACCCATATTGGTGTCTGTGTAGGCCCCATCTCTCATCGAGAGAGGGCCATTTCTGGCTAGGCTATTTCAAGTAGTTTGCTCATCGTGTTTAGCGTACATAAAGCTCATGACATCTAGAGGTTTGCCACTCTTAATAATAAGGATAACCTACGCCATCTTATACTCACTCGGAAACATAAATTATTTTAGCTGCAGGTTCATGGCGGCCAGCATTCACTCAGACAGAATGTTTACTACCACTTTGATAGCTTCAGCAAGGATTCTATCAGGTCTTCTTCCCTACGTTCATCCTCCCAGTCATCGTTTTTAAGTGGGAAAAGCTCTGCTATATAGCGCCTCTTTTTGTCGTCGTCTAGATTACAGTGAGCCAGTCCTCCAAGCATTTTTCCGATTCCTGACAAAGTCTTTGTTTTCCATTCGAAAGCTTCTCACTGCCAGCGCTGTTTCTCTTAGTTGCCCGGGTGAGTTTTCTTCTGATGTCAATGCACTTAAGCAGAAAATACATTGTAACTGTTGAATTCAAATGCTTAGTGTATTTTTTCCTGGGGTATTTAGAAAGTAATGACGATTCTTACTAGAAATAAATTAATTAAGGTGGTTAATTTTAACTAGCTGAAGTAATCTATTTGCAATGGTAGTAAATGTCGATGGAAAGTAAAATTCTTTCCTTGTTTCTTTGAAGACCTAAAGATTTTAGCAGTAATACCACTACAGTCGAGTGAACTATTATGCTTTAAAATTATTAAATTAACGTGAATTTTTTTCACATTCAAAAATCAAATATATTAAACACGACTACTAAAACTAAAAGTCCTAAGAATATTAAACTTCGGAACGGTGAACAAGAGCAAAGAAAGAGCTAAGTGCCGGAACCTAATATTACATTAATACGAATTATAAATATGAACAGCACATTTATAACATTAAATCTCAAAACACAAGAAAGATTAGTATACTATCCTAGATTATAATTAATATTAGAACTAAAAATTACATTTATTCCAATTTTCCTCAAGTAATTTTCGTTGTCAAGGTGCATCCGATGTACGGAGCACGAACCAACCAAAAAATGATATGCATTCTAACAGCTGTCCAGTCCGCATATACGTTATTCCAAATTGCCTGCATAACTAACTAGGAATGTACTTTTTTCACAAATTAGTCATAAGTTGGTGTGAAAATACCACAGCAGTTATCCAAAACAATAATCACTAGAAATATGCACAAAACAAGTTCTAGTTAGTTATTGCTTTCAGAACACATCAGACTACAGTCTTTTACGACAGAGTTCAAATTTGTTCTTCTCCACACACGGCGGTCAACACCCTAACATCAGTTACATGAGTTCATCTAACCTGGATTGCCCAGAAATGGAGTTAGGCCCTTACGTGGAATCTTCCCTTTTTCCTATCACCATCCATTGATTATAGCTCATAAGTTACGTCGTTGAAACGTCACATACGGAAAATTTGACTTTTGACATTTCTATCGGTCACGTCTGCCAACTTTATAATAACCTAATAAAAAATCTTGTCTTACCCGCATCTGTGCCGTTTGACCCCAGTACTGGTGATTATTTTTTTCTTCAAATTGGTCCATGAATGTGACGTCATCTCATACCATGTCCCACCATAATAGAGCATTGTCCTTCAGGCAGCTACGGACCATTAGGAGTTGGCGTCGTTTTCCTTCCAGAACCCTTCAAATTTTTCAGGTAACCCATTACATTAGTGGATGTAGATCCATAAAGCTTTGGTAATGCATCAGGTGACGATTGCATGGGCTTGACGAATGGTGCGTTATTAATACTAGCCGAACTCTATTCCTGTTATGTATTTATAATTTTTCTTTCAATGTGTTTTACTTTAATTTTCATTTCTGCGAGCAAATACCAGTGCTAGTTGACGGAACCTAACATTACAATAATACAATTTATAAATATAAATAATTAATAATAATAGCATTTATTGGCATATACATATACATATTAAGCTCATATATGCCAAAAAGGCTAAATCTCAAAACACAAAAAAAGCTTAGCATAGGTACTACCCTAAATTGTAAATATTAAAAATGAAAATTTATTCCAATTAACACTGTGTAGGCTTTCACGGCCGGTGTAACTATAACTAACAGCTTCTTGCGGATTTCGCCGTGTGTCAAAACTTTCGCTCGACGTTTCGCTGTTCATACTGACAGTTCAGTTTTCCTGAAGAAGCTGTCAGTATGAACAGCGAAACGTCGAGCGAAAGTTTTGACACACGGCGAAACCCACAAGAAGCTGTTAGTTATTTATTCCAATTTTCCTCAAGCAATTTCTATTGCCAAGATGCATCCGATATGCAGAGCACAAACCAACCAATATGCATTCTAGCAACTGTCCAGTTCGCATATTCACTGTTTTTTCCAAATTATCTGCAAAACTAACCAGCAATGCACTTTCTTCACTAATTAGTCATTTGTGGGTATGAAAATACCACAGCAGCAATAGGATATAACCTATTATAATGGAACTTTCGTGGCAGTTATCCAGTTATTAAGTTTGAATTGTTAGAATCTCTAAGCTGCTACCTCTAATATTGCTTCGAGTAAAAGATGTAAATTAGCCATTTTCTGAAAAATATGATCCTATACATATATAAATAGCAACTATTAAAGAAAGATTATTAGCAATTATAAATAATTGTAGTAGTTTGCGTCATGTATGTAGTAGTTAAAAAAAAGATTCTAACACAAGAGAAATGTAGTTGCCTCTAGCCCATTTGTTTTACCTCCCGGAATTTACTACAACATAATTCATATAAGAACGAAACATATCGCCGACGTCGAAAAAGTGAAAGATGGTCCCATCTAACAATAAGAGTACACCCCAACATGATGTAACGTACAAATTTGTGAGTGAGATAAATCGTTTTGACTGTTTGTTGTAGTACTAGAAATAGGTAAAAGTTATTTATGATGACTTAGGTTAAAACATAAAACGGACATGCAGTAATTATTCTCAGTTACGCTGAATGACGGCAAAAGTAAAATTCCTAGCAATAATGGTAGTAACGCTTTCTCTCTTTCAGATATAGTACAAGCGAACCTTCTTCTCTTATACATTCGCTATTCCAGCTTCCAGTAGGGACTTTTTACATGCCAAATATTGCATTGGCACGGAAGTTACGGCTTTACTTCCTCTCCAAGAAGAAGACATTTCCTGAAAGGGTCACTTTCGTGACTTTCGATTTGTCTGTTTGCACCTTTGATGTGTTGACAAAAATTATTTATACCACTCCTTCATCATTTTGGCCCCAAACACCCTTGGCATTCGTCTTTAATTTATGCTAATCGTGAAGAACGTGTGTCAGTGAGGAAGAACGGAGGTAAAAGCTGTAAAGCGGTTTCAATAAAAATAATTAATAATATCCTAAAAAAAATACAAACAAACTAGGAATCAAACAGAACAAGTTAAATGTAATTAAGAAGTAAAACTTTAATGATATAAATTGTCGTCCGGCATTTGCAAAACATTTTTCACATCTTTTATTTAAGTCTGGAGATATTGCCGGACGTCGTATCAGTCCATAAGTGCTAATCCATTTATTTGGAAAACTGTTATCTAAATAACTTCTGATATCTAGGGAATTTTGTGCTGGTGCACCATCTAATTGAAAATAAATTTGAATCCGCTCACTATATCGAACGTCATCTTAAAATTCTATCAAATGAGCATTTAACAATTCCATGTATCGCTTAGCTGTCAAATTACCATTACATATATACAGAGTGTCCCACCGAACTGGGACATTGAATTTTTTTGAACTTCTAATAGAAATTTGATTTTGAAACTTGCAGTGTAGTCATGGCCCACTGTCATCTATTTAAGGAAAATATTTTCAACTTTATAGCACTTTCGGTATACAGGGTGTTGATATCAACTTTCTTATTTTAAATGGAATGGTATAATTTTTATCGGTCTAATGAATCTGGCGAGTCATTTGCAACTAGTTTATATGAAGGTTCCCTGCCCCTACACTCTACCGTTTTTGAGATATTTTCATTTTGGTGGATTTTTTGACATTTGCACTCTTTCAAATAAAATCAAATATTTCATGAGATAGCAGGTATTTAGTGGTTCTACTAAAGTCGATGTAAATACAAAGACATAGCTATAAAGCGTTATAGCAATAATCACTGAATCACAGACAGGGTGTTCAAAAACACGCCTCCAATGTGGATACCTTTAAGCTAACAAAACTTTTTTCTTTCAAATGGAACATAGTATTTTTCCCACAGCATTGAAAATTCTACATTGATTGCTATTAGGGGTTTGGTATACCTATTCTTAATAGTTTTTGAAGTATTAGCATTTCTTGCAAAAAATTGCTAAAAATATGCCTAAATTCCAAGTTTCAAACAAATGAAATGAGTTTTTTCCTACAAAACACTCTGTACATTATTTACCTAACCTATCTAAATACTGTTTCAGATATCTAATGTTCACTAGTCTCTTACTAATAGTAATATCCTTTAGTCATAGAGAACGTACATTAATTGTTAGATATTAGTAGGCCATGAGAGGTCATAACAAATAAGTGATATCCATTATCGCTAATTTACCAAATTGCGCAGTGATAAACCTATGCAGTATTAACAAGTCATATCTTTTATAGAAAGTCCTAATGCTATCAACTTCTTCACACATTTTCTTCTAACAAGTAAAATATTGTAAATCGAAAGAAATAAGAAAAACATTGAAAGTTACATATACAAATAACATTTTGGACTTATTCTACATTCATGAAGAATGTAACAATGATTAGATACCTACACTTATTTGCAATGAATAAAAACCTTAAAAAAATAAAATACAAGGGGAAATTAAAGCAGCTATCCTAAATACACCCATAATATTTCAAATATTATTCACTTACTAGACCAGGTATTTTCTTTGTAGGGGAGCCGTCTGACATGGAGTCTCCGAAAACAATGCAGCCTCTTGGCTTTTTGTGTTAAACTGGGTATTAAGCGATACAGACAGATAACATAAATCACGAAGAAACTATTAAGTCTTCGAAAATGTCCAATATAAATGTTCTTTCAGAATAATAGTTTCTTAGTTTTTTTTTTAATTGACTTATTTTCGATGCATTTAATAAGCAGGTAAAAATATTAACATGTAATTTGCTGTCGCACAATAATTATGGCTTATTAATATTTTATAATTACAATTACGTAAATTTTGCTAATAATTGGAAAACTTCCAATGATAAATCAGGTATGCAAACCAAACAATGCAAAAAAACATAAAAAGATTCTAAAAAAACGTTTTACAGAGCGTTTTTAAGAAAAAAAAATATTTTATTTACTCGAAACATGGAAATTAGTCATATTTTAGGCAATAAATGCTAATATCTCAAAAACTATCAAAAATAGGTATACAAACCCTAATGTCAATCGAAGGAGAATTTTACAGTGCATTCAATGCTGTGGTAAAAAATATCGTGTTCCATTTGAAATAAGAAAGTTTTGTTGGTTTAAAGGTATCCACATTGCAGACGCGTTTTCGAACACCCTATATGTGATTTGGTCATTATTACCATAACACTTTCTACCTACGTCTTTGTACTTACATCGACATTAGTAGAACCACTAAATAATCTGATACCTTATCAGCTATTTAATTTTACTTGAAACAGTGCAAACGTAAAAAAATCAACAAAATTGTAAATATCTCAAAAACGGTTGAGTGTAGGAATAGGGAACCCTCATGTAAACTAATTGAAAATGACTCGATACATTCATTGTATCGATAAAAATTGTACCATTCCATTTAAAATAAGAAAGTTGATATCAACACCCTGTATACCGAAAGTGCTATAAAGCTGAAAATATTTTCCATAAATAGACCACAGTGGGCCATGACTACACTGCAAGTTTCAAAATCAAATTCCTGCTTGAAGTTCAAAAAAATCTAATGACCCAGTTCGATGGGACACGCTGTATAATAATAAAATTTTCAACCTTTTAAAAAATATCCAATGTTAAAACCAAATCGTCTTAGCCTCCGAATGGGTCTACTTGCATGAGGAATTGTGTCACTCCAATAGTGGTTGTTAATCCTATAAAATATGCCATCGCTGATCACGTGAGTTTCATTATTCCATATTACACAGTTTTTAAAATAAGGATTTTGTTGGCACATTCGTTTTACTCCACCAACAAAAATTGATCCTTCTTTCATAATCGTTGGGATAGGGGAAAGGATTAATTCCAATTCTGTAGAGATTGTACTTATATTTTCTTAAAATTCGAAGACGACTGGTTTTCGATACACCTACAGTATCCTCAATTCCTCTGGAAGAAGTGGTTAGAAGAGCTTCCACATATCCTAAAACATTGCCTCCTATTGGGTTTCATATACGGTTTTGGATCGAATTTTTCTAGATGATCCACCATTTTTTAAATTATTCTGCAACCTTTTGAACATTTGGCAATGGAAAAATCGAGCATTTGGTAAATTTCTTTGGGGATATCTCACGAAATACAGATTTAAAGCTCTGATGGCGTTCTTTCCACTTTCAATATATACTTGTATCATGTTATATTTATCACTATTGGTGACTATTTTTTAAAATAACAAAACAATAACAATATAAGGCTAATACCACAATAACAGAACTCAAATAACTCGAGCACGACTGCGAGAGGGCCGGAAATATACCGTTCTTCCCTGGCGTTTTGTCAGGTTTGTGGGATTTAATCGCCCAGCTAACGGCATTGAATGTTACTTCACTTGTTTGGTCTATGAAATTGCTTTATTCATAGAAAATAACCACTGTTTTTTTTTTATCAGGATGGCATAATTGACGTTCCTGGCATTGGCAATAGATCTTAAAATAAATTTTATAATATAATAAACCCAACGAAAATTATACTTCCAGCGGAGATGACGATAGCGGGATCTAAGAAATCATCAGAGATGACG
Organism: Protaetia brevitarsis; assembly: GCA_004143645.1. Classification (NCBI taxonomy): domain Eukaryota; kingdom Metazoa; phylum Arthropoda; class Insecta; order Coleoptera; family Scarabaeidae; genus Protaetia; species Protaetia brevitarsis. The sequence goes on from RXPK01000063.1 coordinate 631,796, forward strand.
GGCATTAAATTAGAAGCTCCTGTCTGGCGACTCAAACAATTTAAAGAAAATGACTTAAAGCGTCGAACCGAAGTTTATCCTGGCAGCGAAAACTGAGACGTCATTGTCCTCGGGGAACTGTTTTAATTGTTGAAGAATCATCCCCTTTTCGAAATTAACAAGTTAAAATGTGCCGAAATTGTTTACCCGCTTCCGCGCCCTATCGCCATAATAGAATTACTGCCGGTTATCGAAGAGATGAGTCCGAGTCGTTGCGTGCGGGTAAATATTTCCCTTGCAATTTAAAATGTAATTACGAATGGCGTGGCGCGCGGATGGATGAGGCAGAACTTTCGGTTCTTCGCGCGTTCTTTACTCTCGTGCCAAACTCTCCTAGAAGTCCGGAAGTTTTCGAACAATCGACGTGAGATACCGACGGCGTTTAATTTAATACTACGGAACATAATGTTTCGTGCAAGTTTTAATTCGCCGCAAAAACCTGAGGGAACACATTAGCGTTACGAAGTAACTTATTTGAACGTTAGGATGTATCACTGGAAGAGCAATATGAAAGAGAATTAAACTAGAAGGGCAATTGTATGTTTGATCCTTACGTTAGCAGCGGCCGACGTCATTATTTTCCTAAATATTTCTAGAAATTGAACTGAATTACAACTGAGTTTCCAATGAAACAAGGATGTAAAAGGAAGGCCAAGATTAAAAATAGTTTGCCAAAGTTTGTTAACTAAAATATATATCAATATAAATTTAGAAAGTACCTATTCAAAATGAACAAAAAGCCTCAATACATATGACGCCATAAACCATCTAAAAACTACTTACCCAAAAGCTATAGCCGGATAAGTTAGTGAAATCGATCCTTGCATATGCTTAGTTGATTTTTTACTTTTCTGAAGTAATTAGCTTTATACGATATACTGGGTGAGTTTTTTATCTTAAGACAACGGAGTATCTCTAAAAGACTGCATCAAATCGAAAAAAGATCTTAATAAGATTTGTTATAATCACAGCGAGGATAATTTCAGGCGGCGACATACAAGGGAAGCATGTTTCTCTATTGATAAAGGTATATATAAACGGGCGCTTGACTATTTGTACTGCTAGCTGGTAGAAGGGGACGAACATCACAGGCGATACTCCAATACCAGCGCAGCGGGCTTAGCATGTTCTATCGCGCGATAGACGAAGAAATACAATTATATGCAAAAGACAGTGGCGTCCTTAGGTCTTTGATAACGCTGTTGTATATTAAAATTAAAAAAGTTGTTATTAAATTATATATCGTACAATACGCAGTTTATTTAATTTCTAGCTGCAGTAATGTGATACTTTTAGTAATTTTATATTTTCTATAATAGTAAATTACTGCAAAAGCTGTATTTCATTAACACTACGCAATAGTGCAGTTTAAAATAAGGTAAATAATATTAAAGGCATGCGTGTATAATTACAGACGTTATTTTAATAAAAGGGAAGAGTTTTACTTGTGAATTTGTTTCTATTGACGTCCAGATATAATATGATATATCTATAAAAATAAAAATTTAAAACCTTTAGCAAGAACATCCGAAGGAGATAGCAAAAAATTATAACTGAAAATGTACGTTGAAACAGAAAGAGTAAGTACGTTACGAAGTAGAAAAGGTAAAAAACGCCTAGAAATATGTATAAATAATAATCGCTTTATTATTTATATATATTTCTTATATATTATTATTTGCAAATCGCAAGGAAAAAGAAACTCTTTTATAGCCAAATATATGAAAGCAATATATACGTACAACGATTCTCAACAAAAGACTACGATTACGCGAGCACTGAATAGTACTGACTACTACAAAGTTTACTGTCATTTCATATTGATTTAAAAATAACAGAAAATTCTTTCAAGCTGAACTTTGTATATTAACGTAATTTTAATATTGTATGTGAAATGTATGTAGTTGAAAGTTTGGTGAAGGCACTTCAAGTTTCTGTTACTGAAGGCTTCTTCTTTTAGCATAATTGTTTTTCTAACAGTAACCATGCATGTATACATGTATATGAAACAATTCCCAACAAAAAACAAAATGCAGTAACGGCCAGACGTATGTACACGTCGTACCGACACAGGGCAAGTCTAGTCGGCACGATGCGGGCACATTACGGGCGTCCGCCTCTGCCGTGGATGATGTAATGCCAGTTAGCCCGAAATTGTCCTCCCTGTGGTTATAATGTAGGGGGCTCACTGAATGGCGCCAAACTCCCACTTCCCCCTTCCACTCTGGGGGGAAGGATCGAGTTCGGCACTATTCAGTGAGTCTCCTACATTATAAAAAATCTTATTAAGATCATTTTGTTAATTTGATCAAGATAAAAAAACTCACCTTGTTTATAATAAAGCATTTATTCATATTTTTACCTTACTTGGATCACATCACATTACTACAGAAAGTTTAATGTAATTACCACAATATCTTATTTAAATAATGAGAAGTTTAATACTTGTAAAAAAAATTAATGATTTGAATTTTATAAAGCTGATCTAACTCGTTTCCTTACTTTTATTTAAGAAAAAACACACAAAATGTAACATTTTTTATTTTTTATTTATTACTAATTATAGAAAATTATGAAACTCAAATGTACGCCTATGGATATTCTCTAGCAGTTAATCCTGGCTATATGGTGAATCTTATTTCTTAGGTAATCCAACGTTGCAGGTTTCTTCTTCAAAGAAACCCGCAAAAACGAATCCAATATTGTTAAATCCCATGATATTGGTGACCCGTTAACATCACCGCTACGTGAAATAATGCTACCTCTAAACTTTTCACGCGAAACATCTAATGTGATGTGTGACGAGTTGCACCGTCTTTTAAAACCACATGGCAATTGAATCGTCATCAGAAAGGTCTTGAACCTGGCTATCGTCTTCTTCATCCAGATAATTAAAATACCTTTATTATCACTTTAAATATGAACTATCATAATATCCCAACGTCCCATATAATGGCCCCTAAATTACATTTTCTCATTCTTCAAAGCCCGTAGAATCTGAATAAGCAATTACAATGGAACCACAGAAATTTACATCGTATAGAAACACAATTAAATGCGCGGCCAATATATAGGACGTGACCTCTAGTGGAAGTATGCAGTGGCCAATATAAAGGCCGCTGGGTGTCAAAGTGTTAAATTCCAATTTAAAATCAAAACAATATTCAGATCTCCCGCTATCCCATAAAATGAATTTCATTAACAATGCCTGCCAACTTACAGACATTAAAATTTCAATTTAAACTGTTATTCACAAATAAAATAAATAACCTCATTTTACGAAATGCTAGATACTTATTTACACAGAAATTTAAAGAATAGGAAATACCTCCAGCATCAAGTAATTCACACCCTACCCAAACCAAACGTTACGGGAAAGGGGTCTATATCAAGAATATGTACTGCTGTGAACTGCATGAGAATTTACAATTAAAAAAAATAATGCAATAATATCGTGCCTCGCACGTTGGGCGACAAAAATGTATGCTGTGAACTGATGGTCCAAGCATATAAGTAAAGAGAAATTAAAAATGACAAAATTAATTTAGCTAGCTCAGCAAAAATGAATTTAAAAGGGCGCCAGAGATTCTTAAATCTCAGAGTAAATTTTTTGAAAATTAATAGTGGGCTTTTGCAAAATTTTCTTTCTTTAAAATCCCCAAAAATTGAAATGGCTGATTCAGAAATAAAAGAACTATTTAAGATGATATTTACAATCATTTAATTTATTTAAAAAAAAAAAAAAAAACATTTGAAACAATTTACAGGATAAATAAAAACCGTGAATATAAGATTCTGGCATAAAACAAACCTGCATAAGATTCTACAATTTAAAAAGGACAATGCAAATCCTTTAGCAAACAAAATGGAAGATTTGTTCCAGAAGATAAATCTCAATCTCACAAAAAATATCCACGCGGTCACGAAATTTAAACCAAACTAAATTTTACACGTGGAGAAACAAATATAATTTAAATTGAAATTTAATTTTAACAGCACAAAGCTTCACTTCACCTTAACCGTGGTGATTAACAATACAATACAAATCAGCAAAAAGAAAACGGAAAATTTAAACTTTTTAAACTAAAAACACGAAATCTTCATTTTACAATAATTACTGATCTAATATTCAAAATGTGTACACAATTAAACAAAACAGCAATAATTAAATAAAGAGTTCTTTGATGGATGAATTAATATCAAAATACCCGAACAAAGATTTAAAATTAAATGACATTACCTACATGGTAGCAAACAAAAATGAAAAACATGTACTTACACGGCCTCCATCACTCAAAGAACTGGGCCTCCAAGGGATAACATCGTACATATAACAAATTTACAATTTCGTGCGATGAACGCACAGCGCAACGCAAAGGAAAAACTAGCATATAAACTATATACAGGAGTACGCAAAATGTACAAATAAATGAAATTTACTATACACAACTGGCCAAATAAAATGATACAAACAATTTTAAGAATAGTGGAAACTCTAACATTGTTTTGACAAGGCTGATTAGGAATAAATAAAAATACACATTTAAATTTCCGAAACCCGGGGTGCCATTTCACAGCAGTACGACACTAGTACCGGGGTGTAGTAAGATCCTTCCAAACATCCAAGCTATATTGTGATATTCAAAACAGCAAAACATACATTCCACAAGAGAAAAAGAATAAGTTAATTCGGCAAATTTCTTCTAATGAAAAATTTTGACGTTTCTTCTGTATATTTTCAGCCCAATGGCAAATACAATAATTCACATAGAAAATCCTCTTCAATTTCGAATAGATTACGGAAATATAGTTTAATTAAAGCGTTGCGTAGGCTTTCACGGCCGGAATCTACTCTAAAAAGTTTTTTCCGGGCTGCTGGGCCATGGTCTAGTGGAATTACTTCCGTACGTTTCGTTCACAACTGCGGTGAACATCTTCAGCGGCGAAGTCGAAGTTTCCTTCACAATGGCTCGTCGTTTAGTGATGCGACTTCCTGAATGATGACGTTATATAACGTCATCATGTCTGTGTAACAGGCGTGACGGACGTTTCCGATTGGTCTTGGTTCGAGTGCGTTCTGTTTGTGGTGCGAGCACGCAACACCGGGTACCAGATCTTGTTTAAAGTACGTGCTTCTTCTTTCCGGTTGAAGTTATTTCCATGTTTGTGAATTTCTATGAATTCTCGGAATAGCCTTGTGTGGTAGTGTGAGGTGGTCGATAGTACTTTTGTGTCATCAAATTGGATGTTATGGTCGGAGTTTTTGACAAAGAATTAAGGAGCACAAGCATAATTGTCGGCTGGGATAGGCTGAGAAGTCGGTCATCGCGGAACACGCCCTACAAAACGCCGACGAAAACTTGACGAAAAACTGAAACAATTTTTCAAGAAGATTTTTATAACAACCACCTCATCTCCATGGGCACCCAGTCATTTATTTAATATGAGCTTCATTGAGTCTTTACCCCTTAAATTAGTATCGATACCAAGGGAACTACTTTAAAATCATATCGTACGATGAACGTATATATCTAATTACCACGGCTACGATGCAAATTAATGAACACACAATATATATTGGATTTACAAACAGGTGTGTACACAAAATAATAATTACATTTATTACTAGTGAAATTCAATATATATTTCTATAATAATATGTATGTATAGCATTCTTCCGACAACTGCAAGAAATATATACAAATTTGTATAATGTGTGTATGTGTTAATTTGTATTGTCTGTATTGAATTGTAAGTTACAAAGGCGGGAATGAATCCATTTTATAAAATATATTATTTGAATTATTAAAATTGCATAACTAATTGCACTAAATAATTAACCGGAATGAATATTAAACTAAAAATTTAAATTTATGCGACGTACAAGCCCTTATGTTAAATTTGAAAGGATGTAGAGTTGGAAATAATATTCGTGTACAGGTTTTTGTAGCGCAAACGAGTTCCGTATAGATAAAAATAAGTTGTATATACAGGGTGTATCAAATAAAAAAGTAAATTTTGCTTGGGTGTTAACTACACGACATATAAAGCACAAACCCACCGAAACCGGATTTCATAATTAAAAAATAAAAAAAAGTAAAATTTAGAGCCAAAAATTCTTTAGTCCGGGCCTGATGCAAGGAAACGTCATGTTAAGCACCCACTAAACGTGGTATTATGTATAAATGCATTGCACTCATTTAGTATTATTCTTAATGGTATGCCGTAAGTTCATCTAACGTCATTCTGAATAAATAAAGGCTAATCGGTCAGTGTGCCCTTGTAAAAATAGCAAAACTGAGGCATTTTAAATTTCTTCTTTTTATAAAATAAACATTCCTTATTTGTTAAGAGCATTCTACGTAAGTCTACAAAGTATTATTTTTAATATCCTGATAAGACGTTCGAGTTTCACTGGATATGCGACTTCAGTAGTTACAAAAAATGTAAATATTTTTCTTTTGCTTTGTCGAATCGAGAGTTAGTTGTTAATAAACGGTACCACATGAATCTGAGTTATTTCTTTTGGATTTATTTAATCAAATAACGCAAAATGAATTGAATCGAATTACACAGAAATAAATGTAGATACAGGAAATTTGCAAACACGCCTTTTTACTATGATGTCGCGCGAAAATGAATCTATACATTCCCGCGCTTTCGCCGATGCATCAAGCTTCGATTTTATTTATATGAAAACATGATGGTCCTGAAAAGGATCGTTTCTTCGAGACGGGAAGAATTTAAATAAAATGTTCCAAGTGGCTTGCACTCCAAGCGGCGATCCACACAAAACTAACAGCGGTAATGGCTGAATGATAGTGGTATGTGGGGGGTATACTCGGGACAGCATTTAGGTTGGGCACAGGTGCGGCTCTAGCCCAGGGCATTTACTAATTTTTTTCTTCTCGTTAATGCTTACAGGTAGACCCCCTGTGCATTAAGACTTTTTGATCGCATATGATTACAGCTGCTACATACTATTATATTTACCTCTATATCTGATACACCCTGTATAGTAGTGATAATTATAAACCAAATTAGTTGAAGTTTTAATTTTTTGTAGTTATGGAAAAATAAATGTTCTAAAGAACCTCAATTCGGCCTGTTTAAAAATTGCTGCTCGTAGGGTAAAATGTTGTTAGAAACATCTTCATATGTATGAAAGTATTACTAAAGGAAAGAAGAAATAACTACTTCCTACAGAAAATCTTCCGATTCTTTCCGGGGGAGGAAAATCATCAAATGTAAATTTAATCCCGAATATAAATATACCCAAAAGTTAGTTTAGATTTTAGCAGCAACCGCTTTTCCGCGATTATCCCTCATAGCGCATTTATTTATTTAAGGAGAAGCGTGGAGGCCCAAGCGGTGATTAATAAGGCCTCTCTTTTCTCGGACCCTTCCGGAATTTACCTAAATCTCGACGATGGATGCGGGAGAACCTCATGCAGAGGGCTGCAGATTCAGATTCCGAAATTACATTTAACGCACGCTTAAACAACTCCCGTCATCATCCGGGGTTCACGACGCTGCTGGAGCGGGAAAGGTTTGCCGCGTTCTGATCGATTTTTATCAACTTATCGCCTTCGAAAACGGGGCGGCTCGCTGCCAACCGATTGGGATGCGAAAAAAAAAAGACGCAGTTTCAGGATATGCGTGATCTTTCTTCAAATATATATATAAGCGCTCGGGAAAAATAGGAAAAGAGAAATTCTCTTCTTCCCATGTCTAATACGGACTTTTGTTTTTTTTTTTAACTCATCACTCACCTAGCGATTGTCTTACAGATTGAATTTGTTTTTGTTAAGAACATTTTAATTCGAGAAGTAGGGTAAAGACGATAATGGTTGGTACGAAGATTGGCACACGATCACATTTCCATTTATAATCTGTCACGAAAGGTATTCAGTGCATCAAGATTTTATTGAAGCTAGAGTTGGCACTTTTTGTGCTATAATACATCAATACATCTATCTATGTTGCAAATCGTTTGAAATTATATCTAAAGGGAAAATAGTAGGAATAAAATAAAGCAAACCTTGTAGTTCAACAATAAGAAAAATGGGTTAAGTAAAGTGTTTACTTGATAAAAATTCATTTACAATAGATAAAGTTTTACTGACAACTATTCTCCACAATTAATACCTGCAACTAAACCCAGTTTGCTGAATGCAAGTTCTAGTGCTCTTATTAACGGCTGTTATACAGCATACCTGACAAATTCTTGTGTAATAATCGTAATCAAACTGTTGATATGTAGTAAGTACTGTATTACTTGTGACTATTGATACTGTATCTAACTACAGCATATACTTAGTACAAGAACAATAATACTAATTGCTATTAAACTCATGTATTTTCATAAATAAGTAGCAACTTGCCACAACTACGATTATTTGAGTTTTGTTGCAACTCCTGTGTTTTCGGGGAACCTTGGTAGTCTTACCTAGTAATCGTCATAACTAGTGTTGAATCACGTACACGTAATGGACGGATAAATCTCTCGAGCTTAATAAAGGTGTTTTCTTATTAATACTCGATAATACCTGTGTTAGAAGTTAGAAATGGAAGAATTGCTTTCATCTTGGGGCTTCAACTCCACTACTTAAATGAATTTTACAGAGGTAACATACGTAGATCATCTTTTCTTTCATAATCATAAACAATATATTGCAATGTATTAAACATTTAAAAGTATCGGCAAGTTGTATAAGGACTCCATTCAATCAGTTGGAGTAATTGTTAGCCTTCTAAAGCTTGTTTTGAAACGTCTGTTCAGGTTATTCGGGTATTTACTTGTTCTTTGTTGTTATTATGTAGCTTAAACATTACATTACATTCATATCAGGTTGTCACTATATTTGTCCTATATAAAATAAAACTATCACTAATAATACTGCTTATTTTTCTTAAGTTAAGTATTATGTACCATCTTCAGCAAATTAAATGCGAATTTAAGCTAAACAAATCTTCGATTATTAATGCAATCGAAGCTATAGTACACTGAAATATTAATTAACAATTATTTGCAAACAATGTTGAATTACGCATTGCTCGGTACGCAGTACTTATAGTTGCAGTTGCATAAATAATCCAAGATTTGTGGAGCTTTTCTTTGTACTTTATCAGTTATTCACACAGAGTACACAGTAAGCTATTTAAAATATTTACTAAACCTCCTCGTTTCGTACATTAACCATCATTGAACAACAAATTTAAAGTAAGTATATTGCATATTTGTAGCAAACCATTACCTTTTATATATCAGGTATTTAATGAACGTGCATTAATGATACCGTTTCCTTATCACAAGTAATCCAAATAGCTTGTTTAATTATGAAGGTGTGATAGCCATTATACAATAGGTCACTCATAGCAATACATCCACTTGACATGGGCAAATCTTTTACTTACCGCAACTGTATATATTCTTTGGCTTAACTACGTCAGTTCAATTATCATCATAACTTCATAAGTTACCGGTATGAAACAGACCGTAAGTAACTTAGATTGCTTCTTGTTAGTATCAGTGTTTAAGATCCCTTTTACTAGTGCTAAGTAATCGGTGCTTTTGTCCCCTATTCAGATGAACTTTTTACTTACGATAATTATATTTTTATTTATGATTATTAAATATGAAAGTTGTGAATTTATTTTTTTACCAATTTATTTGATGAAAATTTGTAGTTTTTAAATAAAAGATATTAAGTACTTAATAAATTAAAATTTTTTAATATGCTCATCATTCCCCGGCGTTATCAAATGAGAAATATAATATATTTTTAATATGTTCCCTTTAATGTTACATATTAATAAAGCATTTTACATCTGTGATTAAAATCACCAGCTTCTAGTAATCTTTTTTTTTAAGTTCAACTGTTGTACAATTCGAGTAAAAGCTATTTCTACGTATTATTTTCCATAATTTATGGTTATAGAAACAAACAGGTATTTTTTTTTTATTTTGGCTTTCTATTAATTTAATACTCTAGGAAAATAAAAGAATAGGGAAGTAAGATTACGGCTCTTATAAAGAGAGACCCAACAAGTATTTTTTTCAAAATTTGTGGTTGCTTAATGATTTTTTTTAGCGTGGTTTATTTTATTATTACGAAATTTAAAAAATCAAGAATTGCATCCTAGTTTGTTGCATTTAAAAATTCATTTAGGAATTTTATTTTTTCTTAACATTCCTTTAGATATTATTTTGTTCGTCACGGAAAATTCCATTCTAAAAATCCTCTAAGAACACACCCCCGAAATTTTAATCTGCGCATTCTTGCATAAACCTAGTACGTGGCAACCAATAATATCGATTACTCCCTCCTCTCCCTGGCACCCGCTCGGACACCATCATTAACAGCAGCCATTATTGTGATCGAAGTTATAAAAAGGGAATTAAAATTTTTTGTTGCGCGGAGAATAATTCTTTCGACCGACACCCCTATTGAACGTATTGGAAATCGATACGAATTACTATTCGACGATCCTAGTTTTTTTTTGCCATGGGCAAAAAGCATCCTTGCGCGATTTGTGGGTCTCGGAACCTGTTCTTATCGAGATTTTGTCGTCCAGTGACGTTAATTTGTTAATCAGTTTTAGTTAATCATTTGTTTAATCGCGTACGTTGTACGGAGCTACGTTACGTCATCGATCCGAATTTACACCGAAACACTGTCAGCGTTAGGGCCGCCGAAGAATCTAATTCTGTGTATGTGTGTCTGTGTGATGTCTGTGTCTACTCATTACTGTTAAGTTAGCTTAATTCTCTTTTTTCTTGTGTAACGGACTATAATTATTTTATTTTGTTTGCTTTGGCTGTTATTTTCTTCAGTTTTTTTTAACGATTACAATATTTTGAATAGCATTAAATTACTATTCCGTAACCCCTGCTTCTGTGCGTGCTCGATCGAGCAGGCTAGCCACTGTAAAGTACTTTTTAAGATACCGCCACGTATCCGCTATTTTGTTTTTTAATTTAATTGATATTTCAAAATTTCAGTCTTAATTTGGTAGACTTCATTGTGTAACATATTTTTATTATTATTTTTTTGCTTGAACGTTATAGATTTCATTTTTTTAAGCTTATTTATTAACCCTAGTCCTACCAACGTTTTATCGTAACGTGTCCTACCAAGGTGTGCCTCACAGGCACACATCTATTTGTACACATTGTTGATGTAAATAATAGCAAAATATACATTATTTATTTCATGTAGTAGGTATACAGTAAGATTAAAACATATAGAAAGAATATTGTGTGTCAGAAGATATAATTTAAAAATAGTACAAGATAGTAAAATATTTGAAAGTTATTTATGTAGTTTGCAATTTGTGCACGTGAGTATTTTCTCTGAATGTTCACCACAAACCGTTTGCTTACACTTATCACATAACTATGTTGACATTCTGCTTTTTTTTGATGGGCAAATATAGCACCGTTTTCGTTTTCTTATTTCTCGAGCCGAAGACTCCCCTGTGGTTGGTACTTGATTCAACGTAGTTTATATCCATGAAGTATGACTTTTATGCAAGCCACTCAAACTACGACGTCTAATTTGCCCCAGTACTAATTCTGTTGTAATTTGTCGTAAGAAAATTTTTGCGAAGTCTTCGTTTTTTGGAAATATGCCAGTCAGGATGGATATTTCTCCAAATGACAATGAAACTACTCACACACATCAATTATATTGAAAAAATAGACCAAAGGCACCTATTAGTTTTTGCGTTCACTGAATATGTATGTACCATCTGAATCAATGTATCACCCTCCTTTCGTGGAATTGTAGTACTTATTGATTTCAGATTTATTTTTTATTTTCATCATCAATGGTGGAGTCGTTGTGCATTGTAGATAATAATATGACACAGCGATTTTTCTTAGGTACATAAGATACCAAAGTCATTGTCTTCTGAAAACCAAACAAGTTGCTTTCAATATTCCGTCGCCTGTGAGGTAAAAATTTGGTGGTATGCAGCGCTTATTTTTTCTGAGCGTTTCCTACACAAGTTAGGCCTTTGGTAAGCAAACTGGATGCAAGCTCGTAGCTGGTGAAGAAGTTGTCGAACGTAATATTCCTTTTAGTTCTCAGAAAAGGTTCAACAAGGTCTTAACCACCTTTTGCGCTAAGTTTTCTGCTCTGCTGAGACCTTCTTTTCCTAAGTATGGTGTACCACGTAACGGATAACTAGTTCCACTATCGCATGTCCACCAAATTTTCATGCCGTACTTATCTGGCTTGCTTGGCAGGTACTGTCGGAAAGATACACGACCTCTAAAAGGCACCAGTTGTTCATGGATGGTTAGATTACTGCCAGGAAGATAATATTTCAGCAAGTTTGTACTAACACGGTCCCACAGGTCTCTAATTGGTGCCAACTTGTCCTTTTGCCTTCGGAGGGTTCTGGTCGCTTTATCGTCAAAACGAATAAATCTTAGTAATTGAATAAATCTATTTCGTGACATACACGCTCGATAAACAGGATTTCCATATAAAGGATTCCATAGCTCATTATAGTCCACCATTCCTTGTTTATTTCTTCCAGCAGTAATCAAAAGGCCCAAAAAAGTACGGATTTCAACGTCGTCAACTGGTTTCCACAAATCGCCAAGAATACGAACAGCCTCCTTATTAGTGAAAGTAACCACAATACTAATAACCGTATCATCAAAAAACAAATTGAATACGTCACAAGCAGTATCAACATGCACTCCAGGTGGAAGTTTCACTTTGTTCAAAGCTGTTGTAATTATGTTGTGTGCACGCAATCGGCGTGGCATTCCACTCGGTACCATCTTTTCCAATAAAAGTTTGCGAATGGCCGGGCGGTTCATCATTAGCATCACTATCGTCACTTCCTTCTTGTTCATCGCTTTCTTCATCGCCAGTTTCTTGATAATCCGCTTCACTAGAAGAGGTTTTGTCATTTGGCGCTTCTTCATCTTCACCATCATTTACATTCCTTCCCAAATCCTCATCACTTTCGTACAATGCATCGAGCAACTCCTTTTCAGTTAGTGGCCGGCGTCGGTCAGTCAACCAATCGGTCATACTTTCTGCATAAATTTCAAAACCAAATAAAACATAAAACAACAAATCTATTTTTACTGGGGTCAATCAAAACTTTATTTTGCTTACCTGGTCTATACTATACTCTCCACTAGGTAAAAGAAATAAAATTAACCAATAGACACCTAAAACGGCCAATGCGTTCGTTAGGAAAGTCACAAATGCACTGATAGTAATGCAGTTTGTAAGCTAACTGTTTTAGCAAAACGCATTTAGGGAATTCCCCTTCATATGCAACTGGAAGTTCTTACATACAAGGGGAAAGTCCCGAAATATAAAGCATATCTTATTACGGGGGATTTATCCACATACCTAGTTTTAAATAACGTAGCAATGCATTTTATAGTATAATAACAGTATGTGCCTCAAAGACACACCTTGGTAGGACGTGTCGGTAAATTATGTTTAATTTTTTTAGTAAAATAGGAAAAATATTTTAAAAAATTTTTATGTCATTCTGTGTTAAATAGTTTATTTTGAGAATACAAAAATCCTCCAGTCTGTGGGCAGTTAACTTACAAAGTTCCAGCAATTTCAAAATCAATAGTGCCTCAAAAGCACACCTTGGTAGGTTTAGGGTTAATTATATTAATAAAAAAACTTTAAATTATAGGTAATTAATTCTTAATAGTCGGCAACCCTCAATTTTTCTACGGATGTCGAATTAATCCTAAATAACTATTACTTCTATTGATGTATTGCAAACAACAACAAAGAGGGAGAAAATAACGATTTTCTAGTAATATGCAAACTCAACCTTTCACTGCGAAACCTCGAAAATACGATTGTGTGTAACGAGCTAGATATATGCAATGTCGTCGTTTGCAGTATCAGTAAAATTAAACCACGATATCCTACCCGAATAGCTATAGAAATCGATTTAGCTTTTAATGGTACAACATATCAGCCCGAGACAGTACATGCAATGAAAAGAAATTACTTTACCGCTATACAGTTTCACAATACATTTAACTCAATTTAATAACGATGACGCAGAGGATATTTTGCTTGTAAAGATAGATGAATTGCTAGCAGGCACATAATATTATTACGAAATCGTTATTAAAATTACAAATATAAGTAGAACAGTAACAAATTAATTAACAACATAATAACTCAAAAACTGAAGCAGATAGATATGAGGCATGCCTAACCAGAATCAAATCATTTATTATTCAATGACCTAAACATATACAGGTGCTCTATTCAAAACAAAATAAGTCCGAGTTTTCACCTTAATGGAGGACATTTAGTATATTAAAATTAAGGTATAAACACATCTGGAAGTGTAAGTAGATCTGTACGAAGATATTATTTCAAAATTTGCTACGCTTATTCTAAGTGATGATTATGACATAATTTTTAGAAAATCAAAGATATCTAGGAAATGAACAAGTTTAGACCTGAGATGTGTCATGTCTTATTTATTTTAAAATTTATTGGTATTTTTAGAAATGTAATAATAATAATAATGGGGATATTGTTTTCAAAATAAAGGAGAATTAAAGACTGTACCGAAGTTACGAAAAATCCTGTATAAATGCCAATAATTTTACGTTATACAAAAATCATATTCCAATAACAATTTATAAAAACCTTTTTTCTAATGATGTTATGATTTACGAGTTATGGAGGAAGTCCGGCCCAGTGGAACATCCAGCATAGAAAATGCTCAGAAAGCAACAGTTACACACTCCACAGTAAGATATAATAGCTGCAGGGCTAACACTTTTTGAAAACATGCAACAGGAAGAATTCAATTTGCCAAAAAGATATTCTAGGTGAGTCCGCCAGGATCGTCGAGAGTCAACCTACTCCACGAAGACAGCTACGCTATCGTCAGAGATGGTTATGTATAGAGTTGAGCAAATTTTCCGGCGCGGCAGGTACGTATTCAGAATGTGCACTCCAACTCATGTACTTCAATAAAGCAGATGAGCCGTAGAGTGGCAAGTCAGTAACAACAATGCCTGTTTTTCTTATAAAATGTAAAATTATCTTTTATCTAAGTATGTAGTGATCTAAAATGCGAATGCATCACAAGGTGGCCCGTTTGTTCGCCCGTTTCGTCTGATTTTGTCCCCAAGGAAAATTTGCACATCTTTATTAATATGACCTATGTTTTACAAATACATACTAAATTACAATAACACGATTGATCTGCTTTGTTTATATTGCATTATTTGAGACCCGCATCCCGATACGTATCTGCTCCGCCGGACAAATGCCCGACTCTAGTTATGTATCCCCGATCTTCAATTTACCGTAATTTCACATGACCGCTGATTTGTTTTGTTTAAATTTATCGTTAATTTGCGGTTTTAGTACCATTTTTATAGTTATTCAGTTATCTTCCTTTGGGGCTTCTTTACTCTAATAACGCAGGGCGTCACGTGAAGAAAATACTGGCTATTGCCATCCAAGATGATGGACTTTATGCACTAAATATTACTTGGAAGCTGCTTAATTTTGTTTCCGAAAAGACCAAGTTCATGATTGGCATCAGAGGCTTAAGTGTTGGTGGAATCCAGCGTTTAAAAGGCATGTCGCACAGTGGTTCAGAAAGCAAAAAACGCGATCGAAATTGATTACTCTTTAGTTTTAACAAATTTTACATTAAAAGTTGAGTAAGATTATGTTTTTGGGTATGCTGAATCTGAAATTATGCATAAAAAACCCGTATTTGTAAAACCTACCCTAAAATACAACCCTTAAATGCGCAAAATTGATATCACTTAATACAAGAACGAAAAATATTTTTTTATACAAATTATACAGTTTAGTTTGCAAATTCAAAGTATTTGTTTGTCAAAAGCACCCCTTAATGCATTGAATTTGACATGTTAGATATATATAATTTTTCATTTTTAGCGAGTTCTTCAGTTTCACGTACCAATTTAATTTAATTTAAGGAAAAATTAACAGAAGATGGTCGAGGATTTTACCATAATACGTGATTTTCATTGTCAATTAGCCTCAATGGCACTAAAGAAGTCATAAATATGCTGTCATCTTTTACACCTTCACTTTCAAATTTTTGTTTATATGTGGAAAACTCAGAACCACCATCAAAGCCCCACTTGCAAATCAAAGTTAAGTTTGCATTTTCAGGTTCCACCACTTTTAAAAGACTTTCACAAGTTTTAATTAGTAAATTTTGCAAACGCACTTCACATGTTTGCTCAGATATTGTAATATTTTCAGGACAAAACGTCTTTTTTGCTTTTAGAATATCGTGGTAACTTGAATATAATTTGCAAACACGTTTTAAAGCTGTTGCTCTAATAAGCATATATTGCTGCTTCGTGAAACCACCCGAGATAATAAATGATAAATCCTCATCAGGTGTTATGGCATTTTGTTCTTGTTTCGGATTCCTCCATTTTTCCATTATACGTTGGCCTCTAGTTGGTGTAGTTGAAGTACTTTCAATTATCAAATCGACTTTCTCGTACTTTCATTGTAGTAGCATGTACAAGTTCTTCCACGGAAGTACTTTTTCTGAGGTCCTCGGTTTTACGCCTTTTTATAACAACAGAACTTTCAGCAAAACTCTTTGAAGGAGGACCTCAAATACCCGAAGTTGATGGTCGATCGCAGTAAACAGATTCAGGAAAAAAGATTTCTTCTTGTAGCCAAACATTATGGTTTTTCATAAAAACACTTGATGTTCTATTGCACGATTTCCAATATTGAAAATATCTTGGAAAAGAACATGTGTTCAAGCCAATACAAAATATTTTTACTTGATTTATCTTCTTCGGCAAGCCCGTATGTATCAAGTATAAACCAATACATTGCTCGTTTTGTACTTTCAGTCGATTTATCATAATCCTTCATAGCGACTTCGTGTAATACCAATCGACTTATTTTCGTCGCGTTCACTATGTTACAACTTTCAAAACAACTATTGCAACAAAAACACAATCTTTTACAGTCACTCTAACGTCAGGAATTTCAAAAATAGCGCACAGAATAATCTGCATAAAGTTTCGACTCAAAGTTGAGTGTCAACTGATCGGGTACCAAGTGGGGTTTTCTTTTATATGTTATGAGTAGGCAAATATTGGCAGCTAATTTTCTTGAATTTTCAGCCAAATAGCTAATTTATGCGTAAATGAGCTAATTACCGTGTAAGGTTGTGTAGAACTAAACTTAATACCCTAGGTAAGGCAAATTTTTATAATCCCATTACCTCTTACAAACAATTAATTTTCTTGTACCAGGTAAAGATTATCCAATAATAAGTAATGCGACTTAATAATACACTTAGGAATGTATAACAATATTTTAATGACATCAATAATATAGCGCATTTGCTTGTGCACAGTCTTTTTAATTACACCAAATTTCCTATACCGAGAAACGTCTCAATTTTACTGAACTTTGAAAGCAAATATAGAAAAATTTATGTAAATAAGATGCATATTATTTATATCATCAAATAGAGCAACTATTCAAGAAAAATTACTGCATTTATGTACTGTGCATTAAAGGGAAGCAGTACCTAATTGCTTACCCAAAATAAGAAGATGGAACAACTCTCTCTGCGAGCCAATGACAGAAAACTTTATCGGATTCATTCCTATGATTGTTTTCAAATTTGCAAAGCTGAGTTATAGAAGCAGGCCGAAAAAGTCATTAAGAAAGTTCGTACCGACAACGGAGAAGCGTACGTCAATTTAACAATTGAAAGGTGTTTTTGCTAGAAGAGGGAATGATACATCATAAACCCCGCTCAAAATGGCGCCTATTATTATATATTACTATAGTCTATTACTATAATCCTGTAGTTGGTAGGACGTTGGCCAGAGGGAGAGGAAGCAGATGTCGTACATCAGGAAAAAGTAAATATTATGCCAAAAATGGAAACAGATGTCGTTGCGGCAGACGGCAAAGATCCACCAGTCAAAATTGCTGCAGTTCCAATTCAGAACGGTGCTTCACAAGTGCCAGTAGTTCCGAAAAATGAAGTAGAGTTACAATGCACGGGATAGTTTCCCCAATTGCGGACCATCAAAACGTTACGGATGTGATGAGTATGCAGACTTCATATCAGAATTTTCAATTTTGAGAAAGGTATCTTGACCTTGGATCAATCAATTTACACAAAGGACTTACGGCGAGAATTCAATATGTATCATCGTTCGCAAATCAAACAAACGAAAGGTTTTCCGCTTGGTACATCATAAACCCCGCTCAAAATGGCGCCGCGGAGCGTGATAACTGTACTTTGGTAGAAAAAGCAAGATCAATATTAGTTGACGCCAATTTACCAAATAAGTATTGGACTGATGCATTAATTACAGCTTGCTACTTGAAGAATTGATCGCCGACAATTTCAGTAAACGATATCAACTTTTGAATACCGAGCTTTTGCGCATATTCCAAGAGAGAAAAGGTGAAAATGGGATGAAAAACCACTGAATTGTTGTTCACTGGATACAGCGAGACTGCGAATGGTCATCGTCTCATCGAATTTGCTACACACAAACTGATTGTTTCAAGAGATGTTCCATCCATCAAAAGTCAGATAACACGGGAATCAGCTCCGAAATATGATACTGGGCAGTTTTCGTTGAAATAAACACTTCTAAGCCTATTACTAACAAACCTGCTGTGGTAGTACCGAATAATCCTGTAGTTGGATAACCGCTGGCCAGAAGGAGCGGAATATTACTCTTGTATTTTATCTTCCCAGATTTGTACTTTGTCTATAAGTTATATTGGATACAATCGAAAACTTTTTGAAGGTCGCAAAAAATACTCAGCACATTTTTTCTCTTTTCAATTCCATTGGGAGCGCTACCATAAAAATCCACTAAAGCCGTAGTTGTAGATTTGCCTTTTCTGAAACCATGCTGAGAATCAATTAAAATGCTGTGTTTGTTTAAGAAACCGGTTAATCTCTCCAGCATGCAATAATCCATAATTTTTGAGATACACGATGTCTGTGTCACTGGTCTGTAATTAGATCTACACATGCTGTCACCTTTTTTACGTACAGGGATAATCAATACAGTCTTTAATGCGCCTTCCGGAAAAATGCCAGTAGAAAAGCGAGTGCTTACGAGATGCATCAATACGCCTGTTAGATGTTATGGAAAATAGTGAAGAAATCTGTAACTTCTCCTAAATTATCAGAAAGTAATATTACACTTAACATAAAAGATAAACAGATAACAAATCCTTATTGTATTGCTGAACACGTTAAACTCTTTTTTTCAACACACACCTCTCGGGTCTGTGCCACGATCCTACGGTTAATTATGATAAAATAAGATACAAGCCAACCCGTTTTCAATGTTTCTTTTTCCGTTTTCATTTGACGAAGTGTACAAGATTACATTAAATTAAAAAAATAAATACACAAAAGGTCCCGATGGTCTTGCTGCTTCGGTGATTAAAGAATTTAACTTATACCTTTGTGAAATATTAACTCACTTAATAAATATATCTCTCGCAGAAGGAATTTTTCCAACAGTTTTAAAACATGCTACTATTATCCCAATTTATAAAAAAGGCATAGTTACAGATATTTCAAATTATAAGCCAGTAGCTTTGACATCTGTAATTTCAAAAATTTTAGAATACTGTATGTTAGACCGTTTAAATTCTTTTCTTGATAAACATAACATCATTAGTAATAATCACATGGATTTTAAAAAGGGAAAGTCTACCTCCACTGCATTAATTGAGTTTATTGTAATATTTAAAATATCGATCAATATAAAGGCAGCTATTGGTGTTTTCTGCGATTTACAGAAGGCCTTCGACTGTGTACACCATGAAATTTTGTTACAAAGCTTGAATTATATGGAATAAGAGGTGTACTTGGGCTGGTTTGCTTCATATTTTAACAACAGAATGCAAATGGTAAAGGTACGTTACAGAAACAATGAGAAAATGATACTTTGATTGAATCATCGTGTGTTACCCACGGATTCTGGAATTCCACAGGTTCAGTGCTAGGTCCAACACTTTTCAATTTATACATAAACGATATAGTCTTGTTTCTATCAAATATATACCTGACGATTTATGCTGATGATGTCGTAATGTTAACTGCTCCTAATATAAATTCTCATATTACTGAAAACACAACAAATTCTCTATTAAATAACTTATGCAATTGGCTTTCGAAATAAACTCTCTTTAAGCTTAGAAAAACAAAATACATGGTATTTCATGCCAGACAAAGAGTATCGAACACTACATTTAACTATAAAAAAAAGAATTATTGTGCTGTAATAGTACTAAATTTTTAGGAGTTATTTTTGATCATACGTTGTTATGGAAAGAACAATGTGACAGTATTGTGCAAAAATTACACCAAAAAGCTTTTGCTTTTAAACGCTTAAGGTCTCAGGTATCTGTGGATTGTTTAATTTCACTGTACTATGCTGAAATTCAGTCTAGATTACAGTATGGTATACTCTTATGGGGAAACTCGGCAAGTGCGCATCAAGTATTTTTAGCGCAAAAGTCTGTGATTAGAAGTGTTGCTGGAGCTCATTTTTATGATTCCTGTCGACCAATTTTTGAAAAATATAAAATCCTTCCTCTTTCCTGTTTATACATTTTTGAATCGTCATGTTACATATACCAATCAAAAGTAAATATTCCGACCAATGCGAAAATTCATGATTATGACACTAGAATAAAAGATCAACTGCACTTACCTTCCAGCTCAATGAATATTATAAGTCAAGGCACATATAACTTAGAATAAAATATTTAATCATTTACCCAACGAAATTAGATGTCATGATAGTTATAAAAGTTTTCGAAAGTCACTAAAAGCATTTTTGTTACAACATTTCTTTTACTCGGTGGCTGAATCAATAATACACAATTGTGTCTTTAATCAATAAATATTATTATTATTATTATTATTATTATTATTATTATTATTATTATTATTATTATCTGCAATCCTTTATTACAGCAGCTGTTAAACCATCTAGTTCGCAGAAAATTTACTATTAAGTTTATTAATAATATTGCGCAATTCAGCACTGCAGAAAGGAAAAATAAACATTGATTGCGGATTTACTTTTATCTTAGAAGTAAAAATACTAACAGGCAGGTTAGACTGGATGTCAGATGCAGATGATACAAAAAAAAATTATTAAACTTATTGGCCACAAGAACTAGATCGGTTACTTCGTTGCTTTCCACGTTTATGCTGAAATTAGAAAATGAGATACTGCTTTTCGTACTTCTTCTTAAAATTTGCCACGTTACAGCGCTTTTATTCTCTAAACTGGAAATATGCTTGTTGTGTCAGGACTCAATTTTTGTTTTCGCAACTAGCGCTCTGTGTTTGGTCTTGCTCTCTTGATAAACTCCTTGAAGTTGTGGGGAAGATTTTTTGTAGGACGTACAGATTTTGAAGAGTAAAGTAGATCTTTTGATCTCATTATTTAACCACGGCTGGGATTGCGAGGTGCGTATCTCAGTCTTATTGTTAATATAAGGAAATGATATATTATACTGATACAGGAAGATGTTCATAAAAGATAAAAATTATCATTTAATCATTTATTTAATATATTTTGTTATTTGTCTTAATTGGTTTTGTTTTGCATTTTTATTCCTATTTTTGTATTGCTTATGTATTAATTTTGACATTGTATGTAAACAATACAAGGAATTTCACTAATTAACAAATAGAAATGCTCCAAGCCTTGTTTACTATTTTCGGCTAAATGTATCTATTTGTCTAATTGTAAGCTTACTCTATTTTCTGTGCACACGTAAATTTACATTTAATTAAACAACCAAGTTGTCGATTATCTGCAGAACTTTAACCGTCCTCCAATTTCCTAAACTAATTCATCACTGTTGAACATTCTTGCAGCATTTAAAGCAATGAAGCTTTTATACAGGTATTATTCAGGGGCTGGATCTTCCTTATGTGAAACGTTACCCTAAACGTGTACCTTCCTAAATTGCGTGAATCTACGACGGCTTCTACCAACGGGTAACATGGAATCGAAAATTCGTAAACCACGTCAAAACGAGATAGCGTGGGTGGGTCGGCCGAGTTTATAAAATGTATACCATCCAAACCGAGCCGGCCTCAGACATTGTTTTACTGCCACTTGTGGTAACCGAAAAGGGGGTTCCCGGTTTTCCCAATTTATGGTCTGGATGATTCCTCGACGCCTGCGAACCTCTTTTCGCCTCCCATAAAAGAGATGGAGGGCGCGCGGCGAAGTAAGAGCCGCACATTCGTCGGAACCGGCTTTCGAGAAGTCAAGCGACCCGCATCTAGATATTCGAAGGGGTTGATTATTAGATGATAATTGCGACTGAGTGATACAGATAATTGTGTCGGGTGGTCCATTTATCTTGAATAATCAAGCGATTCTTAAGAAAAACTTTGAAGTGAAAGTTTTAAAATAACAATAATGATATTATTGTAGTTATAGACGCTTTATCTATGGAAATCTAAATAATTACAATCCAACCTAAACCCCGTGTAATCTTCAGCAAAGACACAAGGGTGTTCAAAGCTGAGGTTGCTGCAATACACCATTGTGTCCGAGAAATAGAAATATGTACCGATCCAGATAAAAGCGTCGCTATTTTCTCTAACAGTCAGTCCACACTTAAAGCGATTAGTTCCATAAACATAGACTCTAAACTGATTTGGGAATGTGTAAGCTATTCTTGCTTTTCAACGTCCTCCAAAAACCAAGAATTAGCTAGAAATGTGAACCATCTTTGCGCCATAAATCCACCAAAATTCAGTGGTGGAGGAATGCTACTTTCCAATTCGATAAGTTTCGCATGAATCTAATTCTTTAGGTGATTTTACTACGTCCGATATCGTTTATATGTTGCGCGACGCTGGATGATTTAAGTCTTCCATAACGGTAACTTCCTTAAACCTATTTCCGATAGCACGCTTTGTTTGTGCAACGTATGCCCAGTCTTTCATTGAGATGATTTTATCTTTCGCGTTGCCTGAAAGATTTCCGTGTGTTTTATGAGGTGAAGTATATGTTCAAATTCCCCCATTTAATAATGTCGCCTAAACCTTTTGAAGATCTCGCATTACATTTTAGGGACAGTTGGATTTGAGATGCATTGATTAAGACTCGTTTCAAACGAGGCGGTTTTGTTGATTCAACTAAGTTGTCTGGTTTGCTCTCAACTAATTGATTATCATTAAAGACCAATTGAAGCCTCCAAAACGGACAAGTTGACTCTGTGTGAAAAGGTTCATATCAGCATGCTCCTTGACAACCGTCCGCCCCAACTAGTGGAATCAACTAATCACCTCGTCTGAAAGAGACCTAAATTAGGGTGACTCTTAATAATCTCCTTGGTTTTTCTAATCATTGCTGGTGGGGCGTTCTTTCCATAATACCAAATTTACTATAGAAGAAGACATGACTAACCACCAACTTTCTTTCCTAGATGATTTAGTGATAAGAAACAACAACAAATTAAAAATACACATTTATAGAAAAGAAACGAATATAAATACTACGTAAGAAGTGCCACTACTTTTTCAGAAGAAACTGCGACAAAAAGCTTGTTAAATTAACTTCCCCAGAATTTCAAACCGTTTAGACGACATTTTTAAAGCATTTTTAAACCCGAAAGAAAGAACCTGATCTCAATGAAAGATCGGTCATTTACAAAATCGAGTGTATTGGCTGTAAACGGGTTTACATTGGTCAAACAAAGTGTGCTATCGAAACTAGGTTCAAGAAACGCATAGCAAATTATGGCTATTACTTGAGTGTTACTCAAATTTTAATTTGACGCAATTATATAAATTAGTTAATTAACGCATATTTAGTGACTTAATGCCTTCCTACAATTATTGTTATTCTTCATAGACAAATATTCTAGTTTCAGATCTACAGATACTAAATATCTTCACGATATTAATTAGATATCCATCTTAAATTCTCATTCGATTATTCCCCCACTTAAAAAGCAAAGTAGTACAAAATCTGTTCTTTTAAGTAAAATTGCATACTATTCTGAATATTCACGCTTCCTTTGTTAGAGTAATTTGAAATCTTTTCAGTTTGCCAGCTTATCAGGTTCCTTTTTAATTTAAAATTAGCTAGGGATCTGATCAACGTCAAACAAACTAAAAATAATTACGTTAATTTTTAGTACACGCCTCGCATGTAGTTACTGTGCCGGGCATCACAGAAGGGTACTGAAATGTTTCCAGTAGGGGAAGATATCTAGATAAGTACGTTTATTAAAGCGGAAAGGTGTTTAAAGACCCGGTCACGTTTCTAACGCAAATAGAAAAGCACGCTTTCCACTGGCGACCGCTACAGCGTTCTTTCTTTTCCTTTTAACTTCAGTACGACTGAAAAGGAGCGCTGGTGTGTATTAGAGAGAATTCCAGCGCGCAAGGCAGGATTTTAAATTCGAGCAACACACTAAACCGTACAGATAATATCACGATCAATCAAAGCGTTGTTAAGTTGTTGAGCATAAAATCCGGAAAAGCGGTAGTCAAGAAGACGTTTGTTGTTCATTTACGTTGCACGAATAACCATTGGTAGAACCATAAATTGTATTCAACAGTCATTGCATATTAATATTTTAGTATATTTCAACACATGCGGACTTATAACTCCTAGTGTCTGAATCTACTTGCACTTATTTATTCTCTTTGAATGTTTCCATTCTCTCTCTCTCACCCATTTTGTTGTTTATGTTTCATATCTTACAAGAGTTAGTGGCAGAACATTTGTTTCCCTTTATTCGGAAATTTATTTCATCTAGTCGAGACTAAAAAAGAAAATATGCATAAACATTTTTCTTGCTTATTACAATCCGTATGCCGAGGATGAAAGCGGACATATGAACATGTAAATGTTTGTATATCAGCACTGCGTACAAACGTCCACAAGAAAGACCTAGTTTCTTTTAAACTATAAAGAATGTCCGTCTACTGTCTGGGGACCGATTTCGGAATTGTTGGATTGATCCTTTGGGTATAGACCCGATAACTTTGAGCTGTATCTAATCCGTATACACGAAATATCGACCTGTCCATCTTGCTTTTTGCACTTGCCCTAATTTTAACTGGGATTTGTTTCAAAATTGGATTTGGAATTTATATAATACAGGATTAAAACTAATTAAAGAAGCAGATAGATATCTTGGATTATATTAAAAAAATGAAATTGGTAACTGATGTAAGACTAATTTAATATTGATGGCGGGAGATTAGGTTCTTAAAATGGAAAAAAAATTACTGTGCCCAAGTTAAATAGTATTTTATACCTAAAAGTGGTTTAACAATATTAACCAATTTTAAGAGATCCCCACGATATGCAAGGTAGAACCATTAATTTTTGTAATTGAACGTTTAAAAAGATACAGTATTACGTAGCATGTTACATGTGAGATGCAAAAAATTGTGTCGAGATCTGACTGACCTTACCTACTTAAATGCACTTAGGCGTTTGGATACATATTGTAATATTAAAAATAATAAATAAATTTAAATTAATAAATAAATTGATCGATTAATTATAATCATCAATAATTTTTTTAATCTCAAGGTCGTTAGAGAATTCGAAATAACGATATCTGAATAGAATCACTTACCTTGACTATATTCAAATTGTAACTTATTTTGGCGCCTTTCATTTCAAATTGTGATTTTTCGGCAGTGTGACCACTATGTAAATTGTACAAATTCCTGCTTATTTGCTTAGACGAGGTAAGTATTTGCCGCCAAATGAAATGATGTTCCACATAAAAGTGTGGTGTAATAAAATTGTAAATTTAACTCCTATATTGTAAATCAAATAAATGTGGATTATCAAATACAAACTTAGATGAAAATTGGATCTTAACAGGTATTTTAACTCTCTTACAGATTCTCGTTACAATTTAACCTCTAAACTTCTGTTCTAACTATTAAAATCGCTTAAAGGGGTCGATGCTCATTGTTATTTATTAAGAAAAATTGTATCCTTTGTGTTCCTTTTTCTCAGCTGTTAATTACCTTATTGTCGTTTTTTAATATGTACACCAGCGACACTTTCTAATTGTGCGACCTACAGGGTAAAATAGAGCCTACATGTTTAGCGTGGATAGTAGACAGATCTATGCATTAACCGGCCGCTTCGAAATGTGTAAACACAGATGTGCTGTCTGTTATTTTAAAAAAGCTGAGGCTGGATTTATTAATGTGCGAAGTTGAATGCATCTATTATGTATTTGTTATCTTTGCGTAGGAATAAATTCATTTGATGTTTGAAGTATTTCCAATAACTGTAGTCTTATTAACTGGTTTTAAAAGGTATTTTCATTTTACAGTTGAACTACGACTAGGCCAAACTAGACCAAAGGCATGTTAATTATACAATAAATAGCAATATCACTGGGTTTACTACTACTATTCATTTTACACGTATGCAAATAATAATGAACGTATCAAAATGGATCGCATGAAAATATTTAAGGTATCCAGTTATACTGAAATCAGTAAAGCATATCTCCGTTATGCTTGTATTTTTGAATCTAATTGATGTCTGACGATTTCATATCAATTTCTTAATTCGCTCCGGCTTCCTCCTTTGACATTAAATAATGAAAGAGATATGACGAGGATATTAGAATGAAAAGCTCTACACTCGTCAGAAATATTTTTTATTGATTATAGTAATGGTATGTTTTTATTAATATTATAATAACAAGATAAAATAATATTTCGATTATAAATACCCTAGTTCCAAAGATTTTACCTCAAAAGTCTCACAATATTTTTTCAAAAGAAATACAAAATTTGAATTGGTAACTAATTGAAAACCTTTTACAGTTTTGTAAAGATACTTTAAAAAATTGAAAAATCACAATTTTCCAAATCTTGATTAATTGAATTACATATTTTATTTTTTTTTTTGTTTTTAGCAGCTCAACTACATTAATATTTCTAAATCTGGTTAATACTCAAATAATTTTGTCAATTTTTGCATAATTAACACAGCGAAAACTGAAAAGTACGTTTTCGTATGACCGTTGTTATTGAAAGGGACTGTATCTAGAAGTAATAAATAAAATTTTTATTCTTAACCACTTAATCAACACTTATTCTCTAATTTTAAAATTTACGTAATACCTTCGGTGGGAGCACGTAGTGTTACAAAACAAAAAAAAAGGCATTATAATTTTCAATAAAGATCATGTTTGCTAAGTAGCTTAGAATACAAATGTTTGTGAAATTTCATTTATTAGTACTATATGCAGTCCCTTACAACAACAATTGTCGTACCGAAAACGTACTTTTCAGTTTTCGTTCTGTTAATTATGCAAAAATTGATAAAGTTGTTTGAGTATCAACCAGATTTAGAAATATTACTGCTGTTGAGCTGCTAAAAACGAGAAAAATGGAAATATGTAATTCAATTAAACAATATTTGGAAAAAATTGTGATTTTCATTTATTTTCAAACATCTTCACACAAATTTGCACACAGCCTCAGAATTGAATTCCGAGCAACTTCCTCAGCATTGAATTCCAAGCAACTTTTCCAAATAACTTTTTTGGATATCATGTCATTTAATCTCACTTTTTGGAAATTCATAACATATTTTTTAAATTTACCGCCATACTAGTGGTCACCTGACGTATGTCAAAATAAATTTTGAGGTTCCCAAACATGCACAACCTATCCCCAAAAAAAATTATTAATATTTTAATCATAATAAAAAAATCCCATATGTTGCAATATTTATGCCGGTTACCGTATATATATTAATTTTCATTGTGTTAATATCGAAAAACGAAACCGCGGCGTTTTAAAAATAGATATGAAAACAATCATTATGAATCAATTAGATTAAAAACACAAACATATTTAGTAAAGCTGTAGGGATGTGTAAAGAAAACAACATCTATCCGTATTCAATATTATATTTAAGGTAAGTAACTGAAAAACTTCGAATTGTGCTAAACGATGTAAGTCGGCAAGCATAAGTATGCGCTTTTGATGTATTTATTTGCCTCTCTTTTATAATTTCAATGTTTTTCTATGTTTACTTACTGCGTTCTTCTTTACATTTAAAACACAGAGACCGCACATCTGTGTTTATATATTTCGAAGACCGCAATGAATGCATAGATCCGTCTACTATCCATGCTAAACATATAGGCTCTATTTTATGCTGTAGGTCGTACAATTAGAAAGTGTCGCTGGTGTACATAAGCGCATCAGGTTTAATTAAGACTGACAACTTTTCAAAAGTTTGTTCGGCAAGGCCAGAAAAAAATCCGATTATGAAAAAGAAAAAATCTATTTTTGAAGTTTTGTAACTTCTCTTCGTCAAAAGTTTTTTTTTTTTTAAATCCTCAGCTATAAGTTATCTTTTGATATCAAATAACAAGTGTGGAAAATTTGAATCGATTTGATTGAACGGTTTCAAAAAAAAAAAGAACATAAAGAAGACATTTTTTTCCAGTAAATAGCAACAAGCATCGATCCCCTTAAACTGATAATAAAATCCTGAACCCTTCTAAAAAATGATTGAAAGTTTTAGATTAATCAGGGTAAGATCGTTAGTTTTTTAATTTATTTTCAAATTAATGAACTTTAACGATATATATGAATTCCTAAATGCATTAACGAATAACTAAACTAAGTAATATAAACCAATATGGTATTTTGGATGTAGATTGAAATGGTTCTGATTATTATATTGTTCTTTAACTGTTTTATATCGTTTTAGATATGAATTCTGAGCTCCTGGGTACAGGTCTGTTTATTCCTTGGATTGCCTCCTTGTTGACGGTGGACCTCAGAATATCATGTCGTCTAGTCATTTTGAAATGATGGTGATGTGTCCTAGCTTCTCTCTACACTTTGCAGGACTTCAACATGTCTGGCTGGATGATTTTCTTTCTCCCAGAATGATTTGAACTTGGATTTTCGCATCAATACCCTCGGTAAGTTACATTCCTGTTTTTAAATGTTCACTTTAACTGTTATTACAGTACTTTCAAAATCAAAATTTTGCTTTAATAAAAACAAAATTGATAAAAATTACATCTGTCGAGAACTATTGACATCTATCGACAAAAACTGAAAACTCTTCAAAAGAGAGTTGACAGTTCATGGAATCTTTCAACTGATTTCAATACAAATTGTAAAGACACTCAACATTTGAATGAGATATAATTTTACGTTAAATGTTAAACGTTAAAGTTGGGAAGATTCAATGTCTACGGAGCGATTTATGAACGTTGACGACCGATAAATGACGTAAAATTGGGTAATATGTAGATTTTGAAAAGCCATGACCTGAAAAAAAGAAGTTTTGTTTAGAAAAACACTGAAAGAGACACGCGTTGGTAAGAGAAGTAAAAGGGCATTTGTTTGAAGTTAGTCCCAGAAAAAAATAATTTTGTACGTGAAATAAAAAGATTTCATACAAGAAAGTGACTAGAAAAAAGTAAAAGTTATTCCAACAATAGTACTATTTCACAATTTAAAGTGAACATTTAAAATCAAGAATATAACTTATCATTCTGAACGAAAGACAATCATCCAGCCACATTTTCATTTTCAGACATTTTCAAGCCCATCAGGAAAGCTAGGCATCACAATGTTTTTAAAGTGACTAGACGACAGGATATCCTAAAGATTCCACCGTCAACAAGCAGGAAGTCCACGAATTAAGCAGGCCTGTACTTTTCAGTTTATAACACACTTGTGATTTAGATTTCAGAATTTATATCTAAAACGATATAAAGCCGTTAACCTATATATAATAACCTAGTAATTAGAATGTTTTCATTTTACTAAAGAAATATCAAATTGGTGTATATTGATTAGTTTAATTATCCGCTGATGCATTAAGAAATTCGTACTTATCATTAAAGTTTATTCATTTCAAAAATTTCCTAGAAAGATATGGTCATTTATTGATTAATTTTAAGTTGAATAATAATGAGTATTTTGTTATAAAGTTTAGAATCTAATCAGCACTTTAGAAAAGAATTTTATAAATAGCTCGAACAGAGTTGTAGAGATAATGTTGTGAAAGAGTTAAAATAGGTACTTGTTAAAATCCAGTTTCCACTTAAATTTGTATTTACTGAACCACATTTATTTGATTTACAATACACGAGTTGATTTTATTATTTATATTATATATTAAGCATAAATACATTGCACTCATTTAGTATTATTCTTAATGGTATGCCGTAAGTTCATTTAACGTCATTCTGAATAAATAAAGGCCCTTGTAAAATAGCAAAACTGAGGCATTTTAAATTTCTTCTTTTTATAAAATAAACATTCCTTTTTTGTTAAGAGCATTCTACGTAAGTCTACAAAGTATTATTTTTAATATCCTGATAAGACGTTCGAGTTTCACCGGATATGCGACTTCAGTAGTTACAAAAAACCTAAATATATTTCTTTTCCTTTGTCGAATCGAGAGTTAGTTGTTAATAAACGGGACACATGAATCTGAGTTATTTCTTTGATTTATTAATCATATAAGCGCAAAATGAATGAATCGAATTACACAGAAATCAATGTAGATACAGAAAATTAACAAACACGCCTTTTACTATGATATCACGCGAAAATGAATCTATACATTCCCGCGCTTTCGCCGATGCATCAAGCTTCGATTTTCTTGATATGAAATCACGATGGTCCTGAAAAGGATCATTTTTTCGAGACGGCAAGAATTTAAATAAAATGTTCGAAGTGGCTTGCACTCCAAGCGGCGATCAACACTCTAACAGTGTAATGGCTGAATGATAGTGGATGTGGGGGTATACTCGGGACACCATTTAGGTTGGGCACAGGTGCGGCTCTAATCCACGGCATTTACAAAATTTTTTTTACTCGTTAATGCACAGGGGGTTCCCTGTGCATTAAGACTTTTTTATCGTATATGATGATTACAGCTGCTACATGTTATTATATTTACCTCTATATCTGATACACCCTGTATACACTAATTAGAACTAAAAATCAGACGAATCGCAAGCAAAACAATACCGTACAACTAATACTAACTATGTTTGACATTCACTGATGTCAATCCATCAGAGCGTACCAATAGATACATACCAAATTCCCCAAAATTTTCAGCATCAGCGCCTCTGCCAAGAAGGGTGTCAAAGTTATTATTCTGACGTCACTATAATATAAACAAATCCTATTCTAGTGCGCTTCCCCCGCCCCCTGGCGTTACCGAATCTTTTTCCATTCGAATCGTCCATGGCTATTTTAAAACAAACAAATCGTCCTAATTCTCCTCTATTCTGACAGTTTATTTCGTTATGCACTCATTGCGGCGCCGGCGTTGAGAAATCAAAATAAGAATAAAGTGGTACCATTTGCTTCATCAGCTTAATTATAATACGTTAAAATAACTTATCGCGTTCTTCATTGTATTAAACCCAACTCACATTATGAATATGGATCGCAGATTGTTTCAGCGCCCGCGTAAATGGGCTTAAAATATTATTGCGGGTAATAAAATTAAGCAGCGACTCCAGTTTAAACCGAAAATAAACGTTCCGTAATACGTTCCGGAATTATCCCATCGGAGAACGTACGACAACCGAGACGGCATGGCGGGCGGCGCGGCAGCGCAAAGAGAGTTAACGAACTACGTTCCAGTGAATAATTTCCAGATCCTAATTGAATAAGGCCACGGACGTGTATAGTCTTCGGTAACGGACGGTCGCAACGCCACCTCAACGGTCGATGGACCGCTGTGTGCACACCGCTGCCGGGTCATCCGGAATAGGCGGGAATTCGAAATCGACGAGCGCCGGAGAGAGATAAAACCCGGGATCGTGTACATTTCATTAAAAAGGAGCTCACGCATTCGCAATTAATTCGTCGTTATCCCTCGGTTTGACAGACGACTGGCAAAACGCCGGATTTCCATCCGTAATAATGGTAAACGGATATTTTCTTCGACAAGCCGGGCGTGACGGTCCCTAGGGAGTCATTTCTTTTTGCGGTTTTTTGCTCATTTTGGATCCATCGTCGTTCCGACTTTGTTAATTAAGTTATTAATGCGT
The DNA here is from genome assembly GCA_004143645.1 of Protaetia brevitarsis. NCBI lineage: Eukaryota > Metazoa > Arthropoda > Insecta > Coleoptera > Scarabaeidae > Protaetia > Protaetia brevitarsis. The sequence goes on from RXPK01000063.1 coordinate 663,961, forward strand.
AATTTTTTTTTGAGGGGGAATTTTATGACTTAATGGCTTTTTTTCGCAATAAAGTTTTGAAAGAATCTCATTGCAAATTTTCTCTCTTTCAAATTATATCTGGCATTGGAATTTGAAAAGTTCTAGTATTTTACGCACAGGAAAAAAGGAAAGTAAAAATGTTTTTTAAAATTTTGTTTCCTCTGGACTGTTACCTAATTACATAGCCGTTGTACACTATGTCAAAAAATAAATGCGAATGGAGGGGGCGTTTAGGTACACGGAAAAAAAAAATTATTGTCAAAACACCAACAATTGTAGAACAGTTAACTACAATTGGTCGTGGGAATACGACTGGCTAAAACTTATCTGAATTTCTATCACACGATTGTAGTTAACGAATTGTATTTCTATTAAATACAATATTGTTGTAAAAATTACTGAAAAATCTATTACAAGCGTTGACACAATAGTGTGTACATTTTAGTTACAGATATTGTACGAAAGAATCACCTTATTAGGAAGTAAAATTTAATATAAATTTTCTTACTATTTACTACACTTCTATGTGAAAACATACAACAGTAGTGTTTCAGATAACACTACAATTTTGTAGTAAAGAGTACTAGGTGTTGTATCAATAATAACATATTTAAATGCAAAATTTTATTCATATATGAATAAATAGTATAATATTAAAATATAACAGTGTGATAAACATATGACATGTAAATATATTTTTTATACATTATGCGAAAAAAAAAAACAAAAAACTTCAACAACACACCATTTAGCAATCAGCAAATCAGCAATAACTCGTGATATAATATGCAGGCGCACAGGACATGACTCTGATTTGGTGACCTAAACTGTGTTTACTTATAGAGTTCAGAAGATACCTGTACAATTGAAAAGTATTCCTTGAACTTGGCCTCGATTAGTTTTCTAAACACCCAATACAAGAGAAGCTTCTTAATGTCATCTGAAGTAAATTCTTAGGCATTCTTCATTACTCGTTTATCTAAGAAAAAAAATGGTTCAAATTAGATAACACGAATGTTTCTCTATCATAAGCAATTGAAATAGCGTAGAAATTATACTCTTAGTTATTTTTAAGAAGTATTGTTGGTAAAATTTGAACACATCACCCGCCCTATAAGTTACCACCCAGCAAGATACAGCCACTAGTAGAAATTTTACTATTGTTGGATTAAATTAAATTTATAATCGTTTTCATTTAAGACAAAATATGTTTACATATATGGCTGATATATGTGCCTACTTATGCCACGCTATAATAATGTAAACTTTTGAATTGTCTTACCTTTAACGCATCCAGTAGTTTTCCAGATTTCCACTGTTGCACTTTGATTAAACAAACTCATCCATCGCTCCGAATTCAGTATATCTCGTAGGTGCACAAATCACGCCAGCAGCTCAAAATGCTCAAATGGCCGAGCAAACTATGATATAAACTAACTATCCAATAAAAATTTGATGGCGCTGTACTCGAATAACGCCCTCTGACGACTGCAGGTATCTCATTGTTAGCTTTTACCATTCTAATTCGCTATTGGTGTATTCAAATTAAACCACTTATTTAGAAACAAAAAAAGCAGGAAATTTTGTGTCAAAAATTGCCACAATATTATCGTATACGTCTCGACACAAACATTGTTGAAAAAAATGTCACATTGTGTGAAATTGTACAACAAAAATGTAACCACAATTTTAAAGTATTATTTGCTAAAACAACATGTAATAATTAACAATAATCTGTGATAAGGTTATATAACTATGCTAATTACTGCCACAATATTTTCTCTACAATATTGTTGTATATTTTTTCGAGGATTTTTTTTTCCGTGTAGGCAACCAATTTAACAAAACTCATATAATTGTGATCCGTAATGCACAATTCTTGATATCTAATATTTCGATTTTTATATCGTTTTACATTTAAAGTCTTTTTTTGCCGACAAATATCCTTAAACCATATTTATAAATATTTAAAACTGCGCATTTTATTATCGAAATTGAAACTTGTAGGCATTAGCAGTGGTATTTATAGTCATGGCCGCCTGGGCTACATAAATCTGGCTGCCCATCAACACAGCCAGCATTTCCTCACATGATTTCCATTAAATGATTTAAAAATAATAATACATTTTTTTTGCTTAAAGCATTTATTTAGATGAATTTTTCCTCGGAATTGCTGTGAGCAAAAGCGTTAAACAAATACGTAAAATTCACATCTACCTGTCTGTTTGCTTGCTATTGAAAGCACAGTGTTAGTAATAATATCGTTAAAAGAGCTTATTGTTGTAGATTACAAGGAGGGCACCAGTTTGAACATTCATTAAAAAAATAATAATTGATTGGTTTATAAGAGTTTTTTTTTTATTGTTATCTTAAAATAACATAGTTTCTTTCAGCATAAAACGTTGTATCGTTATTGAATAATTGACTGTTTTTTAATTTCCAAGGACTGCTATTTTTATGTTAGCTTTTTTTTTATTTTTTATTTTAGTTGCTTTTGCTGATTGTTCTAAAACTGCTACCCAACAAAAAAAAATGTAAAACATTTCTTATTGATAATTTTGAGATTCGATTAGAAATTATGTTAAAGAATACGGTGTTGCCATTTTTTAGTTAAGTAATTCTTTACAATATATATTTTTTGTTGTTGTACTGGTCTATCTCTTCAAACAAGAAAGTTAGCCTAAGTCAGATTTTAAAAAACAATTTTAGCTTATTTTCAGTGATTGCTCTAAAGCTGCTATTCCAACAAAAAAAAAATTGAATAACATTTTTTATTGAGAATTTTGAGATTTTTCAAATTACGTTAAAAAATACAGTGTTTCCATTTACAAAAACACCTTTCTACTAATTACTGGGACATCTGGCAGCATTACAAAGAAGTTATTTGTCATTTTTTCTTAGTTAAATAATTCTTTGCAATATTTCTTTTGGTTGTACTGGTCTATCTCTTCGAATAAGAAAGTTGGCCTACGTCAGGTTTTAAAAAACAATTTTAGCATATTTTCAGTGATCACTCTAAAGCTGCTACTCCAACAAAAAAAAATGAATAATATTTTTTATTGAGAATTTTGAGATTTTTCAAATTACGTTATAAAATACAGTGTTGCCATTTACAGAAACACCTTTCTACTAATTACTGGGACATCTGGCAGCATTACAAAGAAGTAATGCTGCCAGATTTCCTTTCTACTAACTACCGGTCCATTTGGCAACACTGCAACAAAATTATTTATTAATCTTTCTTAATTAAGTAATTCTCTACAATATTGCTTTTAGATGTACCAGCTTACATCTTCAAATAAGAAAGTTAGCCTATATCAGGTTTTAAAAAAACTGTACCGTATATTGAAGGTATGAATGTTAACACAGAAAAATCTAAATAGGGAAAAAACAAGAAAAAGGTCTTGATCCTCATAAAATTCTTTAATGTATCACACGACCGGTTTCGCTCTAACAGAGTATCTTCAGGTCAGAATCTATAATCAGTTTAAAAATAGTCAAGATTTGAAAACATAAGTATCTTGACTATTTTGAAACTGATTATAGATTCTGACCTGAAGATGCTCGGTTAGAGCGAAATCGGTCGTGTGATATATTCAAGAATTTTGTGAGGATCAAGACCCTTTTCTTATTTTTTCCCCTATATATACTACTTATACAGAGTCAAATTATCGATGATTCATTATAGTGACATTCATTAAACCAAAACGTTTAATATTCTGATCCATGGCTACTTATCTAATATAACTGTACAAATCAAAATGTTCTTTTTAAACTGTTTATTTTCGGATTGGGCTATAAACGAATGTTCACACAGTTTTATGTATTTTTATTATAATTAGAGAAAATAATAATTCCAATACTGATTCAATACTGCTGCAATTTAAATAGTAGCAAGAAATCTTCTTTTTGCGCCTCCGCCCAGAAACACTCATTTTGCAGTATTTCAAAGCGGCCTGCTTAGGCAGACACAAATGTCACTAAAGATTGGCCACATGGATTCCACATGACAGACGTGTAATAAATTGTCATTAAGCTACTGTTTAACCATGCCAAGATGAAGTGCTGTCTACATTGCACCTATTATCGATATGTAAATAGATATTAAACTAGAAAGAAAATTATAGAAAAAAGATTTATTCTCGGAAACGTCAAAATACTAAGGTAAGTAACATGTGTGTCAACCTGTACTGTCAACTCCTTAGTGTCAAAATTTCTTTTCTATTTTCAATTCAAAATTAAGATTTGTCGGCCTAAAAAACATTGTGTATCACACGGCCAGAAACTGTTTTGCGAGTATTCGCACTTGTACAATCCGTACTCATACTCCCAAACTGTAGTTCTGGCCTAGTGATACAAATAACAATCAGAGAATTATACGGGTATTCGGTCTGTCAAAATAAAACTAAATAAATACCTCGATATTTCGTTTTAATTTAAAACATCTTCAGAAGGCACTCAAAATATACAAATTAAAATGAAACAATATTGAAAATCACAATAGGTAATTGTTTACAAAGTTGTAGGATTAATGACAGCTTACAAAATGATAAATAGTTAAAACATTTTTTAAACAGTTAAATGCAAGTCAGGCCAGACATTAATAAAAAAAATTGTTTGCAGTTATACCTATAAAATAAATAGAAAAAAATGTTATTGATGTAAAATATTGCAATATATACTACTTAATTGATTTGTATTTTTTTTGATATGTTTAATTCAGCAGGAAATTGCAAATGGCGGTCGCAACACTCGTTAAGCAAGTCCAGGGTAGCATTAACCATGTCTTCAGGGATCGAACAAATAATATCATCAACATATTTACATATAAATTGAAGTTGGAAGGACAATTTAGGTACGATATTGTCAAGCAAAGAATCCATGACAATCATGAGAATTAGAGAATGATAATAGCGTTCCCTCTTTAGATACTAAAGTTATTAGGTCGAATGATAATATGATAATAATGAAGATATTTTTTGATATGTTTTACAATAACGGTTATCCTAGACATATTCCAAATAAATTTATTTATTCTTCTAATATGTTTGATGGTCCTATAGATCAAGGAACTCCTTTGCAATTTAAGTATTATAAACTTCCCTTCGTAGAAGGTTTGACCAATAAAATCATACAACATTTTAAACCATTTGCTAATGTAAAAATTGCAAAATACATGTTAACAAATGGCAGCATTTTCACTAAAATTAAAGATAAAACTCCAACTCCTAATCAAAAGGATGTAGTATATAACATTCTTTGTACCGATTGTCAAGGTTGTTATGTTGGTCAGACGTCAACATAAGAGTGATTGTCGTATCGGAAAACGTTCTTGTGTCTTATCTCTACATGACCAAGATCTTAAACATAGTTTTAAAATATGATGGTATTTCCATACTTGAATTAGAACCTAATTACAAAAAACGATTATTTTTGGAAATAGTTAATATAAAAAATTGTAATAATAATAATAATAATCATTTATTGTCCTACATAAATGAATACAATATAATGTATTATAAAATTAATTGAAAATTCAGGACAAAAGGATCCAGATCAGTTAAAGTTAACCGCTCTACCCCTGAATCCACATACCCAAAACAAACACGCATTTGTATACAAACACACAAAACCTAAAACTATTACACAAAAAAAAATAATATATATATATATATAATATATAATATATATATATAAGGAAAACTTAATTCAAATTCTTGGTATTCAGTGACGATGAAGGTAATTCAAAATGAAATAAAACTACATGTAACGTTTCGCCAATAATTGCCTTCTCAGAAAACTACAAATATATATAAAATAGTGAGAGTTATAATTGTTTACATAGTTGTTATATGTTGCTATACCTAAAACATAATTCTAAAAACGAAAAATTAAACAATTATAATTTCAGAAGTTAATTTGTTAAAACATTATTACTATTTATTTTATTTTTTTTTTTTTTTTCTTTTTTTATTTCTATTATCAAATTATGAACATTTGTGAAATTATTAATTTACAATAAGTTTCTAAACCTTTCGACTTGTGTTGTTGTTATAATTCGAATGAATTTTAATGTTACAGACAAGCAAGTGTAGCCTTTACCAATAAACAAGTTTTTACACTACATTTTCTTATACTAAATAGACCTATATGCAAAGGAAGGAAACGTATACCGGTCTGGTCACAAAGTAATTACAAGATCGAACTGTAAATAGTTGATAAATTTTGAATCGTCAACTCTGTCATTGATTGCATCATATATTTGTTTTATGGGTTGTATAAGCTCTAACATGTTTCTGATTTTGTAATTTTTTTCTTTAGCTTATATAGAGTATTATTGAAATTAAAATGTGTGTTTTGTATTGATTGTATGTTTTTTTAAGGCTGTGCTGTTGTTTGCGTATTTATGGCCATTTAGTCTTTTCAGAAAGATGTTGCATGGTTTGCCCAAGTGTATACGCCTTTGCAATCATTACATGGGGATTTTGTAAACTACATGCGTGTTGTTTGTTGTGGGGAACTTTATCTTTCAATTTGGTGAAATAACAGTTTTAAATTATTATGATTTTGTGTGCTATTTTAATTTGTATGGTAACAAAATGTTTTTAATTTTTTCTGATAGATTTTTAATGTAATGGTATTGGAGTGTATGTGTGATATTATTCTCTTTTGTACTGTTTGTTGTGTTGCTATTATTGTGTAGATACTTGTGTAACCCTGCTTCTAAATGTGTTATCTATGAGGTTTGTGAGGGTAATCATTGTGTAGTAATATGTTTTTGGCTTTGTTGTATATTCTGATCTGTATTGTGGACTTGTTAATTTTATAGTTCTATCAATTAATGAAGTAATGGCGCTTTTTTTTATCGACAAGGGTTGGCATGAATTGTTAGTTAATGTATCTGTTTGAAGCTGTTGGTTTAAAATAAAGTTTTGTATGAATTTTGTTATTGGTGCGGATTAAAGTCAAATCTAAAAAGTTTAGCTGGGTTTATTGTTTTCGTATTCTATTGTGAATTGAATTTTTGGATGATACTGATTAAATTGATGGTAGTAAGTATTGTGCTTTGTCAGCAGGCAAACAAAGTTATACAGTCATCGACGTATCTTTTATAAAAGTCGGTACAAATTTAGGTAGTTTCTTTAAAACATTAGTTTCCAAATCTTCTAAGACTAACCTGTGCAATCACACTTGAAAATAGGCGCACCCATGGCACAACCATGAATCTGTTATGTAAAAGTTATTATTGTATTTGGAAGTAAGTGGTGGAAAGCGTTAATTCCAAAGCATTGATAAAATCATCTAAAGGTAGGGGGCTATGGTTCTGTAAATTCATTCCAATGATTTTTAACATGCATTGATTGCTAGATCTATCCGGTATATTGGTGTCAGGGAGGTGACATCTAATGATATTAGCAAATCTGAATCATTGATGTGTGACAGTGTTCTACAAACTCTTTAAACGCGTATGAGTTTTTTATATAGTAATCATTGGTTTCCTACTATATTAGAAATTGATTGCTGCGAGGAATTGTTGACAAATTATAAAGAGACCCTGTATACATGAAACAATGGGGCGTAAAGAATCTGTGGCTTATGTAGTTTTGGCAACCATAAGATAATATCCCAGATAAATCCAATAAAACTGTGTCATGGACAAATGTGAATACGAACAAAAATGAACGCATTATTAAATGAAAAAATATATATCAAAAACTAAAAAATGATCCCACTAAAACATTTCAAAAATGCAACAACGAACTCATTAAAAAGTGGCATAATAAAAAATAAAAAAGTGACGAAATAGTAAAATCCTTAAAAATGAACAACTCTCTTGCCCTCGGATTTATGGGTTGCCAAAACTACATAAAGCCACAGATTCCTTTACGCCCCTTGTTTCATGTATACAGGGTCCTCTTTATATTTGTCAAAATTCCTCGCAGAATCAATTTCTAATATAGTAGGAAACATGATTACTATATAAAAACTCATACGCGCGTTAAAGAGTTGTAGACACTGTCACAATCAATGATCAGATATGCTAATATCATTAGATGTCACCTCCCTGTACACCAATATACCGATAAGATCTAGCAATCAATGCAGTTAAAAATCATTGGAATGAATTACAGAACCATACCCCCCTACCTTTAGATGAATTTATCAATGCTTTGGAAATTAACGCTTCCACCACTTACTTCCAATAAATAATAACTTTTACAACAGATTCATGGTTGTGCCATGGGGTCGCCTATTTCAAAGTGGTGATTGCACAGTTAGTCTTAGAAGATTTGGAAACTAATGTTTAAAGAGAACTACAATTTGTACCGACCTTTATAAAAGATACGTCGATGACTGTATACTGATGTTGCCCTGCTGACAAAGCACAATACTTACTACATCAATTTAATCAGTAGTCATCAAAAATTCAATTCACAATAGAATACGAAAACAATAACCAGCTAAACTTTTTAGATTTGCTTTAATCGCGCACCAATAACAAAATTCATACAAATTTATTTTAAAACCAACAGCTTCAAACAGATACATTAACTACAATTCATGCCAACCCTTGTCGATAAAAAAAGCGCCGTATTACTTCATTAATTGATAGAACTATAAAATTAACAAGTCCACAATACAGATCAGAAATATACAAAAAGCCAAAAACATATTACTACACAATGATTACCTCACAAACTCTAGATAAAACATTAGAAGCAGGTTACACAAGTATTACAACAAAATAGCAACAACAAACAGTAAAAAGAGAATAATGATCACACATACACTCCAATACCATACATTAAAAATCTATCAGAAAAAATTAAAAAACATTTTGTTTACCATACAAATTAAAAATAGCGCACAAAAAATCAAATAATTTAAACTGTTATTTCACCAAATTGAAAGATAAAGTTCCCCACAACAAACAAACGCATGTAGTTTACAAAATCCCATGTAAATGATTGCAAAGCGATATACATTGGGCAAACCATGCAACATCTTTCTGAAAGACTAAATGGCCATAAATACGCAAACAACAGCACAGCCTTAAAAAAATACAATCAATACAAAACACACATTTAATTTCAATCAATACCTCTATATTAGCTAAGAAAAAATATACAAAATCAGAAACATGTTAGAGCTTATAACACATAAAACAAATAATGATGCAATAATGACAGAGTTGAGATTCAAAATTTATCAACTATTTACAGTTCGATCTTGTAATTACTTTGGTGCCAGACCCGGTATACGTTCCTTCCTTGTGCATTAGGTCTATTTAGTATAAGAAACAGTAGTGTAAAAATTTGTTTATTGGTAAAGGCTACACTTGCTTGTCTGTAACATTAAAATTCATTCGAATTATAACAACAACAAAAGTCGAAAAGTTTAGAAACTTTATTGTAAATTAATATATTCCACAAATGGTTCATAAATTTGATATAGAAAATAAAAAAGAAAAAAAAAAAAAAATAAATAAATAGTAATAATGTTTTAACAAAATGTACTTTCTGAAATTATAATAGTTTAATTTTCTGTTCGGTTTTTAGATATATGTTGTTAGGTAAGCAACATATACAACTATGTAAACAATATAACTCTCACTATTTTAATTATATTTGTAGTTTCTGAGGAAGGCAATAATATTGCCAAACGTTAAATGTAGTTGTTATTCATTTTACAAATACTTCATCGTCACGAATACCAAGAATTTGAATTAAGTTTTCCTAGAATTTTTGGCGAAGAATATTAAATCATTTATATATAATATATATATATATAAGTATATAAGTTAGAGATGCTCTTGAGATGGAACACATTCCTGTTAAATTTACCAATTAACATAAACATATTAAAATGAAATACAATAAATGGACATTAATAATGCAGTCACTGTTCCCAAGAAATATGGCTTTCAATCTGGCTTTAAACACCTGTATGGATAGACCTTTCAGTTGATCAGGCAAGCTATTATAAATGTTTAACAATGTTGTGTGAGAAGGATCTGGTGTACATAGCGCTGCAGTACATGGGTGGAGACAGCAAATGTCGAAACCGAAGATTAAGGTTGTGTACGTCTGTCCTGAACGAAATTTTATTATAAAGGTATTGAGGTGTTTTCGCGTAATCACTTGATGCGACAGAAACAGCGTAATGAAGTAGTCTGCGATATTTCATGTTTAGCCAACTAGCATATTTTAAGGTGTAGGAAATAGGTCGTGTCTCTTAATGCCGTAAATAAATCGAAGGCAAGCATTTTGTACTTTCTGAATGCGATGGGTGTCGTTATAATCTAAGCATGGGCCGTACACAACATCACAATAGTTGAAATGGGAGAGAACCAGAGTATCACACAGCAGCTTCTTTAGTTTCCCATCAATATATTCTTTACTACCATACAGTACCTTCAATTTCGCATAAGCCAGTCCAAGTATCGAGCTAACATGCCTCTTAAACCTCAAGTCCCCATCAAATGTAACACCTAAAATTTTCGTGGTTGATGACAATGTCAGCGGGCAATTACCCAACGAAAGCTTTATCCTGTTTGATATTGCTAAACGAGTCGTTTTTCTGCCGAACAATACAACTGCAGTTTTTGTCGGATTTAACTGAAGTCCGTGTTTCAAAGAAGATGAAAGAACGCGATCCAGATCAGAATTAATTCGTTCAACAGCCTCATCAAGATCAGATACCGCAAAAGAATAATAGAGTTGGACATCATCGGCGTACATGTGATATTTGCAATACTTCAAATTATTTAAAAGGAAGGCGGTATAAATAGAATAGAGCAAAGGACCCAGTACGCTTCCCTGTGCAATGCCACTTGTTAAATAGACACTATTCGAAACAGTTCCATCTAAACAAACTTTTTGTGTTCTACCACTTAAATAGTTCTTAAAAAATTCAATTGAGCTATTACTAAAGGAGATATAACTCAAAATACTTAGCAGCAATTCGTGGTTCACGATATCAAAAGCTTTAGAGTAATCTAAGCTCACAGTACTGTCACTTTCCCCCCATCGATACCAGAAAGGATATCGTCCGCGATCGAAGCCAAAGCCGTCGGCACAACTGTGACCAGAGCGGAAACCCGACTGGCAAGACGGCAAAATGGAGCACGCATCCAAAATTCCCTCACCTGATCTGCAACAACTTCTCCACGATCTTAGACAGAGTTGGAAGAATACTAATGGGCCTCAACTGTTTGTATTCAGTTGGATTAGGGACCTTAGGGATAGGAACCACCAGAGCCTCCCCCCAACAGGAAGGAAATACACCGTTAAGCAAACAAAAGTTCACCATGTAGGTAATGTGAGGCAAAAGATATGGACAGCACATTTGCAACATATGGATATTAATACCATCCGCACCATAGCAACTAGACTTAATAGTTCTAAGAATAGATAAAACACTTCCCAGTAACTCCACGAAAAACAAACGGCAATACAGAAGCATTGAACTTATTGACAGATAGAAGGCATTCAGGGAGGGATCCACCGCAATTCGAATTATAGAATCAACAAAAAACCGATTAATGTTATCAGGATGACACAGAGTAGGCGGAACGCCAGGGGTAACCTTTTTATAAATATTATATTTTTTTAATTCCTTCCAAATTGTGTTAACATTAGTATTCCTAAGTCTATAGTTAAGAAACGCTCTTTTCTCGCGTTTAACTGCATTATTGGTGAAATTACGCAATTGTTTATAATAATCAAGAGCGGCTCTAGAACCCACCCTCTTTGCACGTTGTAATGCATTGTCTCTCATGTTCATCATAAGACGAATGTTAGGTGTCAACCACGGCGCAACAGCTCTATTAATTCTTTTAGTAATAAGTGGGGCATAAAAATCAAACAAAGATAAAACGTTAGTATTAAAACATTCAACGACTTCATCTATACTATCAAAACAATACATAGCGTTCCAATTCATATATAATAAATCAACATACAAGTGGTCAGCATTAACCGAATTGAAGCACCTATACGTTAAAGTAGCAGGAGTGCGCTTGCTCACAACATCAACAGAGCATTCAGCATGAACAAGGAAGTGATCGCTTACATTACCCAAATCAACAGCGCCCGACTGAGTAAAGTCTGTACTGGTGATAATGACATCGAGAAGAGAAACTGAGTTACGTGCAATTCTAGTCGGCGAACTAATAGTTTGCGTTAGACCAAACTCGTTTAAAATGATATCAAATTTAAGATAATTATCACTCACAACGTCTAACATGTTAATATTTAAATCACCAGTACAAACAATATCATTATGTCTAATATATAAATCGGAAACGACGTCTTCCAAAAAAGAAAGGAATAATGGCACATCAGTAAAGGGAGGCCTGTAAATAACACCTAAAGCCAATGAATAGTTACTGAAAACTATACTAAGCCACAGATGTTCGCAAGTATCATTTTCGCCTAAATTAATTATATTATAGGAAAAGCCGCCCTTTACGTAAATTCCAACACCACCGCCACGCCTATCGCCCCACCTATCCTTTCTCTCAAAACTATAGCCATCAATATTTAACAAGTTAGAGCTAATATTACTAGTGAGCCAAGTTTCCGAAACAGTGACCACATCAAACTGACTAACTAATAAAAAATCTTTTAAGCTGCCAAAATTATTTAAGATAGAACGGGTATTAATGTGAGCCACTTTAAGATTCATATGCATCATTTAAAAAAAAGAAAAAGACTCTGTGCAGTGACCATCTCCGCATACAAAAGTATGATAATAATAAAGCAAAACAAAATCACGTAATGACATAGATATGTACATCACATAAAAATCAGTACAAGATAAGAAAAACAATATTAATGCCAAATGTAATATAATTACACCAAGAGTCAAACCCATGATACAAAAAAGGAAATTAAAGAAAAACAGAATATAACAGGCTAGTTACATTTAATATTGTCTAAGTCTTCAAAGGATTTGATCTTCTGGACGCTATTCCCAACTTTAATTTTAACATTACCGTTCATAGTCCAAACATTCCGATTGCCATATTTCTGACGAGCGGCCCTGTATAGTTTGTATCTCGGAGCACTTAGATCTTCCGTAATAAACACGTCGCTGCCCTTCAACTTATTGCGATTTCTTATAATGGTTTCCTTGATGTTGTACCTCGTGAATTTGACAATTATTGAACGAGATCTTGTACATTAACACGACCAACTCGATGACAACAATCCATATCATTGATTCCTACTTTAACTTTCAGCTGATCGTTAAAAAAGGTTGTTAATTTAGAATCTAAATTCTCATTGTCTGTCTCGCTAATTCCATCAATTCTGATATTGCTTCTTCGAGAATATTGTTCTAGTTCATCGATTTTGTTTGTAAGGAATTTATTTTGTTCTTCAAGAGCAACGCATTTCTCCATGTAAGTTTTTAATGTTGCATCGATCTTTTTATCTATACTTTTTACGAATCGCTCTGTTATCTTCTGAATAAATCCTTCGTTTTCAATCAGTTCTTCAATGCAAACTTTAAATACAGATTTAATATCAACAATCTGATCTCTAGTTAGCGGCATTCTCGCACTTGTATCTGTACTGTTTAATACCAAAAGAACAGTATGAATTAGACAAAAGAAAACTGCGAAAACTTGAAAATAAACGCGGAGAAGTCACACACGCGTGCTACTCTCTAGACATCACAACTAATACTTGTAGTAATGCTATTAATTTTAGAACAGATACAAATCAATTAAGTAGTATATATTGCAATATTTTATATCAATAACATTTTTTTCTATTTATTTTATATGTATAACTGCAAACAATTTTTTTTATTAATGTCTGGCCCTGACTTGCATTTAAATGTTTTAACTATTTATCATTTTGCCAGCTGTCATTAATCCCACAACTTTGTAAGCAATTACTTATTGTAATTTTCTATATTGTTTCATTTTAATTTGTATATTTAGTGCCTTCTGAAGATGTTTTAAATTAAAACGAAATATCGAGGTATTTATTTAATTTTATTTTGACAGACCGAATACCCGTATAATTCTCTGATTGTTTACGAAGTCCGATCGATATTCCTTTTATTCTTATACAAATAACTATATTACGAAGTTTTCCAAACACGATCGATGTAATGAAGGGTTAGGTCTGTTTCGGACGAGGCGGTTTGGTTGATTCAACTAAGTTGCCTGGTTTACTCTCAAATAGTTGATTGTCATTGAAGATCTACAGAAGCCGCCAAAGCGGACAAGTTGACTCCGTGTGAAAGGGTTCATATCGGTATACTCCTTGACACTCGTCCGTTCAACTAATGGAATCAACTAATCGCCTCGTCTGAAAGAGTCCTTATTTAGTAAATATCTATTCTTGTATCATTTTGTAAGTAGAAAGACCTTTTTTCTATTATTGATCTCCCAAACCGATAAAACTAGTATATTGGCTGTGTTTTACTTGCGTCAAAAAATGCGGTGAACTGTGTTTTGGTTAGCTCTAGCGGTACTAAAGCGCTATGGATAATCATCGTCAGTTCTCCTATTCGTCCTTTATCTTCTGTGAAATATTGCTTGTATTAGGTCGCTATTACCAGAGAATGGTCGGAACAACGGAGCGATCAAGATTTGCCGCTATATATATTTAGTTATCTACGTTCATGGTTGACTACGTCAGCCGAAAGACTCCCCAACCTTCGCGGCATTCCGTTCCCATATACCGGAAAATCCAAATTGCCGACTTGTCTGCGCTGTACGCGAACATCAAGGAGTAAATACGAAAAAAATGTAATTAGACGGCCTTTTATACGCCCGTTCACAATTATATTGCTTTTCCGGCGCTTTTACAATCATGTTCAGGATGAAGTCATTTGATTATAAAGAGAACATGGCATCTCCGCGAGCAAGAATATAAGAGAATGAATACTTCATATTTAAAAAGAGAGGCCGAGGTAGATGATTAAAGACATTAAAACAAATGCTCAAAATGAGTGCAATTTACAGTACTGTTTTCTATGAATGGGTACGGAATTATTGAAAACTTTTTCTTTGATTCCGTAACATTACTACCTTTAGCTCGTGGAAGAAAATACGACTTCTCTTCGTTTAGACCTTTTATTCATTAAGCACGGCGTAAGGGCGTGGCGGTTATGTTATAATTAAGTTGCTCCCAGCGCACGCATAAAAAACGATAAAAGGCAAACCGCTTGACACTTAATTTAACTTGATTAATGGTGGACGTGTTTACATATAATTTACATTGCAAAAAGGGGAGGACGCGAATATGGCGTTATAATTCGCGCGCAAGCAGTGTAAATTAGAAAAAAAGAAAGATGTGCCTTTTCACCATTAATTACAAATAATGGAGGTTTTCACAGTCGAATAAGTAACTTTGAGGGAAATGCTTAAATTAATAGTTTGTGCCCACAGCAAGAGTGAGAATAATTTATATATGCAAATTACGGGTTCTATTTTAAATATTCATCACCGTAAATCTTTCACAAGCGAATGTATTTAAAAATGCAAACAACTTAGTAAAGATATATAAGTTATTTTTTTGCTCGCTGAGCTTCAAATGTCAGCTGGCATTGATCAGTTGTCACTAGAGCTGATGGAGGAGAGATAAAGTTTGTATTGGTGTTGTATGTAGACGAAATGTCTGCTATAATACACTTGATTTATGAATACTCCTTTACTTGAAGTTGATTTGATTCTATGCGTTATGAATCATGATGTGCTTCAATTGGCTTATTAAACCGAAGTGAATTGACTCACTCACAATAAATACATTTGCCAATAATTTATTCCACTAATACGTAGACTTCCGCGGTCGTTGTCTATACTACCTGCTAGGCTTGTGGGTTGGCACCTGGTTCTGGGATTTGGAGGAGATTCAGGACACGGTTCCAGACCAGAAGCCTAACAGATAACTGGGTGGTATGCATAAAACGTAGCTCCGCCAAAAAGTATCTACTTCGTAGTATTTGCTATTACATAGTAGCATTTGCTTCACCCGGGAAGAACATGCTACATTGTACGCCACAACAGAAGTACCTACTACTGAATTGAAGTATTTATTACTGTCTTACGGCGTGCGTATCATCAACTCGTTTTTCCGTCAATGCCAGAATTAATACATTCAAATTTTCGGTATTAAACTGTTCAATTTTTGTTGTTATTAAATTTTGTTTGATAAAAGAATGACATCAAAAAATGAAGAACGAAAAAGAAGATGCACTGAAGAAATTAACCACTGGATTCAATGAAATAACAGGAGAAACCCAGATACAAAATAATTTTTGAAAAAATCAATAATTGTCGACTGGGACAGCCTAAGAAGTCGGCTATCGCAGAACACGCCTTACAAAACGCCGACCATAACATTCAATTTGATGACACAAAAGTACTATCCACCACCTCACACTACCATACAAGGCTATTCCGAGAATCCATAACAATTACATACAAACATGGTAACAACTTCAACCGGAAAGAAGAAGCACGTACTTAAACAGATTGGTACCGTGTTGCGTGCTCGTCCCGACACACAGAAACGCACCTCGGACCAAGAACCAATCGGCAAACGTCCGTCACGTCTGGTTACACAGACTGATGATGACGTTATATAACGTCATCATTCAGGAAGTCGCGTCACGAACGCCGAGCCATTGTGAAGGAAACTTCGACCTTGCCGCAGTTGTGAACAAAATTTACGGAAGTAATTCCACAAAACCACGGCTCAGCAGCCCGAAAAAAATTTTTACAGTAGATTCCTACCATGAAAGCCTACACAACACTTTCATCCAAATACTATTAAAACAAGGAGGGCAAACAGTTTTTGTCAAAATAAAATAAAGAGAACACCCCAAAAAAAAACTCGCAGTACGGATTTTTCTCCGGTAATTATAAATGATTATTTCGATAAACTTGGAGCGAATACCGCTAGGATATCTTCGAGTAATATAATTAATTACAATGAGAAAAATCCCAATAATGACCCCGGAAGATCAAGAATTATTACGAAACGAGGCTGTAAGAGCGGATGATGAACAACACGGAAAAAAAATGTGTTCTGCATGGATTGAAGGAGCTCCTAAATGTTTAACTGTACTCAGAGTGGTTGGTTTGACCCTATAATTTTTAAGAGACTGGGTGAAAACTGTTGCTTTACCTTATCTAGGAATGCTTCCAGATAAGAAGATATAGATATAGGTGACAACTTATCATCTCACCTGTCAGTGGGATCCATAAAACTTTGCCAGGAAGAAAATTTTTCTTTGATTTTTCATCCAAGCAATTTCACCTATCTGACACAGTTCCAATATATGGCTATTCTTTAGGTCATTAAAGGCAGGTTGGAGTCAAATTTTGTTAAAATGAAAAAGGGCTTTACTAGTACCCTCAGTATCACTCGGCTGTCTGTAGCACATAGATCCGTTCATTTTCATAAACCTTGTGAATGATTTTAGTTGCATGCCTCTGCTTGAAAAACCTTGGCATATTTTCCCAGTGGAAGAGTGATCATTGTATTTCTCATCCCACTGTAGGTTACCAGCTCCAATCTCGTTTGGGTTTTTGATCCGCCTGTAAATCTGATCTGATATGAACCAATGTTGTTGGTATTTTATTTAATAATGTATTACATAATTTCCATACGTTTCCATAGTCAATGCAATCTTCTTCAGCGTGTGAGACTAAATACTTTGTCATATTAACAAAGCTGCCACATGGACTTCCGGTTTTAAATTGTGTGTGCATGCCGTGTTATATTTCGTGTTATGTTTATAACTTTAATTATTTTCGTAATTACAAAAAAAAATATTAACAAAGCATTACTATGTTTATAATTAACTTTTGTCTATTATTTCTGATTTTTTCTAACATCAAACAAGATATCTTTGACTATGAAAACATATGTAATATATTGTTAAACATATAATATAATTGTATTCATATAATAAACTAATATGTTTTACGTGAGAATTTCACAGGTTTGTGCACTGGTTTCAGCAACGACAAGTAAATCTTGAAGAAGTCTATTACTGCCCTCGATGCAATTATTAGTGCAATTTTTCATTTACTAATATTGCTGTGCGAAATAAATAAATAAGATTTTTGTAAGTTTGGGGGTTTGTTTATAAGTTTCCGTAATAAAAAACACGAATCTTGAGGTACGTCATCAGTAAAAATCAGCAACTTTAACTAGAATTGAGATTTATTAATGAACTGTATAATATCTAATTCATTGTTAATTTAATTCAAGAACAATAATTTCGATTGCCATAAGGTTTTCCAGGATAAAAGTTCAACTTTGAATTCAAAGTTTCACTCAAAGATTGCAGCGGCGCCGTGGCGTAACCAAATAAGATAGACATGTTTGTAAGTACAGGTGAAATATGAGTCTCGCATCATTTTTTACCTCTTAGGCCTCTCATATCTTAGTTGAAAAATAATTAACTTATTAATAAACATAAATGAATTCACATCTAGTCCTTTCAGAAGAGAATAACAATGAACCTGGTGTATAATTCGCAACTGTTTGAATGCATGAATCACCTTACATGTTTTCCAAATGCCTGATTTGGCCAAACAAACCGATTTATGCAGACCTTTGATATGAACTTGATTTTGACTAATAATAAGGAGATCGTAACGGTGTGCTGCTTGCTTGATATGTTCCTTACAAGCTACACAATGAGTTTTACCGAATTTTCTAAACTTCTAAGCATTTGAAATTAGTGGATTATTCAACGTTTATGTCAGTCTTCTTAACTGTTTCATGAAGGTCATTGAAGAAATTTAAGAGCATTAACTTAAAAATCAACCTCTTCAATGATACCGGTATTTGATATGTTTCTCTCTAATCTATTACTGCTATTAGCATGAAAAAGTCTTACAAACTCTAAATCACATATGATATATCACTGCGCAAGGGTGCCAATGTGACTCCTGACGCAATTCAGAAAATTTAGCACAAATATTTTTTACTTAGACGAATTAATAAATACGAATAAATTAGCCAGACTGGAGTCGTTCGATATTTCAAAAACTTTTGACACAATAAACTTTTATCTATCTGCACGATAATGTAGTAGGATAAAAGCCCCTTTCTTGGGAATAACAACTGGGCACAATTATTGTTCTCGATTTAATAATGCAATTCTCATTTTTATGTTGACCACACACCGCTCACTATGCTCTTCTTATAATAATATTGAAAATAGTCTGCGAAAATACCAGCAGTGACATTAATTCCTTCGCTAAATTATGCTCTTGTCGCTGGTGGATCCCGATAAATGTTAAATGATCGTGTTCACTGAGAGGATGCTGTGTTTGCACCCGATATTTGGTATTATAGAATGCGAAAGTATTGCTCATATATTTCCGTATATGAACTGGTTGAACATGGAAAAGCGACGTACTCTGCATAAATACTGTGTCTATTAAAAGTCTGTAGTTCTCTGTATAATAAAATCACTTATCGTATTGATATCCATAACTTGAACTTCCGCTTGCATGGCTTACTTACTCCACCATCACATAAAACTCGGTTGTATAAAAGGTCTTTCTCATACGATTACCCTAAATACTTTAACGGTTTTAGATATTTTATGGTTGGGTATATGGGTTTATAGTTTATCTGCCGTTTGGCATTTTATTTTAAGTATTGCATCTGCGTTCTTGATACAGGTTGAATGAAAGAGTTCCTAATAATAATGCCACTGAACGCCTATTTATTAATGACTGTCTATGTATACAGATTTAAACTTTCCAGTGGTTTTCAATAAAGCTAATATTGTGCGTGTAACTATAGTGGTGATAAATTTAAATTTAGTACATAAGTTGGACACAATGTTCATTAGTTTTTGTTTAGAATTTAATCTCGAGGTATGGTTTACTAACAAAGCAATACAGGTAAGTATGTTTCAGCAATTTAACTGAAATTTGGTGGGTTTCTAGTTATGATGGGCGTAACCGAAATCGAATAATCATTCATCAGTCATTTAGTATGGCAAGATATCATAGAGGACTTTTTTTAGGTCTTCTATAACATTATTTCTCTCAAATTCCTTCTAATATAATGATCTTTTTTAGATTGTCTATATTTTTGGGGAAAATAACTAATAGCAGCGCGACCTACATTCATCAATGCATGTCAGATTAGAACTGCTGCTTGTAGTTTGTTTCAAAAGACTGCGTGCAAGAGTGGAGAAGCACGTTGCTTGTGGTTTTCCGATCCTCACAGCAATATGTTTGGCATTTAAGGTGAGTTTTTATGCATGGATTTATTCCCTATTACTTAATTCTTGGTTAATATTTTTCGTAGCCATCGTAGAATTATTTTTAGAGTTTAAGTGAATTGAATTTTAGGATGATATGAGTTGAATTGCTTGAATGTATAGTGTATGTTCTTAGTAGGTAGAATAAATAGGTAGGTAAATAGGTTGGCTTATGTTTTAAACTTGTTATGACAGTTTGTTCTAGATCTTCCAAAACCTTGAGTTGCATCTTTATCGTTTAATATTTTTAAAAAATTCTTCAGTACTTTAAAATACTTCTTAAAAAAAGAAATTTACGTGTCTGTGGTATTTCCCAATTGAATTCAAATACTTGTAAACTTTTATATGTTACTGCTGGTGTCCCATATACAATTGTATTGTATTTATGCCAATATTTTAATATGTTGTGACGTTTTCACAAGTAATTTGACGTAACAACACAATGTTGTGAAAAACTTTAGAACTATTAATAATTAAGGAAATGCATCACAATCGATTAATTTTCGCTATCTACATAAAAAAATTGTTTCTTGTTGCAATTATGTTTGGTAATTGAAAAAACTTATTAAAATAGTCAAAACGTTTTGCAAGAATTAAGAAACTGTTTTATTATCATCCAGTATCCAGCTACACCTATCTAATAAGAAAATATTCCGTATTAATAAATGTTTACGGGCCAATATGCTATATGCAAGGAGGGAGGAGCGTGTTATCGGTAAACAATAATTAGTGGTTGGAATTGGTGTTAAGCTACAAATATTTAAATAATAAATCTTTATTTAATTACTCTTGGTTAGAATAATTAGGATTAAGTTATTATTAAGTATTAGAATAGGTACTGCTGTTGTTTTGTTTGTTTTTTAGGTCATCAACATTCCTGTTCAACTTCTGAATGTGTGAAAAAGGGAGCAGCTACGCGAGAACGGCAAGGCTGTCGGAATTTGAGGAGAAGTGGAGGCTGCTTCTTCGGCACTCAGAAGGATAATAATAATTTGCGGCTATCAGTAATAAGGTCTGGGGCATCTTCCCAGATCCTCCCAGAGTAAGGTTTTTGCCATGGTTTTCCCTTTACTCCGTGGCCATTGATTTTATATAAGTATATTATATATAATCAGTGTCTTGGCGAATGCTGGAGATAACGAAAGTCGTTCCATGGGCGCATTTAATAATAACTGATAGCTGACTGATTTACAGTAGACTCGCGATTATGTGAACTAATCACATTTCACATATTTGATCATTTCTCAAAAGTAGTATTCATGTGGTCGCGAGGCTATTTTATTATATTTTTGTTATTAAGAATCATAAAGAAATTATTTAGTTAGAGTAGGATCATTTCAATTGTTATGGAACTCATATAGTACTTAGAATAGGCAGCCTCGTGTAGTACTTTTTTTAGGTGGAGCACGGGCTTGGGATGATTTGTAATGTCATAAATTATGTAAGGTAAACAATAATTGTGAGATGGAAACCATTGGTAACACGCTTACTAATAAAAGAATTATAAATATTTATCTTAACATTTTTGTAATATATCTTATAACTTATAGATATTAACACAAATAGCGAAGGAAAGCAGTGCTCTCTTTCCCAAAAACGTAACATTTGGCAATTAAGAAACTCATCGTTGTTCTAACACAACAGTACCCAATAAAGTTTCATTTAAATCGGTGAGACACACTTACCTGTATTCTCTTGCAAGTGTTGTCAATTTTTTCATTTTAAATAAGAGAGAATTGGAATTTGGATTTCTGAATGCTAGAATCCGGATCCCATCCAGAACCGAATATCACATACAGTTACAGTATACGGTCCAAATCCAGGCGAAAATTTCCTGCCATATTAATTTTTAACTGTCGAACGAAAACGAAATTAACTTAATTTGCCTCAACGTGAATTCAGTATTTGCTCATCAGTTATTCAATCCATCGAGGGACCGTTGAATTGTTATATGAAGAGTCGGTGTAGACGAATAACATCCCATTTACCCCAAGCACCAATCTCCAACAGTATTTTTTCACCCGTCGGCGAGTTTCAACCATTATTTACCCAAGCTACCTCTTTATTTAAAATTCTCCCGGAAAGAAAACAAATGACAAACTTCGCACCGCAACAGTCTCGGACTCCCAGCCGACAGAAGACAGCTTTCTTTGCGTTTTTCCTCCGCTCCCATGCGTCCCCTTTATATAAACGTCAGGACGGAACAATGGCGCCTGCCAAAAATGTTCGGTTCGTGAACGCTTACAAGGTCTGCCTCTATCTATTTATCTCAGCGCTGTAGCTTCCGGTGGGGGAGGAGGGGAGGGAAGGGAGGCTTCACTGTGAGATTCAGAATATCTCTTTCGCCTTCTTTCGTTTCTGTTGCGCCGATTTTATGTTAGGCCTACTTCTTTCGCACAGCTCTAACGGAGAAGTTCCCGATGCCTTTTATTGTACGTGATCGGACTGTGGTCGTGCAAATTTTGGCTCTGTTCGACGTATGCACGTACTACGTATCTCCCTGGCGTCCTTTCCGGTTATTCCCGCACGCAACATAAATTCGAGTTTAATCTCGTACTCCGGGAATTATCCGATCGAAATAATTTATTAAACCGGGCGACACCGGGAATAAATAAGTTTGTGGCTTTCGGGAGTTTGACGACAATATTGGCTGCAATAGGACGCCTCGATAAAAAGAGATTTTTTGTCAAGGGAAGCGCCAGAGGACACTGACTTGACAGGAAATTATTGCGAGTCCTTTTTTTTATGCAGCGACCTGTGACTGAAATGAGAAATGAAATATTTATATTTCTCACGGATGAATAGTCTTATGATTTGTACCCGTATTCTTACGTCGTGATAGTTTCAGTCCTAAAAATGGTAAAACTTTCGCGGAGCGAACGCGGTCTTGCTATTGTTATTCAGAAGAGGTTTAACTTCCTTCTTAACTCTTTCTGAACTTCTACAATGATTCCATTACTTGTGTTTCCGAAATAAAATGAAAAATATGAGTGAACATTTATGCAGCCATGGCAAGAATTTTCTTTTTGCAAATAATTTTATCTTTAGATAATATTTAAATACTTATTTTAGTTTATACTTTTTTTACATAGTTTAAATACGCATTGCTGTGGACAGGACCAAATTCAGTTGTTGTTATGTTTACTCCGATCAGCCTTTGTCAATGGTTCGGGCAAATTTTCACAGATGTTTATTTTATTTTTATATAAGATTTAGTTAGTGAATTGATTGGTTGATTGATTTATTTATGTGTTCAGTTGTTTTAAACTAAATTCATTTATTATTTTATTTATTTATTTTTTTCGTTTTTTAATTTTGCTGATTTGTATTTAATTATTAATCACCTCGGCTTGGGAATAGA
Source organism: Protaetia brevitarsis (assembly GCA_004143645.1). Lineage (NCBI taxonomy): Eukaryota > Metazoa > Arthropoda > Insecta > Coleoptera > Scarabaeidae > Protaetia > Protaetia brevitarsis. Next base: position 687,605 of record RXPK01000063.1, read on the forward strand.
AGCATTGTGCTTATATGTAAATATTTCTTTTGTAAATTTACTTGAATTGTCCACGTTTAATTTAGTTTATTTTAATTTTGAAACCACGTGGATTTTTGAAGAATTATCTTCCTGAACTAATTTATTTTTTGCCTTGATATAGCAATGTCCTATTGTGATTTAGAATCTTGAGCAGTTTTGATTTAGACCAGGACCCTTTATGCACGGTTTTTTTTTCTGCAAAAATTTGTAATTAACTTGTTTTTTTTTCTTATAATAATTTTTTTATTGTTTAACGTCATTTGAAATTCTGTTCTTTTCAATCTTTGGGGGCAATTAAAGAAAGTCAGATTTCTTTCACCCACAATTTACTTGTCGTGGTTAAATTCATGTTTTAATTTGCGAGGGTAACCCTGAGTTTAATTGTTCTTTTGCGCCATTTAGATTTTTATCCGTTGCGCTAGCTAATTTAATTTTTCATTTTTATAAATTCATTTTGCATTTTCAAACTCAGTCAGTACACAGCAGTACTTACATAAAAATATCTAAATTCCAACTTATTGTTATATATGTTTTTAAAAATTATGGACTTTATTATAACCCTATTTTGCCGAAATAATCTCCATGTTTTTTAATAGTGTGCATTAGTATTTTAAACGTATGCGTTAGCCAACAGACATAGGGATTATCAAACCAATCACAATTTTGACACTTAGCTGTTCCGCTGGTATCAGTTTCTACAGGTACAAGGTTTAGTGGGGTAGCTGTGTGTAAAACACCTAACAATTAGGCAACCCAGAAAAATTTAAATTATTTAATATCGAAAGGGAGCATACTGTAATGATACAAGGTAGCACGCAGCCCGGTATAGAAAAATAAATTTTTGATATATGATATACTTTAATTAAATTAGTAAAATCAAATTTTAAACATCCCAGTGTCATCTATATTCATTACTTTTTAATCATAACTATGCCCTCTCAACTGCCAGGAGAACTAGGGTAGAAGCACCAGTGAAAGAACAGTAAAAGATTTATATCATTTAATATTCCTTTTGCAAAATTGTTTCACTTTCCCGTACAGTCAACGTTCATTTCCAAACGCTCGATGGCATCTGTACGAGACCTCACTTGCGTTTCAATTTTATTGCATACAATATGTTTATAGGCACAACAGAGATGAGAATTAATCACATATATTCCGAAAATATTAGTTTGCAACCAAATATACGCAGTGTGAAAATTTTTCATAAGAATGAACTATCAATTTACCGATGCTAAAACCAAAAAAAAGAAAATAATTTTCTTTCCGGTAAACAAAAAACTAAAACTAAGAATATCTTTCAGTGTTAGTATTGATTCTGTCTTTATGTATCCATGGGTAACGTACATACATAACGTTCTGGTTACATTGTATTCATGTACTACAACAGATATCACGCAAAACGCGAAATCCCATGTTTTTTTTAATCAAAAACATTCGGATGAGGCTTTACTTTTTATGATTAATTTGAAATTTAATGTGGCTTTGCACATTTGGTAGCAATTTTGCAAGCACGTTGGTCGCCGGATTTAAAAGTTTTTGCCGCAAGGATATCTGGATAGATCCCTCGAAACAATTATGTTTTGCTTTAAATTCATCTAAACCCTAAACCTATATCAAATCCATTTACATTAAATGTTGCTTCACCTTTTTGCTTCTCCGTGTTATGTTTAGTTTACCTTGTGGGAATACTGGTTTAGAGAATTTGGTTAACAGTATCTACACGAAGGTAATTATTAGTAGAGAGGATAAATTTTCGCTTTTAAAATCTTTTGCAGCAATTTAACATTGTCATGAGCACATACTTAAATTTATTCCTGCAGTATCAAATCTTTACCATCAAAGAAGTATTTCGGTAATGAGATAACAGTCGAAATCAACTGCAATACGGATAAAAAAGAAGGAAGCTTTAATTTAATATCGTCGTAAACGAAACTACGTAAATGTGCTCACGCTCATTTCACCAGATAATTGCCCGATAAAACTCATTTACGGACGTGCGTTCTCTCTTCTCGCGAGTCTGCCACCACTGCGGCAACGACAGCAGTCGCCACAATAACAACAATAACTAGAGAGGGAAAGAAACTCTAATAGAAACAAAGTTTCGTCATAAATACTATCCTAACTACATTGGAAAAGATGTTTCCATTTGCCAGAGCGTTCCGTTGCGATTTCTGAACTTTTCATATGATTGGGGCGGGTTGAATTCTCTCTATACTTTCGCAGACGAATTGGAAAATTTTAGCAAATTAAGCTTATACACTCATTTCCCAATTAATTATATTATCGCCCACATACGGCGAGTTCCTTAAAGCCTTGTTAAGGATGTCGACTATTGGGGCGCTGCAGGTTCGATCTCACTCCGGTCAATTCTGATAATTTGATTTTAACGATTAGAGGAGAGATTAGATTCAGCTAGAGTGCTTGACAAGTATACTGTTTAGGTGCTATGAAATTCCTCCAGAAAAGGAAATTTTAAATCATAATGAGTAATTGGTTATTATTGAGTATATAATTTTGCAGAAACTGCAAAGAAATTACATTAGTGCTAAAACGATTCGCAGATTGTTCCAATGTGGCTTTGTCCTGTGGGGGATTGTAGGGGGTGAAACCACATCTGCTTTTGCTGAAGAAACAGAACAAAAATTGAATGTTGGGTATAAAATTCGGAAAATATGAAGAATAGCCCGGGTGCTCTGAAGTTCGTAATTTTGGGCTGTATTGGTGTAGAATGATTCGAGAATTACGATTTAGTGTTTTTCATGAAAAAAGATGCGATTTTCAGGTTATGTCACCATAAAACACGTCGAAATCTAGAGAAAAAACGCATTTATCAACTAATAACTGTTATCAACAGAGTACTAAAATGTTTCAACTAACTTATTTTCTCGAAATAACACCTTTTCATGTAATATTTTTGCCAAAAACAGAATACGTTTGAATTCCCATTAACTGCCTTTTAGACTAGGGTTTCTTTTTATGTTGGTATGTTGGTCATCATAATATGTCACTGTCACAGGATCATAGTTATTGTGTTTTGGTATTATTTTAAATATAAAAATAAAAAAAAAAAAAATTACAAAAATGGTGCTGCAACAACATTATTCTCTCGTCCGATCACTGAAAGTCCTTCAGTATCGAGCGCAATTACCCTTAAATGAGTTCCCACTCAGAAACACAGCGTGTTTTATGACGAAACAGTTACAGACAACAATTATGATCCTGTGATACCTTGTGATGTCCAACGTACCAACATAAAAAAACCCTAGTTTAAGGGCACTTATTGCGAATTCAAACTTACTCTTTTTTGGCAAAAACATTACCTGAAAAGGTGTTATTTCATGAGAATAAGTTAGTTGAAACATTTTAGTACAGTAGTACAGTTATTAGTTGATAAATGCGGTTTTTTTTTCAAGATTTCTCCGTGTTTTGTGTGGTGAAATAACCTTAAAATCGCATCTTTTTTTAAGAAAAAAGTGTAAAAGACGTGGTCAGCGCCGAAAAATAAGCACACAATCGTCATTCTGGAGCCATTCTACACCAATACAGGCCAAAATTACGAAGCACCCGGGCTATTCTTCATATTACTCCTAAATTCACTACCATTTAAACGAATGATGCTCAGGCTTTTATACATAGACTGTAGGGTGGGGATCGTATCCATTATGCTCCTGACAAACCAATTGTAGTGAATTCTCGACAGCTCTCTAAGAAAGGTTATGATCTTTTGGTAGATGCCGACAAGAGTATTTTTATCCCGGTGATTGTCCGCAGGATCACGAATCAGAAAAAGAAAGACCATGTGGAAAACTCAATTGTGTATTGAATACAAAATAATAATAAACCTTCAGTAAATTTTGGTAGAATTAATAAAAAAGAAAACGTAAGCCCGACAAAAACAATAAATTGCATACAACATTTTTAAAAGAGAGTTATAAATTATAAAACATCAAAAAATACGTAATAATAATAATATAATTCTAAGTATTACTTATAATTACAATTCGGGTAAAGAGTAAGCGGTGAAAGCAGAAAGTTTTATTTTGATAATAATTCTTATACTATACCTTGTATTTTAGTTAATAGTTTTTCATATTTCACCGCCGTTTTTTGAATGTAGAGGAAACGGTGAAACTACAACGTTTGATTTTAGTTATACTTAAACTACGCGTTACATCTCGACTTTCAAACTTTGGCGGCCGAACTTCGATGATCTTCGATCTATTTAAATACGCGTGATACGATGCATACCTTAAATAGGTTGGAGAGAACCTTGGCGACGACAATTGATTATGCAGCAAAAGTTGTAACTGAATAATACTGCTTCTTTAATGTAGAGTTAAACCGTATCCCATAAGTAATACTTTACCTGAGAATGTTAAATATTGAAGTTGTCTTCTTAGGAATCGTAAAAATGTCGACTTTTTTATTAGTTGGTATTTTTTCACATCAATCGGATCCAATAGCAAAACGCCTTCAGCTTCATAATTTGGTAAGAAGTATGGGTATACAGATGTCTTCTTTAAAATAGTGTGAGGTCAGTTCCTTTGATTAAGGTCAAATGGATCGAATTGATTTGTCGTTTCTATTAACTCAAGAAATTTGAGTGATACTAGCTGTTCATTTGATGAAATTGTTGGCATGACTATGCGTTACATGCGTTATACGAGATAGTGATTGCACGACGGCTTTCACTGTTTTTGTTCCCATTGCGGTTAAACTTCGACCCGAGTTTTCTCTAAATTAAAGCCACTCTCGTCTGCCTTATAAACGTTGTCAACAGTGATATTTTTAGTTTAATTTCATTAACAAATGGCTCAGCTGTGGAACGTAATTCATCAACATTGTTGCGAGTGGATCGTGTGATAAATTTTGTTATGTTATTACAAACAATTCTGCTTTATTGAAATGCTATACCTACCCACCAGTGACTAGCTTTAAATGAAGGCTAGTCGATTTCATCATTTGGTAGAAGCGCCCTTCTGTTGACTGTAGGAATCATCTGTAGGTAAAGTTCTACAGAAGAGACTTTAATCAGAAATCCTTTTAACGTTATAGATGTAAATAGCTACACTATGAGCTCTAAAGAAATTTCCTTATAGAGATAATTTTTTTAAGTTTGTCACTAATATCCCATAGCAGTCATAAATTCAGTACTTGTGCGATATCAAATACACTAATTCAATACGTTTAAGAATAAATAATGGGATGTAATGGCTAAATGATGTAGAATTTATTAAAGAAAGCAAAAAACAATAGAAATTAAGTGTTGGAACAAGTTTTTCCACTTGAATTTAACGTAAGTAATTAATATTAACCTCTTGTATTTTATATTTGTTATAATTTTATAATTTATTGCCTACATGGCTCTGAAGATGGCTATTTAGCCGAGACTAGTAAGCCGATATTTTTTTACAATTGATTAGGTGTAATACCAGTCGTTCTTTATCATTGGATTTGCATATAGCTATGCAGTTAAATATTTATCTTAACATTGTTTGATATGTATAATTTTTGAGAGCATAGGCCTCCAAATATAGCGATCCACCCCCGAAAGCAAGGGATTTAGCAACTAAGCAACTTACCGTTGTTCTTAGACTACATCGGTCTATAACCCATAGTTTCATTCGAATCGGTGAGACACGTACATGTGTTCCCTTTTAGTCCTGTTTACGTTACATTACGTATTGCTGTTTGTCCGTATTGTCTGGCACGTCGGTTTTCGGAAATTCAAATTTGTTTTCTTGTTCATTCCAATTTACCTTTATCAATGTCGCGCAAGAGTTTCCACAATTTTATTTTTTTATTTTGACAAGATTTTGTTATTTGAATTGATTTTATTTATTCTTTTAATTGTTCAGTGGTATAAATTAATTTCATTCAGTTGTACATTTTGCGTTCACCAGTATTGTATATGTTGTTCAAATGTATATTCTAGAAATTTTCTTTGCGTTTGTGCGTTGCGAGTGCACGCAGGTTTTGTTATATGTATGCGACTATTATCCCTTTGAGGCGGCAGTTACTTGAACGATGCGTGTAAGTACATTTAAATTTATTTTCATTGCTGCCATTTTTGGTAGTCCAATTTTATTTAAAGATTTGTTCGTTTTTTTTTTTTTAATTTGATCATCCTTCAAGGAACTCATTAAATAATAATTGTTAGTATATTATTATGTACACAAATTAGATATAAGATCAGTTATTATATTTGTTATGGAAGGTTTTTTTTTAGTTTAAAGAGATAGTTTTTCCGTTTTTTAGTTTACTGTTTTATAATTTAATAGATAATCACCTCGGTTTAGGTGAAAGGAAGCATCGTGCTTGGATTTTAAATTTCAATTTTGTAAATTTACTTGTTTTGTCCACGTTTAAAGTAATTTAGTTCGTTTAATTTTGAAACCACGTGGATTTTTTGTGAAAAAGGATTTTCTTCTAGAACAAATTTACTTTTTTGCTTTGTTAAAGGATTTGAATTGTCCTCTTGTAATTGTAGATTCATGCAGTTTTTGTTTTCGGCCAGGACCTTCAGTCCAAGGTTAAATTTTACTGCAATTTGTAATAAATGTTTTCTTTTTTCTTTTTTTTTTTATAATAAATTTTTTTAATTGTTATTAACGTCATTCAAAATTTCTGTTTTTTATTTTGATTCAACCTTTTCAATTTGTGGTGTATTTAAAGAAAATCTGATTTCTTTCACCCACATTTTACTTTTCATGATAAGTTTTATTGCGAGAGTAACCCTGAGTTTAATTGTTCTTTTGCGCCCTTTAAAATTTTTATCCGCTGAGCTAGTAAATTTAATTTTCATTTTTATAAATTCATTTTGCATTTTCTTTTGTACCTTCAGTACACAACAGTATGTATCGCTAATATTTATTTATGAACATCTGATTGAAATTAATTAACTAAATATTCAGAACCCGCGATTTTTGAAGGTAATTTTACCCATTAAAACTGTTTGTTAGCCGAAATAGCAAATAGGTCTTAGCATAGTCTTATAAGGCTTAAAGCTATGTTTCCTTTTATACTTATTAATATTTTATTCTAATATCGAAAACATTACTCATAGCTAAGTTAACATTGACATTATTGGAATAATAACGGCTTAAATTCTATGAATTATGATTGTATCACGTTCAGCCTTAGCCGATTAAGAGTTAGTAGGTAACTAATGCAGCGAATATTGTACTACTTATCAACGTCAAACCGTATTATCGAGATGCTTGAAGCACTCTGGCGCAATTAAACGTCACTTCATATGCATATAAGCAATCAATTTAGTAAACCGTTTAATATCAGCAAATTTGGGGTAAATTTGCGGAATTTCCTGACAAAATACCTCTGGAATCTTTACATTTACATTCTCGCTTTATGTTAGGAGTTATTACATCAATATTGACATTTGGCGTAGATGTTTACGGAAATTGTCTCTAGAAGTGAGCCCCTTTCTCCTCGTAAATCCAAAATATTTTGTTCATACTTACTCATTTAAGCTTTTTTTTTGTAGGAGATCTTTTTTGAGAAAGGGGTAATTTATGCCAAAAGAACCATACTTAGTATGTCTTTGACCTATATTTTAATAAAAAAAAAACAGTTAAAAAAAGTGGTATAATGGAGTAGTAGTAGTAGTATAAACTCGATCAAAATGGGAGAGCTCTCGACGAATACCGCTTTTTTAATTACTAATACCGAGTGGGAGTGATTCGCTTAAATACCGAACTGCCCAGGAACTTGTGGTTATCGTTACAATATCCTCCAAATTCTCACGGGAGCGAAACCTGGGCAAACTTAGTACAAAGCATTTCTTATGCCTACCTACAACCGTAATTGGCGGCATTAACTTCTGTAGTTTGGAAAAAGTAGTTGTAACGCTGCCATAAACTGGTTATTGTAGCTTAGGAGATCCGCCTGTGATGAATCCCCGGCTGAGATGGCACCTTTGCTACTTTGTATATTTCTTTACTTGGTAACACTGATTTCTGATCGGCAAGGAGTTCAGTATTCCTATTATAATTTCGCGTGTTTCTTAACATTTTTGATGAAAATATTTGGATTTGTCGAAAAAGGTACGCTAAAAACTATTTATTTACCATATTTCAAATGTATTTCCTGACAAGAATAAAACTAAATAAAAAAGACCGGTGTTGTTAATTTTCCCGACTCAAGTACGAGCCTAGCCCAATTTACTGTCACATGTATAAATGCCTATAATAGAAGCTTTCGATTTTATAGCGGGAAATTTGAAATAGTTATTGTTCGAGTTTGATGGAACCCCGATATTCCGGTTATGTTGGAACAGGGTGCCATCATACCAGAATGGTTACAAAATTGTTTTTAATATTTTTGTTTTGTTTAGATACTTAACTGAGCCATGGTAAACAAAAGCGGTACCAGACAAAAGTGGAATGAGGATAATATGAAGGATGCACTAAAAGCAGTTATAACAAAAAGTATGGGATGGAAGTTGGCAGCAAGATTTTAAGACGTCCCTTAAAGTACGCTCCGTGGAAGAGTTTTGAATAAAAATAAGGTAGCTAAAGGCGCAAACAAGGAAAATTGGCGGCTTTGGGTGAGTAACTTCTTGCATTGAATTATTTGTTCTCAAATTGGTACATTCATATATTATATATAACTCTGCGTACTTTTTTCTTAACTTTCATGCTTTAGTTACTAGAAGAGTAGTATAAAAAATCTCGTATTGGCATTCATCAACCTGAAATCTACAAGGCGTCTTTGTATAATCTTGTAAACATGTTCGCATGTAAAAGGTGGTAAATTATTAGCTATTACAGTTCAGGGACGGCCCTTCTTAAGGAGCCATGGGGCCATGACCCCACCATTGCAAATCACAAATTAATCATTAAGGAGTTTTATTTTTTGTAAAAATACCGATAAATATACATACACATGCTGTGTACTGACTGAATTGAAAATGCAAAGTGAAATTAACAAGGAAAAAGAAAATTAAATTTGCTAGCTCGACGGATAAATTCTTAAAAGGCACAAAAAAACAATTAATCCCAGAGTTACCCTCGCGAATTAAAACTTGAATCTAACCACGACAAGTAAATTGTGGGTGAAAGAAATCTGACTTTCTTAAATACCCCAAAAATTGAAAAGGTTTAATTTAAAATAAAAGAATAGAATTTTTAACTCAACAACGTTAATTAACAACCAAAAATTTATTAAAAAAAAAAAAGAAAAAGAAAGTTAATTACAAATTTGCAGAAAAAAAACCGTGAACAGAGGGTTCTGGCCTAAATCAAAACTGCACGTGATTCTAAAACACAATAGGACAATGCTAAATCCTATATACGGCAAAAGAATAATTAGTTCAGGAAGATAATTCTATTTTTCAAAACAATCCACGTGGTTTCAAATTAAATAAAATAAATTCGTGGAAATTATACAAAAATGAAAACTAAAAACAAGAACAATGCTTCTATTCACCCAACCCGAGGTGATTAATAATTAAAATGAAACAGAAAACTGAGAAACGGAAAAAATAATTCTTTAACTAAAATATCTTCCCGAACAAAAATAATAAATGACCTTATATCTAAAATGTGTACACATTAATATAATAACAATTATTATAAAGTGAATTACTTGATTGGCTATATAAAAAACAATTTATGCGAATTAAACAACGAAATCAAAATGAAATACAAAATGGCAGCAATGATTTAAAAATACATGTACTCACGCTGACAGTCGACCAAGGAACTGCCTGATGAATTCTACTGCTACGTGCAACGCAGTCGTACAATTCACCGACAAAAACTAAAATAGGCGTAGAAACAAACTAGCGAAAACTATACATTTAAATGAATGAAATTAATTTAAAAAAACTAAACACTTAATTAAATAAGTTATACAATTAACTCTTTAACTAAAATTATACAAAAATAACATTTTTATGAAAATGTCTCGAAACAATGATTCAGCAGTTTTAAGCAAATCAAATATGCAACACAAAATACACTCGCGGCAAACGGGATGCCTGCTAACACACATTTAAGTACTGAACGAACGTTGCGATTCCCTTGATTTGATGCGACCAAATGCGCTTTGTAGTTATTTATACAGACAAGCGGCCAACTGGGGCCACGTCTAGATTGGCCCCGGCTTTTTTTAGACGTTTGTAGGTAGCTAGCCGTTTCGTGAACCGCTGTCCGCTGGTTGGTCGAATTATCTCGTCAGTGCCAGGCACTGTGCGGGAAGGGTCTCCCATTATCACGATAGGCAAGCGTGTTAGTCAGACGCAGACGGGGCAGTCGCATACGAACTTTGGTTTAGACATAAAAGTGTAGGATGACATCGTGTTAATAACTATTTCAAATCAAAATGAGCTATCGTTCATCTTTCTTACGGTAAAAATTATGAAAATGAAATAATAAATATAACAAGAGAGTTATTTCTGAAAAATACATCATAATAGTGTTTTAAGTAAAAAAAAAAACAAGCCATTTGCCTAGGTGAACAAACAAGGAAAATAAAAATTGTGTTTCCCTTTCTTTGTAAGAAATACGTGGGAGTATGCATAAAACATCCATTACATTTTACTCGACGATCTGTGCTTAAATAACTCATGTGCTTTGTGCTGTGTTAGGTTTTCGTCGATATAAAATCACAAAAACACCTGAACTAAACAAGTGACTCTTGTACGTGCAGTATAAAAACTAAATACATGCAATTCTGAAGGAAATATGTTAATATTTATATTTAAATAGATAAGTATTCCAAATAAGGACTTAATGTATTTTTCATTTTAAAATGTCTTCTAAATTTGTCTACACTAAATTTTTTGTGTGAGTATTATTTTAGATAGTAATAGACGAGGTAATAAGTGACTGCTAGCCGAACTAAACTAATTCAAAACGTTGTAAAATTAATACAAAACCCCACCACTCACTATTGTCACGGGCCGCCACTGTTGTGGTTTTCGTAAAAGGCAACAGTCCTTACCAGCAATGTTACTAGAGAAGACAATTTTGTGTTTGAACTGTATTAGAATTTTTAAATTTCGTTGTTTTTCTTTGTTAATAATAGTAATCCATTATTGCTTTATTTTGTTTTATTTCACGAAAATTCTAATTTACTGTTTTTTTTTTTGCAAGATCCTTAGAATAAAGGGCAAAGGGTCTTTAGAATTTTAATCGTCCATTGTTAGTAGAAAGAGTCAAGTATCATCAGGAATCTATACGAATCACATTATACGATATTTTAATTTTAGAAGTCATTAGGATTCGAATCACTAAAAAGAATTTGAAATGCCGAAAGACATTCGAATCGTTCATCAGTAGTCGTCAGCGTTCGTCAGCGTTAACAAAGTACAGATACGCAGGAAATACTTGCTGATCATTAGGTATTTCCGTCAGTTTATAGCTTACAAAAAGCCAAGAAAGCAACAACTAGAGTTGGACCTCACCACTGTAACTTCTGTAGTTTGGAAAAGTAGTTGCAACGCTGCCATAAACTAGTAATTGTAACTTATAGAGTTAGAAATGCAGTTATTTTTATATCCTATAAATGCGAAGAAAATTGTGAAAATCACAAAAAATTAATTAAATAGTCAATTCAACTTTCTCCTATTAGGCACATATCACTTCAGACAGATTACATAAAGTCACTCGAAATAACTTCTAGTTAGTTTAAAAAAATGACCAACTTTTGTATACTATTTAATTACTTTAGTTTAGATTGCAAACGAATTACTAACTTTCAATTCCGAAATTGTAGGTGGATAGGACCCTATTAGAAAAAAAAACAAGATTTATTGCACGAACTGGTACGAAAGTAATACCATCAGAATCCAGGGAAAATAGGAATTTCGACTTTATTTCTTTTAATTTAGGAGATAAATCCTAAATCATAGTTTACTATAGCATATAACTTCTTTATTGTTGCATTTATGAAAGAAAGTTGTAATAAACTTGTAGAAAGATTAATTTTTTAGAAAAAGGATTTGATGCATCGTGCGCATAAAATAAAAAATCAAAAAAATCGTTGCAATCTTTGTGTTTAAAACTTTGGTTGTTTCGCTTATTTTTCATTTATAAAGAATAGACTCCATGTCCCTACAGTAGAAATTAAATTAAAGTGAACGCCCTCCCTGCCAAATTAAAATTGTAATATTTTACTAGACTACCGTGGAAGTAACGCAAAATAGATGTTCAGGTACTGTATTACGAAATAATTACGACGTTATATAGAATTAAAAACCGACTTTATTAACAACTTATGAACAAAAAATTTCTCGAAGAAAATAATATGCGACAATATGGAGCAAATATATACTTCACATCTTAAAAGAACACTGAAAAAAAAACATTTCATGTATTTGCATGTGTATATTTACGTAGTAGCCGTAAACTAATAGGGTACTTACTTTGGAACATGGGGGGCATTTGCATCCCTTGAATCAAACAAAATTTGTTAATAAATTTCATTGTAATTCCTTATGTTAACTTACAACTGAAGATGTTATTCTTAAGATGACTCATGACGTTCAACTTCTCTTCATTCATAACTACGCATGGATAAAATTAATAAAAATAATTGCTAATCTGTTTGTTAACTTACCCGCCGAGATTGTCCTCAATACTTTTGTCACAGTATCTATCTCAGTAACGCTAATAACTGAAGAGACAGTAGGTTTTAGGTTATTTTCCTACTAATCATGACGGAATACTTACTATGGAGTACAGTAGTTTTAAGTTTTTCCAATAGCGTCCCTTGGAACTGCATTAAAGCTTAAATAGAATTAAAAAAGAAAACCGTATATAGAGAATCTTGTTGAATTATCCAAGAAACTTACCTTCCATAACGAAGGCTTTGATTACTGTAAGCATATACTCATCAAATCTTCCGAGCGCTACAAGTTTAGTGTGTAATTAAATGAATTTATGGCGACATAAACTATTCTTACAGCTGAGGATAAAGTTTTCGGCTCTCGTCAGAAGATTGTCCATCACCACTAGAAACACGAAATGGATTTTAATAAGAGTATTTTTGAATTGGTGTAAAAGACTTACTTTGGAAAGCTTGGGACACGATTTGTGATGGCACTAAAATCAAGCAATTTTAAGATTGGACTAAATCAATGATGGTTATTACTTACAGTCGGTGAAGAACTTCCCTGCTTGACTTGCCACTAAAAATAAAATAGTTTTTTTTTTTATAATTTCCTAATAAGTTGATCACTTACGGTCAGATATTAGAGTAGGGCTTATTTGCAAAGGTTGTTTCTTGTCCGTAAACAAAAGTTTCGAGAGGAAATCATCGTTTTTTGGCGGTGGCTTCGTTTTTTCTCCTCCAGTGAATAGCATTTCGAAAATTCCGTTTATTCCATTAAATCCGCTCTTCTCACTTAATCCGCTCATCCCACCTAAACCACTCAACCCACTTAATCCGCTCATCCTACTCAATCCGCTCATCCCACTTAATCCGGTCATTTCGCTTAACTCATTCATTACATTGAAGTTGCGTTTTGGAGGCTTCCTGGGCGTGAACGCTTTTGACAAGGTTTCAACCCCATCCAGCAGTCCTTTCATCAAATCTTGCGCCAATCTACTATTATCTTTTCTAGAACTTCAATCAAGTCATAATTTTAATTTTTCTTGTAGTATGAAACAACATTATTTTAGACAAAACGGAATTGTGGGTGCGTTTAATTTACTTAGGGTTACGTACTTTTTAAATAGGTTTTCCTGTGCTTTCTCTAGGAATTAGGTATACAAAGGCCATATCCAGGTAAGTGTAGTGAGAAATGCCATTGAGTAGAATTTCATTGCTGTCTGCCTTGTAAGTCACACTGGATGGCTATTATATTTCTCTAGAATATCAACCTTAAAAAGTAATAGTTTTGACGAAAAAAATTGATTTAATTTATAAAGATTTTTTTTCGAAAACTGCTTCTTATATTTTATTAGTTTTTTATATATGTTGTAGACACATAAAGGTGCTTCTATAACTAAATTTTCAAACTTCTACCCCTTCTAATAAACATAGAAAAAATATATTATTGTTTTTAACACTTTCTTTTAGGGGCTTTATACTCCGTGCACACCCACATTTTTTTGCATAAATAGCACTCATTCACCATTTAATAACATATATTAATGAAAAAACGTAGTGAGCAAATAACGCGTTGATACAAACGGAAGTTGTCGTACCTTACCATAATTTTGCAAGGAAGCAATTCCACACAGATTATGTGAAATCGAGTATTATATATTATATCTATGTACGCAAGTATATTTATACATATCTTTTTTAACGCATATTCATACCTTATGCAGAATTGTTCACAATCTACAGCTACTTTTTGTGATGCTAAGCGGTAGCACACAGACCGCTATAAAAAAAATTGTTTTTAAAATTCGATATTCTATTTAAATTATTTAAATCCTCTATTACTCATCTCATTGTCATCTATTTTATTCATCTTAAATCATGAGTATACCAGCAGTCTAGAGTTACCGCCTTTTTTTCTTTAGAATAACCGAGGATGCTGTAGGGCGCTGTTATCCGCTGTCTTCTGCTCAAATATTCAATGTTAAACTGGTTAGTTCAAGTGAAATTGTATACATGAGACAAGTATCAATACTATTCATCGACTTTGTAAGATAAGGGAAACATTTTAAGTGCAAAAAAATGAGATTTTATTTTATAAGTAGTTCGAAATGAATAGCAGTGTAAAACAACGTAAATAAGAATGTGTTTATCGCAGGTGAGTAACATGAGTTCGCTTATTTAATAACAATTACGGTTTTTAATGGTAATTCCAAGTTGCAATTTAATTTAATCATAGAATTATAAATATGTTTAATTTTAAATTTCAAAATTTCCGCTTCTTTCTAATTTTTTTTGGCTTTTTGCGAAAACGAGATAGTAAATTTTGATTTTGCTTATTGTGTTCTGAAGTATGCCTGTATACTTTCAATTTGACTATCTCGAATTTTTTAATTTGCTTCTATATTTGGCATAATTTATTTTTTTCTCTTTTCGCTCAGACACAAAAAAGGAATTATGACAAATGTAAGAGCAAATTAAAAAAAAATGAGATAGTCAAATTAAAGGCATATATGCATGCTTCAAAACGCGATGAGTAAAAGCAAGGTATACTGTCTCAATTTTGCAAAAAGCTACCGAATAAGTAGTGCTGTAAAATGCATTGATATATGTGTCCGCCATATTGCTTTTTCGTGCGCTTTTAAGTGATTCTATGCTTGAATGACGGCTAGATATCAGCATATGCAACATTTGATAGTAAAATTACTAGATATTTGGATTCGCACCGTAAGAATGCGTACTAAATACTAAGATTCAAAACTGCCATCTTATACAAATTTTTACACCAGTTGTCTAAAAGATGGTAGCGCGTCTTTACAAAATTTTCCAACCCAAACATTTGGCTAATATGTCGGCATAAAATTTTTTAAAAGTATATTTTAATTTAGGTAATTTATCAACCTAAAAATGAAACCGAATAAAACATTTGTTTTTAGGTTGATATTGCCGCAGAATACCTTTAGAGGAAGGAAACGGCACGCATTAAAGTGGCCAAGTCTGGTTAGGAACATCGATGTGGAGCTCTATTTATTACATTAAGAAGAGGCTAATAACGAAAATGTATATAATATGGTTACAACGGGTTTTTAAGATTTTATACTTACATTCAATGTCATAATAAAAAATTAGGCCGAAAATTGATGTGTTAAATTTTGAAGAATAATAATTATAAAACATTATTTTAGTAGATAGAAATGATGTTGTAAATAATATGTAGATTTTAAATTACACAGTTTGTTTTCGTTGTTTACATGGTGAGAGTTTTACAAGTAATGCTTAAATATACGAACATATTTGCCGTTCCCGTCAACAACACGGTTACTTTTTATAGGTTGAAAAAGATTTAACATTAGAAGGTAAATAGACAAGTGAATATACAGAGGTATTGGAAAATAAAATGTCAGGATATTATATAGGGGTGGTAAAAGTAAGAAAACTGATAAAGGTGAATAATTGAAACATGTTACAGGATGGAGTAATATATTTTGGATAGGTTTTCCATGTCCGATCTGTTGTTTACAGCGTTATTATGTTTTTTTATGTGTATTGATTCAATTATATTTCTGGCTTTGTTATTTCTTTCTCTATCTAAAATTTTGACTTCATTAGAGTTGAATGTGTGGCCTGTGTTCAAAGAGTGTTTTTTTAGTGCTGTGATATTTTGTTGGTATTTGTGTCCCTTTATTCGTTCGTTTAGATGTTGTGAAGTTTGTCCAATGTATGTTCCATTACAGTTATTACAAGGAATGCTATAGACTACATGTGTTTGTTGATGGGCACTTTGTCTTTTAAGTTGGTGTAGCAACATTTTAAGGTATTGAAGTTTTTGTGAGCAACCTTGATATGATACGGAGCTAGAATTTTACCGATTTTTTCTGACAAATGTTGGGTATAGGGAACAACAACATATTTATCCGAAGGTTGCGTGTTGTGGATCTGTCTATGGTATTTTGTTCTATTGTTCTTATTGTTCTAAGTGTCTACAACATATAAAAAAATAAATAAAATATAATAAGTAGTTTTTGAAAATAAAAAAATCCTTTTAAAAATTAAATTAAACCTTTTTCGCCAGAACTACGACTTTTTTGGGGTTGATATTTTGGAGAAATATAATAGCTATCCGGTTTCATTTAGAGGGCAAACAGGAATGAAATTATGCTCAAGGGCATTTCTGACAATACTTAAGGCCTTTAAAATGATTATTAAAACTCGGTGAACAAGCAATTACAAAAACTTTAGAAAAAGAAAGCATCTATGAGTCTGATTTAATGGCAGTAATCTACAATTTTGAATTTTCAAATCGCCAATCCTTCCACTACTATTTAATTTATTTATTAGGCACTAGTATTTTCTATAAGAAATTCATTGAAGAAATTTAAAAATCATGTATGCAAGCTGTCCCAAAAGTTAATAAATGCTTACTTGCTTCTATGCTACTGTCAGTAAATGTCACAATTGGTGACACACGATATAGATAGATACTTATACTGAAAATTATGTGTTACAAGTGGTATCAGATAAGCTTTTTGAAGCAACAGGTGGAGAGGTGGTAAACATCCAAGATACTACAAATCACAAACCGTTCATTGTAGAATTGCGTTTACTAGAGAAACAAGTACACGATAACTCCATAAATGGACGATGCAATGCTAAAGGAAATCACAAGGCTAAAGGAAAAGGATCCCAGAGTGATTTAGTTTTTTTGGTCAATTTACAATATCTGTGTATTTATATAATTGAGACAATAAATAGTGATATGATGTGCTATGATTTACACAAATCAAGGTAGAATTGAGATAAGAAAAAGTATAACATCTGGATAAACAGAGCTAAACGCGATTAGGAGTATGACATGGTGGTACAAAAATATATATCGTATAGTATAATATTATATATAACATTATGGAGTACATTGAACAAAATAACTAAATTACTGATATTTCTCAGTCAGCATAGGTATGATATATTAAAGCGCCCATATGATTTGCGATCAAAGTTGAATAGTCCGTCCGATTTAAAACTTTAAACTTTGAAAAATTTCAAAATCTGAAAATTGATTTTTGAATGTTCGATTCTATTGATAGAATTGGCACATCTCGAGCTCCATACCACCGACACATATCTGATGAAGCTATTAATATGAGCAAAGTACAGACGTTTTATACAGGGCACACTCCTGAACTCACAACAAGAACGAATAAGAAACCCAACCTTCGAAAAGGTCTTTCAACAATTTGCATTCTCAACAGGAATATTGAACGACAATTTCTTACCAAAAACGACACTCAAATTACTTACAATTTCAACAAATAAATAATTCAAATATATACGAGGTAAGCTTGAATTAACAAATTAAATAAAGTTTAAATTATCTAGAACGCTACACTTAGTACCTATTGCTAAGATGGTCTATCTTTAGTCAATCTTAACAATTCCAAAATTTGCCTGTGGAGTAGGCAACCGAGTATGCACTTCAACTTGCAATTTGGCTTTAAACCTGTTTTAAATGACTAAATTATATTCCATACACCTGTTTCTATAACAATATAAAACAACAGCTAGGCGATACTAATTGTGAGTAAACCTTCAAGATACAATCAACATTGGTTTGGAAATGTATTCAAGACTGACTAAATACCCAAATTTAAAAAAAAAAATCACGTTACTGTCAGTCCACGAACATTTGGCAATCGAAGGAAAGGGTAAAACCGACGTATTACTAAAAAAAGGATCATTTGCTTTATATGTAAGGCCACAACTTGTTTTAGGAATGTCCAAAAACATATTACGAAAGCAAATCATGGAAGAACACTGGAGATACCAAGCGTAGATTATATAGTCGCATGACTTACAGAAGCTGCTTGCTACATCTTGTCAATGCGATGTTCTGAATGCAAAAAAGCAGAAAATTTATAATAATTAAATATTTTTTTTAAAGGTATACGTTTTTATTACAAAAGATTGAATTGCCACATTGCTGTTAAAGATAGCGGTATAGTTAATTTGCATTATAAAAATGACAAAATGATATGGGCCGGCCTATTTAGGATAACAGAGTAGGTAAGTAAGTTTATCTACCTTTGGCACATCTGCTTAGATAAGAATATTTTTGATTTGTGCTGAAATTTATTCTGCCAAACCCTCATAGAAAACATTAGTATAGAAAATTCACTGGTAATGAAGAACTTTCCGTTTCATAATATAATATAATATAATATAAAACATATAACAGCTGGAATGACGTGTGGGGTCAACTACATTTGCTTGCTAATATTTAGGAAAGTTTCTAAACTGAACGCACAAAATTATAAGGTTACCGTTGGAGCAATATCTCCTATACTTTTTGACACTTCGATGTATTGTACTTACGGTTTCGGCCTGAATTTTTTTGGGCTAGAAAATATTTTACTTGTGTATTATTAAGTCTTGTAGAAATGGAAAAAAAGCTTACGGTTTTCTGGTTGACACTGGAGGCAACAGTCCTACTTCTCTGCAAATATAAAATTATCGTCGTACAGCCATTTTTATCTCAACAATGAGGTTAGGCTAGCGAACAGATAAGGTAAGAAGGGTACATAAAAACAAATATTTTGTAAACTAGTGTTATTGTCAGTTATGCCTAATGTCCGCTAAAATCAACGCCAGAACAAAGACTGTAGAGGCGCATTCTACGTAAATTTGTAAATTGATAGTGCTCTAAGTATCTCAGTAACGGCGTATGAGGGCCTGCTAGAAATGACAAGTTGACCCTTCTTGTCTTAGCTCTTAGCTAGTAAGACTTACTGCGTCTGCGTTGTCGTTGGAAGACTACAAGTAAAAGTTAAATTGATTAGCTATTTTACTTTCTCTATCACATAATTTCTTACTTGATCGATATCTCTCCCATTGATGGCATAGTAGGTACCACCCTGTAATTGAAAAAGAAACATTTATGTATACCGTCACTACTTCCGCCATATAAATGATTTTGCCAAATTGCAAACAGTATAGGATCTTTCCAACATCCTTGATTAAAATATTTAACGATTTTCATACTCCGAACTCATGAAATATACCAAGCAAGTTATTCTCCCTATAATGAACAGCGAAACTGTTTAAAACCTCAACAATTGACAACATTCCCGCAAACTCTCTGTCAAGTTCTCGATTGCATCGGGTGACTGAAAGTGCTTAACGTGTAACATATTCCCGACAAAGTTTCGAATAATATCCACGCTTGTATCGCGGATTGTGTTTGTGGTTAAATTCTATACATGTACACGCCTTTAATGTACGGATATGTACAGGATAACACTCTAAACTGAAACAGACACACCACCGTTCCATTTGGTGACGACAGATGAAGTTTCAAGGAAAATGAAATAGTGTTTCGTATCAGTTTTGCCATTCAGTGTTGCTCTATTCGTGTTTGACGGTTTGGATTTTAGTTTCATCCGTGTGTGGATAATCAATGTTGTACTAAAGCAGAGTGGGGTAAAAAAAACGAATTTTAAAGTTTATATAAAGATTGATACAGTTTAGAAAATTGGAAAGATTAACTGTTAGAAATTACTACATTGAATTAACAAATATACTTACTGATTCTGGCTCGGTCCATCTCTGAAATCATATAAACAGTTAATGAAGACAATTCGCTATTTAACAGTTATAATATATAATATCCTCGCATAGGAAAATGCTTTTAATTCAGTGAGGTATTGGTTTGTGTGAGTATCATTTTTTGAAAGCTAAGAATGTTTTCGATTGCATCTTATTGATGTCTTCAAAACTAGTAACAATATTTTTTGGAAGCTTGCTGATGTAAAACTCACTCTTCCATTATTTAAAATCCAAGATTCTCACTACCTGGTGAAATTTGATTTATAATCATTTAAGACAAATGTATACAATAAATGCCTGTATTTTTTGCCAAACGATATATTTTATGTAAGACAAAAACCTGTCTAAAATAGCTTTCCACAATTTACTCAAAATTACTAAAACAACAAAGGTTTTGCATCCATGCGCCTCAAATGTAGGTGAAGAATGTATCTCAACTTCCGTCATTTTGGGAAGTAATTTTGCTAAATCAGAAGTAAATGATATCTACTATTGATTAGTCTATAACTTATACGAAGATAGCAAATGTTATCCAACGTTTATGACGCGAAAATTCTATCATTATATTATTGACACATTTATATAATATTTATTCAAACTCTATGGTGGTGCTAAGGCAAAAGCTTCTAAGATCTAAGAACGTAACAATGTTGCCAGCGCGAAGCAAAAAGATTCGAATATATCTCCGGCGACAGCTTCATTTGTAAACGTGGCAGTTTCTGATCAGTACTGTGATTGGTTGAGTGCCTATTCCTTGTAACAACGTCATTAAAAATCCATTCAGAGAAGCACAAGTTTTAAATTGTTGTAGGTTTTAAGAATGCTTGCAATCGTATCAATTCAGATTGAATGAAATAGTTTTCCTTGTCTCAAAATGTATAAAGGACGAATACCTCCTTTATACATTTTGAGATATAAATAATTGAAACTTTTTCTGAAAGCGCCTGCGCGTGTACTGAAAATGGTAATATCCTTCTCTACTCACGTTATATACCTTTAACTATTTTAGTTGCTTCATAAATATTTTTTAGCGATGATATACTTACATATAGCCCCCTTTGTGGTCTATAACTGGGCCAGCAAATATTCTGAAACAGCAGATATCTTTATTCCTTTATTTATTATCATTTTTACAGCGAAGTAAATCGGGCACAGTACTTACAAATTACAGCTCAGCAGAATTGTCAAAATAAAAAAGGGAAATTCTTTATCCATTTTCGTGAAATCTTATTTTAAAAACGTTCTTCACGATTGTCAGTCGACATCTGTTAAAAATTAGGTGGAGTTTTATTACCGACCCTGCATTATTGCAGTGTTGGCGGTATTTTTATGATTGGAAGCATTGTTCTGCCTTGAATTTTATTAACGTACAATATCAAGACATATCTTTTTGTTTTCTTTATCATGTAATTAAATCTGGTTAACCTCTGTATTATTATGACAATAACAAAATATCCTTTTTCACAAAAATGTTGGAATGACGCATGTCTAATATCGACTGTTTCAACCTTATCAGCCTTGTAATTCCGCCTAGAAATATTACACTCTATATCAAAGAAACAGGACACAGTGATTATGAAACGAAATTATTGAAATGATTGTAGAGGAAATACAATTAAGGATTTAATTAGAATTCCCCTCTATGTGGAGATTCGAATTGCCTCTTTAACAAGTATCGGTTCTACAATCTACAAACCTTATCGCTTTTTTCGTTTCTCCGAAGGACGGCAGTCTCCCACTCTTTCCTTTCTGCGTAATTAGAGGAACTGAAACGATTTAGAAAAGACGTTCTAAAACTTCTTCTCTAATTGCTTCCTTTAATGCGATACCGTCATTAGTAGGAATTGCAGAACGTAGGGAAAATGCGGCTGTCAGAATTGTAATCGAGTTGCATGCATACAAATAAATGAATATTACCTTGCTCGTTAAAAGTAAATATTACAGAGAGATAAACTATTATTACATGTGTTGAGAACCGCAAAATATTGATAGTGAGTTTTCATGCATTATAGCCTTTCTTTTTGTAAGTTTTTAAGGGACAACTAAATTTCTGATTAATTTTTTTTTGAGTATTATTAGCTAGTCATCTGCATTCTTTTATCATTCCACCTATGCATTTTAGACTTATTCTATTCCAACAAAGAGTGGCTATTTGACCTCATCTCCTTTTTTTTTTTGAATTTCGGGAAAAATCTTTTTTACGCGCTAAAAAATTCAGGCAATGTTTTTCGATAAAAATCATTTCAAATTTTGTTGATAATTCTTTGCACTAAAAGGGGGTATTTGTACAGACTTAAGAAAAATGTCGAAATGTTACAAATTTTCTCATAGTACAAGTATTCTACATGCATGTTAATGGGAAAATGTCTGTTTCTTAGAAAAAAAAATCTCTAACATTCTAATATTACTAGGAAAAATATTAATATCTCTCAGAAAAAAAAAATCGAAAATTACTTAAAATGTGGAAAAGTACAGTTACAAATGAAGTAATTTTAAAATAGTTAAATATAACCTCCTAATCGAAATATAAAACATTCTTTACGTGCTTAAAAGTTATTAAGAACATTCTCTATTGTAGTTAGGTAATCTTTGATAAATAAGCCTGGCTAAAGGAAACTGTTTCGAATCCAAGTAAAGTAGGGGCTATACTTGGATATAAATGGGGACTTGACAAACTCTTACCAAGATATTGTTACAGATAAATGTGAATTTAAAGACAATATGGATATTGCATTGTATTAATGGAACAAGGATGGTATTGGGTATGTGGCTTTAAATTGTAGGAGCGATCACCGACACAACCATTTTCTCTCGTGGTCATGGAAAAAATGGCTCAGTTAAATATTTCTAACAGTCATTTCGCGTCGACTATTCTTCGCAGATCAGTGAAACAACTGATATTTAAACAGGAAATAAAACGGACACTTTGTAGTACAGTATAGTAGTGTAATCAATCATCAATTAGTGTTCAAATTCGTTGGGGCCCTATGATCACAAGTTTATCCGATTGTGATTGTGTATACTATCATCTATGTCACCAATTTAGTAACATGCAACTGTGATTTTCGGGAACCCCTAATCCGCTGACTACAACAATTACAAACAAAAAGCCCTAACTGATCATGGCGCTCTCTGACGAGTGTCTTTTTGTTTTCAAATAAAAGTTGGCAATTTGTGCAAATGTATACGTTGAAAAAAGATGGCAAACAAATATTTATCCGTATATTTCAAACCTTTTTATAGACCTACTTGCATGTCTCGTATTGTCTCTGATGTAACATACATATACATATATTATACAGGGTATTCCACGTAACTGGTTCATTAAAAGTTTATGATGTTCTATTATTTACTTATATTTGAGATTTTGGCACCAGTATCTGTTCGATTGGAACTATAAATGTAAAATACCTTAACCAAAATATCACTTCCGGTTGACCGGAAATGGATGTCAACTTTCTTATTTTAAATAGAATGATCTAATTTTTTATTCATTTTTGAATTCTACAACTAAAAATACGTCAGTTTTAATTAGCTATTCCTATAGCTGCATGTTGCCGTTTTTGAGTTATTTAAGTTTTTCTTTTTTTTTTGTCATAATCATTGCATCATTGAGAAATTAATATCTCGGTTAATACTGCAAGTAGAGACTCCAAATTTGCTATGTTATGAATGTAGATATAACTCTAAGAAACGGTAAGCACACTTTACATTCTAACATACAGGGTGTTCAAAACTGAGGAACAAAGTGACATATTTTCAAATGCAGAAAACTCATTTTTTTTTAAATAGAACACCCTGTATTTTAATTCGGAATTAGGAAGTAAATATCATCCCCTATCACTTTATATCAGCATTGCCTATACCTATATTTAATAGATTTTGAGATATGAGCGACTTTTTGTTAAACAGACTAAGTATTCTTTTTTTTTTAAATATAACACCCTGTATTTTAATTCGGAATTAAGAAGTAAACATCATCCCCTATCAGTTTATATCAGCATTCCCTATACCTATCTTTAATAGATTTTGAGATATGAACGACTTTTTGTTAAACAGACTAAGTAGCCCTATCTTTGCGTGTTTGTAGCTGGCTCTGAATGGGATTAATGTCAAATTCATTGACTAACCAAAAGTGTTTATGTATATCATTGTTATTACACTTTCGTAGAACGCAATATTAATAGAAATGACTATTCGAAGAGACATTCTTGTATGGTTATTCAAAAATAATACATGAATTTGACGTGAATCCATTTCAGAGCCAGCTACAAACATTTAAAGATAAGGCTACTTAGTCTGTTTAACAAAAAGTCGCTCATATCTTAAAATCTATTAAAGATAGGTATAGGCAATGCTGATATAAAGTGATAGGGGATGATATTTATTTCCTAATTCCGAATTAAAAATACAGGGTGTTCTATTTAAAAAAATTGAGTTTTCTGTATTTGAAAATATGTCACTTTGTTCCTCAGATTTGAACACCCTGTATGTTAGAATGTAAAGTGTGCTTACCGTTTCTTAGAGTAATATCTACATTCATAACATAGCAAATTTGGAGTCTCTACTTGCAGTATTAACCGAGATATTAATTTCTCAATGATGCAATGATTATGACAAAAAAAAGAAGAAAAACTTAAATAACTCAAAAACGGCAACATGCAGCTATAGGAATAGCTAATTAAAACTGACGTATTTATAGTTGTAGAATCCAAAAATGAATAAAAAATTAGATCATTCTATTTAAAATAACAAAGTTGACATCCATTTCCGGTCAACCGGAAGTGATATTTTGGTTAAGGTATTTTACATTTATAGTTCCAATCGAACAGATACTGGTGCCAAAATCTCAAGTATAAGTAAATAATAGAACATCATAAACTTTTAATGAACCAGTTGCGTGGAATACCCTGTATATACACACACATAATCATCATATTGTAATGGAAGTGAAACGGTCCATAGAATATTGAAATAAATAAATTAGGTGATAAATATTCACTTGTCCATTTTTCTAATTTTTGATATTTTGAAATCAGAATTTTCAAAATTTTGGTATTCTAAAGTCAAATGAAATCCTTTTATTTACTATTATGTATAATTTTCAAACTTACTTATTCCACGTAAAAGGTTATGTGTATATGTTTTTACATTTAATCAGTTGATGAAAGTATCTGTTGTGGGTAAGTCAGATTATGTATTTTCCGGTAAATATTCCTTAATATTATTCCAGTATGACATGTCTCTTCTCAGTTTATAATTAAAGATTCTTCATATATTAATAATGTATTGAAAAGTAGCAATAAATAAAATAAGCATATTACATAGCCAACGATTAAGGAGTTCTGTCTCTGTAAGAAATGAAACAATGGCTTTTTGGGTATTTACGGGCAATATGGGTAGTTGCTTGGCTCTGCCGTGGTTGGACGAAATGCATTCTTTGGCAAGTACCAAGCGACTGTTGTTCCGTTGTGGAAGCTCAGATTATAGATATATTTCTGGCCCTCCGACCATATCAGGAATGATTTTATCACTCCAGATATGCTTCCATTAGCATTTATGTCTTTAATCGGTGTTGAAGGCACTACACACACGCAAAGCGACAGATGCAGCAGCACTGACGATGACAGCTACAAGTGAAAGCGAAACGTGAAAAGTTCCAAGATATGGTTTCAGCCAGAAAACCTACTAGCTTGTAATGATAACAGGAAGTGCTCCAATGTTGGTGCAATTCTTTTGTTATTTTTTTTGCTAATGAAAAGGGGGAAAAAAGAAAGTTTTTTCCCATCCGGGGTTTATTTTACAGATCATCTTAACATGTTTCGGCCTGGGGCCATCTTCAGGAGCATGGAAGATACGTCGTTTACAAGACATGTTAAGATGATCTTTAAAATGAACCCCTTTTTTCCTCTTTTCATACATTGTATCCAATCTAATGCAGACTAATAATTTTTCTTCAATGTTAAAACGGAAGAACTTGGCTCTAAACGTATCAAAATCGTTATCTTAATCTTTGTAGGTTTTTGCAGACCTAGAAAACAGTAAGCTAGAGCGTATTATTTGTCATTGAGTAGCTGTT
The DNA here is from genome assembly GCA_004143645.1 of Protaetia brevitarsis. Taxonomy (NCBI): domain Eukaryota; kingdom Metazoa; phylum Arthropoda; class Insecta; order Coleoptera; family Scarabaeidae; genus Protaetia; species Protaetia brevitarsis. The sequence goes on from RXPK01000063.1 coordinate 713,880, forward strand.
ATTAGAAGCAAGAAGGTACATGCTGTCAGTCTCTTAGTAAACCGTAAGAATATCCCACTGCACATGATTTTAGGCTACCTCTCAACCTAATCGTTAAAATATTATTAACGAATTATCTAGCTACGCAAGCTCTTTCAATCAACTAATACATTATCCCTTTAAAGCAGCAGAACCATCATACAGAAGGTACCTTATTTAATTATCATGATCAGGAAATAGCGGTTGGCCAGAGGTGAAAATATATTTCAATTGAACTAATTTTAGGCATACGATCGAATTTTCTCAAGGCGCAATGTAGACATACATGAAAGAATATCAAAATTCCATATGCGTAATACGACGCGCGTATATTTTTCCGTCGCAGCACGGATTTTCATCTTTCCACCCGCTTAAAATTTATCTAACGTCCATACGTACTTTCTACCACAATGCACAAATCCCCTTTTCATAATAGAACCGACTGCTCCATGCCGTGAATACAGAAGGGCTAATGACTTAAAAAGTTTGATCCGCTTTTCTTACTTACTTACCTCCGACTGCTATTCCCCTCGGGTTCTGTTCGCTTTGCCCCGAATTCTTTCGTCCCTGTTCGCTTCTCACCCACGCTGCCGAAACCATTCTATTTAATAACGCGAAGCTTCGGCTGGCGCGAGATCTATGAAAGGATTAAGGGCGGCGGCAGTGGGAGGGCTAAAACCGCCAGCGGGTCGGGTATGAGGTCAAATTCTGTTCAGTTCGGCTTGCAGCTGGTGTAGGGAACCGTTGACTTTGGCACCGACACAATTGCGCTTCGAAACAATGAGCTCAGAGCGTGATCATCCACCTATCTGTTTTATCTGCAGCTTAGTGTGTATGTGTAGCTCCTGTGTTACAGGACGTAGATGTTCATTGTTTTCTGAAACGAATGTGGACTAGCACAATTGGATTGAAAAGAGATTTTGCAACGCTCCCTCTTCAAACTTTCTTATCCCCTTGCTCGTTTCGATTTTTCTGTTCCTTCCTTACTAAACATATAGACTCTTGGCAATTACTATATAAAGTTAAATTAAGGGTTTGGCTTCAGGAAGGGGCATAAATGCAGCAAGATTTCAACGGCCTCCTCTTATTCTGATAGTTATCTGCTCCTTTTGTACCAAACCAGGAAAAGAAAGTTAGGAATAACAAATTGATTGCGTATGATAACATCAAGGAAGTGCATTAAAGTTTTTAAAAACTTTTTTATTTTCAAAATATAAATTTTCCAAAAATTTTAGATGCCACTGCAGTGCCTGATATTATTGTCGTGCGACCTTTGAAATCGTACCCCTGGCCGTGATCGGCCGGATGATTTTCGGCACACACAGCGATCTCGTCTGGAAATTGCCTAGATGTAACTACGTCGTCCTACCCTCTGGAGGTTTTATTCGGCCCTCTAAATCTGGAAATTCCCAGCATACGGTGGCACAACACGGCTCCCTGAGGAGGTTTATTCCTTGGCACAATCGGCACTCAGCAATCACGGGGCTACTATTATCTCGCTACATGATGCACTTTTAATAAAATATGTAGCTGTATTGTGCTTAGCACCTAATAGTGGGTTCTTGTACAACTGCTCTCCAGCCGAACGGCACGTCCACTCGCTTTGGACGCTGGCTGAGACTTCCTTTGTTCACTTGCGTACCTACGCTCTCCCACGTACCTTCCTCGTCTATTCGCTTATCAAGGACGCTGCGCTGTCCTCGCAATCATGGCAAACTTCTTTATTTGTCGCTTCCTTCCATCGATTAAATAGAACTCAAAATACGTTACAAATTCTGCATCTTTTATATGTTTACGTAAATGGAATGAAATCGAATATCTTTTATTATTTTTATTATATTATTATTTAAGGAAGTAAATGGTAAATTAAATTCAAAATAAAATGCATTCTAGGCGTCCCATTACACCTTGCATAGCTACACTAGAATGAATGCACCGTCATTAAATAAGATCCACTTCAAAAGAATCATACGAAAGCAATACTAATATAGCCTACACAAACATTTGTTGAGGGTTTACTAACAAGTTCAGGAACAATTTGATAACGAAACGACAAAAGATGCAAAAAAAAAACAAGTAGTCATAGTTCCGTTGCTAAAATCATTCCGCCAGTTTGAAAAGGGCTGTGGAAGAAAGTTATGGATGCAAATATGAAGATACAGACAATTGAAGAAGACGGATGAATACTTAATTGAATAAAGGCAGGACGCCTCGAGGCAACAGATTACCAATTTCAAACAGATTTCATCAAAATACCTGCTGCTCTCTTTGGTAAACAAAGAAAACTTGATATCGTTTTATTATCGATTATATCATGTCAGGTATACTGTAATCGTCAAAATTTAACAAGAGTATAGAATAGCAGAGGGTAGGGACATATATCTAAGTCTCCCACCACATGCCTAACCCCCAATATTGTTTAACATTGACATGGGTGTGCATTACAAGGTTATTTTATGCATAGTATAAGATTCCTACACTGAAATTAAATTTTGTCGACTACGGTATATAAAATATTCAAGCGATATGAATCAAGGGAAGTAAGAAAGAAGATATCTATTCTTGGCAATGTAAGGGAACCAGTGTCTCCCCTCTTCTTCTTCGTTCGTGCAAGTTCGCATCATTTTTTTCGATTCTTTTTTTCGCAGCAGCAACTACAAATAAATTTTTATGTACAGGATTTTTTTTTTATGTAAGTATATAAACTTGAGCTTAACACAACACTTTATGTGTTTACTTCTGTGTTAAGAAAGGCTAAAAGGTGCTTCATTATCACATTTTATTAGATTTTAAGGTATTAATAGTATAGCAAGCGAAAAGTTGTCGTTATAAGCTTCGTCACGGTATTGGACATGTTATTGCGAATGAGAAATTTGTTGCTTGAACCTTGAAGCAGACTAAGTTTATTATAAGTAAGTCTATGAAAAATGTAATTATGGCAGGTGTAAACTTGGATAAAGATGTTTTACCTTTATCAATTGCAACATGCAGTAATGTAATTCGCAGCCGTTGTTCGTTATTAGAAAATTAAAAATAAACCCAGAGCTATTAAAAATGTTAATGTCCTCTCTCTCTCTATTTAATACCATAGTTAAAAATTTCTGTAGATAGACAGATATTCATTTAAAATATAATCTTCTGAAGAATGCGTTCCAGGAAAATAATTTAAAATCAAAGTATGGGTCCTGTATTTCCTGTTTTGGGTTTAAGAAAAGCCCGAAGTCTTCTTCCTGAAAATATATTAGAAAAGAGCGACATTAGAGCTAGGTTCCCACCTCCTATGTCACTCCTTTGATACAATCGATGGATTAAGGAACCATGAAATGTTCGAGTAGGATATAGTGATGAAATATCAATGCTTATTGAAAAATGCTGTACATTCTCCAACTCTTCCAAACTGGATATGGATAGGATGAAATTAAAGCAATAGCTCCGTAAAAATCATAGAACGAAATGTGGTCAAATATGCAGTAGCCTACAGGTACGTTCTTAAAACTACGGTAGTGCCGTTTACCAGGAAGACGAGGGTGGAACATTTGACGCCACCCACTATACAAGGTGTAAAGGTTGCGTTTGCCGATAATATAAAAAATCTAGGCGTCTTATTTCATAAAACCTTATCCTGGAATCGGCATTTGGGAAAGATTATTCAAAGGCTTATGACGCAACATGTGTTCTACAATTGGCCCTAGTGGTCGCAGTGGATGGGACAATTAATGAAACCATGCGGATGCTATCTTTTACTAAATTAACTAACTATATCTTTTATTAACAATTTTACACTTGGCTACAAACAAAATAAACCACTTACCAAGAAAAGCTTCAACAAAAAATTCTCTTACTAAGAATAACTAACTATAGATAAAGAAGCGTACATGGCTGATTTGATCATTGGGTACGAATCAACTTTTTTTTTTGCTTTATCTTCTTTTGGTGTTGCCCTGAAATACATATTATGCGTATATTGCTGTGCAGATGTTGCAGATGAAGACATCGAAGAATGTTTCCATCGAAGGAAGATCGTTCGGTTAAAAAAAAAACAGAGCATTGTATTTTTTTCGCATTTTTTTTCGCAAGCTATTTCTCTACTTTACTACATATGTAAATAAAAAATAAAAATAATGGCTATAAATGTAGTGCTACAAGGGAAAGAACTATAGAGCATCTCGGGAGTTTATTTTGTTTTAACTGCATGAACTGTTATCATTTCATCCATTATATCTACAATAAGCGTTTATTTTGCATCTTCTATTCTAATCTTTTTTTTATTTGCCGACTATGACCTTATTCTGTCATTGTACTTACCTTTTTTGGGATTAGTATAACTTCAACGTTCTTAACGGCAAAGAATTAATGGTAAAAACTATGAAGTGACACAATTTTTTGACAATTGAGCAAGATTATAAAGTAAAGAAACGGAGTCTCCAACGAAAAAAAAAAAACTACAAAAGTTATAATAGCGATTTTCGTGTAATTTATTGTGATGCTATAAGGTAGTACACAGATCGATATATAAAAAAATAATTTTAAGTATAATATTTTAATTAAATTATTTAATATCAAATTTTAAACATTCTAGTGTCATTTATATTCATTACTTTTTAATCGTAAGTATGCCCGCTCAAATGCCAGATGGCATCCGGGGTGAGAATTTCTCCTTGCTATGGTGTAGAGGCCGCTCTAACATTAAAACAGATGCGAATAGATAGATAAAACCCCTTATAATTCTTCAATAGGACTCCAGATGCTGTAGGAGCATGCTGCTTGTATGTCCTCTACTCCGATGTTGGTATTTACAGGGCTTAGTTTAAGTGACATAGTGTTGACTTTGTACGATAAAGACAACATTTAAGTTCAAACACATGAGATTTTTACTTATAAAAGCTTCGAAATGTGACACCGTGTAAAAACAACATAAATAAGCATATAAGAATCTCAGGTAAGTCAAATGAGTTCGCTTATTAGCATATAGCTATGTAACAAATACGTTTTTTGTTAGTAATTCCACTTTGTTGCAATATAAATTTATCATAGAAATATAAATACGTTTAAAATTAAATTTCAAAATTCCCGCGTATTTTTAAATTTTATACCTGTGCGATTCTGTTTAAAAGTCGGGTAAAGACAGTATGTACAACATTTGCCGGTAAAAATTACTGGATATTCGGTTTGTGTGTGTATAAGAAAAAAATCCATCAGTGAACGCAAACTGATCGGCGGTGGTTTACAACATTTCTAACCAAACAAATTTTCCGAATATATTAAAATGAAATTTCTTATAAGTATATTAAAATTTAGATTAGGATTAAAAATAATACGTTCACATTTTAGGTTGATAAGGCGAAGAATACCTTTGAAAAGGGCAAATCGGCAGGCATCGGAGCAGCAGGTATGATTAGGGCATCGAATGGAGCTCTCTTACTTCTAATCACTGAGAATGGCTAAGGAAGGGAACATATCTCAGGAATATCGTCGTTGGAGAAAATTTACCCAACAGTTATTCTCGATAAAATTAATATGTTAAACTTTGTTTAACAATTAATCATCATGTTTAGATGGGAATTTGAAATAAATTGGATTTTATCTAAATAGCCGTTAAATTCTATAAAAAATAATCGAGAAACGTCCGTTTCTCACGGAGGTTGGCTGGAATCCTTGAATCCTTTTGAATTGGAATTCTCTAACAGATAGCGACAGCGATTGTCTTTGCCAGGGAGGCAAACTGTCTTTAAAGTCCGTTATTTTCACTGAAGTGAGGGGAATATAATATACTTAATACATGAGAATGCCCATGTGAACAAATAAAACTAGAAATGTCTACACTAAATTGAAATAAATAATTATGCAAAATTCCGGAATCACCTTACATTCATTTATAAGGTTAAAATAAAGGTAGGTGTATGTACATCATGGAAAAATACTTTTTGAATTTTACAATACTTATTACTTTGTTAAATTAACAATCTTACTTATTACTGTACAAAGAGTATGCAACTTTGCATACACGTCAATTTTTTAAGAAACCGAATTCCGGCAATTGTTCCTGTCCTTTTTATTGATATACCAACGAACTTGGATTGCAAATACATATAAAGACATTATGAAACGAAATTTCAGCAAAATAAGTACATTGTAAAAAAATAAAAATGTTTATTCGAACTGAAACTTGATCTGTCAATATCTGTTGTGAAAATATATTATTCAAATTCTAATATTTAATTTCGGTGTGTAGGTATTTCACTACTGATCATCTTTACCTCCTGAAGGGAACATTCTGAAGGAAAGTGCCTTGAAGAACTTGCCTAATGTAGAGGCCTCCTGCATCACCTAGATGCTCTGCCTGTTTACTGCTACATTTTAATTTCTTTATTATATCCTTTTTATTTTTAAAATATGTAAAAGTAAAACTAGTAACGTTACACTTAAATAATGTCAAATAAGTAAACCATTACATTGTCTATACTTACTTACGTTGATGCTTTATCAAAAATCGATAGCTCCTGAGTTAAAAGGATCAAATCTAAAACAATTCCATTTTTCTTTTTTACAACTTAAATCGGAAAAAAAAGTCGTGTTGGTGAAATTGAAGTTTGTAATCAGTACCCTAAACGACGTAACGAGCCAACTATGAAACGCTTTCACAATTTGTAGAGTTTCGTATCTAATGACTCGGCCATTAAAGCCACATCATGTGATACAGAACACTTTCTAGGGCTTTAAGATATTTGTTGTTAGGGTCTTCAAAGGATATACCTTGGGTGGTGACCCAAGGTACCTTTTCAATGAGCTTGGTATGACTCAAATTGTTGATGAACCGACTCGCATTACCACCACTTCCTCTAGCCTCTTGGACCTGATTGCCTTGAATAGCGATGTGCCTGTACATATGTCAAGAGTATTTAGTGTTCCCTTCTCTGATCATAAATGCGTGTCGTGTACGGTATCTTTGAGAATTCATAGGTCGGCAAAAAGAACTTTTCGGACAAGATCTTTTAAGCATTTTGATTACGACAATTTTTTCTTGGATCTATACAGTGTGCCGTGGCACTTGATCTATGATCTACCTACCGTGGACTTGAAAGTATCTTTCTTTAATGCTAACGTTATCAGTGTCTTTGGCAAGCATGCCCCGGTGAAGCAAATATCTACAAATAAACCTCCTGCTCCGTGGCTTACATACAACATCAAATTAATGATGAAATATAGAAATGCTGCCCTTCGACGCTATCGTAAAACTAAAAGTCCGGTCCACCTAGACTTTTACAAAAGACTCAAGAATGAAGTTAATAGAGCTATTAGACGTGAAAAGAAAGCATATTTTCTACATAGGTGCACGATGAATAGTTCGTCTTGTAAAACTATGTGGACAGAGTTAAAACGGCTTAACCTAGGTAAAGCCACCGATAACTCTATTCCGGACTTTGTTGATGATGTAAATGCCTTAAACAGACACTTTGCGGCATCGCCGAATCCTTCTACCGCTCCACCTGCTCGTTATCCTACTTGTAATTTTGGTGCATATAAATTCACTTTTCAAACACTTACCCCTTTAGACATAACGGTCTCGCTGAATAAGCTAGGCTCGAACGCATGCGGTATTGATGGTCTGGACATGGGAATGTTAAAGATCTGTGTTCCCTTGTTAATGGATTATGTGGTACATATATGCAACGTTTGCATCGAAACATCCACGTATCCCTCATTATGGAAATCTGCTCTTATTAGACCAATTCCTAAAACATCCAATATCGAGGGATTTAAGGACCTTCGTCCGATTAGTATATTGCCGGCTTTCTCAAAGATATTTGAACGATGTCTAGAACAACAGTTACAACGCTTTGTCAATGAGGCACAAGTGTTACCCGTGTGCCAGTCAGGATTTCGATCGGGACATAGTTGTACTACTGCTTTGACTCATATTGTTGATGATGTTTTGCGGGCAGTCGACCGCGGTGAAATTACTGTACCCGTGCTGCTAGATTTTAGTAGGGCCTTCGATAGAGTGAATCACGACATTTTGCTATGTATATTGGACTCTATAGGTGTGGAAGCATCTGCCTTATCTTTAATGAAATCCTATCTAGGCGGCAGAGTGCAGCAGGTTGCAGTGAATGAACATTTGTCTGAGAAAATAAACATCTCTGCGGGGGTTCAACAAGGAGCGATCCTTAGCCCGCTTTTGTTCTCTATATATACAAGTAACCTCCCAGCTGCAATTAAGCATTGCGAATACCATATGTACGCTGACGACACGCAACTATATCTATCTTTTAGCCCATCTCAATACCTCGAAGCTCAGCGTCATATTAACGAGGACTTACATGATCTGTCCCTGTATTGCGATGAACATCAGTTGCAAATTAACCCTCTGAAAACCCAAATGATAGTTTTTGGTCCAAAAACATCTCGTCAATTTATACATTCTTCGCTGGATGTTCACATCAAATCAAATAGAATTGCTCCTACCCATTGTGTAAAAGACCTTGGCCTGTTTGTGGACTCGTCCCTACGTTTTAGAGAGAACACCTCCCACCTCATCAGAAAAGCAGTGCGTGCACTCAAATCTGTATTTATACACAGACATTTGTTTGATGCTCCCACCAAGTATATCTTGTGTCAGACGCTTGTGTTGTCTCACTTCAATTACGCGGACATAGTTTATTCTAGTTGTCTTGCAAAGCATGAGGAGTCGAGGATACAGCGCGTTCAAAATAGCTGCACCCGCTTTATATACAGTATGCGAGGTAGACGAGGAGTTACTGGCAGACTGAGACATACTGGCACATTGAATATGGCTCACTTGCGGCTCTTGCACTCTGCACTATCTTTTGTAAAAGTCCTGAAAAATAAAAGACCCGCATATCTATATAACAAAGTTAGATTCAGATATGAGTCGCATAACAGGAATACTCGTCATAATAATCTTTTGTCAATTCCGAAGCATAGGAATGAAATTTTTAAAGGCAGCTATTCCTACAACGTCGCAAAGGTACTGAATAATCATGTACTACCGACTATGAACGTCGGTATGCCCATCTCCCGCATTAGATACCAACTCAAACAAAATTTGTTGGCCATACAATAATTAAAACTTATAGTAAATGTGCACCTAATTTCAAAATGTTTGTAAGTTCATTGTTTTGTTTTTTTTTTGTTTTTTATTTTACATTCTTTTTAGTTTTAGTTGTAATATAGGCTAAAGGAAGAACGCCGACTGCCATTATTATTAATGCAGGGCGATTTAGTCTTTTTGGCATATTTATCTGTTTTATTATATTGTATCGTAATTATGTTGTGTATTTGCTCCAATTGCCAATAAATACTATTATTATTATTATTATTATTATTATTATTATTATTATTATTATTATTATTATTATTATTATTATTATACTTTAGCAGCTTTTATGTCTCTGAAAATCTGCACAAGGACTTTTGCAGTATTTGACAAGACCTGTTTTTCTTTTTGTTAAAAAGAAAAGCAAATAAATGAAACAGCACTTTTACAACAGAAGATATTTTTATTTAAAATTCTCTCATCATTAAAGTAACAATAGAAACAACTTATACGCATTAAACTTTCAGAATCGTAAAATACAATTGAATTACCGGGACAGGATAATCGCGTTAAAAGTTCTACCGGCGAATTTTCTCCGGCGAAATTTAAACAGACGACACTTGGGAGCACGTACCGCCATTCGGTTAAGTAAAAATAAAATAAAAACTGTTGGGCGTTCGTGACTTCGGGGCGTTCAAATTCTATTTTACGATTGGGCTTCACACTTTTTAAAACTAACAGTGAAACATGTTTTTGATAATAAACGACACACTCATCATTAAAACTAGAGGAGTTTATTTTTATTTATAAGAATTATCGTCGTGTAAAAACTAAAAACCCGTTCAAGCTATTGAATATCCCTAAGTAATAATTAATAAGTCTTCCTTTTGCTTCATTTCACTATAATTTTACCAAACTCAATCACACTTATTAATGTAAATAACTTACACAGACTTAGTTTTTCAGTTTATTGTTCATTATTCTGATATCTTTTTTTTATGTATCGTTTTAATGTTCATACACTTAAGTGTTTGAAACATACATCTCAGATTCTCAGTTAAAGTACCTATCTTTTGTGTATCATTTTTGATTTTTTTTCTATAAGTAGGGTTTGGTCATGATAACTTTCTCTTTTAAAATTTTATTTACATATTAACACGATATTTAATTTAATTTTTCTTTTAAACTGGAGCATATATTAAGTCAATATAAAAATAATATTAGTTGACAAATTGCCTCGAAACATTTTCTGTTGATATCTGGCATTTGATGTGCTTTTTCAATAGAGAATCTCTTCAATAACTTTATTGAATAACTATTCGAATAGTTTTCCTGATGAGAGTCTTTTCGTTAAAATGAATCCTCCCACTTGAAATAGACGTTATATATATATAAATATACTGTGATGCTACAAGGTAGCACACAACTCGTATAAAAATATTAAATACAATGTTTTAATTAAATTAGTAAAATCCAATTTTAAACATCCCAGTTTCATCTATTTTATTCCTTTTCAATCATGCCCATTTGAATATCAGATGGCATGCGGAGGAAGAATTTCTGACTGCAATAGTCTAGAGGACGCTATGACGTTAAAAAAAAAATTGCGCATAGAAAGATACCCCCCTTAATATTTAGTGTGACCGGAGACGCTGTGGGAGGCTGCTGCTCAATGTCCTCTACCCCAATATTCAAAGTAAAAGTAGTTGATTCAAGTAAAATAGTGTGACAGAGACTCTGCTACCATCTTTAGCAAATTAAATGCGAATCTAAGCTCAATAAATCTTCGATTATTAATGCAATGGAAGCTTAGTACAGCTATAGTAATTAAAAATGATTTGCAAATAATTCTGAATTGCGCATTGCTCGGTACGTAATACTTGTAGGTTGCGTTGCATAAATAATCGAAGATTAATTAATCTTTTGGGAATTAATACTAGATCATACAATCTGTTTTCTAATATGTGTGATTCTTTGGATCTGAAGCAGATAATAGATGAACCGACCAGGGTGACTCCTACCTCAATTAGTTTAATCGATCTTATTTTAGTCTTTTCTAGTTGTTCTGTACATTCGTCCGGTGTTTTACATGATCTCACAAATTCTGAACATTCTGCAACATTTGTCAAATTAAATGCTGTTAAATCAGAGTACGCACCCAATTTACACACCTTTAGAGATTTTTATAACTTTAACTATCATTTATTTTCAAACGACTTGATGAATATGCCATGGGATTTAATTTATCGAACCAGTGATATTAATGATAAATTGGTAATCTTTAATTCTCTCCTGATCGGCATATTTGAGGTTCATGCTCCATACAAAATGCGTCTATTTAAAAAACCTAGGGTGCCCTGGATGACCGACAATTTGCGGCTTTTGATGTCACTTCGTGATAAGGCCTTTCGAGAAGCTAAACTTAAGAAAACGGCGGCTGCTTTCAATTACTACAAGCAACTACGCCATTTTACTACTTCCGCTGTACGTCGTGAAAAGCGAGCTTATTTAACAAATTTATTTGCTTCCAATGGGAGTGACTCTAAAAATTTGTGGAGAAACTTAGAAACCTTGAACATTTACAATAAGAAAAAATATAATAAATTACCACATCATTTATCTAATGTTGATATCTTGAACGATTATTTCGCTGGAGCTGTTGCGGGTTCTACGGCTGATCCTGATCTTCATGACTTCTATAATCAAAATACGTTCACGCAGAGTACTTTTTCTTTTGTGCTGACAACGGAGACTGAGGTTGAAATGGTTATTCGCTCACTAAAGTCTAATTCGTGTGGTTGTGATGATATTACTTTAAAAATGTTAAGGCTGTGTTGTCCGCATTTAATTCCAGTTATTACGCATATCATTAATACCTGTTTATTAGAAAATGTTTTCCCGGATTGTTGGAAAGATAGTATTATAATACCATTACCTAAAGTTAATGACCCTGCCAGTGTTAACGATCTGAGACCCATTTCCATTTTACCTACTATATCTAAGGTGTTGGAACGTATAATTGATCGACAAATTAAACTGTATTTGGATAACCATAATATTTTGCCTTCTGAACAATCAGGATTTAGGTCGGGGTACGGTTGTGCTTCTGCCTTGGCTCACATTACTGATGACATTTTGAGGTCTACGGACAATAATGATATCACTGTTCTCGTTCTTCTCGATTACAGTAAGGCTTTCGATACAATTGATCATTCCCTTTTATTATCCATATTATATTATATCGGCTTTACTCAAGACACTATTACTTTTTTCCATTTTTATTTATCTAACAGAACTCGTAGGGTGTCGTACGGTGGTCGAATGTCTGGGACATCGGCAATCGTATCGGGTGTGTCACAGGGTAGCATTTTAGGACCGTTACTTTATTCTATATATTCTGCTAATATCATTAAATGCTTAGTATACTGCAAATATCATATGTATGCTGACGATAAGCAGTTGTATTACTTGTTTCCTCCTAATGCCGTCGCGACTGCTGTTCAAAATATTAATGACGATCTGGCACGAATTGCTGACGAATCTTTACGGCACTCGCTGCGTCTTAATTCCAAAAAATCTAGCGTCCCTGGTCTTTGGCAAGGCTAAAACTAAATCTAAAGTTATTGACCAAATACGAGTTTTTGTTAATAGCGAGGCTCTAACCATCTCAGAGCATGCCAGGAATCTGGGGTTGCTCATGGATTCCAAGCTTCGGTTTAAAGAACATGTTTCTTGCCTTATAAGACGTGCATTTTGCTGTTGAGGGTTCTGTTTGGCGTAGGGACTGCTTGGATATAAATTTGAGGAAGCTCTTATGTGAACACTTGTGTTGTCGCATTTTAACTTTTGTTATTAATGTATATTTTCCCTGTCTTGACAGTTCTGATAGATTGAGAATACAGCGAGTGCAGAACTCATGCCTGCGTTTTATTTATGGCCTTCGTCGCTATGACATATTTCCTATACATTTAAGCTAGTAATTGGTTCAACATGTTCGCAGGGCTGATTTTCATGCAACTGTGTTTTATTTCAAAATCATTACTCACAAGAAGCCTAGTTATCTCTATCGAAAGATTACTTTCAGAGCGGACGTTCATACAATAAATATTAGATTTAGAGGACTTCTCACACCGCCCCGGCACCACCTCGAAATGTTCAAAAGGTCTTTTTCTTACCATACCGTCCGTTTATATAACGGTGTCCATCTGATCTGCGTTTTGTCGCTTCGAGTTCCTTCGCCTATCGACTACGAAAATATATGTGAATCGTATGGCTATAATTAAATTTGATTCTATATAGATACCCTCATATTTGTTATTACTGTACAATTTTGTTGTATTCATATATATTATTTGTAGTTAGTTGTGGTTTTGGTAGCTTCGTTTAGCGTTCTCCTTTTATTTCACCCTTGTAGGCTTGAGAGGTAGACCAGCTACTTCGAGTAAGTCGCTGATCTCGAGCCGTTTGGCATCAGAGAGTGAACGATTAGGACTTTGTCTATTTCTTTTCTATATGTCTCTTACATATACTATTAAGAGTTCTTTATAACATTTTGTTATTTTTGAAAATTATTCCTCTGTTGTCAATAAACCACTCATTATTATTATTTGCGGAGCTTTAATTCGCATTTAATTTGTTAAAGATCGTATATAAATTATAATCGACTTATTGTTAGTACGATAAAGAAAACGTTTAAGTGCACACAAATGTAGTTTTATTTAATAAATGGTTCTAAATAGCAGTATGAAAATAGCTTAAATAAGAATATATATACCTCAGGTACGCAAAATGAGTTTGTTTATTTAGCTATAAAACTTTTTTTTGAATGGTACTTCCAAGCTTTTTAATATAAATTCATCATAGAAATATAAATACGTTTAATTTTAAATTTCAAACTTCCTGCGTTTTCCTAAACTTTGTACCTCTGCGATTCTATGCTTAAATGACGGTTAGATCAGCATATGTAGCATTCGATGTTGAAAATTACTGGGTATTCGGTTTCGTTCCGTGAATACATATTAATTAGAAACATTCAAACTGCTACCCTATAAAAATTTTCCATCAGTGCTCGCAAACTGGTTGGCGGTTGTGTACAAAATTTTCTAACTTAAAAATTTGTCGAACACTAAAATAAAATCCCTTGTAGGTATGTTAAAATATAGATAAGAATTAAAATAATTCCTTTATTTTTAGGTCGATATGGGCGTAGAATACCTCTGGAGGGAGCAAATTGGGAAGCATTAGAGCGGGCAGGTCTGGTCAGGAGATCGGATGGGTGCTCTCGTACTTCTAAATGCGGAGAATGGCTTAGGAATGGGAACATTTCTCGGGAAAATCGTCATTGGAGAAAATTCACCCAACAGTTATGTAGGTAAAAATGTGGGTAAACTTAATATAATTGAATTTGTTTTAAAATAACCATGATTTTAGGTTTGGACTTTGGAATAAAATAAGATTTTATCAGAATAGCCGTTAAATTACATAAAATTACTCGAGACATGTCCGTCTCTAACGGAAGTTGGCTAGTGAATGATTCGGATTACAAAAAATCTAACAGATATAGCCAGCGATTGTCTTCACAAGGGCTGCAACTGCTTCGAAAAAGTCCGTTAAATTCACCGATATAAGGGGAATATTGGATATTTAACATATGAGAATGCCCATGTGACCAAATGAAACTATGAAATGTTTAAACTAAATTGAAATAAATAATTATTGCAAAATTATGGAATCACCTTACATTCATTATAAAACAAACGTGGGTGTGTGTACATCATGGAAGAAAATACTTTTGAAAAATTACAATACATAATACTACAGTTAATTACAATCTTAAAAAATTATTAACTGTACAATGAAGTATGCAACCCTCGCATACACGTTAATTTTTGACAAAACCGAATTCCAGCAATTTTCCAGTCTTCTTGTTGACATATTAATGAACTTGGATTACAAATACATATAAAAATTTTATTAAACTAAATTTAATGAAAATAAATACACTGTAAACAAAAATTAAAATGTTCTTTCGAACTTGACTCCATCCAACTTTAATCTGTCAACATCTATTGTAAATATTTATAATTCAAATTGTAATATTTGATTTCGATCTGTAGGTGTCTTTCTACTGATCAATTTTACTTCCTGAAGAGAAAATTCTGAATGAAGGACTTTCCCAATGTAGAGGTCTTCTACATCATCTGAATATCGTCTGGCTGTTTACTAAGATCCTACTTACGTTATATCCTTTTTTGTTATATACTTTTTATTAATGTAAAATAGATAGAAGTAAGGTTAGTAACGTCACAATTAAACAATATCAATTGATTGAACCATAACAATACATATACATGTATGTACTGACATCGAACGCCAAGCGAACAAATGAATAGGCATATTTAGGTTGTCACGACCTACATACATGTATCACAAAGCATGTAGCCTATAATAAACGATTCATTAGAAACAAGAAGACCTTTAATTTTAAACCACCTTATATATTTGGAATCTATCCTTGTTTTACGACTACTAGTAATGGTGAATATATTTCAAAGTGGATGGCAGGGATGCCACAATGGTTGGCATGTAATTGGCATTTTCACTTTTAAATGGTCTCTAAGTAGAAAGCATAAGTACATATGTGGAAATACAGTAGTAATTATCAAGCTGTAACATAGCACCACTTTACAGCTAGCACTATCTGACCCGGCTGACCTTTAGCACATTTTTTTGTAGTTGTGGCAGACGTCTGACTTAGAGTTTCCAAAAACACTGCAGCCTTTTGCCTTTTTGCATTCAGTCTCATACGTTTTATAAAATTATACTAGCCATTCCAGAATCCCAGTACCTACACAAACCTGTCTAAATCTAACTAGTCTTTGGCTGGCTAATCGAAGTAATCCTTTGGGTTCATTCTTGGCTTGCCTGTCTTCTTGCGTCCAGAGCCTCGCACTCAAACATAATGTGATATCCCGTTTTGATACCAAATTTTCTGTAGTGGCTCTTTCGGTGTACAATATCCTGTTAGGAGACCTGTTACGACACGAAGATGATTCTTACTGAACTGCAGTAGATCTTCAGCCTTCTCTTTTGGTGATCCTTTAACAAAGGTTTTACCATGAATTTGCTTGGTTATATTATTCCAGTATTCTTTGTGTTTTTCTTCGGCCCACCTCTTTACCTGCTTTCGTGCTGTGTTTTTAGACACTCTTAGAAGAGGTACTTGAAGCGAATGATCCTTTTCTTACTAAGTCATCAGCTTTTCGTTTCCTTCGATTGCTGAATGTCCGGGCACCCATAGTGCCACCCACATTCCCAAACCAGTCTTTTTTGTACGGCGGAGTCCACTGGTGCCCTTAGTCCCTTATCACTTGTTTTCATGATTTAAGTTGCACAATGCAATATTGATAAAGCCTCTACTTGAAAAAGTGTAGCATATTTTCCTAGTGACAGGATCATCATTGTATTTCTTACCCCACTGTCAGTACCACTCTACTCCCATTTTCGGTTTTGATCCGTTTGTAAACCAGACCAATTCTCTGAACCCGTAGTTGGATTAATATCAGCTTATCCAATCCTTTTCACCTCGAAATTTCTGTTAAAAACATATATGGAAATCATGTGGTCTGACCTCATTCTCAAAATGATGGACAATATTATTGTCTTGGGACATATAGGAAGATATGGTTGATTTTCGACAGATTCTCATAAGGTGACTTATGCTATATCAATGATTCTAACAAATATAAAGAAGTTATATCTTTTCTACATTCTTGTAGCTGGTTCCAAAGACTCATCCCTGGATTTTCGCAAATTGCACGGTCACCAAATGATCTGATTGAGAAGAAAAGTGCAGTGAACTATAGAGAACGCTCAAAGAGAATCCTTTTCAAGAACATAAGCGATTTTTAAGTACTGCAGCAATCCTTTGACCGGATGACCCGTCCTTGCACTATATTCTAAAAATGGACACCAGTTCCTACGCATTGGGTGTAGGCTTTCTTAGGAGGGAGGGAGCAGATCAGGATCCCTTAGATGCGCTAGTCGTCTTTTAACCCTAGTTGAAATGGACTACACGACGACAGAAAGGGAGGCACTGATCATTATATTCGATGTACAGAGGTTGCATCGGATCACCAATCTCTAAAGTGGTTGATGTCCCTATGATCTCCAGCAGGTCTATTAGCCCGGTGTCTATTACTGCTCCAGTCACTCGATTTGTGTATTGAGCATATACTGGGTCGAATAAATCAGGTTGGTGATATATTATCTTCAGTGCCCATTGACCCAACAGCATGCTAAATTGAATTTTGCTAAGTGGGGGCAACAAAAATTAATTAAAAGGCCCAGAGTTACTTAACATCATCAAATATTCCCAGGTTTAGATGAAGAAGAATTAAAGCAGTGAATTGAGAGAGGACATGTGATGACAAATTGCACACTCTACCAGTAAAACCTAAGAAGCGACGCGGATAAACTGCAGTTGGTTGTTCTTCACCGGTGGTTGCAGAAGCACTAGGAAAATGGCATGACTCCGCACTTGCTTGATACCCTAGCGCCGAAAGAACTGTCAAAAGGACTCAAAGATGCAAAGATATTATTTATGTAGCATGCGACAAGATGTTAAGCGTCATATCAACCAATGTATCGAATGTCGCAGATACAAGGTGTCCAATTTATAGCTCGTGGGTCTGCTTCAGAAACCAGTAATGGCTTAATGGTTGTTGTGTTGCTATGGGCTTACTTGAACATTCATCATTAACAGATGCCGATGAGAGATTGGTGTTTGCTGTGGAGGGTACAGCTACGAAATGGCTTGCACCTAAAGTTGCTGCTGAAGCTTGCGCTAAATGCCTTATCAACCGTGTAATATTGCGTTGTGACCCTCCCTGCCAAATATAAGCAACAAGGGATCCGTTTTTTACTTCGCTGAAAATTGGAAAAAAGCTTGACAGCTAAAGATTCAACTGTCAGTCCAGTTTGCATTGAACAAGACGGTAAACACTACTACCGGTTTTTGCAGTTATTAGTATTTCGGTCGCGAGTTACGGATCTCGGCGGACATTTACAGAGGTTTATAAATTATTGTTATTATTTTCACGTCGTTCTTGAGGTAGGAAGAATATTGTTCCTGAAATTACCCTGCGCCTGAAGACTATCACTGATACGTTAGCGAATGCCCAGAAAGCTTATCTTTATGTTTTTTTTATAAGGTCTTGTGGATTTCACAAATCTTCTATATTTTGTTATTAACATCAAGGTTTTCATTAATTTTACGCTGTTCACAGGCAAATCTACACCAGAATTTCCAAACACTACAATGAATTGCTCCTTTGATGTCAGGTTAAAAACCGACAGCAGATTATCGCTAGCGACTATATCCTTGTAATATTCGCTGTAACAGCGAACATTACAACCGTTTGTTAGTTGATGTGTGCAGTCCTTTACATGTCCTTACCAGTCTGCATTCGACATCCACATTTTCCTTTGATCTTTTTATTTTTACCATGAACAAATTCTCGTATCCATATGTTGACACCCTTTACAAATATTGTTAGTTACGTTTACGAATTTTGAACAAAAGTAAAACAAACTCTTTCTAACTAAACTAAATTAAAAAATGAATGCATAAGTATGGAAAGAAATGAATCACAAAGGTTATTTTAAATTATAATTTAAAAATATAATCTAAAATACCTAATATTTTACATACGCTTTCTTAAAAAGAAATTCTTGGAAAATAGGTCGCATAATTTACAAAAAAGCGGTTGTTAAAGGCAAAGATCATTTGGTTTGTTTATGAAATAAACGATTAAAATCTACACCTGCATTATTCACTATCACGCGATTCTTGTTTGCATTACATTAAAACTCGGTAAGTAAAGCTATTTGAATAACTATTCATTAACGTTATTGAATGGATTTTGTATTCGAAAAGCACACAACTAATGCTAATGTCTCTTTTGTTGCTGTATTATAAATATGTTAACATATAACATAATGAAAGTATTTAAGAAAAATAATATTGTATCCCAAAAATTTTCTTAGAATTTGAGAAAAATGCATTATCTTCAACAAAAATGTAGCGTGGTACCTTTAGAAATTATGTTGGAACTCATATTTTAATTACAACCACTGGTAATTCTTGTTAGGAAACTTTTATAATGTTTTGAATGTTTCACTAGTTTAAATAATAGTTTCAATTATTTCCTGAAACTTTTGTGGACCTTTATCTGCGCATGGCGTTAACATAATTCGGAGCAAAACCGGACAAATTAGATATTTTGTGGTAATAGTTCAGTTAAACAATACGTTTTTTTTATATAGTCTGGCTACAAAATAATCAGGAAAAGCCTTAGTTGCATTAGTAATCGTTATTCAGTCTTCCATGGTTTTAATAATAATAATTAAATTACAAAGATCTAATTCTCGGAATGCAAGCCGAAAAGGTTGCGGTATCTTTGTCGCGCACCGTTAATACCAATATCTTTCGATACGATAGTTCGCTCCGTCGCAGATTACGATGGAATTGCATTAAAGTAGATGTGTTAGAATTACTTTTACGAATTCGTTTTACCTTGGTCATAACTTTTGAGTTGATTGTATACTTCTCGCAGGAAAAATCAGGACACCAGCAATTGAGAATTTTAAAATTTCTTGGGTGTAAATGCAGAGGAATATCTTCCATTAAATCTGGAAGCACATAGCTTACATATAGAATAAACAGATTGGAGTTTCAGTGGTGGCGTTTCCTTTAGAAATAGCGAATATGAAAATACTCGTACAAAAAAAAATACACAACAACAAAAAAGCCTCTTGAATAGACGGTTTCATTTAGAAGTACATATGCTGCGTTTAACTTGTTTGATGTTATGTATAGATAATTATTTTGTAAGAAAGCATATCGTGATGGGATTTTAAAATTATATTACTTGTTAGTGCTGCTTTGATATTAGTTACTTAGTTCGATTTGTTCGCGAGTATTACTTTAGACAACATATCGATCAGCCTCCTTAGTTTCGGGACAATGTGATTGTCATAGATTTATTGTTTACACTATTATTGATGTATTAATTATTATTCTTGTTTAGTATTCCTAAATATTGTAGTGCCATAAAATTTTCCTCTATGTATTAAAAAATTACCAAAAATAGTTTTAAGATTATTTATAAAATTCTTAAAGCAATTAAGTTGGCAAAGAAATTACTTATTTTATTAACCCTCCGTTTATTGTATATTCAAGAAATATATTTAGCTATCGCCCGTGTATAATCCAATATCGTTGTTCTATTTTCTTGAAATATGGCAAACACTTCGTCTGTTTACAAACTGTCTTTATGTAGGCAGCTCCAGGCAGTTGACATGAGAAAGTATTAAATGTATCAAATTCAAAAATAAATATTTTAGTACTAACCGAGATTGACGAACAATATGCTTCCTTACAATGTTTGTTATGTATATAAATGCAAATCTTGTAATAATTGTCAATGCAAGTTATTTTTTTTTTATAAAACAAGTAAATGCTTCATTAATATTTGAAACACAAGTTTGTAAAAGAGCAATTTAATTTGTTGAACTCCACGAGAAAATGATTAATATGTAGCAATGGGTATAGCAATCACTAATTTTCATTTTAAAACTTAAAATAATTCTTTCACTTTTCTAATAACATCTATTCAGAATTGTGTACTTCCTGCAGGTAGCAATAATAATTTGTGGCATATTTTAATCCTTTTAGATTAAAGGATTAGATTAATATTCTCACATATGTTCTAATAAACACGAAATAAGCTAAATATATATTTTTAAATAAAACCGTTGTCTCAATAATCCTTCACATTGCTACAATTTTTTGGGAGACTATTTCTCTGTTTATTTTATTGCATGTATTTTCTTATTGTATTTTATTATCTTGTTTTATACACACTTTTTTCTTTCTATTTATGTTTCTGTTTAAATCTTGAATTGATTCATCCTGTTGAAATGTAGATACCTACCCGAAAGCTTTATTTACACCAAAAAAAAATTAAAAATTCTCAATTACTAGTGTTGTGATTTTTACTGCGAGAAGTGTACATCACTTTTCTTAAAATGGATCCCTATATAACCTGTCAGAATGTATAATTACGTGAAACAGGGAGGTCGACATTAAAGAAAAAAGCAATAGGTAATAATATCACGCTTGTATCTTGAGTATATTCCATATGTAATTTGGGTAATTAAAAAAAAATGTTTAATATTTATTTAGTTTTAAGGCAATCACAGAAATAAGATATCCTCAAACACACTGCAACAGTGCCTTGGAACAAATTTTCTTAACAAACAAATTATCCACCGTTTTCGCAAATTTGGTATTATTAAAATGGTTGTTTCGAATGCAAACATGAAATCTGCTACAGATACCACAACATAATTAGAGATCTTTCACATCAAAATAATTGACAACTTATAATAAGTATAACATACCGATATGGAGAATGCCGGCAAAATTATGTCGGTATTTTTATTTTATTTAGCGCATGCTCTATGCTTGTCGTATCGTTAGTAGTTGTTTGCTGTGGTTTGAATTTCATTATTTCAGGTTAATAACGGAACAGATGCGCATTTAATTTATAGATGTGCTTAATTACACGGTGAGGATCCTGATGGCTCCAGTTTAAATCCTCAGAGTTTCAAGATTAATCTGAAAGCATTTTCCGTTTAATTTGATTTATTTGTAGAATTTGTTTATTATGTACAAATATGTGAATTTAGCATTTATTCTCTTATTTATATTTTCCGTTATTTATTAATTATTACTACTTTTTCTAAGGAAATAGACGTTCGGAATGTGGTGAACAAAGTATCTTTATTATAAATATTTTTTTTTGATTGGAATGGTTTTGACTCGTGTTCGTTTTTGTTTTTTTTTTTAATTTTTGTTAATATATGTATTTAATATTATTTTAATACCCTGACATAAAACATTCAAGATCTTCACGATATATCACTTCATTATGTTACCGCATACTCCAGAAACACTATTAGGTACAAAAAGATCACTTTTACTCCTCTTTTTACACTGGCAGATTTCGGCCTGACGCTGTCATCCGCCATCACACTACTCGCGATGACGACAGGCCCGTTGGCCGCTGAAACGCTGGATACTTCCGGTGCCACGCAGGTGGTCAAGGGCGACGTGTAGTTATCCAAGCCTTGGCATCGCAATCTGTGCTCGCCGAGGCAGGCGCTGTATGCTATCGCGTGCGGTATGTAGCTCTGGTCGAACGTGCCAGCGAACAGGGTGGTAGCAAGCGGTCCTAGCGCGTACACTGGTACATCTTCTCCGCTGTGAGTCGCCCATTGTCTGGGAACGGCGGAGGTGAATACCTGATTTTTGCTCTCCATCGGTGTGGAGACGTTTATCGGTACTGCTCTGGGATTACTGTAACCAGGTCCGTTGGTGTACAAGATAGTCGTGTAAGGTTGACCGTCCACGTCCGAAACCTTATTATCCAGACCTGTAAAGGATAGATTAATGTTAGCGTTGGTCTTATGGGACTCTGAAGCGTTGAAGCCTGAGTAGTTTAATTATTAGTATAATAATAGCTTACCGGAGAGGAAGGGAATAGAGTTTGATTAAAATATGTTTTTTTTTTTCTGGAATACTGGGTTAATAAAAGATAGATATAATAGTATATTATTTTATAAGACGAGAAAATGATACTTTTCATGGCGCGTTGGTGTTTAACAGCCGATCAAACTGAGAGCAAGCCATGGAAAGTTGGCACATTTATACAGCAGCATCTATTTTCAATTGTAAATAAGCGGGTTCGTCAGGCTGCATAAATAATCGAAGATTTGTGGAGCTTCAATTCGCAATTAATTTGTTAAAGATGGTTGAAAGATAGCATTAAATATGTTTCCCTATCGAAGTATCCGCCGCGAAAATACTGGGTTTCCTCATAATCCAAAAATAATTTTCAACAAGATTTTGTCGTGGAAATTCGCTTTAGCACCGAAGAATGATTATTGGAAACGCAAAAGTTATTAAGAAACGGTCTTGCTTTTACGGCCCTCCTCCCTATAATTCATAAATAACTATTTCAACATTTTATTCTGGAGTTAGTAATTATAGATTATAATTTGAATAGATCCACGACAATTCCAAATGCTTCAAAGGAATACACGTTATTGTTTTTCCGAATCTATAAATATACGCACAAGAAATTATCTGTTTACCAGTTCGAAATGGATTTAGTAAGGAGACTCTTAGCAATCACCTGCTTTTGCCGCAATGATAAATATTCGGTTGTATATTCTAAAATAATTCTGAGGCTGCCTTTGCGCGTTTTGTACAGAGGTACAGATTATTCTTGAATTCATTGAAGTAGAAGAAAACATCGTCGGAAACGAGAAAGGATATTAGTTTCATCTACAATCAGTATCAGCTTCTTTTTTATTTATACCATATATATGTATTTGTTAAATTTAATTTAATTTAAATTGAATCGGATCTTCTCAAATGACTTTACGAAAGTGTTAAATCTGCAATTTTGACATTTAGCGTCGGTTAACAGATGAGCTTTCATGTATGTATAGAAGAGAATAGAATAGAATTCTGTTAAGGTTCGTAGCTTGAATAAAATAATAATTTTCCTAATTCTTAAGTAACGCAATCCTACATAGTCAAAAATATTTGAGTAGGTGATCTGCAAAACGCAGTTTTTGTCTTGAGACACATTCCGAGACATTACCAACAAACTATATATAAAACACTGGAATTCCATGTACTTAAAAAACGATCCGCTAGACAGTCGGCCGCCATCTTTGAATGTGGCAAAGTCCCAACAGCGGGATAGTATTTATACTGAATTTTACTTTTCACCAACGTTATTTCCTGTTTTTAATAAAAGATAGCTCATAACGAATTCTCATATTCTCTATACTTAATAATGTTCTGCGAATAAACCCCATTTGTACCGCCATGTTAAGCCTGGTTTAATTTTAAGCGGTGCTTTGAAGGTGATAGTTCATGTCTCATGCATATAGTAAACGTCATTATCTAAACGTCATTTAAAATTAAACCAAGCTTAACGTGTCGGTGCAAACGGCCATAATACTTCCAAATCACAATTAATCCATTATTTTTGATTGTTAATAAGACGACCAAAATAGGATAAAACCTGTAAAAACCATCAAAATTTGCATAATTTTCAATCCTATAATTGCAAAAAGAATTGGGTGTAAGCTTAATTGTTTTAAATACATTATTTTATAAAAGTATTAATTGAAATGGTCAATTTTATCAGTCAATAGTATTCCAGAGTAATGTAAAAAATGGAAACGTCAAACGGGGTATGTGCCAAAGTTACATTTTAGAGCTAATTAAGAAGACTCACTTAAAATAATATATGAATATACCAGAACTGCTTTTAGCACAAGGCTTTAAATTTGCATACAAATTAATGTATGTTTCCTTCTCAAGACATATAACAAGGCATGTATACGATGATTCTAATTCAAAACCTTAATCAGTCAGAAAATGACATTTACTCAAATTGTCGCATTCACAGATGGCGGAAGCCAGGCCGTTTTTCAGTTATCGTGTGCACTCGAAAGCGCGTTCCAGTGTTTTATATATGTAGTTCGTTGGATGTTACAGAACAAGTTCTATAGTCATTACCACACAAGAAGAGAATTTGGAAAAATAATTAATTACTCATTTGGCATTACATGTTATTTTAGGGCATATTAACAAAATTGTTCCATAATCATTATAGATTTAGATATTAATTACCGATGGAACCGCTTCATTTTGGAATTCACATTCCAAAAGTTTGCGTTTTGGTAATCAACATCAAATGCTTTTGCTTAGTTTTTAAGGTGTTTGCATGAAATATCGTTATTTGCGTATATATTTTATAGCTAGAATAAATAAGAATTTCAATTACATAAATAATTTTATATTTCGAATATAGAACAACAAATAAAAAAACATTTTTTTGAAAATGGGCCTAATCCTCTCTCAGCTCGTCCTCGTTTCCCAGTTGTTCCCTGTTTCCATCAATCAGCTCCGCATACTATTTCAATGTAGGATTTTCTCTCCAATTCTCCTGGTAATGTTTGAACAGAGTATTAATGTTTAGCAGTTTAGCCCGCTTTACATTATTATGTAGGTCAATTTCTTGTAATTCTCTATTCGAGGCACAACCCCGTTTGAACTCTTCCAAATCGACATGTTACTACCATAAAATTGTTCAATTGTCCGTTAACTTTTATATTATATTATTATTATATATAGTATTATATAGTATTATAGTTCTTTTTGCTTCTGTAATTCCATTCGCTTACTCTCAGCATTTAAAAAATGCTGAGAGGTCTTTCCAGTTATATAACTTCCAGTCCTTTCTTTAAATTTACTTCTTTCTACTTTCCTACTCCTTCAAAAAATTCCCAGTACTCCTCCTTCCTTAAAATTTCATTCCGTTTTTTGATTATTTTTTTCCAATCCTCCAAATACCCTATTCGTAGGAGGATATGAATGGCCCCTCACTGGGAAAAATAACTCGACCTCTATCATCTGATTAGATGCCTTTTTCATCAGCCAGTAGCATATGCAAATTGAATGAATTTTCATTTTGACCGCCACACCCGTCGGGAAACAATCTCAGTTTTCGGCAATCGGCATCAAATTCATAGGAAGATACGAAATTATACACAGCCGAACTTATTTCATTAACTCTGCGCTTAGCTTGATCTTCAGTCAAACAATAAAAATTTGGTTGTCTTGTCGTAACATTTTTGCTGGTACAAAAAATATATAGCCCTGGTTGCCGTAGATAAAAGCTTCACCTATATTTAGTTTCGAGAGTACTAGAACCTGCTGTAAGTCAAAGCAAAAGGTTGTCGAGTTTTCAGGCATTTCCTTTAAATGCAAATGAAATTGTTTTGCTCTTAAGATATGAGTCTTGCGTTCGGTTGCCTGAATTCACGAGAGATCTACTGAATAAAGTCAGGAAGACAGTCAAAATGATTGTAGATCTGCTGACTGGTCATTGTAGACTGAATAGGCATATGTACAACATAGGCCTGGCGGATGATGCAACCTGCAGATACTGCCAAGAGGAGGAAGAAACACTAGTTCATGTACTGTGTCAGTGTGAAGGCCTGGCGAGGACAAGGTTTCTAGTAATGGGGGAGGAGAACCCTACAGCTAGTAACTACATAAAGAAGCCGCTCTTAAAGATGATAGGCCTAATTAAGAGGGCAAAATTAGAGAGCGTCCGCTAGGAAAAAGGGCATCATAATAGATCTGAAAAGGTCGCGGTGAAACAGGTTCTGGCCTATGAACCTTCCCAATCAAATTCTAATCCAATCTAATCCTGCGTTCGGTTATACATTTATTTTTTTCCTACTCACTTGCAGTATTTCTTATTCTGTTTGCCGAGTGCAAAGACTGCAAACAAAATGTTTTTTTTTGCATATATCTAGCAATTTCTTTTTTTTCTCTCGTCTTTTCTCAAGTAATACTAAAAGTTGCTACGATCCCCGACGTTCTGGTTTCATAGTTTATGGCTTTTGGACAAACATTAAGTGCGAAATTTTTTCATCAATTTTCACTTTGTTCGGGTAAGAGTAAACAAATTGCTGCATTTTAACGTCTTTAAGAAATGGATTTACAGAACTTTTTGCAGTGTTATGTAATTGGACATTTACAAATGATAATAAAATCTTCCGTATCGGGAAGGTGATTGCCATATCTGTAATATTATCAACACATTATTTATAGATACAAAATAACTCATAATCTCAAACCTGATTTTTTTGTCTATACCGCTTAGATTTTCCTTTGGTTCTTTTTCGTGATCCAGTGGATCGTTTTTTGACAACAACAGTATTATCCCGAGCACTACTCATGATTTTTAATCGATAGCATGCGGTTTTGAATAAAAAATTTACAATGCTGCAACATGAAGAAGCAGCTGTCGCTGAAAAATGGCCGTTTAAAGTTCATTTTAAAAAAGTCGCGATTTGATATTCTTCAAACGAACATAGAATTGCGTTTCGAAAATCAATGCTAACTTTATTCTGTATTTTATATCGTAAGAACTGCCTTTTGAATCTCACATGAAGTTTCAGACGATTTGTTTTTGCGTCCATGGGCGGGTATAGGTCCGATTCCATGTCCATTTTAGCCCTCTCACTCAGGTTACACTCTATCATAAGAGTTCGCAATCTGGCTGAGAATTAACTTACTGACTCTGGATTCGTCCAGCCGATGGACCCGAAAGTGCGTCTGCCTCTCCCCGTCCACGGTTGGGCAATTGACAAGAAGATGAGCAGTGAGTTTCCTCCGCACTCCCACACTTCCTGCACAAGGGAAAGTTCACTGGCCCCATGCGGTACGTGTTTATTTAGTTAAAAAATTCCTGTGAATAATCTCAATCTGTCTCTGCTCATAAAGACTGCCATGCGGAATCTTTCTTCATTCGGTTGAAGCCCTAGAGATTTACAGTGTCTAGCGCCAGCGAGTATATTCCAACAGGAGTAGTGCTTAGCAGCAAGCTGGGACCTGACAAACGTTTTGATGCTGCCATATGAGCTACCACACGTCGGTTTTGAACCTACAAATGGCAGCTCGTTGGCGCTCCTTGCTAACGTGTCAGCTATTACATTGCCTCAAGTTTCAGACAATAGAGTGTTCAAATAAGCATAGAACGCCATCTCTATTTCCATTTTTCAATTTTCATGAAAAGTTGCGGTTTGCAGACACCTCATCATTTGTAAGTTATTAGTGAGTACATGTAAGTATGTAAAGTGCATATTGTTATGAACCATTGAAAATTTAAGTGAAGTAGGCACTTGAAAGTTAGATATACCACTTTTTATTTAAAATTGATATGGTTAAAAAAAATTCTTGTAAATCTATATATCTTGTGCGGTATGGAGATTAATTTTGCATACCGTGTTGGCAAAAAGAGTTTTGGGCTGGGCTTTACATGTATGGAGAGTTGTAAATATAAGCTCGATACACGCGGTAAATACATAGATTTTTTTCGACTTCTAACCGAAGAATTTACAACACGATATATCTGAATTTGTATTAGCTGTTAAGTTTTCCATATGTTTGGAATGTGTACCTTATGAAATGAATTTTGTAATTAGCGAGGCAAAAAAATATATCAAAATCGATAATTTTTGTGTATGTAGGCAATGTTTGTGTCCAATACAAAATATTATTTGCTGCAACAGTATCTCTATTTCTTTTATAACTTTTATGTTGCGACGACATTAAAATTTTAACACAAATTTTATGTTGAAATTAGTCTCACAAATGTGCTCAAATTTTGTTCGTATATTTGTTAAACCTACAAACTGTCAGTAGGTACTTTACTCGTATTACGTCCAATATAAATATATATAGGTATATGTAAGCTAATATACTATCACATAACATCTGCTTACATTTTCAAGCAGCAATAAATTTAACTGTTTATAGCCGCCTAAGTACTAAGTACGCAGCAGTTGCTACTGCATTCAAGCGCACAATTACTGGCACTAAACTTGGCAAATTCCGATAAGTATAGGTCAAATGGAGTAAACAACCTCGTCATAAACTACCGCTTGAATAAATCATGACTATGTCTTACGTCCGTTTCCTCATCAATTAGAACTACATTGTGCGATGTAGCTAAAAGAAAAACGAAATAATTACACAAAACGCATAGTGCAACTATACAACTGTAAGGTCGACGTAGTTACTGCTACCAGCGCGATAAAGTTTAATTAAAATGGTGACATTTTCACGACTGTCTTTTATTCCTAGGTCAGTGACCACACATAAATAGAGTTGCTGGTGTAATGTCACTCAGAGAACAACGGCAGTTAAAAAAAAGCGCTAGCGACTATTGTACTGTGCAGCAATTAATGAAACAGGAATAAGAAATCGAATTAAAGGTGTTATATAATTAAAGAAAAAGAGAATAGCATGGAACTGCTTGAAATATAATTAATAGAAACTTATTCATTATAAAATTACTTTAACTAGATAGACATGAAACATGACATCTTTGAGATACACCCTAGTTAAAATCTTTATGTCAATCGTAAGCTCACTGTTCATTATAATAGTCCCTTAATTCAAACATTACACGAATTAGTTATTTTAGATCCATTCCCAAATAACCATTAAGCGTGAGATTAAAATAATAGGGCAAGCGGAAATGTTGTTGTTTTTATAAACTGACAGACATGCTGTGCGTTCTTTATCCCGAAACAACAGCTTTGCGTGATCCAATTTACTTACAAAGTCTCTTCTGCCGTTCTGCTCCTAAACACATCAGAAATCTTTAATGCTATCATTATTTATCAACCACGTAATGACTTTTGAGCTCTTTCATACAAACTTTCAGTATCTTTATTGAAGTTCAGAGCTGTGTGTCCTTAAAATAAGGTATAAAAACATTGGAGTAGTATCTGAATTATAAGAATAATAAGAATTATACATTTACCTATTTGAAGAAAGAACTACGTGTAGAAGCTTTGTTATATGTTCCTTAAGTTTGTATTGATTTGTGCGGTAATTGAAGGTGCACAGAGAACCGTTGCATGAAACCTTGTACTCTTAATTTTATTTTATTTTAATAAATTGCACAACAAGGTTCTTCAATTTAATACAGTAATCGTAATTATTAAAGAATTACATTTGTTAAAGTTAGAGTTGGTTTCAATACATAGTTGCAGTCTCCGCAGTATAGTTTCAAACACTAGGTCCAGTATTCCTGAGAGTGATATAGGAGGGTGACTTAGCGTGCAATGATATTGGACCACCACCACCAATTAATCTATTCGGAAGATATATACTACTATATTTAACTTTGCCTTGGTCTACCGGCAATCAATAACTTATATAAACAAACACGCTTTCCGAAGACGCTGGCCTAACCTTCGAAAGACATTTGCTGTAGATGCCTGCGGTTTGGGTGGTGAGCACGGTACTCTCACATTACCTCGTTCCCACCTCCATTATATACACCAGGTACCTATTAGCATAATCTATAAATAAAAAAAACCCATGTTAAACGAGCAAAAAAAAAAACTAGAACGCGAAAAAAAGGTAGAAGGTAAAACATTAAAATTAACGAAGTAATTACTATTTCGAACCACAACATAAATATCAAGAGGGACACAATTAAATTAATTTCACTATTCACAATACTATCTTGAATACTGCAGTCTCCGTATTGTTGCATTATGTATTTTTTTTTTTAAATAAAACAAAGAAATGTTAAAAACGAGATTATAACGCGAAAGGGTAATATTTCTAGAAAATTTATCTTGAGCCCTACTTCTACACTACTTCATCCTTCTGCTTTCTTTAGCAAGAAGAGCTTAATAACAACGCATATTAACCATTTTTATTAACTAATATTGAAACTTTCGGGACGGAAGATTTTTCAAATTAGATAAATGGCAAAGAAAGTGAGTCGCTCCATGCAGCCCTTTCGCAAATGTAACATAGCGGGTAAGTAATACATCCTATGTACCATCAGACCGCTGTCCAGAGACAGGCATTGCTGGGAATCACTGGTGCAACTAACAGCACAGGGATCGCTTCTTTGGAGACCATTGTGGGTCTACCCCCGCTGGAGCGGGAGGCAATGAATGCGATCCTTAGACTGAAAGCCAACAACCTGTGGCATCCCAACTTCAGGGTGGGAAGGCACACTTATACTACGGGTACGACGCTGGACGGGCCCGTGCTGCAAATGCCCACGGACAGCATAGCACCCGAAATTATATTCACTCAAAAGATGAAAATCTCCATACCGAACAGAGACCAGGCACGTAGTGAGATCACTGCTATTGATAACTGGTTCACGGACGGATCCAAATCGAACCAGGGCACAGGAGCCGGTATTTGTGGGTCCAGCCCTACTCAAAGGATATCCCTAAGCCTGGGGAAGCATACAATAGTCTTCCAGGCAGTGGTATTCGCCTTTGCAGCCTGTGCAGAAATGATTGCAAATGGGGGCTACATGAGGAGGAAAATTAATATAATGACTGACAGCCAAGCTGTCATCAAGGTAGTCTCAAACCCCGTAACTAGGTCAAAATTAGTTAGAAACTGCAAACAATTCCTCAATGCACTAGTTCGAGAATACACGGTGTCTCTGATTTGGGTGCGCGACATAAGGATATAAAGAGCAATGTAATAGCCGACGAACCTTGCCAAGGAGAGCTCTAAAAGAGACATCATTGGCCCAGAGCCCGTATGTGGGATTCAACAAGAAGGGAGATCTAGATCTGGTCAGATAAAGAAAGTACAAAGAAATGGTGTTCGATTAAAGGTCAACTCCAAACCAAAGGGCTAATAGCGGATGGGGATGCTAGATTCTCCGATAACCTACTCAGGCGCAATAAGAAAGAAGCTAAAACCATTACTGGGCTGGTAACTGGACACTGTCCCGTGACAAAGCATTTATACAACACAGGCCGAGTAAGCGAACCGTGGTGCAGAAGATGCGAACTACATGAGGAAACGAGTTTACATGTAATCTGCACATGTGAGGAATTGAAGGTACTCAGGCAGAAATATTTCGGGAGAGATCTATTGAAACTCTCTAAGGTTCTTAAGTTTCCACTGAGCAAGATACTGGGGTTTATAGAGAACACTGAGCTAATCGAGTGGAAGTAAGAGACTTAATAGAGATGGTACAATGAGCACCTAGCTCAAGCGCCCGGACTTTAGGTGCCCACCTTAACTTAATGAATGAATGAATGAATGAATGAATGAACGAATGAATGAATGAAATGAATGTACCACCAGTCTTTCTAAGAGAACTGAAAAAGATGGTAGTGTTTATAGCGAAATACTAGGTGAATGTTTTGGTACAGGGTGAAATCATAAATAATTATGAATCTAAAACGTTTCCACTCAAAAAGGGTACCTCCAGGGATATATCAATGCATACCAATGTTTTGCCATTGCATATTGCCGATATGAGTAGAATTAATCTGTTTGCTGATAGCCACTGCGTTTAGAAGTAAACAACTTTGAGGGTTTGGTATATAGTATAAACGCAAGCCGTACTAGGTTAAGCCAATTAATATCTTTTAACCGTCTATGAACAAATTCAGATAAAACCCAGTGTTTAGAAAAACTATTTTCTCTCAGAAAAACCACACCTACCTGAAGTGTAAGTTATACAATAAGCTACCTGAGGATATTAAATCTGCTGGATTTGATTTTTAGATTTTTTCGGAAGTATCTGTTGAATGAGTCGTGTTGTTCGATTAACATTTACTTAAGATCTTGGTATACGAGCTCAAGTCCTCCTCCCGTTATGGAGCTGCTTTATACACTCTATGTATATGACGTAGTGGAAGTAAGATACGATACATATTATTATTACAATAAACTCGGAAGAAATTATGTACACCAGCGACACATTCTAATTGTACGACCTACAGCATAAAATAGAGCCTATATGTATAGTATGGATAATAGACGGCTTATGCATTCACTGCCGTCTTCGAAATATATAAACACAGATGTGCGGTCTCTGTGTTTTTTTGTAGTAAATTTACTTTAAATGTAAGGAAGAATGCAGTAAGCAAAAATAGAAAAACATTGAACTTATAAAATAGGGAGAAATAAATACATCAAAGGCGCATATATATGCCTGCCGACTTACATCGGTTAACACAATTCGAAATTTTTCAATTACTTACCTTAAATGTAATATTGTATACGAACAGATGTTTTGTTTTCTTTACACATCCCAGCAGCTATTGTTTTCATATCTATTTTTAATTCGCCGCGGCTTCTTCTTTCGATATTAGCGTAATGAATAATTAATAAACATACCATTACTATAACCAATAAAATATATTTCTGTCGAGTGTAGAGCTTTTCGTTCTAATATCTGATATAAAAATCGTGGTTTTGAATGCATCCTCGCCATATCTCTTTCATTATTTAATGTCAAAGAAGGAAGCCGGAGCGAATTAAAAAATGGATATGAAATCATCAGACATCAATTAGATTAAAAAATATAAGCATATTTGGGTAAAGTTGCAGGGAAATTACAATATTTATTAATATCTTGCATACGGGCTGACGGACGCAACTTAATTAATGTGTTCAGTAATACTGAAAAAAGTGTTTCATTCGTGACGGAGATATGCTTTACGGATTTCAGTATAGCTGAATACTTTAAATGTTTTCATGCGATCCATTTTGATACTTTCATTATTACTTGCATACGTATAAAATGAATAAAAGTAATAAACCCATTGATATTGCTATTTATTGTATAATTATCATGCCTTTGGTATAGTTCCTAGTCGTAGTTCAACTGTAAAATGAAAATATCTCTTTAAAACATTTAATAAGACTACCGTTATTCCAAATACTTCAAACGTGAAATAAATTTATTCGTACGCAAAGATTACAAATACATAATAGATGCATTCAACTTCGCACATTAATAAATCCAGCCTAAGCTTTTTTAAAATAACAGAGACAGTACATCTGTGTTTATATACATATTTCAAAGGGGCCAATTAATGCATAGATCCGTCTACTATCCACGCTAAAGATAGAGGCTCTATTTTACCCTTTAGGTCGTACAATTAGAATGTGTCGCTGGTGTACATATATACTTAATGTATTAGATTTGATCTTACAATTGCGTTATCTCAGATTTCAATAAAGTTTCAGACGCCAAACGTAACTATACCTTTGTGCAATACAATCCGAAATCAATATGTATCTCCTATTAACGTAGAGGATAGTATCGAAACAAGATCCGAATGTCACATGAGGAGTTCGAAAAGGACTATACAATACAGGACAGATACAATAATACAAATTACGACATATCGAAGAGCGGATGTCAACTAGGACCGCTTTCTTGTGGGAATGAAAGTAAAAAACATAAGAGTAGAGAGAAAACAAAGAACAAAAAAGCAGAAATAAAATATAATATGGAGGATTCAAAGAACATGGCTGTAGCAAGGAAGTATAGGCAGGAAATATTAGATAAACTTAACGAAGTAGGGGATACCGATAACGTGGAAAGTAAATGGAAAAAAAAACTAGAGAAGAGTATAAAGGAGACAACAGAAAGATATTTAACAAAACAGAAGGATAAAAATGAAAAAGAATGGCTGGATCGAGAGTGTAAATTTCAGGATCAACGAAAAAAGGTTGAAAGATTATGTAGACAACGGAAAAACAAGCTACAGAGAATAGGATAAAGGCCATGGAAGAGAAATATGAAAAAAAGAAATAAGAAGCTTTTATAAGGATGCCGACGAAATTCGAAAAGGTTACAAGGCGAGAACACTATAAAAACAAAGAAGGAAATTTAATCTACGACGAGAAGGAGGCAGCTGATAGATGGAAAGAATATTTTGAAGAGTTGTTAAACGAATTCGCAACAGAAAATGGAAGCAATCCTTGCTCAAGCATAATAAGGCCATTGTACGAAGATGAAGAACCGACTAGAGAAGAAATAGACAACATTATAAATACATTGAAAAACAATGAAGGTTCTGGCCAAAACGGAGTCACTGCAGAAAGCATTAAATATAGTGGTGTGATGGTAAGAGAAAAAATTTATAAATTAATAAAAGATATTTGGTCTCAAGAAAAAAATGTCACACACTTGGAACAAGGCTCTGATATTACCAATAGGTATATAAAAAGGGCTATAAAATCGATTGCGCCAATTACAGACAGATTGATTTGTTGAATGTCATTTATAAGATATTACCAACATGGATTAAGAGAAAAATGGAATTAAAAACAGAAAAGCTGATTGGAGACTATCAAACAGGGTTCAGGAAAAGGATGTCAACAACGGATTAAATTTTCACGTCAAAACAAGCCTTAAATCGCGTTTTGAATATGAAATACCTATATACATGCTGTTTGCGCATTTTGAAAAGGCATACTACCCTATGCGTAGGGGGAAGTAATAAAGGCCCTGGAAATGCTACAATTTCCACGAAAACTGATAAGATTAACGGATATAACAAACATACAACAAGAGGGTATGTGCTCTCCAATACTGAATGGGAGTACATCTACTGAATTTGAAGTAAAGACCGGAGTAATACAAATGGATCCTTTGTCAACTCTTATTATTTAACGTAGTTTTGAACGACATAATATGTGACAGTAGAATCAATACCAAGGAATCATTATTTACGAAGAGTCAACACTGCTTAGCCTACGTGGATGAAGTTGTATTGATTACCAGAAGGAAAGATGACTTAATGGAGGTGACCAAGCGACTAATAACCGCAGCCAGGAGGAGAGGACTACGAGTAAATAGAAATAAGAGCAATTATATGCAATTAAAAGTAAATCATAACAGAAAAAAAAAGAAAAAGGATTACAAGTTAAGATTAACTAAGAGGGAGATGTGGAATTTAAAGTGTTGTATATCTGCGAAGATTGATAAGCAAAAAATGTAACGAGCAAGTAAGAGTTATATTTAAGGATAATGAAAAGCAATCGATGCGCCAGCGAACTGCATAACATATTAAAGTCGAAGGAAATGTCTATAAAAACAAAAATAAGGTTATACAAAACAGTCAAGCCAACTTTATTATACGGAGCGGAGACATGCACGATGAACACTAAATCACAAATAAACATAGAAACATGCCCAAGAAAAACATCACGTCGAATTTTTGAAGGGAAACGTAGGGAGGAAGGATGGAAGAAACGGACGAATAAGGAAGTATATGATTTATTTGGTGAACCCAAAATCAGTGATGTGGTCAAGGCTAGAAGATAACAATGGGTAGGTCACTAGGAAAGGAATAGAAGAAGAAAGGATAGTAAAAATAATAAGATGGAGAGAACCGGAAGGCAAAAAGAAGAAAGGGGAACCAATGAGAAAATGGAGGGGAACCATTTTTAAGGATTTAAAAGAGAAGCATATAACAAACTGGAGAAACAAGGCGAGAAGCAGGGAGCAGTGGAATTCTTTTACACAACTATGGGGCAAAAAGGCCTATTTAAAGCTTATATATGTATTATATTCGGAAAACCTATTTTAAAAACTAGGTAGTCGTCGTTTATCAAAGGTCTGTTATCAAAGAACATTTATAGCGAAATATCCGCCTTACAATGATTGAGTACGGAAATTGAACGGGATGTCTATAAAAAAGAGCAGTAGCTTCGGGATCATTGCTTGTATAGCTCTAGTAAGGAATTGTTTACATCCTTAAATTAAAATCAAAAACAAAATAAAATAAATTGCGTCTTTTACTTTAAGTTGCACGTTTATTTTTTTTTTACGAAATATTTGCTAATTTATCTTCATTTCTACTGAGATTTGCAGAATTGCAACTACTCGGTAAACTAAATGACGTAACGCGGTTAAGGCTAAAAACGGTACTTAAGCCGACGATAAATGTAGACATTAAAATAGAGCTTTAGAAGACTTTCAGATTCGCCGCCAGCGACAGAAATTGAATACGCCAGAACTTAAATTATAAACAAACAGAGCTCGCCTCGGGATTTCGTAATTTGGTGAGATATATCGTTGCTGCGAAACGTCTCCCCCTTTCTCTGTTGGCGTAAAGTATTTTTAATATATCCGCACTCCTAATGTACACACCGACATATACACAGGGATATTTCAGAAAGGAACCGACGCGTCGTATAAAATTTCGCTCAAAGTTTAGAAAGTTGCCCCTGGCGCAGGCTCTATATCCGCTGGGTGAGGATATTCTTCCCGCAAGTTTGTATAAATTTCTCCTTAAACGTGAGAAGCACAAACGAATACTTGAATTTAACATCAAGTAATTGCGTAATAAAGAGAAACCGTCGGGATGTCAAAGTATTAAGTTTCCCATGTACATTTTGCAGGCAGTTGATGTTAGGTCGTATTACGTTATACTGGAGCCTTGAAGCACAGACAAAAGAACATAATGTAAAGTTAATCAGCAAGTAATCAACAAGTTGAGTAAGAAGGGAATTATCTAAACTCTGAAAAGCGGTTGACTATCTTGCATTTTGCTTGACGTTAAGAAAGATTACTATGTGATGATTGGTTACTATGAAGCAATTTGCTATTTCATACCAGCTAACTACGGCTAGCAGTGCGTAGCAGTTAATTAACATGGAAAAAGCTGTTACTTTCTGTAGCAATTCTCTAGCGTACCAGACAAAGCAAGAGTCGTCGAGCACCAAGAGGAATACAAATTACTTTGTATAACGTTATGAACACTACGCTTCAAAAACTGATTCTGCGCTATATTTACATAGATAACAGAATACTAAACAGCTGCTTTAGTTTATCTGCCCATTGCGTAGGTCTTTGAAATGAATAACGGCCGTTTGCACCGTCTGTGATTAAGTTATAATTAAAACTTAATCATAATTAAAGTTTAAATTCCCTTGCACCGACTGCTTAACTAATAATTAAATCCTTAATTCGTGATTATCTTTAATCAGTACCCAAGGTACGAATTAACTCATAATTAAAGTTGGCGTCTTTGTTTACATCGTGTTTGTAGGCGATTATAGGTTATGTTATGCGGTTATTCATGGATCTATAATACATCCATGCGGTTATTGGTTATAATACAAATATCTGTGACTGTAAATTGAAATAGTTAGCTAATTAAAGTGTTCACTTTGAAGATTAGGACAAGGAATAGCGGCATGCAAGAAGTGTATATTTGGCTGAGTTTTAGAAAGTCCAAGGTAAATCAAAAATTAATTCCCGAAATAAAAACTAAGAATAAATGTATTTCAGGATTACTCGTGGTTTCAGGTGGGAATGACCCAGAGATATTTCGTAATAGGAAAGGATATCTTTCTATAAGTTCACAATTTTTATATGATGCTAATTTAAAAATAATGGATATCGTAGTACGATGGCCAGGGAATACACACTTTAACGATCCAATCTTTTCCATAAGCGACAGTGGATATGCTTCAAAACCATATTTATTGACCCCACTGTTAAATTCTGAGGCAGTTGTGAAAAATCGTTATAATGAAAGCCATATTACACGACGGAATGTCATTGAAAGCATGTTTCTAAGAAGAATGTTTTCCAATACTGCCATATGGTTGTCGCTTAAAGCTGGATATCTTTATGGCAGTAATAGTTGGTACCTCAGTATTGTACTATATAGCCATAAATGTGGGTGAAGAGGAAATCAATGAAGAAAAATTAAATCAAGAAATTTTAAATGGACAACTTAACTTCATGAGATTAATTATGACGCTGTTAATGATGTACCTGCTGCGACACAGGCATTACTAATTAATGATTATTTCAACAATCTGTAATTCATTGCTATATAGAAATTAACTTTTGAACATTTTTTGTATTTGTTTTCTTTGGCTTTTATATAAACGAAATATATTTTATTTGCTCTAAATGTATTATCACTTTGATTTTTTTTAAAGAAATATTGTATATGTAATTAATCATTTTTTATTAAATAAAAGCAACAAAATATATAAGGAAATAATGGCAATTATGATGGAACAGTGTTCCCAATGTAAATACAATTTTTGACTAAAAACTAAAATTAACGCAGTACCAACCTATATTTCTGTCGCAAACTTTTTGATTAACTAATCATTAATTAAATTTATTCGGTGCAATCCTATTCATATTTAGTTCGTAATTAAATTTAATCTTTGATTAGTTAATTAAAATGTTAATGACAGACGGTGCAAACGGCCGTGAGAGTTTCATACGTTTTGAGTGTTGATTTCAGTAACGACAATACGTACTGCTGTGTATAAATTGAAATAAATAAAAAAATGCCACAATGATTTTAAAATGAAAAAGAAAAAAAAACATTAGCTAGCCTAACGGAAAGAGTAATTAGTTTCAAATTAAATAACCGATTTTTTTCAAATTGTGTTCAACTATGGTAACTGTCTTTTTTTCCGATGCCATAATGATGATTAGGAGGAAAATTTGGATCAGCATGGGTCATTGACCAGTAAACTGGATGCTTAGAGTGTATCTACTCCACCTAAAAAAAAAAAAACTAATGAGAAAAGTAGAGGAGAGATAAACTAAATATTAAGAAAATCTCTAAGGAATGAGACAAGTTTAAATACTTCTGGGAATTCGCAACCAGAGGAGATCCATATAATTCATTAACCTAGGTAAAAACTATATTGGCATATTAAGACAGATCCTATCAGGCCATTGTAAACTGAGATTCAATCTGGGGTCTTCTTATACCCTGGCTTCAAAGAGAAGTAAGATTTACGGCCACTTGCAAAGCTACAAGAATAAGGGACACAAGGAACCTTTTGTGTCCCAGCGTATTGCACCCTTATGCTATATATGCATATTAAGTATACGATTTAAAATAATGAGGCAATCCCCTTTACTGACAGTTATTCGATTTGTAATAAAATCATCAAATGCTCAAGTGTTACTTTATTTTCTGTTGCACAAGCATAAAGTATAAATGTAGCGGATATCATATTTTTACAGTATCGCACAAATTTTATTAAATAGTAAATTCTAAAAATGCATCAAGATTTGCAACCACTATTTCTACCGGAATACATGTTTATAACCAGTAATATGAAAATTTACTGCTAGCACTAAAATATGCAAATTTTCTTGCAATATATGCGTAATAAACATACCGCAGTAACTTTAGTGCATCTGATGTAAAACTTTTTTATGACTTTACTATCGTCTGCGAGAGACTTGGTATTAAGAAATATTATATACATATACCGTGCTAGCAATTTTTTGGTGACGTCATGAGATATAAAGAGAGATTGTAGTATCGTGACAGGGAAGATGAATTGTCTGGAATAAATTAAATTCGTACAACGTGGAGCGATCGAACACTTTGTAAGTTCATTCCATGAAATATATTAATTTGCCGTCTATATCAAGCAAGCGATGTTCTATGCATATGAAGCCCCACCCAGCATATACGTTCGCCAGCAGAGTATGCTTTCCGTATATATGAAATTGTTGGGGCAACTTTTTGAAGTTTCGTGACACAACCTTATGCCTACCAGCCTACTTCAAAATTCCCTTTTAGTCAGCTATACCTACACGCAAAACCAAATTATATTTAAGAGGGAATCCGTTGAAGAATATGAACTTTGATTAAATATTTATATCTAAATGGATGTTACGTCTGGGGTAGGAATCACTATTAGTGGTACCACCAAACGCTTGATAAGATAAAGACTTTTTTTCTGTGAGGGATGACCAAAAAGATTTTCTTTTAAAAAAGCGAATATGGAATCAGATACGCAGGGATCCTTTGAATTATCCCTCTTTAGCAAATCCTATTCATTTTTATTTAAAAAGTAACCAACTGCTCTTAGGCAGCTGGCTGCCAGTATTTGAGTTTTGTGATTTCTTTTCCAGTTATTTCAAAATGATATATGTGTTGTACTGTTCAGTATTTGTTCGTGCTTTACAGAGGAGGTATTTAAGACCTCATAGTATGAATCAAGAGCAATTGAATAGAATGAAACTTTAATATTAATTTAGTTCTATCAGTCAAATTAGCTAAAGTCTTCTTTCGACCCAATTATATAAAAAAGGCAGCATTCGTAATTACGCAATATTGGTCCTTGTTTGAACAAAGGAAAATATCAGGTTTGCTGCGTTTCATTTTTCAATCAGGATATTTATTCGTAATATGTACTATTCGCGTCATCTGTTGGTCAATTCTTGAATTATATATAATTCTCAAATCACAGCGTTTGTTTTCGATAGGTTACTGCCCGTCCAACGGGGTAGTACTTTCTCTTTCTATCAAGGGATTTGGTTAGAATTTTCCAGTAGAATCGAGATTTGATCGCGTGTGAGCCGTTGCTGATCTCCAATAAGTGTTGTTAACGTTTTATACGCAACTTTTGAGTTTTGAAGAGGCTTTAGTTCGGAGTTTGGTATTAAGCGCATTTGCTATAGGCAGGATTTTATGTTTTCAATGCATTTTCGACGTTACACGTTTTCCTTCAAGGGATTTTTTGTCGGAACTAGCAACGGTAAGCATGCCGCTATGCCGTGCATATTACTTTTTCACATTTTTTCTATTTTTGGAGCTCGATTCTTAGATTCCTCCGTCGGGGTAGATACAATTTTGCGATCCTTGTATATTTACATGTATCTCAATCGAATTTTCCAACGAAGAAGATTGATCTTTCACGTGATTGTTAGCATACCCACTTGCTGCACACATTTCTCCCGGTGTCTGCATACTTTTTTCTTTGAAATTTAGAACAATAAATTATTGGAGATCACCCTCTACTTAGGGAGATATCCGCCTTTATTGACCTGTTACATCTTGGGCCTGGACGTAGTTCCACACAGTTGCAAACCATCGGCAAGCTCTGTCAAACATCTCTTTGTTGGAACATAGTTACGTTAGAATTCTGGTATTGGCTTACCCGATCGAACCCAACAATAACTCAAACAGGCGTATTTTTGTTTTTTTATTTAGTAAATTTCTTTAGTTATTACATTAAATTTCAATATTTACTAAATCAATAGTTCACGGTTTAGATTCTTTATCATTTTAATTCATTTATAGGATCTTTAGTAAAGTTACACTGTTAACCTAGGTAGTGTTACTCGCTTCAATTACAGACATAAATTTAAGCATTCTTAACAATAGATAAATCAAAGCTTTACAGTTATTATCATATTATATAGCTCATATACAATAAAATTGTTACGATCATTTGTACAAGTATCTCATCTATCTCTATTTTAGTTTAAACCGTAATAATCAGCAGTCTTACCCACTAATACATTTGTTT
Organism: Protaetia brevitarsis; assembly: GCA_004143645.1. Lineage (NCBI taxonomy): Eukaryota > Metazoa > Arthropoda > Insecta > Coleoptera > Scarabaeidae > Protaetia > Protaetia brevitarsis. Next base: position 755,741 of record RXPK01000063.1, read on the forward strand.
GACTGAACGCACTGCTGCGATATTTTATGTATTTTAGTGAAACATTCAATTTGGTAACAGCGCCATTTACAATTTTACTACTAGAGCTAAGTCAATTCAATTTATTCTCTTCTTTTATGTTCTTTTTGTAGGGTTTTGATTAAAATTTGAGGTATATCTTAACTTAGATACTTTTTTTTAATACTTAGATATTTATTTAATATTTTCACCTCGATTTTCATATAATTTTAATTTTCATGTTTAACTTTTATGCACTTTTGAATTATCGTACTGAATTGTGGTAAATATATGCTTTGTCGTTTTTTATTGCCGATATTCACGATTATACAACACCTAAGCAAGCCTTATCGTGTTTCAATTTCGTTTATTTCTCGTGATTTCCTCTTTTAACATCCCGCAGTTTATGTGAAGTACCTTGCATGTGTTTTTAAACAGCGGTGTCGTTTTGCCATCCCTTCCAACCACCCCGTCTGCACTGCAGCTAATAGGGTCACCATAAGCGAGGTCTACGGTAAGCCAGACTTAGGATGGAAATCAGAGTTTTTTGCGTTTTGGAACCGATTTGCTAAGAAAGGCGTGACAGGTTATCCAAAACAGATGGGGAAAAAATTTTGCCCGCTATGAAAAAAGTTGTCTGTCACGAGAGCAATTTTCTTAGTCCATCCCTGTTTCCAAAAGAGTTGTGGACAAAAGAGTAAACAACGTAACGTCTGGTCATTTATTTGCTCAACTATAAACATCTGCAATGGATATATGGTAACCTCGTAGAATAGTAGAATAGTAATGTCATTTAGTCACGATAAGCACTGTAATCGAAGCATTTAGAACGCTTATTTTTTAAAGTTTGTAAAGCATGTTCTGCAGTTACTAACCAAAGCCTGCCAGAGTTATGTAGCTACTTGCCAGTTACACCGCGTTTGGTTACATCACTAGATATATTTTACCGAGTTGAGCAACGTTTTTTGTTTATGGAAGTCGCCTGATGTGGAGTTTCCGAAACCAGGCTGTTTGTATTTAAACTTCTATTTCTTTTCCACATTAAATCGTAGTAGCCATTTTAAAGTCCTGGTGCTCTGTACTATTTTATAGAATCAACAATGTCATACAGGGGGAGGTATGGACGCACACATGTAGATTTGAAGAAACAAAAAAAAAAAATCATCTATTTCGGCCGATGCGGCGTGCATTATTTCTGGTATATTACCAGTAGATTTATTTCGTAAGGGCGCGAATAAAATAGGGTATTTGCGGAGAATGAAGAAGAAGAAGATTTATGTAGAATTGGTCAGGTTAATGATTCGCATTGTGAATGCAGTGGGGAGATTCAGCAGGGCATGTTTTATTTGATTGTCTATTCACTGATGAGTGGCGGTCGCATACGGAAGCAAGGGCATCAGTTAGGCGGTTAAATTGGACGCGACGCGAAACATATTAGAAATAGCGGGTCGGACGGATAGTGGAATTTTTTAGTAATGCTGCTAAAGAATTAGGTAAGTTGTGGAATGGTGTTTACATCGTTGGTAGGGTAGTACGTATTTGAAAATAAATACTTCATACCGTTCAGAGGTCTAAATTTGTATTAAATTATAGCCACTAGCATAGTAGGGGGGTGCAAATTAAATATCTAAAATGTAAATCTAATTTAATTACTATTGTTTAGAATAATTAGGATTAATATTATTGTTAAATGTTACAGTAGGTACTGCTGTTATTTTATTTGATTTCCGTTCATTATAATGGTCCATCTTTTCGCTGATGGAGAAGACAGTTTTATGATCTACGAGCAGTCTGAGAACCTGGAGACGGCACAGCTATCGATATTGAAAGGACATGGAAGCTGCTTCTTCCCATCCGTAACTTGGGGCTGCTTCCCAGCTCCTGCTCCCAGATCAAGGTTTTTTCCATGGTCTTCCCTTGCCCCTAAGTGAATGCTGAGAAATAATTGACGGCGTTCAATGGGCGCAATCATAATAACAACTGATAGCTGACCGATTTATTATATCTTTGTTGTTATTATTAGTAATCATAACGAATCATAATCATTTAGTTAGAGCAGGAACATCTCAATTGTTATGGAATCCATATAGTACTTACAAGGGAATCTCGCGAACTGTAAATCGCAGATTTGTTTTTTTTTTCTGAATAACTTTTAAACGGTAAGAGATAGAAAAAAAGTTTCAATAGTGGACTTGTACCGTTTAGTCAGCCCTTTTAATTGGTATAGATATTTATATACAGCGTGTTCCAATAAACGTGGAATGACGTATGTTGTGCTTATTTTATCGAATTTCAGAAATCGGTTATAAGGCCTTAGAATTGGTAGCCTCATATTCTACCTTTAGGTAGAACGCGGAGTTTAGCTTTTCATAAATAAAGTATGCTATTCTATATAAATCTCTGGGCCCTGTTTAAAAAAAAAAACTGTTATGAAACGTTCATCCGTCTACACATAATTCGACTTTTGTAGTTACTTTACTTTGTTACATCAAAATATGAATAAAACTGTGCATTACGCGAGTTGCTCGTCTAGGGCTCTTCATTTTTCGGCATAACACATTTGCCACGTGATTTTCACATAAAAATATTTAAGAACTAAACATCAATAAAGCTTTAAGGAATATGTTTGCTTTCGAAAACTCATTTCACCCTCGAGAATACAATTGGTATTGGTCGCCAGTCGTTATCCGAAAAGTAATTTCCAATATTCCCAGATAGTCACGTATCGCATTATTTCAAAACGTTTTATATTTTTGTATTGCCGCAGGGAAAGCGATTCCTATAAAATATTTGTGTTAGATAAATAGCAGAGAGCCATAAAAACATATACCAGGTCGTGGCGAAGTTATATTTATTATGCATGTGTTGAAACGTAATTTTCTTGGCGGTGGTATAAAAATGGCATATTTAGTCCAATAGCTTCATGTGAGAAATGGAAATTCGCAAGACGATTGCACTCCTTGCCTGGCTTACGATGCCATTATTGCATATTGGGGTTGGAATTGCACATAAAAAGATATTGTAGTCAAAGAAACAATGAAATTTGTGAAAATATTCAATTTCCAGTCTCAAATTCTTTCATTTTTATCTTGGAAGTAGATGTTACCTAATAATTGAATAATTTTCTTAAATGACGACTAGTTAGAAGCACATTCGGGGCAATTTGGCGCAATCCATTTACCTTGACCTGATTACTTACCGAGTATAGGATGTCCTCTCGGTGTTGCCTGCCCACCGAACGTAAACACATGTGAATGGTCGGCAGTTAACACAAGCAGCGTCTCGGTCCGGTTGACCAGCGCAAGAGCCGCTAGGAGAGCAGTTTCTAATGCCAAAGTTTCGTCTAGGGCCCTGTAAGCGTTGTTATAGTGATGCGCGTGGTCGATTCTGCCACCTGGAATGAAAATTAACCGCAATTAGGTTAATGCAATGCAAATATGTCCCGAGCGGTCGAAGCCAGCAAAGTGTACCTGATGGTAAAGTCATGTAACTCGATGAAATAATAGATAAAAATCAGTTCGTTTGAAGATATTTCATGACTACGTTCAACATTAGTTTCCAATTAATTTATTATAACTGTATCTATTAATAAACATGTTGTCCGACATAAATGGACACATAAAAATATAGTAAACACAAAAAATCGTTGACAACCAGGAGAGAGGCCTAAAGGCTCTATTCCAATAAGCCATTGAAAAGTGCCCTTAAAGCTATCGCATTGAAATTAAAGTAAATGAGTACAACTGTCACACATACTGTAAATACCAAAAAATAACTCAATAGATGCCACCCCATTCGAGATATTAGCATAAGAGTGAAAAATTCAATATTTTTTTCCTCAGGAATTGCTTAAGCTATTACGTTCAAAAAAAAAAATATCTAAGTAAACATGATTATGGGCATTCTATAAAAAATCAAGGACTAATTCCATTTACTCAGTTCAAAGTTATCATTATTTTCCTCTTTGTAAGGGTGTTTTTTTAGTTTGGTTTAAGGTACCATTATCATTTGGCATATTAGATTGTATACATTGGGTTATAGATTATTTTAAGGTTAAAATAATTATTCATCGATCGGATTCAGGACTATGTATATGTACATTTCAGTCCTAGTATCTATAAAAGCATCAACATATAAAAAAGAATATTGTAACAATGAAATAATATTTAATTCCGTACACGCTGTTCGAAGTTATGGGTGTTTTCTCCCATTGACAGATGTTTTTTCAAGGTGGATTTAAGAATTCAACTTGATTTTTTGTTACTTACAGATGTGTGCATTCTCTGTGCCAGGGAAACTAGGCAAGAAACCGCATGAAAGTACGACCAAATTTATTCGCTCACGCTACCGCATCCGGGGCAGCCGATGCGCCAGCTTTGGGGAGCCAGGGCGCTGGTGAAAAATTGGCTACTGGCCGAACAGTCAAATTTGCAACACCGAAATCGGTATCGCTGCGTGGAATGTACGAACTGCACATCATGTCGGACAAAAAGAACTCATCGCCATGGAATTATCTAAGTATAAAATTTCGATCGCCGCATTATTCGAACTGCGTCTTACTGGATCCGGGACAATGGTCATTCACCCACCCGCTATCGACGCTATATCGCATACGATGACGCTATTCTACAACGGTGGCGAAAAACGAGAAGCTGGTGTTGGATTTATGGTGGGCGCTCAGGCTGCCAGTAGTATAATCGCTTTCCAACCAATATCGGATCGGCTGGCAGTCCTCACAGTCAACGGCACGATCAAGACCAACATCATATCCATCTACGCTCCAACCGAGACCAGCGCAGACCCGGCCAAGGATGATTTCTACAACCAACTTCAACATGCGCTGGACTCAAGCAAACAGACCGAGGTGATTATCTTGGCCGGAGACTTTAATGCTCATATTGGAACGGACATATCTGGCTGGGAAGAAACGATGGGAAAATTCGGCCTTGGGTAAATCAATGACAATGGACTGCGTCTCTTGTCTTTTGCAGCATTCAACAACTTGATCGTCGGGAACAGTCATTTCCAACATCCCCTGAAACATCAACTCACCTGGCGAAATCCATCGGGCAAAGACTCGGCAGTTTTGGATTACATTGTAATCAACTCCCGGTTTCGTTCATCGCTGAGAGACGTCCGTGCCATGAGGGGACCCGAGTGTGGATCTGATCATTACCTCGTCCGGGTCAAGATTCAGCTTAAGCTCCAACGGGCGAAGAAAACGCTACCGCCACCAGCCAGATTGGATTGGAGTCATCTGATGACCCGAAAACGGGAGTTCCTGATCGCCTTATCAAACCGTTTCGCAGCTCTGGCCCAAATCTGAGGATGTCGATGAAGAACAAAAGCAGATTTCAGGTGCTATCTTGGAATGTGCCAAACCTCTGTGTCTTCCCGTCCGCCGAAGAACACAGTCATGGATATCGGACAAGTGCCTAGATCTGGTGGACAAACGGAAGAAGGCAAAACTGGTTGACCACGACCTTTACCGGCAGCTCAGTCGTGAAGTCCGCCGAAAGATGAAAGCGGAAAGAGAGGCATACTAGGATCTGGTGGCATCTGATCTTGAAGAAGCAGCATCCAAGAACAAATACCGCACCCTATACCGTACCCTCAGAGGACTGAGCGGAAAGACCAAGTCGACCAATGACAACATCAAGAAAACGGATGGAAATTTTGTGCGATCACCTTCCGAACGCCTGGAACGGTGGAGAGGCTTTTTTGAAGAACTGCTTAATCACGATCCGCCTCAGGGACCGCCGGCAGCTCCATTGCCCGTCGATCCTCCTGAAATGCCGATGGCCGATGACGAGCCCACGCCTGTGGAAGTGAAGGCAGCCATACGATCGCTGAAGAACGGCAAAGCAGCGGGAGCGGATCAGATTACTGCAGAAGCGATTAAAGCTGGAGGAAATACCTTGCTACATCGCCTTCACTCACTCCTCCGAACTATCTGGCGTACAGAACAAGTTCCAAACGCATGGAAGAAAGCCATTATCGTGCCCATCCATAAGAAAGGCGACAATCGGAATGCAAGAACTATTGCGGCATCAGTCTTCTCTCCATCGTTGGCAAAGTTTTCATGAAGATCATTCAGTCGAGGCTACAAAAACTTCGAGAACAGACCAGCCGAGAGGAGCAGGCCGGATTCAAACCAGGGCGAGGATGCTGCGATCAAATTTTTGCTCTTCGAGAACTAATGGAGGACCGAATCCGGTATGGGCAGCGAACAGTTATTGTATTCATCGCCTTCAAATCTGAGTTCGACTGTGTGCACTGGCCTGCATTATGGAGAACATTGGAGATTGAATACGTGCCCCAAAAAGTCGTCACACTCCTTCGAACAGCATACAACGGTTCAACCAGCCAGGTGCGAATCCGGAACGATCTATCTGAGGAGTTTACTATCCAGACTGGAGTCCGACAAGGCGACGTGGCCTCTCCACTACTCTTTAACATCGTAGTCGACGCTATTATGAGAAAAACATTCGAGGACAGACGTGGAGTACAGTTCGACATCGATCACTCAGTGACCGACCTCATGTTCGCCGACGATAGCGCCTTTTTCACAGACAACGACGCCGACGCAACGGACACTCTTTATGATATTGCTCGCATCGCTCAATCGTACGGCTTGAAAATCAATGTGGACAAGACGAAGGTGCTGACAACGGATGGATCGCAGACCACCGTTCACCTCGACGGTGTGCAGATCGAACAAGTGCAGGAGTTCAAATACCTTGGGTCACTGGTTCAGTATGAAAGCGGCTTCTACAGCAGAGATCCACAGAAGGATTGGACAGGCAGCCGCGGCGTTTGCCTATCTCAAATGGTGCCTGTGGAGGAAGATTAACATCTCCATGAAGACCAAAATTCGCCTCTTTCGGACGCTGATTTTGCCAATTCTCCTCTATGGATCAGAAACATGGACCCTGCTTAAACTGGATTTGGACAAACTCGAGATATTCTAAATGCGATGTCTGTGACAGATCCTGGGAATTTCATTGCACGATCGCATTACCAACGTAACCATTCGGACAATCTGTCAACAACAACCAGCCATCGGTGAAGTGATCCTGCAACGACGATTGAGGTGGTTTGGCCACGTCTGCAGAATGGGCGCAAACCGAATACCACAAAGACTTCTCTGGAAACAGCGACCCGTCCAGTGGAAAGTACAACGCACCGCGCCAATGAAAACGTGGACAAAACAAGTGGAAGACGACTTGAAGAACCGGCGTCTCGACCTCAATCAAGCTAGGACCACCGCCATGGACTGGAAAGCGTGGAGAGCGATCATAGATTTACAAGTCCGAAATCCTGCGGCACCTACAGCAGCGTACTGGTTGCGTGGGCAACCTCCGCCAGTCGCCAGCTAAGGATCATAGATAGATAGATAGATAGATAGATAGATAGATAGATAGATAGATAGATAGATAGATAGATAATGGTGAACAGCCAAATATATATATATACATTTGTCGTATTTCTTTAGTCAATGTTAATCAATGAGTTTGGAGACTGTTGGTTAATGTAATTCCCTTATGTAGAATAAACAGTAGCACTGAAGAAAGTTAGTTAAAATAGGTTCTCACATACGTGTATTAATCGCGGTGGTTTGCTAATAAAAATATCTGGAAGAAAAAATAATAAATATAGCAACAGATAATTATACTATATAATGATATATTACTTATTATTATTTATTCTTACAAAATTATTTTTTATATCCCGGTGCTTTTATTACTACTAGGACTGAAATGTACAATATATAAATTATCATGAAACCAATCTTTGATTTTCCTTTTTTATTTTTATTTGTATGCTCTACTACACAGAATGAACATAAAGTAATATATAATGAACCCAGATACATATATTACTATATAACAAAAAATCAGGTTGCCACATTAAACTCAACTCAAAAAAAAAACAACTTTCAACTGAATGTTCGAAAATAAATATTATTTTGTTGTTATAATTTTATTTTTTATGTTTCGACAATTTTATAACTACTAGGGTTGAAAAATACATACAAGTAATTCTGAAATTGATGGAAGAACAATTAATTTAATAAACAATAACAAATTGCTCCTATTAAGATCATTCAAAGAGGTTTTATTTTTTATTTATATATTCTATCATACAGAAAAAAACTGAAAAAATGTATAATAATCCTAAATGTATACAGTCTAATATAACAAAAAGTTGGCACCTTAAACCAAACTAAAAAAAACACCCCTAAAAAGGGGAAAATAATGATAGCTTTGAACTGAGTGAACGGAATTAGTGCTTGTTTTTTTTTTTATAAAATGCACATATTCAGTGTTTGCTTACATTTTTTTTTAAACGTTATAGCTTAAGTAATTCCTGAGAAAAAAACATTATATTTTTCCACTCTTATGCTAATATCTGTCGAAACTATCAAAGGTAGCGGAAGGCATAGAAAAACGTCAGGATAAGACAATTCAATGTCGTTTAAAGGAAGCGGGTTTAAGAAGCTGTTTACGATGTAAGAAGCCTTTCATTTTCGAAAGATACAGAAAAAAAAGAGATTGGCATTTGCACGAAAGTATGCGAACAAGCCTTCAGCATTTTGGAACAAAGTTATCTGGTCGGATGAAAGCAAGTTTGATATTTGGTTTAAAAAATCAAGAAAGAGTGTGCAGACGACACGGCGCGACACTTAGAAGCAATATGGTTAAGGCGACCATTAAGCACAGTGGAGGCAACGTGTTGGTATGGGGTTGTTTCTGTACGAACGGGGTTGGAGATCTTGTCAGGGTAGAAAGACTGGGGCGCCCTATGCCGGCATTCTACAAGAACACATTAATGCCTCTGCAACGAAAATGAACTCAGAAGAATTTATTTACCAATAGGACAACGATCCTAAACATACTTCTCAGATCTTTCGGCAGTATTTAGCAGACATTAATATTCAAGTCTTAGTGTAGCTTAGCCCATAGAGCAACTATGGGCATATTTGGGTCGCAAAACACCTCGTGCGGATGTGACAAATGCGAATTCTTATTTTAGGACTTTGGAAAATAAATGACATCGCATCCCTCATAGTATATTAGAAAATTTAGTTAGGAGTATACCTAGAAGGCTTGCTGCAACCAAGGGGATCACACAGAATATTAAAAATCATTGGGGTGGCATCGATTGAGGTAATTTTTGGTATTTACAGTATGTGTGACAGTAGTACTCATTCGCTTTGATTTCAGCCCGTTAACTTTATTGGCACTTTCCAGTGGCTTATCGGAGTAGAGCCTTTGTAGCTAATGGATTTGTAAAATGAATAAAAAGTTTGTTTCAGCAATACAGGCTTCAATTTGCAAAAGAATTTGGTTAAATTAAGAGAGATACCTATAGATAAAGGTAATTTATAGAACAAGGAGACACCCGTAAAATACAAACGATTTTTACAAGAAGAGGTGTCAATTTTCGATTAATCCTATTGCAACTGCGCCTGCGGGGGTTGTAACAATGAATGTCGGTTCGATAAGTATGCTTGCTTCTGTATTTATACAACCTACTCAGTAACACATAGATAATTGAGGAACATAAAGTAAAAATTTTCAAGAAACAAGCAAGGGGGGCAGTGGATTCGGTGCTTCATCAAGGAGTTCGTCAAAACTGGTATCATTTATGAATTCTATAATTCTGCGTCCCACATATGCTTTTTATTTTATTCTGGTTCCGTTTATTCTGCGAAATTAATTAAGATATTAATTATTAATTAAGATAGATAGAATAAAATAGAAAGTATATGTGGGACTGTTGAACAGTAGCTATTGCAATGGTACTGGATATTACTTGTCTGCATATTTCGGCGAAGAGCGCAGTTAAAGGCATAGATGTCAAGACTGTGAAATGGTTTTGAAACTGAATGGAAACACCATCAAATGGCACACGGATGGCTTTAAAATGGCAAAGGGAATTGGAATAGAAATCTAGAGTAACCAAGCTTGGACAAATACTAGCGACGGGCAAGATAGGAAAAGCGAATATTTCTTTGCAAATAGTTGACCCATTCGTATTTGTTCGCTTCATGAATGGAGGTTCATGTTGTCTAGTGATTTGCCAAGAGCTAACAAAACACGATTAGTTTTTATCGTTATAAAACAGATTTCAATTCCCCTATTTTCCAATATTGATAGAACTTACAGAAACAAGGGAGCAAGAGACTATCTAAAATGGCATGGGAGTCTCTAGCAAAATTAAACAAGCTTAGCAAAAGGAACAAGGTAGCCCTTATGGGATGTCGAGATACACAGAAGTGTAAGAAAATGAAATAAACGGTAATCTCATAAAAAAAGGAGCTGAAATATCATTCCTAGGACTGGAATCCTTTTGCCGAATAATTATTAATACAATTTTGAACTAAAAAGTGAAGTAGAGCAAAGAAGATCCTACCAATTGGAAAAATCTCCAGCGACAAGAATTCGTCTAAGAACCTATACTATAAGACGTTCACAGAGTGCATACACATCAATTAGAAAAATATTCGCATATTAAGCTGATAGAGTGTCTGAGTAGACTTAATGAATCGAAGTAAAAGAATCGAAATGTAGATTTTGTGGAAGTAGGATGAAATACCCATCCATCTCCTTCCAAGTTGCGCAAATAGTTCAAGGCATAGCGCTTGGCAAGCCGCTGAAATCGAGAGGGAGATTTACTTGGCCTGGGGTCTTATCGTATCCTGCACTTCCTAAATAGAATAGGACTGGACGACCAACTACAAAGCGAAAAAAATAGGTCATAGGTTTTTTGGATTGTAGTGTACTGTCACCCCTCTGCCTTCTCTTATATAGATATGGATAGTTTCAGAAGGTGTTGAGTTTTGAGGCCGAGTGTATGCTCCACTTTCCAGCGAAAAGTCTCCTGGAGCCGGCAACGGTCTTTTGTTAAATTTTCATAGCTCTTGCAACATAGTGCTTCTAAATAGAAGCGTAATGTCATCAGCATAAAGAACAATATAACTAATATAACTAATATATTAAAAACAAAGTAGGACCAAGGATTAATCCTGCAGCACACCTTTTCTCACATCAGACATTGGAATGATAATTATCAATAATAACTCTTTGTTGTAGAAAAATAACTTTCAAATCGTGATAGCACAATCCCTCTAATGCCATAAGACTCCTTTTTATATAATAGTATTTTGTGATCAGCACTATGGAAGGTCTTAGGTAGATCGATAACGTAAAAAGGTCAACATCAATATCAAGAGAAATCTGATTAATAAATTAAAATAAGGCAGTATTTATAAAACACTTAGCAAGAATCTCTGTTGACAAGTCGAAAATAAGTTATGCTTGTAGTAACAGCTTATTAGTTTTTCATTCATTTTTAGAAAAGGTCGGAAGTATATTAATGGGACGAAAGTTGTCCAAATTATTTACATCTCATTTCTTATATATGGGAATGACGAGCAATTTTCAGAAAAGTGAGAAAATTCCCGTGTTAAATGAAAAGTTAAATAAGTAAGGTAAAGGTGATAGAAAATATTTTTTGTTAACTATTTAACCGAAGAGCTGTAAATATAGTCATGTGCAAAAGTATTAGAATTCTTTAAACGGTTTACAGCAGACTGTACTCTCAACCACTAGTGAAGTAGAGAAAAACAATTGTTAAGTTTATCAATAATGGTAGACGATGCATGAGTGGTATCGAAATCACATTAAGTTATTGCTCGTTTATTAAAATTGATAAATTTGTCATTAAAAGCATTGCAAAGCTTATAAGGATCCGTAAAACAATCATGCAATTTCTTAGCTTTAGAATTATACTTACTATTGTTTCGTATGACTTCCCAAACAGCTTTATTTTTATTACTGGCTGTCAGTATGTTGTAGTGATGTAACGAATACGTGATTTTAAACATTCGCAAATGTGAATATGTGCACTAGACATTCGCGAATGCGAATATTAACTTTTTTATTTTACTAGCGCCATCTATTAGCTCTCAATTTATAACTATACGAACACTTGCATTAAGTGCTTATGTGCATACGCAGAGGATTAAATTTCTCCATCGCCACAGTGAAACTAGCTAAGTACAACCGAATCGTTTCGACTTTTTACGTCTTATTATCGTCAATTCAAGTTTAGTTTTGAGGTTATTCTAATGTAAACTGCAAATTTGTGCTCCAAAAGTTGTTTTAGGATCTCAATGAATTTGAATATTCAAAAACATGTTACATCACTAGTATGTAGTGGTTACAAAGCAAGAGTAATTATGCTTAATTATGCAAGCAATTAAAAGCAATGTTAGGACATTTACGCTCATACATTGATAACCAAGATTTCTTTTTTAAGTAACTATCAACATGTTAAGAGATTGCAAACAATACTTCTTTTTATAAACATATGAATTTTGTTTAACGCTAATGCTAAATTTTAATGTCAGTAACTGAGAAGAATTATCAAACAAACAGTCATTTGTATTTTTTTATTCTCCTGTTGTATATCAAATATACATTTTATTATTGTTTTTATTACTTTTGATGATGATAATAGCGCTAATATAAAAAAAAACATGAAACAAAAACTCCCCACAATTTCCATTGCCAAAACAATCCCTCATTTTGTTTAAACTTATTTAATTAAAGTATCACTCCGTACTTTAATAACAGCGGTAATTCTACACACATCTGAGTTCTAAACTTTTTAAAAACACATTACGAAGTTACTCCGCTCTCACACCCCGAAAACAACACATTGCCAGATAAAGCGGAGGTGAAACAGACACACACGACTCGCCATTTTCACGGGAAATCGACCTTGTCCTCTCCACTCGGTTTAAATTTTCGCATTGTGCGACATAAGTTTGCCGTAACATTAAACTTTCGAGTCATCCGTCTTTAAGGAATTACTCCCCCACATCCTCATTCTCACTTAGAAATCCTGAGTGGCGTTCCTTTCGCTATAGTGAAACGCATTCGTCGTCTCTAAGCAATGTTAACTATTTGAAGGGAGTTTCGTGCCAACTGTCAGGAGTTAGAAACGTCACGTCTTGTAGCGCTTCGATAACCGTAAGATATATGGGAGTAGGAATCAGTTAGGGAACATTAAGAGTGTACGAGTGAAGGTTGTCGATCGCGGAAGCGTGCGACATATACGTGGAAGTCGTGACGAATAATGTGGTGTAACTTCTCGTAAGATAAACGAACTAAAAGCAAAGACAATATATTATGTACTTGCTTGCACAGATATTTTGTTATTTAGGCTAACTACAAATCAAGTGAATCAAATGAAGTACAAAAATATTGAAAATGTTATTGAGAAGAATTAACAACTAGTTGTCATTGTTTGTCACATCGCACTTGAGAGAATCTTACTTATTCGAGTCCCTTCGGTCATCAATAATTCAAAGGTTCACGCCCTGCATACTCAATAGAGTAACACAAAGAAAAACATTTTATTTTTAAAGGAAACGAACAAACAAGAAATCGCTCGTTTTAGAACGCGGTCAGTTGCAGAAGCAACTTACACGATTCCAAACATATAATAATCATAATAGAAGCTTTTATTTCTTGCGGACAATATACAATATCGGAGACATAGTAAGAAATCAAAAAATTAAGCTCAAACATTATTTTTATGCAACAAGAGTATTTCTCTGCTTTTAACTTTACCCTTGAAAACAATAAATATATACATAAGAACAACTGCCTACAAATAAAGCTTAAAACTAACTTAAAATCTAAGTGTATGAATTAAGAGTAGGTGAGCACAATGCCCGGGATTTCAAAATTTTATTTTTTCAATTCAAAACAAATTTATTATTATACTAATTTTTATTTTTCAAATTCTATTATTATTTATCTTGTCCGTTTACGAAATATATTTTTTTTTTCAATAAAAATCAAATAAATTAATATAGTGGTTTCAATATACCCAGCGACCTCTCTAATAAGTGAAAGCAAACTGTGAAAGGTGACTTCATACCTGTTAGGTGGCACGGAGCGCTTCAAAGGGGACCAGATCGTCTGTCAAAATCGTACTCCGGACGCTTATTAACGAATAAGCAATTTTCTTACCTAACGGGCGCACCCTCAAAGCCCCTTCTCGGTTTATTAAAATTTGAAATAAGTAAATATTGAAAATCTATATATTTATCAGGTCATCAGGTCAGTTTGAATTAACATATAAAATACAGTTTACATTACATAAAGGCAATATTTATTTTTTTAAATAACTATCTTTAACAAATTTATAATTCGCCTGTAGAGTAGGCACACGCCTCACTTTTGAATTGCTTGTTCAATTAGTTTATAAACTTGTTGTAAATGCCTTTCAAATAGATTCCATACCTCAGATATCATAGCAGTATATATTCATTCGGTCAGTGAACATTTATAATCGGGGAAAAAGCCTAGGCATAAAAACTCGCCTTAGCTACCAAATACATTGCAGTGAGGATGGGAAACCACACCCACAGCCTTTCTTCACTCCTGGCTGCAATCCTCCCAAACACTACAAGCATTCAATACTGATTAGTAGCGGCATAGATGAATGTAGGTCGTCGCTGCTATCAGCTGTGTCTTCTCACCTAGGCCTTTTATTTATTTCTTTTTCATTTAAGATAGTCATAATCTTTTCAGCTATTCCATTTTGTTCTTTCTTAATTCTTTATTTTAATATCTTTTCGCTACATTATTAATTTACACATGCGAATAAATGGAGAAAAATAATTAATTGTAGTACATTGGGCGCTTTATATCTACTTTTCAAAATAGCCCAGTCTCAACTGTAGCAACAGCCTTAAATATTATACGCAAGTTTGATTCCACATGTAATATCACCAATTGTCAAAACGTAATGACAAACAGTTCTGCTGCTTACACAGCAAACGCTGCACAATTGTTTTTGCAAAAAGCTTTTTTGTGATCAGCGTACAAGCACGAGAACTGTAAGATTATGGCCTCCTGGATCTCCCGATGTAACGCTGTTACTCTTTTATCACTTTATGAACGAGCGCATATCCTTAATGACCTACGCAAAAAAAAAGTATGCTGACGCTAGTAAGTATAACTACTAAAACCTTTGCACGTAGAGTGGGAGGGCACACTTATGCTACGGGTACGATGCTGGACGGGTCATTGTTGCAAATGCCCACGGACAGCATGGCAACCGAAATTATCTTTCACTGAAAAGGTGAAAATCTCCATACCGAACAAAGACCAGGCACGTAGTGAGATCACTGATATTGATAACTGGTTCACGGACGGATCCAAATCCAGTCAGGCCACAGGAGCCGGTATCTGTGGGCCCAGCCCTAATCAAAGGACGTTCCTAAGCCTGGATAAGCATACAACGGTCTTCCAAGCAGAGGTATTCGCCCTTGCAGCCTGTGCAGAAATGATTGCAAAAGGAGGCTACATAAGGAGGAAAATTAATATAATGACTGACAGCCAGGCTGTCATCAAGGCAGTCTTGAACCCTGTAACTAGGTCAAAACTAGTTAGAGACTGCAAACAATCCCTCAATACACTGGCACGAGACTACACGGTGTCTCTGATTTGGGTGCCGGAACATGAGGATGTAAAGGGCAATGTAATAGCCGACGAACTAGCCAAGGAGGTCTCTAAAAGACACTTCATAGGTCCAGAGCCCGTATGTGGGATTAATAAGAATTTCGCAAGAAGGGAGATCTGGACTTGGTTAGATAAAGAAAGTACAAAGAAATGGAGGTCGACTGAAGGTCAACTTCATACCAAAGCAAGGGCGAATACCTCTGACTTGAAGACCGTTGTATGCTTCCCCAGGCATATGGATATCTTTTGATTAGGGCTGGGCCCACTAAACCGGCTCCTGTGCCCTGGCTGGATTTGGATCCGTCCGTGAACTAGTTATCAATATCAGTGATCTCACTACGTGCCTAGTCTCTGTTCGGTATGGAGATTTACACCTTTTCAGTGAAGATAATTTCGGGTACCATGCTGCCCGTGGGCGTTTGCAGCAATAGCCCGTCCAGCATCGTACGTGTAGTATAAGTGTGACCTCCCACCCTAAAGTTGGAATGCCACAGATTGTTGGCTTTCAGTCTAAGGATTGCATTCATTGCCTACGCTCTGACATAAAGCTCCAGCGGGAGGAGGGCCACAATGGTCTCCAGAGAAGCGGCCCCTGTGCTGTTAATTGCACCAGTGATTCCCAACAATGCCTGTCGCTGAGCAGCTGTTAGCAGCTTCACTGCGGAGGACACTACTGTTCTCCTCCACCAGACTACTGCCTCGTATGTTATCGCTGGTCTCATCACGGCAGTATATAGCCAATGGATCATCTTCGGCTTTAGTCCTAAGGTTTTACCAGCAACCCTCCTGCAGCGCCAGAATAGTTTCATAGCCCTGGTCGTTGTTTTTATTAAGTGATTTTTCCAGCTCAGTTTCGCATCGACAGTAACACCCATATACTTTACTTCCTTGGTTAATTGTAACTCCTACCCAAATAGTCTAATGCCGCCTAGGTCATTGAGTTTCGTCATGTTGGTAACAGCAACCAACTTTGACACACGTTCCATATATTCAATTCGTTCTTTGCTCAATCAATCAAAATTTTATACTCTACAATTACGTTACCACTAACCACTCACGGTTCCATATGCCATGCAAACACCATCTAGTCGACCAGGCCAACTAAGAAAAATATTTGGCAATAGAGGAAATAACCATTACTTATACACTCACTTCAATGATTCAACAACAAAGGAAACCATAATCTGGCCGCCTCACAATTCGCCCTAAGCTATGTTAGGTTATAGCTGAACATGCCGGTTACAGGTCCCTACTGATCTTCAAAAATAATTTAACACTCCGCCGTTATTATTGATAATTAAAATATGTAATTCAGCAGGGTGGGTGTTTACATTTGAATTGTTTAAAACTTACAAAAGGTATTTTTTCCGCACTTACATCTCGGTTTCAAGGCTTTATCAAGTCAAATTAAAACCCTTTGTTACCTAGAACAACATGTCTACAATCGTGAGCACCTATAGATTTATTAGATAGTTACAAAAGATTTATGTTGTTTATAAATTTAAAGCCTTTTAAAGCTCCCTCTATTACCTTCAGTTGAAAATAGATGTTATTGTTGGCAATGTCTGAGGGAGAAACTGCATATTTTATTTGGTGGAAATGGTTTGCTCTCACAAGAGCGCCCTATGAAAAGTACTCTTTCTGCTTTTAATTTAATATTGCAAATGCTCTATATAAATATCTTAGCACAACAGTTTCTTATCCACTTTGCCTTTCGCCTTCACTAACATAGTAGAGTTTTTGTAAACTTTTATTTCAGTATCGACAAATAATGTCATAAATCCCCACGTTTAAAAAAAACATTCACAAATATATTTCCCGTTTCCATTCCTTTGGCAATGTAACATAAAAATCCTCTCAGCGTCTTTTGTAAAATAATAAAAAAAACAAAGAAAAAAAAATCTACTGCCGTTATAAAACTTTTATTCCATTACGCTCAAGGAAATTCCTTTTTTATAACTTTATCATCTTACTCCACCGTAGCGGTATAGTTTTAACCAAACGATACCCATTTATTCCATTTCTACGACATCGTCCTGTAAATATTTGTGCCCCAACTACATGGGAAACCCACTCAAAACGACGAAAACAAAATCCTCTAACCGCCAAATAGCTCTTCGAGAACCCCATCTTAACCGCCATCGATCGCCTCTACTCCATCATCACTCGGTCTCCTTCTTCCGCGTAAAAGCCGAAACGAACGTCAATGGCTGGGAAAACAATTGAAATCGGCTATCGGCGAAGACAATGAGTGACGAGAAAAATCACCCAGCTAGCGGGGGAAGACTAGATACGAAAACGCCATTCGAATCTCGAGGTCGCCCCAAACTCCCCGAACGCCGAGTCGTCGTATAGAAGATCAAAAGCTTAAAAATTGATTTCTCTCCGCGGTCTCGTATACGGTAGTGCTTTTGTCTGTTTACCGTGTCCGTAGATAAAACAGAAATAGAATCGGTTTGGCTGGGCGAACACGGCTAGTTCGGGCGGAGGGCGGTTGGATATCTAATTTATTTGTTACTCCGAGGTGTTTGTGAGAGTTTCGTCTTGAGTTGCTGTGGGGCGATAAACTGGTTTAGCAAATTGATTTTACAAGTCAATTCCGTTCGCCAGAAAATGTTCCTTGGTTTGAAATTCATCGAATAGCTGTGTGAGGGTGTGCGCCGAATAAATTGAATAGGAATTAATTTAAAGACCACTAGTCACTCTATACCTTGTTTCATAATAGAGAGGCGAACACCCACTTTCACAGTTGATTCTCAATTTTGTGATTGTATTGTTCGTAATTTTGTCAAATCTTTTGACTTTTGTTTATTACTACTCGTTATTGTTGTGTTCATTATATTTTTTCTAGGACCCTATACTTATAGTCTGTTCATAGATATAACGGATACAGGTAAATTGCCTCTCAAGATAATGAGCAACTATTAATAATCGTTAAATTGCCTCCCACAATTTTTAGCTACCTGATACACATGTGTAAATTGGGTCGCGCTTAATAATTAATAAAGCAGTAATGTTTGGAGCTTACTATTACAAAGGTTTGGAAGGCAATTTACCTATTTATAAGACCAATTATGTCTTATCTTTTCTCCTACTACCTGTAAGGAGGCAATTTACCAACACCTGATATAACGATATGACTAATGATCGTTAACGGAGATAATCCAATACCTGCTGCGGCAGGTACCAATATTTTGCCACCATTTTAAATATCATTATTTTAAAACAAACAATTAAATTTTAACATATCATATATACTTTTTTTTTTGGCTTTAAGGGATCAAAACCCCCCACATTAACTAAATCAGACCTTTAAATCATAATTTTACATTTCTTAATAAAAGCCATGAGAACGTGATATATTTCATAATTGTTACATTGAAGGACAGGCGCAATCGCTGTAGGAAAAGCTATATTATGCTTTAATAGGGACTTTACTAAGTCTCGACGATGAATCTCATACACCGGACAACCCAAAATTAAATGGTTTAAATCAGCCACTTCATAACCACATTGACAAGCAGGCGAATCGATTATCCCTAATCCATATAAATGCGCGGTAAAAGCGCCGTGACCAAACTTCATCCTGGCAATAGCAGAATAAAAGAAACGCGAAATTGCATGACCACCATGCCAACGTGAGTGAAAAATCGAAGGGTGAATTTTAGCGTACTGCGTGGCTTTTTCTCTACAAGCCCCTTGTCATCTGGTTTCCCATTTTTCACGTAGGAAAAGAAATTTAAATTTGGCAACCACTTCCGCGACAGTAAACTGTAGGATCTAAAAACTAAGGGAGTTTGTCATAATGGCAACCCTCTCAATGTTACGGCGTTTTACATATTTTAAGGCTTCTACGGTTGCCTTAGCCTCCGCAGAAAAAATATTTGCCGATGCATTAAGGCGGAGAGATCTATATATGTCAGTGCCATCGACAAAAAATACACAGCCACAACCCTCTACAGATTTAGAGGCGTCCGTATAAATAATGGTATAATCAGCTAAACTGGCAACAGTGTCCTCATGAATAATTTTATCGACCACGGACAGGCCAGTATAACCAGGAATAAGGACTTCGACCGGTTTAATATATTGATAGTATTCCATCTGCGGAAAGATAGGGAATCTGATCGAGAATTCCAAGGATGAAATATAACGGAATGCAGTTGTCAGCAGAAGAGGTTTTTTTTCTTGGCACAGTACGAGGATGATAATTCCAAAACCGAAAGTCTGTGAATGTTATCAATAATGCTATTGCCACTCATAGCTTTTAGTTTAAGCACAAACTTGTTAGCAAGGTATTCATGGCGGAGCTGTAAGGGGGGTTCCTCAGCTTCCACTTATAATGGTTCAAGAGGAGTGGATCTTATTGCTCCAGTGCAAAATGCGAAGAGCCTTGTTTTGAATTATTCTTATACGGTTCATTTGCCTCTCATTAGCCGAATTGTAAAGAAAGCAAAGTAATCCAAGTGAGATCGTATACATGCTTTGTAATATGTCAGTGCTGCTCTCCTGTTCGCCCCCCATTTGACCTTTACAAACATCCTCAAAAAAAACTATGTATTTCTCACACTTATTCATTATATTATCAATATGATGGCGACCACCTTAATTTGTTGTCCAAGAAAAAAAACCTAAGTATTTTACAACCATATATTGAAAGACAGTTGTCGCAAAGTGTAGATATTTTTTTTTGTGAAACGAAAGCATGTGGAGATCGTGGACTACCGACGAACGTTCAAAAAAACGATGTATTCGCGGGTAGTAATATTTCGGTAAGTGAAAGTAGTGATGGGACAGAAGACATTTTTTTAAAGCAATTTTTAAGTTCTCATATTTATTTGATATGTAAATATGCTTCCTGTACTTGGCTTTATCACCTGTTGAAAAATAAAATACAATTACTATAATTTATACAAGACGAGTACTTTTACACTCTAAAAAATGATGGTAAATTTACTTCACTGGTGTGTAAAAAACATATAAAATATAAGGTAAAACTACACTAAAAAGAGTGTAAACCCCAGGTTACCACAAACTAGGTGTAACTTCGCCTGGTAAATCGATTTCGATGAAAAACACTTCAATAAATGAAGTAATTTTCTCCAAATTGGAGAAGTTTGCTCAGTGGTAAAGAAAAATTACATATTTCGTAGAATATTACCTCCTTTTTTATACGTATCAAGTATCTTCCTCAGCATTTATATTACACTTATAAATATATACACATATATTTGTAGATAAGCATATGTTATGTTTTTATTTGTTGTTTTCAAGAGTATTTCAACATTGATTTATAAAAAGGAGAAATTAGTGAACTGAAATTATAAAAAAAAAAATGTTATTTGATTTAAACATAAAAGGCTGTATTATTTTCCTTTTATTAAACCTTAGACTGCGTTTAAAATTTTAACGAATTTTATTAAATTTTTGTTATTAATTTCCCTTGTCTAATGAATGTTATTAAAATCTAATAAAAATAATATTTTAAACAACAGAATGCATTCTTTAAAATATTATTTAATTTGACAATTGCCTAAATAATTAACATGGGAGATATTCAAGGAATGTTGGATGAAATTGAGTTAATTAATAATAATTAATTGATTGACAACCTGTGACCACAGTTCTCTTTTTCTTCTATTGACACTAGGCTTGGAATTTTTAGATTCTAGTATTAATTTATTTTCACGAACAAACTTCACAAGTAATGCTTTTTAATCTTCAGAAAAGTTCTTTGCTCTTCCTCTTTTACTTTTTCTAAAAGTGGTTTTATTTCATGTTATTATTATTCTTCATCTTAATATTTAAATGTTAATTATTACTTACTGCATAATTAATGTAAATTTCAAGTTCAAATGTAACTAAAATTCGATATAAACACACAAAACGAAAGCATTAATTAAATCGCAAATCCGTCAATATCTGTCATACCTGTCATTTGACATAAATAATTGACAATAGACTAACATAGACGTATAGAAAAGTCATCGATATTTGCTATGTTGTCGCGTTTAGTTTTTCCAAGTGATTATTTTGTTAAAAACAATTTAAATTAAGAAAATAATAAACCATTATTTAAAATGTTTATGAAGACATTGATTAAGTCCAAACAGTTATTTAGTTAAACGAAGGTTAAATAATTTTTAAAATAAGCAAAAATAATACCTCCCAAAGTGTTTAAAAATGCCTTTTTTAACATTGCATTATATTGTGTCGCTTGCGTTACCAGAATACATTACATAGCCGTCGACTATATAATGCCCATGTGTTTGAGTTACGCAGTTTGATACAAGTGCAGCATTTAGACAGATGGCTGTTGGGTGTAACGCACATAAGTGTGAATGCTGAATGTTAGTGAATTTCAATTTTGTGTTGCAAATAAACATTGAGGTAAGATCACTTGAAATTAATTATGTATTGAGATGATTACTATGTAGTTAGTTACAACAGCACATATAAATAATAGACACATACCTGCGCATGGATATATAATACGATATACTTGCAACTTAACCTCAACAGGATTTGGCGACATTGTTACTACAAGCTACGTCATATTATGTGTAAAGTCGCAGATATTGGTTTATGTAAATGTAAATAACACATCCATTTATTTACATTTAAATAAACCAATATAATTCAACTTCCAATCTGTTTTATTATTTTCTTTTCGCTACATGTTTCGACTAATTGATAATCATCATCAGGTGAAAAATGTGGATGATTATTAATTAAACGAAATAATAAATAATAAAACAGATTGGAAGTTGAACATTTTACATTTATTTATGTTGTCACACATTGCATTAATCGAAATGACTTATATTTTTAATTAATAATTCCGTTTCGCTTTTTCCTTTCGAAGACATAGCAAACATCAGCGGTATAAACGTTAATTTGAAGACAATTTTAATTTCATTTTCCTTACTGTGGTTCTAGCAATTACAGATGCGATATTTTTACGTGGCTCAGATTCAAATTTTAAATTCATTCATTTAGTTTACGCGCCGAAACCCCAAGACGCTCTGTAGCGCAGTTTTACGACCCTTTGTGGATTATCCAGCGTCGCTATTGGTTCGTCCCTTTGTTATCTACCTAGCGATGCTTTATAAGCGCTTCACGCACTATGCTCAGTCTCTTTTACTTTTCCGATTCAACGAGCATTCAGTCACTACGACCCGTTCTGACTCGAAAAACACAAAGAGCACGTGCTGCCCATTCAGCACATATACACTAGCTTCGAAGCCTCTTGCCTTCAAGCTACCGCTAAGTATTTTTACTTACTTTTTTATAATTTATAATTTACCATTTTCTTTATTCATTGTTTTGTTTCTTTTTCTATTTTTCTTTACTAATCACTCGCCTCGTGCTTTGTACATAACGCAGAACTCGTAATTGCCAATAACTCTTTGTTCTATTTCAATCACCGCTATATACCGTTTACCTCTTTAATTTTCAATAAAGAATTGCGATCTGGTTTTCAAACGTGTCAACATTAAAGTTTTTTTTTCTGTTTTTTTTTATTGCCTAATTTTATTTAATTTATTAATAATAAAGCGTTACTGTTACAATTTTTCTAGCCTTTTATTCTCAACATTACTATGGCGACCTCATCGGTACATCCTTTGTGTTTACTGTTATTTTACCAGGTTACCGCAGGTGAAACAATGTAGCGCGGCCGCCCGCCCGCGCACCGCAACGTAACAATTTACATATGGCATATTTACTTAAATTTTTAAACTTGCAAGCGACTCGCGGAAATCATATCAAACTCTTAAATTTAAACAACAGAAAACCTTTCGAAGGGCAAATTATTATTTTTTTTACTTATATCAGATATTTGCAAATATAAAACAAACTAGGCTTGCCGTTGTTGGAGGCTGTTTTCGTTGTTAGTCATAATAATAATTCATGCTTTGGCATCCGCAACAGCTTTCGCCAATTACAGGGGGTACCGACCCAACATATAGTAACTACATGACTGATGAAGTAAGAAAAGTAAAGAAGCGACTATTTTGGTTTTAAACTGGGATTTAATGAAAATTTTCAGGATAATCCAAACTTCAAGGGACGAAGTGAATACAGCTTTGGTAATATGCATAGAAGAATGTTTTAATAAAAATATATTTGTTTCATATGTCTTTTGAATTTGCTTTTCTTTTCTAGCAATTGTTATGTCTCCTTGTTTAATGATCAAACGACAGTTGTTAGACCAAACGGATTCGTTTAGATCAATATTATAACAAATGATGGCGATTTTAATTTTATTTGAAATACGCAAAGAGGCATCCTATACGTTACAGGTTCTGCAGAAGTATTTTTTAAAATATATCCAGAACATATCCAGGCAGTAAAAATAAAGATGCGCGCAAGTCAAAACTGAAGATGATACGATTTCTTCATGTATTTGGTTAATTAAAATTTAATTTGTTAATTTAATGCAACAGATTCTCAGTAACTATTGGCTTTTCTTATCGACCTTTTCTGCAATATTTTACTTTTTAAAACAATTCTTGCAGCATTTATTAGTTTCAAGTTCTTGTAAACCCTCTGTAATCCAAATAATTAGTATATTTTTCGTATTTAAATCTAGCATTGAAATAGTATCTTGAATACTTAAGTAGAAAATCTGCATTACATTCTGAATGACATAAAAATGTTACTGAATAATTGGAACTTAACATTTCTGAATAATAAAATAACCTAATAATCAATTATTTCCAATTTCTTTGTTGTTGTTCTAATTTATATGTTCATTATTACTAAACAACTTTATCATCCATAAGATATTCGTGTCATTTTATTTAAAAAAAAAATGCTTTGATGTTTGTATGCTCAAAATAGTGTTAATTAACTAAAATATCACCAAAAAAATGGGGTAAAGTTACCCTAAAAATAGGAGGCAACTGGGCTACCTCCTATTTCTAGGGTAAATTTACATTACATGCTTGTGGAATATAATATGCGCATAGTAAAATTCCTTGAAAACTGTTTCATTTGGGAATATTACTTCAGAGATGTAATTTTCCCTGGTAAACTTACACCTCTAAAGTAATTGTTCTACGAACTTTATGCATTCGTATTACCTTTCTTCTTGTTTTAGAATAATAGGCTCAATCACATAGAAATTATATTGAGTAACTTTTACAAAACACGTTTTTAATGTCAAAAATAATAATAATCAATATAACAAAAACTCTCACATCCAAGGATAAATCCGCCTCCTTGAGCAACCCGCTTTGAAGGCGAGAAGGGGGTTGCCTACACATAAGGCGAGAAGCGGGTGCACATGCGCAAAAGCTGTAACATAACTCCCCCCGTTGAAATCCTGTAGGGTTTCAAGGTCATAGTTCCTCATCATGGCCAGGTAAAGTGACTAACTTCACAGCGGGTCGCTTATATATTCCATTAGAAGTTTTGACCATTACGGTGCGAATTATGCCGTAGGGACGGCATAAAAGACTTCAATTACTCGTCCCACAAGCCATTTTAGCGGAGGCAAGCCATCTTCCTTCACGAGAACTAGCACATCGGGTTTCAGCAACTGCTTGTGATTTGATTTCCACTTCATACGAGCTTGGAGCTGACATACGTATTCCTTCGTCCAACGGGCCCAGAAATGCTGTAGCATTTGTTGAATTTGTTGGAATCGCTTTATTGGAGTTATTGCAGTAATTCTCCAGTCTTGATCAGGTGCAGTCAAGGTGTCACCTATGATGAAGTGTGCGGGGGTCAAAGAGCGGGATCGTTTGGGTCATTGGATAGGGATATAGAGGCGAGAAATTAAGCATGCTTCACTTGCGTCAAAATGGTTGCAAATTCTTCAAAGGTTAATGGTGTATTGCTAAGGACGCGGCGCAAATGGTACTTTGTGGCCTTTACAGCAACCTCCCATAATCCTCAAAGTGAGGAAAACGCGGCGGTATAAATTTCCAAGCTATACCTCCTGACCAAGTTCAGTTACAATCTGGTTTTTCATGAGATTTAAAAATGCTTTTAGTTGCGAGTTAGGCCTACGAAATTAGTGCCGCGGTCGGAATATATTTTTTGGCATTTGCCGCGTCTTGCGACGAATCGCCTTAATGCGGCTAAAAATGACTCAGTAGTCAATCGCTCACGGCCTCTAAATGTACAGCCTTTGTAGAGAAACATACAAAAAGACATATATATGATTGGTTATTTTATAATTCGTGTTTTACGATCTTTCATTGAGAAAGGACCTGCGTAGTCGACGCCTACGACAAGAAAGGACGCGAAGGGGTTAATCGATCCTTGGAAGATCACCCATTAAGTAGTGTATTCATTAGCGTTGATCTGGTGCATCGAATAACAATCATGCACTATCTTGCGCACTAAGTTGCGACCCGATAATGGCCAGTACCGTTCTCTGATTGATGCAAAAGATGCTGTGGATTTGCGTGCAAAAGGCGTTCATGTTCGTGCTTTGCGATGAGAATTACAAACCAATGACCTTTGGCAACAAAGCAGGATGCTTCTTTTCAAAAGTCAAAGTCTGAATTCTTGAGCCTACCACCGACTCTCAAATACCGCAATTATCCAGAAAAGGATTTAGATGTAGAAGTCACTCTTTGAGCTAACTTGAAGGTTTTTCTAATGTTCGGATATCTCTAAAGCGAAGCACTGATTTTGTACAATGCGAGTCAATACTTTAACGACTCTTCTAGCTCGGCAGGTTTTAGAGGGCCGTTGCTCTTAGAGGTTTTCGGTTTAAGATTATTAATATAACGTAGAACACAACCAAAAACACGTTGAAGTTTCTGTAGTGTCGAGTATTTATTCAACATAGGGAAAATGTCAAATGACGTTTGATTTGAGCTGATTACTGTTAGCGCTTTAGGTTTGAATTCGGGAAGATTAGAATGAGACGTGTTTTCATGATCCTCCGTAGGCCAACAAGAATGAGGCTGGGAAAGCAAGGAGGACCATGCCACCAAAGCTCAGAACCAAGTAATTCTGTTGCAGAAGTACCCATGATAGACTATCAGCAGGATTCTCTTTAGTATTTATATATTTCCACTGTTGCGAATTAGACAAGCTTTGTATCTGTGCGACACGATGCAAAACAATACCTTTCAGAGATGAGGAGAGGAATTTATCCAAGATAATGTTACAGTAGAGTCCGACCAGTACATCAAGTTATGGAGCTTTTGTTGTAATGAAGATTTAATTTTATCCATCAATTCTGTCAACAACACTGCAGCGCACAATTCCAGACGTGGGATTGTTACGACCTTCAGTGGTGCCACTCTAGTTTTTGCGCACAACAAGTGAGCTTGACTGTGTCCCATCTGGTCTGTAGATCTGAGATATATGCAGGCTCCATATGCCACCTCAGAAGCGTCGGCGAAGCCGTGGAGTTCTAATTGAATAGGATTTTGGCAAACAGCTCTCCTAGGAATAGTTATGGCGTTGAGGCTTTCAAGCTCATTTCTAAGGAAACCCAGTGCGTATGCAAGTTGAGAGTATAGATTCATCCAAGAACGTGCATTGCCACAACCTTGGAGTATTAATTTGGCGTTTATGATGACCGGGGCCAATACCTAGCGGACAAAGATTTGGGATATAGCACTTAATATTGATCTTTTAGTGACTCGTTTGGATTGATTAATAATCTTTATAGAATATGTCAGAATGTCTGAAGAATAATTCCATAATAGACCAAGAATTTTAGTTTGTTCATGACGACTTATATCGACGACAGGTTCGGATGCGTGAACGGAATCCATATTTGGAGCATTTGAAGACCACTTTCTAAGTTCAAAGCCATAAGATAAAAGGATTTCTGCTAAAATAAATTTTATATTAGATATTTCTTCCTGAGTAGAAGCGCCAGTTAAAAGATCATCAACATAAAAGTCATTGTGTATTATAGAACTGAGAATAGGATTTGAATCTTGAATTTGGTTACCAATTTCCCAAAGACAACGAATGGCTAAAAAGGCAGCAGATGCAGTCCCGTACGTGACAGTGTTGAGTTCGAATACTGACAATGGTTCTGTGTTGCTTTCTCTCCATAGTATTCTTTGTAAAGACCGTTGATGCTCTATCACAAGTACCTGTCTATACATTTTGCCTATATCACCGGACAATACAAAGTTGTGCTTTCTGAATCTGATTAAATAGAGAATAAATCATTTTGAACAGTTGGACCAACCATCAAATGTCGTTAAGCGAACAGCCAGAGGATGTCTTTGCGGAACCGTCAAAGACCACACGCAACCTTGTTGTCGTGCTAGATTCCTTTAAGACACAGTGATGCGGAAGGAAGAAACCAGCATCAGTATTAGGTTCAGGAGCTTTAGTCATGTGACCAAGCTGGATATATTCGTTTATGAAATTATGATATTCCTGTTTAATCTCAGAATTTTTCGAGAGTTTTACGTTTCTAGGGCATAGAATCTTTTTCTGCGTTTCTTTAGAGCTACCTAATTTAGATACGGAGCATTTTAAAGGTAAAGTGATACAAGCGACCATCACTGTTTCTGAATGTATGTTCTTTGAAGTGTTCTTACAAAGAAGCTCTTCAGAAGATAAGGGTTTATTTTTGGGACATTCTTCGAGGTTCCAGAATTTTCAAGATTAAAATTTAGATTTTCCGTACAAAGATTGCAATTAGTGTTTGAATGAATGTGATTGTTATAATACAGAGGACCAGAAATAATCCATCCAGCTGAGTTTTCTGTAAAGTAGGCAAATTTCGACCAAGTTTAATTTGTCCTGCGCATAATAGATCCCAGAAGGTACCTGCACAATAAGGAGATCAATGGATGAGCTTTCATTGAAACGGGATCGGCCAATATTATATTGTGAGGAATGTTTAAATGTCGTGCATCGAAAGATGAGCATGGAACGCTGGCTGTTATATTGTCAAAACCAAACACGACAATGAAGTGGTGAAGCGTTTAAGCGAGATTGTATTTCAACTTGAACCAAGGAATTTCGTCAGATGAAGTTTGATTTATTCCGTGGACAAGCATGGTTGTTCTTTTAGCTTTTAAATTGAGTTTGGAGCATAAATGTTTAGTGATAAAGTTGCTCTGTGAGCCATTGTCCAAAAGTGCTCTACAAGTGTGAACGTTACCATCAGAATCCCGTATATTAATCATGACTGTGGAAAGTAAAATACAGGTTCTTCCGTTAGCAGAGCATAAAGAGTTTGATGGACTCTGAAAATCAGGTGTTTTGCCCTTTCCGGAAGTTGTGTCTTAATTTCAAAATTTGGGGTTGCATCCTGTTTTAAATTAGAGCGCTTATTGTCAAAATGCAACAAAGTATTATGCATTTTGTCGCATTTTCGACATTTGCTAGCAGTGCAGTCTTTAGTAGTATGATTTTTACGCAAGCAATTTATGCAAAGCTTTAATCGTTTTGCTTCTTCATACCTAGCGTTTGAGTCGAGAGCAGCGAATTTTTTGCAACTGTATACATTATGTTTTTCATTGCAAATTACACAGGAGAGAATATTGGTTGATGTATAAGCTTTTACATTTTTAGATTTAAAATGAGCATTAGAACTGACATTAAAATCCTTTTGAATTGGCTTATTGTTTCTAAGGTTTCTAATAAGCGGCATTTTTCTTTTAGAAATTTTCGAATTCATAAACGTTTGTGCTTGTTTCGTTGCAATCTTAGCTTCCCATTCACGTCTTGTTACATTATCTAATTTTGTAGAAATTAAATGTATTATGAGTGTATCCAATGTTTCTATAGGTTCGCCAAGTACTTTAATGCACGCAAGTGCCGCGACATTCATCGACCAACTGTCTCAAATGTAGGTGAGATTCTTTATTGTTAGAGGTTAAATTAACAATGCTTTAACATGATTAGATATTAACAGCGGTTTGTTTTCATATCTTTCTATTAAGCAACACCAGGCGATTTCATAGTTTGATTGGAGATTTCCAAGAATTTATTACTTCGGCGGCTTCTCCTTTTAGAGAAGCCTTAAATAGTGAAATTTCTGAATGTTATTTATTTCGGTATTATTGTGTATGACTGACATGAATGTGTCTTTAAAAAAACAACCAATCATTAATGCTCCGTCAAAAACCGGTAATTTAGTGTAGGCAACTTTATGCGATTTATATCGAAATGTTATGCAGAATGTTCGAATTGAATTTAATGTTTGTGAATTTCCATTAGATTGAGAAAGCCTATTAGAAATAAAGTGTTTGACATTGCTAGTAATTTTGAAGAAGTTATCCTCGAAGTTACCGCGCTCAACATCATCCGATATCGTTCGATATCGTCTTCTGTCGATAATATTTCTATTTGCGATTGAATAACGTAAAACTCGTCAAGTAATGAATCTATTTTATCTAATCTAGATTGTAATTGAACCAAGTCAGGGTTTCTACTACCAGTGCTTTATTGCAATAATTCTCGAAACGAGTTAATTGGCTTTTTATGTTTGCCCGTCTAGCTTTAATTTGTCTGAGTTCGTCAGCCATGGTTTAGCTTCCGTAAATGCGTAAATATAATAAGTAGGTATTTGTGCAAGTAAATTAAGTCAATTTCTTACAGATTTTACAACAATTGTGACGCAAAAATAGCATACACAAAGAGTATAAGTGATAGTTTAGGAGTATGTAATTGATTTGCAATAAATCGAATGAATGTAGGAATAAGGAATGGGTGGGACAAAAGGATCGCACTGACCGTAGTATTTAAAGATGGTTAAGATGGCGTCGTCTCGGCTCCAAGTTGTACAAAATTAAGGTTATTTTTTTATATCCGGCTCGAAGGACCAAAATTTATGTTCTACGAACTTTATGCATTCGTATTACCTTTCTTCTTGTTTTAGAATAATAGGCTCAATCACATAGAAATTATATTGAGTAACTTTTACAAAACACGTTTTTAATGTCAAAAATAATAATAATCAATAATAACAAAAAACTCTCACATCCAAGGAGAAATCCGCCTCCTTGAGCAACCCGCTTTGAAGGCGAGAAGGGGGTTGCCTACACATAAGGCGAGAAGCGGGTGCACATGCGCAAAAGCTGTAACAGTAATATTTACCAGACCTTAGAAATATTCCACGCGCAAGTGAAAAATCTCATATAGCTGTAAATTTACCACAAAAAAAGGAGGTAGCCCAGTTGCCTCCTATTTTTGGGGTAATTTTACCCCATTTTTTTTAGGGTGTAGTAGATAAGGTACAATCGCAATTGGGAATGCACTAATCATAACTGTAGTGTATATGTATTGTGTATATAGTTTACTTCTGTGTTTGCGTCTGCGTGTCAATATGTATAAATGTTAACGCCAATTGTGATCGGCGCTCTTTCCAATAAAACTGTGCAATAGTAAACACGTGTCTTATTCTTCCAGCGGCATACATTACAACTTGGCGACGAGTGCAAGAACCACGTGTGTGCAAAATGTCCACGAGAGCAATTGGTAATTTAAGGGAATTTTCCGCAAAAGAAACGGACTGGTCAATTTTTAAAGCGAGACTGGACCAATATTTTATCGCTAATGGAATTACAGAAGCAGAAATAAAACGTGCGCTGCTATTGAACGCATGTGATGAAGAAGCATACCGCCTAATCTACGGATTGTGCCTGCCAACCCAACCGGAGAAGAAAAGTTATCAAGAATTAGTAGATAAGTACCCATTACCTCGTATTGAGGAACTTTTTTCTAAATTGCAAAGCGGTGTTGAGTTCACAAAGATCGATTTGTCTCATGCCTACCAACAAGTTGAATTAGATAACCAATCCAAATTATTAACGACTATTAATACACATAAGGGTTTATTCACTTATAATTGTTTACCCTTCGGTGTCGCAAGTGCGCCCGGCAATGTTCCAACGTTTGATGGAACAAGTTCTTTCGGGTTTGGATGGTGTAGTTTGTTTTTTGGACGATATATTAATTACCGGTCGAAATAGGTTAGAACACATTCATAGAGTTTACGAAGTATTAACGCGGTTAGGCGAAAACGGCTTAACGGTCGCTCTAAATAAATGTGAATTCTTTAAGGATTCAATTCATTATTTAGGATATACAATAGATAGTAACGTTTACATGCCAGCCGGATAAAGTAAAGCTATAGTTGAGGCACCGATTCCTAAAAATATAATCAGTTAAGATCATTCTTAGGTTTTGTAAATTTTTATAATAAATTTATCCCAATGGCAGCTACTGTACTTCAACCATTATATACTTTACTAAAGAAAGATGTTAATTTATTTGGAGTAAAGAATGCTCAATTGCATACGACAAATTAAAAGCATTATCAGTTCAGCCTGTTTTAGCTCATTATGATCCTAATTTACCAATTAAGTTAGCTGTAGATAGTTCTTATTATGGAGTAGGTGCGGTTATCTCGCAATGTTATAACGAAAATGAGGAACGTCCTATTAGTTTTGCATCTTTAACTTTATCGAAATGTCAACAAAAATATTCACAAGTTGAAAAAGAAGCTTTGGCTATTGTTTTTGGTGTTAGGAAGTTTTATCAGTACTTATATGGTAGACGGTTTACATTGCAGACAGATGCTAAATGTTTAGTTACTTTATTTGGAGACAAAAAAGGCATACCTATTTTGGCAACCAATCGGTTACAACGATGGGCATTGATACTTTCGAACTTTGTATTTGATATTGAGTACGTTAAATCACAAAGTAATAAAGCTGATTATTTTTCTCGTTTACCATTAGGTAATGAATCGCGAGAGTTTGATGTTGAGATGTCATATTTGAATTTTGTAGCTTCAAATTCTGATATACCAATAGTTTGGGAACAAATAGGAAGGAAACTTAAAGGATAAAGTTTATTAAATATTTCAAAATTGTAAATTCTGGTTGGCCAAAGAACTTAAATCAGAATATAAACCATATCAATGTTACAAAAATCATATTGGTGTTGTGGATGGGTGTCTGATGCTGGGGCACAAGGTTATTGTTCCTTCGTCATTACAACAAGATGTTCTTAGTCTTTTTACATTCTACCACATGGGTATTGTAAAAACTAAAAGTTTGGCTCGTTCTTATATGTGGTGGCCAAAATGAACAACGATATTGAAATTTTAATCAAAGCATGTAGTAAATGTTTATTAACTCGTAGTGATCCTCCAAAGGCAGTTTTAAACACATGGACTTATCCTGAAAGGCTTTGGAAAGGATACACATGGATTATTTAGGACTATTTGTAATAAATATGTACTAGTCATTCTAGATGCGCATACTAAGTGGCTGGAAGCAATAATCACTAGTACCACTAAGTCAATTACCACTATAAATTGTTTAAGAGATGTATTTTCTAGATTTGGAATACCTTCTCTTTAGTTTCGGATAATGCCACTAGTTTTAAGTCGGAAGAGTTCCAAACATTTTTATCTAAGAATAATATTGAATTTAAAGAAATTGCTCCTTTCCATCCAGCTTCTAACGCCAAGCTGAAAATGCAGTAAAAACAGTCAAGCATGCTTTGCTTAAAATTCTTAATGAAGTCTCAGTAAATAACCTTAATCTAAATTAAATAATTTCTTATTATCGTACAGAGTTACTCCGCATTGTTCTACTGGAAAGTCACTGCACAATTAATGTTTAATAGAAATATTAGAACTGTATTAAATTTGTAAATAATAATTTAAATATGTAAACCCTAATGTTAACAATAATGTTTGTAATAAAATGTTAAAAGTCAAGAAAATCAAATTAATCATTTAAAGGTAAAAGAAATAGAAATTATGACATTGATGCCACAGTAGCCGTTAGAGATTATAGAGTCGTAAATAAACCCTCTTGGATAAAGGGTATAATTAAAAAGAAATAGGAACTAGAACTTATTTTGTTTTTATACCGAGCTTAATAGAACATGGAAAAGACATGTAAATCAGATCATAGATTACAATTTTTCAATTGATAGTAACAGTGAAGTTCAAAACTCCTATAGTAACGTGGCACCAAGTATATCTAATCTGTCATATCCAGTAGACAATCCAAATTTTAGTGAAACATCGGTTAATTCACCGAGAAGGAGTAAAGAATATACAAAAAGTCAAATATTACTAATATTTACTGTGATTATTTTAAACATTGTATTATATTACCTATATATTATTTATTTTTCTTTTTTAAGGGAGGGAAGAATGTAGTGTATATGTATTGTGTATATAGTTTACTTCTGTGTTTGCGTCTGCGTGTCAATATGTATAAATGTTAACGCCAATTGTGATCGGCGCTCTTTCCAATAAAACTGTGCAATAGTAAACACGTGTCTTATTCTTCCACCGGCATACATTACAATAACATTTAAGTTAAGGTTAATGTAAAACATGTATTACTTTAAAAATGCAAGTACATATGTATGCATCTCAATATAGTTTAAAATCAAAACATAAATGTTCTTATAACAAACGTTTATTTAGTATAATAATCTTTGTGAACATGTTCCTTTTTCTTTTCTGGAGTTTGAGTGCTAACTAATGAGGCATAATGTTATATCTATGGACAGACTATTTAAGACAATTGTTGCATTAATATTACATTCCCGAGCTATTTGTCCAGAAGTCATACTAGAATTAAATTCTGCTAATGCGAAAACTTGAATTTCGATATCACTGACTTTTTCGCTTGGGCATTCTTTTTTTTTTTTATTAATGCAAACGTTTTTCAAAACGTCGCACCGAGTGGTAATTTCAAATGCTAATTTACAGCTCACTTCTAGGCTGGTTAGTAATAAAACAATCGCGTTACGATTTCGTTGCCTTAAATGATTTATAGTTTTAGAGCTCTAAAAATTCGACCATTTTACTCTACTTCTTCTTTATGTGTTTTAAAGACAAAATCTATTGCATACCCTTGAGAAATTTTCACCTTAGGGTGGAGCAAGGCAACCTCTTAGTATCACTAACATTTATACAACTTAATATTTCTGAGTCCTTGTTGGTTCAGATCCTATAAATTGTACTGCTTCTACCTCGCTAAACCAACATGTTAATTACTCCCCAATTTAGCTGTTACGTCTTTTGAGTAATACTCGACCTTTATTGATTAGCTTTGCGTCTGTTGCCTGAGGCACAATTATAAATTAATTTAAGTAGACCTCGTCGTTTATTGATTGAAAATTGAAGCTAATATGCTCATGGGATATATCGACGTACAATTAGAGTTCTAACCTTCGCAATACATGAACTATCCTCAAAGTGCTTAAACGCTGGGATTTATTCATCTAACTTCGAAGATTGAATTCTCTTGTTAAGCATTCAGAATAAATCTCCGTAAAACTTTTTTTAATCGCTGAACTTGAACAATTGAAATAATCCGCTATCCTTCCCGTTCGAATACACCCAAGAAAATTAAAAGGACAGTAAAAAAAAGTGTCTCTGTCTCCCATCTTTCGTTCCCTTCTCTTAATTTGGACCTAGATTAAACATTATTATAGGCCATTAGCATAATTATGCAATATCATTCTATTTTTATCCTTTTTCACTTGTTCCTCCGTTCGGATTTTTTGCCTATTTTAATTAGTCCCAAGGGATTTAATTTTTCTTTAATATCTGTTGCTGAAAATATCGTTACTCATTCTAAAAATATGCTTTTTCTGTGTTTTCCTCCTTAAATCTCCCCTAAAAATTTAAGAGGGTGAAAGCTCCGTAAGCTTTTTGTTCTTTCTCGGAAAAAAAGACGGCTTCAGCGTTTGTTACAGCCGTGGTGGTTTTTCTTGATTTACGGCGATGCTAATTGCCATGATTTATGAGTTCCTCTTTCAGTGTTGCCTACGGCTTCCTCCTGAAAAGGATTTCGAAGGAATTGACTACGGTAGTTAGTCTAATATAAAGATCTCATCGTAAAGATTACTCGTCCAATTAATTCTGAGGAAAATTAAGCCGAAAGTATGCTACTGTTTAATGGATAACAGAAGCTATAGCTAATAAATATTGACTTTTAAATTAAGTCAGCAGTAGAAATTAGGTAATTTGGTTCTTACAAAGCCGATTATATCTTCATTGTTTTTATAAAACAATTTTTGTTCATTTTTACGCTTTTTGCCCGACATGGTATTGTTAAGGAATTCAACAATTCTAATAAGCAGATTCTAATAAAACCTTGTCAGTTTGTGGACCCCGTGGAATGCTACTCAAGGACACTTTTAAGAGTGCAATTTGACTTTGAAATTTAACCCAAACTCTGTTTATCCAAAATAACTTTTAAACGGTAAGATATAGTACAAAAATTATGCAACCTTCCACCGAGTATAGATACTTATACACAGAATGTTGCGATAAGGGCGGAACGACGATGTTGTGCTTCTTATTTGACCGAATTTCAGAAATTGGTTACAATCGCATTATTTGCTGTCAATGCTAAGGTGATTTGGATAATTATAGAAGGTATCCATGAAATTACTTTTTATGCTTCCTTGTTCCAATGAGATACTTTATATTTTTCCATGTGATTACATTGTATGTTGAAAACCAAGATGCTAAATGCCTTTGTTACAGTTTTCGAGCTATGCGTGTTCAAATGTAGGAATATATTGCGCCTTGACAGGGGACAGGTAGAGAAAATATGCACTTCCACTTAAATTAAAGTAGGTACTATTATTATTAGTTTTCGTACGGTTTCTATATTGGCAATGATATCATTTTATTGATATTGATTGAGCTCATATGCTGAGTCTGTTTTTTTCATAACATACATTTCTCTTATGTCCCCCAAAAAAATTGTTAATGCAATTGTGACTGGCGACTACGCAACTAGTTATGCTAGCTATTTAGCGTTTGACAATTCACTATTACTTATTTCTTATTTAATTTCATTTAGTATTAATTAAGACATAGAGAACAACATAACAAGGGTGAAGCTTTATTTTGCAGCAACTTTTTAAAATGGCTTCGTTGCTGGTATGTGCATGACGGTCTTGAAAAGAGCGCAGATCAAATTACAGCAATTTCAATTGTACCAGTATTTTACCACAGGCAGGGCCTGTGCGATCTTTCAGTTCGTCCAAATTATGTCGTTACACGTTATTGCAAACTTTGGCTTTTAGGTGACTTCAAAAGAAATAATGGTTTGAAATAAATCGGCTGATCTTGGGGGCCAGGATAGGGATCACACGTGCCAATCCACTTTCCGGCCTTCGACTGTGCTATTTGCCAGAGCCCCATTCCTTTGGAATGAAGATTTACTGACATTTAGCCTATCAATTAATGAAACGATCTCACAAGAGATCAAGAAATCGGAAATTCTGTTATCGTAAGATTCCTGACAATAAAAGCTGGCCCAATTGCTTATTGTTCCAAATGACTTTTTGGAGGTATTGTGTTCGAATAAGGTTTGGACCAAGAGGATTTACATGGGGCCAACAACTAATAGGTTAATGGAAAGGAAATTTAGTATTTTCCAATAGATAAATGCAAGATACAAAGCAGAGATTCTGAGAACAGTTTCAACCATTTAAGTTAAATGCAGCTTCATCAGAAAAAACAAATAGTTATTTTATCAAAAAATTCTGATTTATGCAAATCGATTGAACAATTTTCTCCTCACGCAGGATTCAAACCTACACACCCTTGTTTACCGGATCAATGCTCTACCAAATTTTTCTTGGGAAAAATTCCTCTTGATTATTACAGTTATTAGCAGAAATACATTAATTTCTTAATTTTTTTACTGTAAAAAGCTTGCAATCTTTGCATATTCGCCGTCCTACCGGCAATTTTAAGATAAAATATCGACATAGGTCGATTTATCGCTCGAATCTACACGCTCCTCTCTGGCTCAATTGGTAAAGCACTTGTCCGGTAAACAAGGGTGAAGAGAATTTTTTTGGGAAAAATTCCTCTTAATTATTACAGTTATTAGCAAAAATACATTCATTTGTTAATTTCTCACTGTGAAAAGTTTGCAATCTTTGTATAATATAGATTGTTAGTTAAATTATAGGATTATTGATCATTTTTACCGATTCTCCACCATCTGTTTCGATAAACTGTTTCTTTTCTACAGTTACCTATTGCTTGCTTTTTTTCTCATAATATTATAAAGTACTAGAACATTCGCGGACCGGTATGTGCTTGATACAGCGTTAAATTTACCTTCAATAACATACTTCAATACGCACAACTTCAATAACGAAATGAAAGACCGTATAGATATTGCATTTATTGAAATACTGGCATAATTTATTAGAATATTAGCATTATTGGGATATGCATTGGTTATATTCAAGTAGTATTACCGTTATATAATTAGTAATGTTTGAAGTGTCAAGAACAATCAGCTATGTATTTTACTTGTCCTCTGTCATTGAGGATATTCTACATTCAAACGCTTCTAATGTTTTGTGGCTGATATAATTATACATTGGTTTTTAACATACAATGCTAAGGCATAACATTATGTAAATCATTCCATCAGAATGTCTTATGGAAAAAAGTCATAATTTTGAAGACAGCCTGTTTAACTATCTAAATCACCTCTGTACATACTATTGGATGTCAAATAGAGCAATCATAATCAATTTCTGAAATGCGATCAGATAAGCACAACATATGTTATTCCGTAATTATAGTAACATCCTGTACATATGTGGCTATGAGTCGAAAGGGCTACATAAACGATACATGTACATTATAGAACCATTTTTCTATCTCTCACTGCTTAAAAGTTATTTTGATGAACGCAATTTGGGCCGAAATCCTATGTCAAATTGAATGTTGAAGTTTCGCGCAAACAGAGAGTATTCTTGAATAACATTCTATGAGGTTAAACTGACAAGGTTTCATTAGAAACTGCGTTTTACAACTCGATAGGTTCCTTTGTTAGTTCTGACTGAGCGCGATATGCGGTCATTTTCATTTACCTACACAGAAACAGTCTTCATAAAAACTAATTAGTTTGGGCATTGTTACAATTTTAAAATCGCAATCTCTTTCCTAAAATTGCTCAAAAATAATAAGGTAAATGAGAGCAAATTTTTAGCATTCTTGTACAATAGAAAAGGACAGATAGCAATCGTATTATTAAAACTACATCAAATTATTTATTATATTGAGCCATATAATAGAAGCTGAAGCCTATACCAGAATCAGATTGAATTTCACTGTAAGATATATTATGTATTACGGCATGATATTGAATTATCATCCTCATTATCTTATCTCCTAATTGGGCACACTAATTGACCATCAATTAACTTCTACAGGATTATCTGGAGAGATAAATGATAACATTACAGCCCTTAAACTGTTTCATTAATATTAATTCTAAAATAAGTCAGTTAGTGAAAAGTGGATTATAAAAGCATTGATAGCAAACCTTCTAAATAATTAATCCTTTTCCCCATAGATTTATTAATGACTTATTCGCCGCCAGCAGCATCAGTATCCACTGGTTTAATGATGAATATTCAAGAATAAAATGCCTAAACGTCCGCCCCGTTATACAGGCTTTTGCACCAGTGCATCAAGGTTCCATAGCTTCTTTACGAATAATGGTGAGATTCTATGCACCTCTGTACCGTCTGTAAGATTATCTGTAAGATTATAGGCCTATGTAATACATGCTTACAGATTTATAGATAATCTTACAGGTGCCACAGATATGCACAGAATCTCACCATAAGTTAGGAATTTCATTCGTGTACCAATTTATAGTGTATTTATTATAGGGTGCATCTCTGAAAATATTTTTAGTAATGGAAGAATTCCGGTTGTACTAAAAGTAGACACCAAACTCTTTTTTTTATTTTAAATGGAACATCCTGTATAGCATTGAAACCATGGATAACTTTCTTTTGATAGAATAGTATAGTAATTTTTACATAACTGGATGTAAAATTCAATTTTTCTTCGATTTTATACAGATATCCGCAACGGCTTTGGGAAAATTCTCGTTTTTTTTTCACGATAAAAACGTAAAAAAAATTGAAGAACACATTGAAATGAATTTTGCACTGGTTGAGAGTCAGAAAAACTTTTTCCAGTAAAACTTTGCAAGAAGCCAATTCCAGAATGTTATTAGATTTCTTGAGCGTTTTGTTTGAACCATTAATTACAAAAAGATAAAAAGAACACAGACAGCAAAATATTAATAAATGAATTAGCAGTTTTATTGAGAGTTGCGGAAAATCCAAATACTAATCGAGCAAGTATAGGAATTGGGATAAATGTGATGTTAACCCAAATAATTCTATAGAAACGACATTTTTGAGTAACACTTTCAGTTGCAACAAACAGGCTTTGGGCGAAAATGACTCAGCAGAGGGCAGATTTTTTTTGAGAATGTACTCATTGTTGGACGAAGCAACTTTTTACAACACTTAATATATCAACAGATACAAATTATCATGATTATTCTTCGAGAATCCAATAGAATGCCAATGCAGATATCTTCAAAGAAACAATGCCAGGACGGAGACAGCAATTATGTTGGTTAGAGGCTTGTGCACCTCTGGTACGATGAAAAAAGATACAGCAACAAACTGCTATAACTAAACTTAGCAAGATACAAGCATGCGTGCTTAGGAATAACAGGCGCAAGGAAGACTATTCTTACAGCAGCAATAAAATGTCTGCTGTATCCTCCTCTTCTACATTTGGTGCTAATAGGAAAAGCAGGAATGGGCTATCTGAGACTGCAAGAAGCAGCAAGTGGCAGATATGCAGAATTGAAACATAATAGTATTGTTTACCTTGTGGAAGATAACCTTTTTGGTTTAAGATCAGGCCTCATGATTTCGTCATACCTATTTAATTGAAGGTGGAAACAAAGGATCAGATAAACTGTAGTCAATTAAGTTACAGAAACAGGTTCGAAAAATTGACCGGATTTACAGACGGAGCAAAAACTGAGAACATGGCTGGTGTTGGAGTTTACAGTAAGGTAAGAACCACAAATATCAGCCTTCCTCTAAGAAATTATGCTACAGTCCTTCAGGCAGAGGCATATGCAACATTACGATGTTCGCTTGATATCAATATTTAGAGAAAAAAAGTGGATTTACATTGCATCAGACAACGGCGATACTGAGGACTCTGGTGAAGTCAGAGACTGCACAAAAGTCACTTTGGTCTGGGTGCCCGGACTTTCGGCAACAAAGACGATGTGTTAGCAAGGGAGGCATTATCATATACATATAGGCCCAGAATTTGTTGTAGCAGTATCCAAAAACACAGCATGAGAGCAGGTAGGAAGTTGGATAAAGGAAAAATACAGAAAAAACACTGATGGGTGTTTAAATGTATTGGTTTTACTTAGAGCCCAAGTGTTTTGAATTACTTTTGCAGAGAGGTTCCGTTAAGAGAGGTTGCACTATATCTATCGAACTGGAATGTTACTGATTCAATACTGCACTGATAATATTATGCAAAGTTGTTTGGGAACAGAGGTAAAATGAACCACATTTTAAATTACCAGTTTGAAAACTAAGAATTTTCTAAAGTTACCTCGAGTTGCTTGAAAGAAACAGCTGTAAAATTGATTGAAATCTCTATTTTGACTTCTCTCCTAGTTGAAAGATACACCTAAGGATTTCATTCTTTTCCCAGCTGCGTCGATTCCCCTACTATGCGACAATTCCGGGGGAAAAAGCCTGCGTTTAAATGAGCCGTGAAATGTCCGAAATAGCGTCACGAAGTCAGGCGAGGGATGATATGCGAGGCGGGAACTGGCCTCGGTCCAATATTCCGTAGAATTTAAAGCTCCGACAGGACCTGGCAATCTTTAACGTGTCCCGCTATCAAAAGAAATGGGTCGCTGATTCGAATTTACGTCGGCTATCCGATAGTACACGGTCGTGGGAAGGAAAACGGGAATGGATAGGAGCTGAAAAATACGGCACAGCTGGGCGACCCACTAAAGTTAAAATAAGACGTTATTATAAAAATTTTTAGTTCGAGAGGGATGTCTTTTGTGTTTCATCCGCTTTCAGCGCTTACTGATCGCCTTTGCGTCCATGTAATTTCAGTGTGGAATCAGAAAGGATGTTATGTGTTGTGAAATACTGGGTGGCTTATCGCGTGAGAGAGCGGATTTCAATTTCTGGGGTCCCTAGACTTTTCGAGATAAATATCTACTCGTGACGGTAATGTGCATATTCTAAAAGAAATTTTAGCTGAGAGCGCCTGAATCGGTTTTTCGGTGCCATTATTTGAATAGGATTTTATCAAAATAGCCGTTAAAATTTATAAAATTATTCGAGACACGTCCGTCTCTCACGGAGGTTGGCTAGTGAATGCATTTGAATTGAAATTTTCTAACAGATATCGATTGCAATTGTCTTCCCAAGAGTGCAACTGACTCGAAAAAGTCCGTTAATTTCAGTGATGTGAACAGAATATTAGATATTTGGCATACAAAAAAGGCCATGTGCCCAAATGGAACTATGAAATGTTTAAACTAAATTAAATTAAAATAAATATTGCAAAATTATGGAATCACCTTACATTCATTATAAAACAAACGTGGGTGTGTGTACATTATAAAAAATATTTTTAGAAATTTACAAGCAATTTAAAAACTATAACTGTACACAAGTTATGCAACCCGGCATGCACGTGGATTTTGAACGAAGCAAATTATTTTTATTATTTTAAAATAGATAAAAGTAAAGCTGGTAACGGTACAATTAAATAATATCAATTCATTAAACCACAACAATATATATTTTCATAAATTATCATTTATTATACTCAATTCTCATTTATATTTATCTTGTAAAAAACTTATTGATGGCATTGATTCCAAGCCGAAAGAGGTTGTTTTATATAATAAATGAATAGTTCATGAATGGAAAGGAAAATTATTTATCCATACAATTACCAATCTCATCCATGAGATTTGGACATAAATCCAGAATATATTCGCGAAGTAATATATTAGACAAATTTGTTGACATGTGCTAACCTTTTTCCATTTTTTCACGTTCTTATTTTTAAACTGCAAACGAAAATAATATACGGCGATCTTTAATGATACCAGCCCGAAAAAAAAACATGTTTTTCATCAGTTGTTATTTTCAATGGAAGCTTTTTTTTTAATTTTTGCGGGATATATTGCAAATGCCTGCTACAATATATCCCGCAAAAATTATATCCACGTTTTCTTTCTCTTTAATAGCAAACATCGCCAGTATTTTTTTCTCTTACTGGGCAAGATATGCTGTTAGTTTAAAGATTTAATAAAAGGTTAGTATGTCCATCGGTTTCCCAGGGGTCGATATAAACGAAAACTGATTTTGGGGGTCGATGAGGAAATCAACCACTATTAATTAACACAAGTTCTTATTTGAAACTTTCAAGATACGTATAAATTGTGTTAACGTGTACCACCTTAAGAATGACTAATATTTTAATCGGAAGTATCATTGTTGTACTTTTAAAAAATTCAACAAGTCGATAAGCGTGCACAAGTTCCTACAAGATGAAAATAATGGCAAGTCAATAAGCTTAAAGAAAAACTAGAGAAAAGGCCACCCATAAGATCGATGTTTGCGTCATTATCTATGCAAGACGTTGATGGTTTACTAGCGTCCTATAATATATCTTTACCAATAGCGAAGTCAGGGAAATCCCACACAATTGGAGAGCAGCTTATTTTACCAGCCATTGCGGAGGTCCTCAACAATGTATTGCACAAGTCCGCACATGATATTATAAGGAGAATCCCTTTGAGCAATAACACCGTTCAGAGACGAATAGACGAGATGGATCGCGACGTGGAAAACATTTTATGCAATTTCTTACAGACCAACAGATTCTCTCTCCAGTTGGACTAGTCTACATTACTCGGCAATGAAGCTCTGTTGTTAGGATATGTTCGATATATTAAATATGAAAATATGTGGCTGTTTTTTGCTACATATTTAGAGACTGATACCAGTGGAGAATCGATTTTTCAGGCCGTGGAACGTTTTTTTCTACCGACAAAGCTATTCCATGGAAGAATATTGTTTCTGTTGCGACTGATGGCGCACCATCTATGGTTGGTCGTCATCGTGGTTTTATAGCTCACTTAAAGCGGCAACTGCCTGAGGCACTGGTCATTCACTGCGTGATTCTCA
This sequence comes from Protaetia brevitarsis, assembly GCA_004143645.1. Lineage (NCBI taxonomy): Eukaryota > Metazoa > Arthropoda > Insecta > Coleoptera > Scarabaeidae > Protaetia > Protaetia brevitarsis. Next base: position 799,324 of record RXPK01000063.1, read on the forward strand.
GACAGCATTTAGCAGCAAAAAATCTGAGTCCTAGATTGCACCAATGTTTACAATATGTTATAAATGCTGTCAACAAGATTCGAAGCAATTCTTCTCAGCGGTCACGTAGTCCCTCCTGGTGCCAGACCACTGGTCTCTGTGGCACCTTTATCTTGTACTAGCGGCATGCACAATGTCTCGCCGGTGAATGTTTGAATAAGTTAATAAACCCGATGGGGAGTGGCACCAACTGCGACATGCCTGAATTTAAATCGTCTAAGATTTAGCTTAGCAGTCCGCATGGCGGACAGATCAATGACGTCTTGTATTCGGCGGACTCGGATTTTAGGTGGAGGCTTATCTTGGGGCTCAATGACACGAGCAATAAGGGGGTTGAGAGATTCGCCCGCCCTCAGCCATGACCGGGCAGCCAATTCCAGTAAATAGTCCTTGACTGTTGGGATGTTAAGATCGTCGCGAAGCTGTTGATTCCTCACCATCCATGGAGCCCCAACGATGAGCCGCAACATGCGATTCTGCAGGACCTCCATGGTGGTGAGGTGCGACTCGGCCATGGTGCAATTCTTTGAATTCTCGGTTATTTGCTCAGCTACGTGAGGAAAACGACGAAGTCTTTACTCGGTTACTTCTGCACATTGAAGTTCGCTAACTATGGAGAGGCTCTTGCTTAGCAAGATTTTCAGCTATTTTTGAATCCGTGTTGGTGTTTTTACAAGAAAAAGATCCGAATTTGCAAGAAAATCTGAACAATTGTAAAACAGATATTTATTACTTGACTGATATCTTTGGTATGTTTAACAAAGTTAATTTGCAGCTGTAGGGTGACGATCTCAACTTGATTAAAACAAAATCAATAATATTCGGCCTTTGTGGGTAAACTTATCCTTTATAAACAAAACTTAAGCAAAAACGATTATTCGCAGTTTCCGCATTTGTCAAAATTACCAGAAATGCTTCAAGACGATGTTATTTCACCATATGTTACTCATTTGGACGCATTACACAAGGATCTCACTAGGAGGTTTGAGGATCTCAAAATAGAATAAGTAGATGATTTTGGCACATAATACATATAATAATCAATAATAACGTGTGTTTGAGACTTATTGTTCTTCTAATGTTATCAAAATTACTTTCCGTTTCTGTCATATGGCACAATTGATATTTGTTCATTGGCGTTCCTGTCATTGTGAATGTAACCATATGGGTTGGTTTCACATTAGAAGGGATGCCAAATCATATTTCATGGGAGCGGCACACTTCAGTGTGTTTATGCTCCCACTGCATACATTTTTCGGAACTACTTTTTGAGAACATATCGTATAATAATAACAAAAAAATACATATGACTGTATTTGTAAGCCTGGTAACTACCGAAAACTTGCGAAAAAAATTAGGGGTGCAATCTAAAAAAGATAAAGTGGGAGAGGGGGGCAAAAGGTTATTTATACGGGGTGTGTTATAATGGCAAAATTTGATGTACAATGTCGTCTCATTTCTACTGGATTTTACTGCTACTGTTTATCTCTATTAGTTTCCAAGTAAATGCGTGGAAAAATAGATGTGGGACATAATGTATACTGAACGCACTCTACAGTCTCTGTTTCAATCTAAAAACCTTGTCTAAAACCGTGTTGATTCGAGCTAATCAAATTGTGCTTGTTTACAAAAGAGTAGGTTTGTTTGGCCACAGTTTTTTCAAATGTTTTAGAAAAAACATTTAATACTGCGATCGGCCTGTAATTCTCAATCAAGAGATGATCATTTCTTTTAAAGACCGGAACAACTGCAGACGATTTCAAGGTATCGGGGCATTTTCTAGTTTCAATAGATACGTTTATAATGTCAGCTATACAGGGTGAGTTTTTTTATCTTGAGACAATGGAATATCTCTAAAAAATTGCATTAAATCAAACAAAATCTTAATAAGATTTGTTATAATGTAGGGGGCTCACTGAATAGTGCCGAACTCGATCCCCCACCTCAACGCAACTTTAAAATCTTAAATAGGAACCCCCATTTTGTATTGCAGATTGCCGATTTTTTGTTTTTTACACTTTTTACATAAACTAACATTTCAAAAAGCCATGTGTTCGAAGCTGTGCCCCATCACTTCGATACATTTATTTATTCGCAATTGGAATGCTATTCAACGTTGTATCGTTTTTACCGCACTTTATTTAGTATTTGACAAGCTGTGAATACTTACACATTGTCCGATCCCCATTTGGATTAATAATTATTAATCCAATACAAATTAGTTAGTGTTTAATATTTGAACAGTAATGGAGGCTATAACATTACAAGAGAGAATTGAAATGATTTACATCTATGGAGAAAGTGGTCGAAATATCGATGACGCTGTTAATCTTTATTCACAACGTTTTCCTGACAAGGTGCGATCGCTTTCCTTTGGACGTACGACAAACAATGTAGTTGCAACATGACGATTGTCCAGCACTTTATTCAAGAATAGCACGAGAAGTATTAGATCGAGCCTACAATCGTTGATGAAACGGAAGAGGTGGTCTAGTGTCTTGGCCTGCAAGATCGCCAAATCTTACTTCCCCTGACTTCTTTTTGTGGGGCCACTTAAAGCCTAAAGTTTGTACAGAAGTGCCAACCACGAGGGAAAACATGATCGAGCGAATCACCAACGCTTGTTCAAGGATTACGCCGGAAACACTTCTCAGTTGAGTGCAATCATTCCAATTGCGAATAAATAAATGTATCGAAGTGGAAGGGCACATTTTCGAACACATTTTCTGAAATAGGTATAATAAAGTAAAGTTCTTCGTTGTTGAATGGCTTTTTGAAATGTTAAAATAAAAAAAAAACACAAAATCATGTTTGCTTGCTTCTCTTTTTTGTGTATTTTTTCTAGACGTTCACAATCACGCTTTTTGCGATTACAACGCAATTTGTTACAAATCGAAAAAAAAAGTTTTAAACAAAAACTACATACTTGATGGCGTAGAATCCGAATCTGCAATACAAAAGGGGGGTTCCCAATTAAGATTTCAAAGTTGTCCCCCCTCCCACTTTGGGGACGGGGGGGGGGGGGGGGTGAGGTGGAAATAGAGTTCGGCACCATTTAGTAAACTCCCTACATTATAAAAAATCCTATCAAGATCTTTTTTTGATTTGATGCAGTGTTGTAGAGATATTCCGTTGTCTCAAGATAAAAAAACTCACCCAGTATAACTCGATACTTCATGCGTACATGATTTTAACAAACTAATTGGAATTTCATCGAGTCCTGCCTGCTTTTTATTTGGTAGTTGCAAAATAATATTTTGACTATCATATTCATTCACATGGACAAGCAATAATGAATAATATAGTATTTTTCAACTGCACATTCCGCGCTTCTGTCCAATGCAAAATGAGCAGATAATTGTTCCTGAACAGTATTTGACAAATAATTCCAAAAATATTTGGCAACCTCAACCCTATCTGTAATATATCGGCCTTCGTAATTTAAGGCAATATCGCCGTTTTTTTTTTTTCTACCTACCATTCACCTGGTTAACAATATCCCACAGCTCTATGTCTATTAATATTTTGAGAAATTAAGTTGTTGTAGTATTGTTTACGTTGGCATTCACAGTCCTTTTACAATTTTTATATTTTTCATTTATTTAAATTTGCTTCCTAAATTTTTACGTAATCAATTAAATTCTTTCAAATATTGTAATTTCGAAGTCAGTTCTGGTGAAAAAAAATATCTTCTTATTTCTCAAAAGCTGTATTGATCCGTGCTTGTGAACTAGTTTGAAACAATTGTCAAAACACCATACAAAATAAGAAAACGTATCAACGACAGAAACACTAATGATAAACAAACATAAAGTGCAACACCAAATTTAAAATAGATGTAGGTAAAGTATTCCTCTGCTAACAATACCACTGGATATACTCTATTATAAAATACTCTTATCCAACTTTATGTATACGTATTTAGATATCAACTTACTTTCGACAAACAGGAAGAATCCTTTGGGATTCTTCTGCAGAATAGAAAGGGCCGAACGGGTCATATCGGCCAGGGAAGGATCGCCAGTGGGTCCAGGATCCCTATCCACTTCAAAGTCCATGTGGGAATAAGCGAACAGACCTGTCAACAGAATTACCATTCGAGCCATTAGCAAAATCTAATATTATCCGGACCGTCAGGAACTGGATCGAACAAATAACCCACCCAGTAGATGTATTTTTAGTTCGGCAAAATGGACAGGGAGTTTAAAACGGTCGGTTTGCGGAAATGAACGGGGCGTTAATAGAGAGATTTATATTACCTCAGTGTAGATACTCGATTTAAAACCGAGGGACGACCAGCTTTTCCGATGGGGATTAATTTATTATTAATACAGTGGTTGAATGTAAGGTTGCCTGTTAAAAAAAGGGAATGGGACTTCTTGGGATTTGATAGAGAAACTATCTTTTTTTTGCCTTATTTATAACGAATTTAAAAATTCAGAAATTAAATTTTGTTGTATTGCGAAAATACCGGTTTATAAAGTAAATAATAATTTATCTTTGTAAAACGTGAATGACGGCTAATTATATTTAGATCAAATATCACTGGCAAAGTGCCAATAATCAATTACAAAATTATACGCGCCGGTAGTACGGCAATACGTTATACATATTGACATTTAATTATTCACTTTGAAAACCGTATTCAATTTATTTTCAGTTAAAAAGAATAATTGAAAATATAGACGGGCGCGTTTTAACCCATTACTTATAATTCATTCTATGTTTGAAATTTTTTAATGTAACATCTCACATATAACAAAATACAATTATTCAGCATATAATTCAACACATAAATGATAATAAGAATAGTTTGGATACTTTTTCAGTTTTATTTCTTCCTTGTTTTGAAGATTCTACATTTTACATTTTTGCCCTTGCACCAGTCGCACAAAACAAAAAACATCAGTGATTTTTAATAATTTCTTGATTAATTTCTCATATTTTTGTCTCATTTAGATATTCATAAAAAAAATCTTCAAATGTTTCTAAATATTTTAAAGATTATTACGCAATAAACTGATAGAATTTGCACGACGGAAATCAAATGAAAATAGCAAGCCTAAGTTTTAATCAGAAAGGTATGCATAAGGTGACTTTTATGTCTCCAGATTACGTTTCATAGTCAGATAAACTACTGCTGTAGTTAGACAACCCATATCACTTGAGTGTATGATTTTAAGTTGCATAGTTTGCTTGTTATGGTTGTTTTCTTTGCTTAATCAGCTGTTTTTCGATTTACCGAGAATTTTTCACAATTTTTAATTTTGTTTTGTATAAATTTTAGTATAAGAGTTAATTGTATGATTTCATTAATTAAGTGTTAAGTTTTTTTTAAATTATTCCATTCATTAAATTGTCTAATTGTGCTGATTTAATGCCTATTCTATTCAATATTGTCGTCGAATTGTTATATGTCTGCGTTGTACGATTTTGAGAGAGGGATTTTTGTAAGAAAAACAATTGTAGAATTCTGTTAAGGACTTCCTTGTTCGACTATTGACGTGAGTAGACGTATTTTTGTATATCTTTGTTGCCATTTTGTATTTCATTTTGATATTGTAAATTTCGCATTAATTATCTTTTATATAGCCAATCAAGGAATTCTTATCGTAATAATTGTTAATATATTGAAGAGTGCACTTTATAGATATAAGATCAATTATTATTTTTTGTTTAGGAAGATACATTTTATTTTTTTTTCTCTCATTATATTTTAAAGAGTTAATTTTTCTGTTTTCCAATTTTGTTGTTTCGTTTTTATTTATCACCTTGTTTGGGTGAGTAGAAGCATTGCTCTTGCTTTTAGTTTTTTCTTTTTTGTAAATTTCTAGTAATTGTCCACGCTTAGTTTATTTTAATTCGTGAAACCACGTGGACAGAATTTCAAAGGTTGTGTATTTTGGATAATCTTCCTGAACAAACAAAACTTTTGCTTTGCATAAGAAATAGTATTGTCCTATTTTAAATTAGAGTCAAGTGTTTTAATTTTAGGCCAGAACCTTCAGTTCAAGGTTTTTTCTGCATAAGTTGTAATTTAGCCCATTTTGAAAAATAAATTGATTGGTAATTAGCGTTAATGGGTTAAAAATTCTGTTCTTTTATTATTTTAAACCTTTTCAATTTTTCGAGTAATTAAGAAGGTCTGATTTCTTTCACTCACAATTTACTTTTCGTGGTTAGATTCAAGTTTTAATTCTCTCTGGGGGTAACTGAGATTAATAGTTCTGTTGCGTTCTTTAAAATCTTATCCGTTGAGCTAGCTAATTTATTTTTCTTTTTCATTTTAAAATCAGTTTTGTATTTTTGATTTAATTCAATCAGTACACAGCACTAGGTATTAAGAGAACAGAAACATATTAAAACAATTATAGATTGTAGAAGCTATAGAGGCGCTGATACACACAGGGATCACACACTGATCCAGTACATAAGCAAAAGACAGACGAAAGTACGATATGGAAGGGCTACGATTAAAGTTCTTGTTTCGACATATTAAAAATTATGTAGAAGCGAGTACCAAGGCGTCAGCGTATACCTTGCTTCCGCATCAAGAGGACGACCGCATACTAGCAACTCACGACCACTAATCTATGGCAACCCTCCTGCCTGTAAGAGTCCAACGCTTTTTTTTGCCCTATTCACCTTTTCATTTTACTGGCATTATACACCAGTTTTTATCTATTCACATTTTTAATTCTTTCATTTATTTTTATTTCACTCATTCTTTGGCCCTATACACCATTTTTCATTCAAAAAAAAAAAGAAAATATACATTCATAATTGTGAACTATAAATTTATTACATTCATTCATTTGCGATGACAGATGGTTTTTACCACTCACTGTAAAATAAAGGTTATTCAAAAATAATTTGTAAACATCTGTCATTTTTTCAATTTGTTGACAAACCCCTAACGGGGTATTTAATTGTTTGTGCCGTTTTTATTATTGTAAAACAGCCCTTTTCGGGCTGTTTTTTCATATGCAAGAAAGCATATAATTATAACGTTGTTGAAAAAAAAAAGGGATGACAAAATATCAAGGGATAGTCCCGATGTGTCACAGGGCACAGGGAGCGAGTGCCTCCATAAAAAAAAAATCATAATAATAAATAAATAAAAAAAAGACATCTGACAAACCATTTCACATGCGTGACATCCCACAATACAATGTTCAACCCACATACAAAGAAGAACCAAGAAAAGAAGCAAGAAGAGGACGCTCATCTGCTATCCCCCCTTGGTTCTAACCGTGCCCTTCTGGCGGCCATCAACACCATGGAAAGCCCGAGACTGGCGGGCAATTTACCATCGACACAGGTCCAATCCAGTAAATTTACGACGGAGCGACATTTAATCCGTCTACTACAAGGCAAGTGGATTCAGAGCCATGGGCTAATCCCAGTTCAGAATGCAGACCCATGAAGAGTCCGACGTCTTATCGGAAGGGATCGGCTAGTCGCCGCCGGTGGGCTCCCTCCTCCTTTACTGCCCATGTTGGACGATTTTTCTCATCATCGTTTGATGGTTGACCGTCGGGATCGATTACTCGAATCCCTATTAGAGCGGGTACGCAAAGCTAAAGAGCTTTGGTGACAACTTACTGTCTGGATTGTCTGGTAGCAACTCCCCCGACCGTATCGGGATTGTCCAAAGAACTCACCCAACTTGACCGTCAACACCCGAGCTAAAGCTCTACCCAATTAGGACGTCAACCGCAGTGTCTGTTACCCAGAGAATCTGAGACAGGGTGACTACGGCAACTAGGGCTGTCGGTTAGGGCACACCTAGAGCCCACTTGATTTCGGGAACTTCGCGCATGCGTAATCCTCCTGCACAAGCCAACAGTCGATCGAACCCTACCACCTATGAGAATGCCCGGTGCGGTTTCTTTTACCCTATAAGTGGCAGCATAGGGATCCGATAGACACTTCCGGGCTTTATGGGTAACCCCCTGGGTGGTCTACGTTACCTGACCGTGTTTAGGTTTGTTTCACCAACACCCCCAGCCTATAAGACGGTCAACGGCAGAGCCAAAACTCTACCCCATTAATCGCATATAGGTCACCCACTATAGAATGGCCGGCGACGCAGTAGCATTTGTGTAAGATAGGGGTAGGTAGTACAAGCGCACTCATTCGATTTGAAACACCTAAAATTATGCCGCGGAATGTACTTAGTTCTAGGCACTATCTATCCCTCTCTTTCGCCCAGCTACCTGCACTCTTTCCTCGAATGCGCATCTCTAAGGCCATTCTATGTTGGGCGACCTATACCTTAGGGGATAGGATCCCCTAAAGGTAGCTAGAGTCAAATGCTTGGCTCCGCAAATGACCTACTCATGTTGGAGGGTTTACCCTCCGCATCGTTTCCCCGCACGAGCAACGGTCGGTGGGGCTGAGTCCACCTCCCACCTATGGGGATGACGGGTGCGTCGCCTGTTGCCCAACTGGGTTGGAATTGGGTAGACCCCCCGCCTTTAAGGGTAGGCACTAGGTGGTCCATACCTACCCTGGAAGGGCTGTAAGAATGGAGAGTAGCTTGAGAACTTCAAGCACAGAATGACTATGAGGAAGCGGGCGTTTTCGGTTGACGATATACTCTCCAGTCGAAGGCGGGAGAAAGTTGGGCGTGATAGCTGCGTGCTGGTGAAGGTATGCCATTTCACTCGCCATGGAACAGTAGACCGCGTATTTGCGACAGATTCAAGATAATCGATGAGTCAGTAACAGCAACCAAACGTCTTTTTCCGGCTCCATTTCAATATTCAGCAACATCCAATTGAAAAACGATTTTGAGGCTTGTCAATAACTTGAGAAGAACACTCTTTGCTTACGAAAATCTAAATAACTACAATTCATCCTAAACCCCGTGCTTCACCTAAAGGTGCTTCACGAGGTTACCTATATTGTGGCTTCTAGACTAGTCCATATTGGTTATATTCCATGATGTGCTTTCAACAATTTGTTGCTGAATATCCAGTAAGTAGGAACTCTTGGAGCATTAACAAGTGATGTTATGGAGGAGATTAGACAAAGAATGGATGATAGTCCAAATAAATCTATTTGAAAATTGTCTGCTCAAGCAGGTATATTTATTAATTGTCTCAAAACACTATGTTTTCGTTATTGCTTAATTGTAGGTATTTCTTACCGAACTACTTACACAGCACTAAAAAAGGAACTGCAACATTATTGATAGTAGAGCCAATTTTCTTCCACGATATCGCGCAATTACAGAGCCTCATAAGGAGCAAATTCTGACACCATTTCTAAATGGCTTGCATGATGATAAGACTGGTCGTGGATACTTCCAACAAGATGGTGCTCCGCCACATATTGCACAATGCCATAGATTACTTCCAACAATTTTATGATGACAGATTAATTAGTGTAAATCGATAGCCAGCAAATTTACCCGATCTGATATACTATTAGACTTTTTTTCTATTTTCTCATTTTCATTTTCTTTTTTGGTATTTAAAAGATACAATATTCAGCAACAGACTTCATAATTTGGACGAATTGCGGCGATAATAAACAATACACTGCTTGAAAGGCTAGAAAATGTGGGAGGAGAATGTGAATGAGGAGACGGACAAACTTGTGTCACGAAGATGATGGTGAATATTTTCAATATGTACCGGAAAACTGTTTTTTAAACATTATTTAATAAATTGAACTGTATTCAATACATTGTACTGTGACTTTAACAAACAATATCACAATTATGTTTATTTTTATTACCATAGACAGTGTCCATTGATATATCGTAAATTGATAAATCGGATACACTTTTTTCTGTTTAATTGATGTTCCAGGTGCAAACATTCAAGATAACGATCAATAAAAACTAAAAATCAGATGCGTTAACTATCCACTGGCGCAACTTAAATTTTGTATTGCCAACCTTAGTAACTTTGAATTGATCACTCTGCATTTTATGTACTATATGGACTTCATAACAATTGAAATGTTTCTACTCTAACTATCTAATTCTTTAGCAACATTAATAAAAAAAATCCCACCGTTTGAGCGACTTATTATCTCTAATATCTGTTTCGCGTCGCAGTCAATTTAACCCCTTAGGTAATACTTTAACTTCAGTAACGGCACCGCCACTCATCAGTGAGCCGACTTTCAAATAAAACGTGCCCCGTTGTATGTACCCCACCACATCCGCAGTGCGAGTCATTAACCTTCCCAATTCTATATAAATATGATTTTAAATTACTCCGACTCGTTACTAATTATACCGTATGATACGTCATTTTAACACTCATTTCCCTAAACCGTGTACCGTTACTGATACATTTTCTACTCCACCTTCTATTTAGAGTAATATCCCACCTACCCTGACAAATACTATTAAGTTTAGCCCTAAACGCTTTTTTAAATATGCTAGCGGAAGTTAAGCCATACTTAATTATCGCGCTATCCTCCAACACACCGCCTCTTTCGCCAATTAAACCGCCCCCTCAATACCAATTGTACCTACGTGAGCCCTAGTCCAAAAAAAGTTTTACATCCCTCATGTAACATATTCCAAATATCTAATAACAAATCAACCATTTTTTTAAAATTCCGTAACGCCTCTAATACAGATAAGCTATCAGTTATAATTCGCACGTCCCCTATAAATTCCCATTGGCGCTTAATATATCGTACTGCCTAATTTATTGCAACCAATTCTACTTGAAAATTATTGCAATAATCTCCTAATTTAAACTTTTGATTATATTCCCAGTAACCAACTATATTTATTTCATATTTTATAAATATTTAAAAAATATTAAATCTTTCTTGAATATCAGTTATATTAATATAATATGCATAAAATATATTATAGAAAATATATTAGGAAAACATTTAAAAAATATATATGTTATGTAGCATTAATAATATTTTATTGCAAATGTTTTCTCAATATATTTTTCATAACTCTGCAAGAATATTTCGCTTTGTATTTCTGTAAATATTTATTTCATATAAAAAAAAATTTAAATTGAAATTGAATTTTTGCTTTTGTACATTTGGTGCGTAGGACGAATAATATAAAATGGGTAAAATATGCATACATATTAAGTAGGTATGTACCTATTTAAAATGATAGTTTAAAGATTAAATTAGATAATATATATCTAATATGATTTAATTAGTAGCTAAGTTGAGCTCTGTAACTTTTCTATTAATATATCTGCATTTTGTATTATATTATTTTGTAATATTTGTTGCGAACGTCACCACAACACCCCTATTCATTATGGTGCCGGTGTTATATGATTTAGTATTGTTTATGCGTCTATGGATTAGGTACATAGAATGCATACGCGCACGTGCGTATCATCAACATTTTCATTCGTTTGTCCGTTACATGTTATAGTTTCTAATAGTATACGATTAGGGCAGATTAGGGTTAACTGTGTAATTAATTGTTGCGGTGTGTGTTTTAGTGTTTGTGGTGACTACGAGGTAAGCAAAACTTTGAACATGTCATGGCATTTATAAGATAATTGGAATGCTCAATATCGCTACGTACAGAAATCGTTTAATAATATAATTGTAGGAATTTTATGCATCATATATGTACTGCATCTACCAGATAAATTACTAGTTGATTTGCTTAAGAGATTCATCTTGGTAGATAAGCGTCATAACCTCAAATAGAGGTTAGAATACGTTGTGTTGTATTGTTTGTACGTAGAATGTTTTCAAATATTATGAAATAAAGTAAAAATAAGTATTGTAAGTATTAGATTGTAGCTACCACTTCAATTATTGTAAATGCTCCAAATGTATTAGTAGGTGTTGATAATGTTGTACGATGTTTTATTCATGGTATGATCTAATACAATTGGCGTTTTAGAGGCTACAAGGAAACGCCATGAGAGCGCGACTACCGAAGATATGAAAAAAGCCATAGGGTTGTCCCTGACACCAGCGAAGGCTAGACTTAAAAATAAGTATTTTTCATTTTTATTGGCTTATTCAATAAAATGAATAATAAATACGTTTGTTTTTTATTTAGAACACTTCAATTAAAAAATAGTGATTAATTTGATAAACTTCAGTATGCCTTAAAAGATGCCAGAATTATTGATTATTAACTTGTATGGTGAGTGTGAAAAAACAAGTTCTTTGCCTTTTAGACAACTCTATGTATGTTTCAACTTTTCGTTATCGACGTTATACATTCTAAATAACCAAGAACAATTTTAGTTCATTTTGACAAATTAAATAGATTGCATAAAAGATCTCAATTTTCATTTAAATAATATTTTACAAATATTTTAGAAAAAATATTGCGCTTACATATATTTTAAAATATGGAATAAATATCTATGTGATATTTCTGGTTGTTAGGGATATTTCAATGCCCCCTATTATAAACAACAAAGACCGCCCCTGTACCACCTTCACCCTTCGACCTATCCGTAAAAATTTCTAAGCCCTCTCCAAAAGTGCCTATAAATTTATCATAAGTAATACTTTTTAATTCCGCGGCACGAATTCGGCCCCTCATACCTACTCGCCTTTCTAAATCACCCGGTTCTAATCTAATTCCCGTTGCCGTAATTAAGCTCTTCATTCCATTTGCGTCCCTAAGAAATTTAAGTCCCCTCAAACGTAAAATCTACTGGTAATATACTAGAAGTAACGCACGCCGTGTCTGTCGAAATAGATGAATACGCCATCGTTGCCTTAACTATTAACAGTCTGTGCGCACAGATTATTTTTTTTTTATTTCTTTAATTTTACATGCGTCCGCCAATATCGCCCACACGTATTTATTATTAACATTGCCGGTTCTATAGCAGCCCTATACATACAACCCACCGCGTTACAGTTTAAATCTCATATGACTCTAGCCGATGTTCTAATTTTATTACTTATTTTCCTACCTTTCATTGTAAAAGACTGAACATAGACTTTAAAATTTATCAACTAAAGTAACCCCTTGAAAAAAAAACTTCTACAGGACTACAGGATATTTGTAGAAAAGAAAACCACGGGGATGTAGTCCAAGCTAGGAGAGGAGCTAGCGCAGATTCCGACTATTTCACGGTAGGAACAACAGCAAAGCAGAAAATAAAGAAGGTAAAAACAAAAAAAAAAGACTAATTTAAAATGCACTGAATTTAATATAGGACATAAACAAACTTAAATTAAATAAATAAGAAAAAGAGAGAATTAAAATTAAAAAAGTTTCTGCAAGGGCGAGAAGAAAATAAGAAAAATGTGAGTACGGATTGGATAGGTTTTAGAAAATGCATAGAAAAAGCAGCAGAGAAACTATAGAGCTAACAAAAAAGAATGGTATGACCAAAAGTGCCGTGTAAAGCTAAATGAGAAACTGCGAGCAAGGTTAAAATGGCTCAGATTAAGTATGGTAGAATAGAATGAATAGTTGTTCTACTATTCATTCAATTAATTGAAAAATAATAATATAAAAGAGATAGAAACAGGAAGAATTACAAGTAAATCTAAAAAGAGGATAAACGATCACTTAAAAACTAAAAAAAAAAAAATAAAGGAAAAGGTATAAAAGATAAAGAAGAGAGGATTGTAGAAGAGGAAAGCAATATAAGAGGATATGGGTAGACCATTTAAAGGAATTACTTAATGAGAATAATTGGGAGGAAGAGGAAATTATGGAAGCTAAAGAGTGAATGAAAAGAATGCCTAAGGTTGTTTTCACTACATGAACGGATACATTTCGTGAAAGGCAGGAGCAAGCAATACCGTTCAGGACACAGGCTTTTCCACTACGTTACCCTTACATTTTTAAACAAATAACTTATTGATAGGCTGTTTTTTTTCCTAAATGGTAAATTGTTTACACATTTGTCTTCGTGAAGGCAATATAAAAGATATACTTCATGCGCAAGTGCTTCATTTGTACAATGAATGAAATAGACTACTTGAAGTCGTATTATGAAGCGGACGATCTACCGTGAATGATAATGGAAGTTTTGTTCTCAATACTACAGTAATTATACAGAGCTAAGCAGCTGAAAATGCGGAAACTGTAACAGGATCACTTTACTGCGGCTTTATGCAAGGCCGATATACGGTAGACGTTATACAGATGGTAAGGCAAATAATTGAAAAAAACCCATATACTATAAAAATAGAAATGCTTTTATAGCCTTCCAACAAGCCTTTGACTCTCTGAGGAGAAATCAACTTATGTCAGCATTGGAACAATCATGGAGAGACGCCAAGATTGTTGATCACGATGGCAATTACGCAATCAAAAGCTAGTATAATAACACAAAAAAAGAGAAACGGAAGACCAATAGAGGCGTAAGGCAGGGTGATTCTCTGTCAGCAAGGCTTTTCAACTAATTAAAAATCAACATAGGCTGTATAACAATGATGCCAATATAAATTATCTCTTTTATATTACCAGCAGATTGTTAATAAGTTGCCTTTGTTCACCATGTATTTTAATTTTAATAAAATTCTTTGTTACAAACTGTTGCAAATAACAAAGAAAATGGAATAATAAAGAAGTTGTGGGTTTAAATTATTTACAGCAGCCCCTCTCTTTCTTTTTTTCGAAACACTGTTGACGCGTCAATGCATTAAAACGTAATTAAAATTCGGAGGCCTGCCCAAGCACACAATCACGCAACGACGAATCCAATTATGATTTTTTTTTCACCTCGTAAACCCTTTGATGTCAGTCTCAAAGGAGATTCAATATTTTAGTTGTGTAAAATGTAAATGTCATCTTTCTTTACGACGTCACAAATCCTTAAGTCGAAAATCCCGCTATCTAAGCTTTTCAAGGAGCTTAGTTACTTAAAATTTCAGATTAATATCGGTACTTAAAAAACACTTTCCGCAAAGTGCCCCATCTATCGTTGTGACGAAGAGATTTCATTAAAATCTCCAAAGACCAAAAAAGAAACCGAATTTTAGAAGGCAATAACATCCGCTCTGTTGTTACAAGATAATAACGGAAAGCTTACGTTACGCTCTGCAAAATGTTGGTAATTCTGAAACGCGAAGGGGAAAGTAACAGGTGGCGTCACCTGTCGATAATAAATGCGACCTAAACTCGTACGCATAACTTGTTTAAAATTTATAGTTGATGCCGTAAACGTGCAGGTAACGAGAATACTCCAACTTTGGGATACGTCGGGTATGTGGAAATATGCCGAATATTTGGAAGAAAATGTCAACTCCGCACGCTGCTGTTGGGGTATTTTATTTGTTCCCAATAAAACCATAAAATTTGTGAGTGGGGCGTCGATGTGTATACCTTAAAGTTTTGGGGAAAATATGTTGGTTTTACTACGCAGCATTGTGGCGTGTTTGAAGGTGAAGTTATTGACATATTATATACAGGTCTGTCGTAAAATATGTGGGAAAAATGATGGGGATGTAATAAAATGCAAGTACATTTGAGAATAAAAGCGAAACCGAATAAATTTTACCGACTATATTCTCGTGTGATATATGATCAAGTATCATCAATTTGAATTTCTGAACAGGTCTATCTGTATCGAATCGTTAATTCTCAACTAATTAGCGCAGTCTGGACCGAAATTTAAAAATCTTTCCTTTTAGAAAAACCATTAGAAATTAATATTGAAAACAGGTTTTCAGACCTGTCCAGCATTTCTAGTAAGATCGAAGTAATAAGAATCAATGAAAGGAATGCGTGAATAAAATAGAAAGAAATTGTTACTAAAATCGGTAGTTCATGTGCGCATAAACTTGAATCATAGAGGAGTTGACGTACCGAAGAATATGCCACCAGACGAGGCTCATGGTTTACTGTAGGAATCACCATACCAGCTAGAGAATAAAATGAAAGGGGAATAACACTAGGAACAAACCCAAGTTTCTGACTATCAGGCGTCATCAGAGCTCCGCCGACTGTATAAACCCGATAGGAACAATCTAGCGGGATAGTCCATGAAATATCCGAGCTAGTTTAACGACTACATTGCCAGCTTTCTTTTTCACTTAATTGCACGAAAAGCTTGAGATGTGATTAGCGATGAAAGTGGGTCTATACACTCGGAGGAGCACTGATGACACTTGATAGTCAGAAACTCGAGTTTGTTTCTAGTGTTATTCCTTTTTCATTTCATTCTTTTGCTGGTGTGGTGATTCCTACAGTAAACCACGAGCCCCGCCTGGTGGCATATCCTATCGGTTCATTGTATTTAGGCATTTTCTCTTTGATGTTTCATGACGTCATCGGAATCCGTTCTTGGAATCACAATCATACGCAGTCCGGTTGTCGGTTATACGAGCCATCTAGCGAGCCATGAACTATTCGAGCTAACTCAATGACTGCATTGCTAGCTTCATGCTACAGTCGCTTGCGGGTAAGAGTTTTGTTCGTAGGGGGCATACAAACTGAACTCTTTTCCACTTAGTAGATGATTGTACGTAAAACATGAAATGTGATTAGCGATAAAAATAGACTTATACACTCGGGGCAGCACTGATGACGCCTGGTAGCCAGAAACTCTGGTCCGTTCCTAGTGTTAGTCCCCTTTCATTGTTCTCGCTAGTATGGTGATTCCTACAATAGACTATGAGCCCCATCTGGTGACATATTCTATCGGTTCATTGTATTTAGGCTTATTTATGGGTGCGTTTACAGCGATTAGGGTTCACTGTGGCGGGAATTCAAGAGATTCATATTTTCTTGTATAATACATTTCGGGGAAACTTGTAAATAGAAAATAACAAAGAAAATACACAAGAAGAGTTTTAGTGTAGAACTCGGTTGAAAACAAAGCCTGGAAAAGGATAATAACAAGAAAATTAGAATTTGTCCACAATTTTCTAATATTTTTTTTATTAATTGACATTTACATTTCCTTAATCTAGCTTAGCCTTAGGTTCAAGATGAGTCTGTTGTTATACACGAAGATGGTATGGTCGCCAAATCCAACTTCAGTGAGAGGTTCGGACAATTGATCCGGTTTACAGACGGATCAAAAACCGAAAACATGACTAGAGCTGGAATCTACAGCGGGGTGAGAAATACAATGATGGCTCTTTCACTAGGAAAATATGGCACTGTCCTTCAAGCAGAGGCATACGCAATATTATATTGTGCAACTAAAATCAATCAGAGGGCCTATGAAAATATGCTGAAGGCATTAGGCCCCAAGATGCAATCAAGGCTGGTTTGAGACATATTCGAAAACTCAATAGCTTAACAGACTGCAACAAAGTCACTTTGCTGTGGGTGCCCGGACATTTAACAATTAAAGAAAGAAAGCCGTTGAGTTAGCAAGAACGGAATCATCCGCGTTATATATAAATCCAGAACCTTTTCTATTAGTGCTTAAAATAAAAACAGCACGAGAGCAGGTAAGAAATTGGGTCAAGAGAAACATTGAGATCAGACCACATGATTTTGATGATGTATTTAGCAAATTCAAGGTGGAAATCACAGATTCGATAAGCTGGAATCAATCTAGCTACACAGACATGTTCGGGGAATTGAACTGGTTTACAGACGGATCAAAAACCGAGAACGGGATTGGGGCTGCCAACTATAGTGAGAAACACAATGATCACCCTTTCTCTAGAAAAATATGCCACAATCTTTCAGTCAAAGGTACACGCAATATTGCATTGTGCAAATAAAAATCAATCAGAAGGCTTATAAAAACAGGCGATCTATATTGCAAAAGACAGTCAGGCGATAGAATTGAATAGGCTGATAGACCGCAATAAAGTCACTGTGGGTGCTCGGATATTCGGCAATCGAAGGAAACGAAAGGGCCGATGAGTTAGCAAAGAAGAGATGATCCACTTCATATATAGGTTCAGAACCTATTCCAGGAGTGCCTAAAAACACGGCTAGAGAGCAGGTAAGAAATTGGGTAAAAGAAAAATATAAAAGATTAGTGCAGGATATTCGGATACTGGAATGGGTGATATAATTTAGTGAGTAAAAGAAACGGGAGACCAAATACAAAAACCCAAAAAGCTGCAGTGTTTTCGGAGACTTCAGATCAGCCGGCTCCCATAACAAAAAGAAAAGTATATAATTATCAAAAGCCTGATCAAGATAATAGCTACATCGTCGAATATCACAAAATATTTTCTCATCATTACCTTTTTCTATGTCGTTTTTCAATTATTCTCTAACTTAGTATATAAATGAGTATTTCAGTTGCTATTTCACGTTTATATCAAGTTTATCTTGATTTAAACGTAATTTTCTTGAATTTCCATCACAGATTTAGATAGATTTTCGACGCTTACTTTGCTCTACCCACGGTTAATTAGTGGAATAAATATTTAAGCTCTACCTGCCTTCTTTATCGCTGAAAAACAACCCCTAGCAATATTTTGTTTTGTAATATTACATTATTATTATACGAAAAGAAAACCTTTATAAATACGGTATTTTGAAATGAATTGCTTTTAAAACTTGTGAAAACATATATTTCAGCAATAATAAATAACAAATACGTACAGTCGAAAAACCCCCAGCACGTTATCGCTATGGGAAACTTGAGTCACGCAGCGTTGCGCAACATATAAACGTTATCGGGCAGAAGATTGATATAGAAAATCTTGAATTAGTGAATAATGTACCATCGCCGCCACTCATAATGTCCGGTCGGTGACGTATTTCCAGGGACACGGTTACAGTCTATCGTTCCCAGCTTATTGGATAGGCGCCACAAATATAGTAGAGGTCTTATGTAGGTGACCTCAGGTACTCGGAAACGATTTTTAACGATTAAAAATCGTTTGAGATTATATTTAAACCAGAAATACTAGGAACAAAACAAACTTTTCACTTATTGAGCAGGATGTTTAACTTGAATGTTGTGGATTTGTTTTTTTTTCTCAATTTCTCTGACAAAAAAATTGTAGTTTTTATACAATAATATTAAGTTATCTGAATTAATAATATTAACGTTAGTTGTTACTTCGTCTTTAATATTTCGTGTTCCTGAACATTTTTTTAAACACCATATATTATTTTCACCATACTAATAGCCACAAAGTTTGGGGAAGATAATTTATGAATCAACCACATTTGCAAAAAATAATAATTTATAGAAATATAATAATTATTATTATTGAAACATCAGATTGCAACATTGCACTAGCAAATTTTAGTTAGGTATTTTATCACAGCTTTATAAATAACATAAATAATCAAAAAGTCTAAAACTAGTATTTAATAAGTATAAACACCAAAAACGTAATTGGGATAAAATTCCTAAAATTTTAAATCCCACTACAATAAACTAAAACTGACTCAAAAAATCTTCAGGAACAACGAAATGCATTAATTATTGATTAAATGTTTAAATAAAACTTCCTCTTGATAAGAATAGTAACCCAACCGATTTTAAAAAAATTCGATGTATATTTATTAATACATCCAAGGGGATAGCGTTAGTGATTTCAATAAAATTTCAATAAAAAATAATAAACAATCCTTAATAAAGGAAATATCTTTCAATAAACATAAAATTTTAAACTCGACTAAGCACAATAGAATATTTATCTTTATGATTGATAGATGAATAGATAGCTCCGCTCTTGTTAATTACATAAATTGTGTAAATGCGAATATAATCGAAAACTCTACCTACGATTGCGCATGCACAGATTCTAAAAAAATATTTCTACGATTAATTCTTAGGCGGGAACTGCAAAGGGCAAATTCTCCGAACGGAAATCTCTGTCTAAGCCGAAAAGGTTACGGCATCTTTGTCTCATGCCGTAAAAGATATCTTTCGGGACGATTGTCTGATTCGTAATCACGAGTGTTTTTTATTTTTAGGATACTAAATTAGTAGAAAAACAAAATAAGAAGATACGTGTTTATTTCTGTGATAGTTTGGGGAGAGAAATATTAGTTAGGCTATTTTCACATATTCACATACGCATATGTTTCATAGTTTGTTATTGATTGTTTGTTATATTTGAATTATACACATTCACAAATACAGCAAATTCAATACAAAGTTAATTCTAAATGTTAATGCAAAGTATTTGAATAAGAACTATATTTGCCGCAAACTACTACACAAAATGACGACAGATATTTACTCATTTCGAGGAAAAAAAAATTAGGTGACGCTATTAGTTTAGTAAAACAGGTTATGAAAATAACCGCTAACGTATTAAAAAAAATGCAGTATATTTCCCATCCGATAACATCATTTAGCCCAGCTGATGGTTTAGTGGCTTGCACGCTTAGCTATCAGTCGTGGGCTTCGAACTCGAACTGCTCTCAGAATGAGGTTTTCGTAGTTTCACTCAGTCTCAATTTTACTGGCTAGAAGATGTTTATGCTAGAAAGAATAAAACATTGCTAAAATGTATTTACTGTTCAAGAAAGTAAAATGAAAAAATACTGGAAAACAGTTTTTAGTGGAAATCAAAAAGGAAATATCTAGCAACTCGAAGTGAAGTCTTACATATTTTAATTCGTGGCAAATTATGTTGTCCACGCTGCTGTAAAAAGTCCACTAAATTTTCTTGGATTCTTCTTAATATTTATTGAAATATCCACTACTTGATTTCGTCACTTCCGATGCATTATTCTTCTACAACACGAACACAGTTTTGCAATTTTTTAATTTAGGCGTGAGATATGCTAATTATATTCAACGATTCAGTTTGCATTCGCCATAGACATTTCACGCCTTGCTGTTAAAAACTTTTCGTTCCTTCGACATACGAGAGAACTTTCCTGCACTTTATTCCTTCTATTCGTCGCTAGACTGCCCTTGCAGCGATTGGCTCGGGAGAGAAGAGACCAAAAAGGCCACAACGACAGAAGAACCTCAAGAAAATCGAGGAAATTATTTTCGTTAGGAGTTCCTATTCTAAATTCCTCTTATGATGGTTGGTGGCTGTGCTGGAGGAAATATCGGGTTTTCGATTGGAAATGAACGTTATTAGTGCCTTGGATGTGCCGCCTACCAGGCGGAATGGAATTTCCTTTGCAAAACGCCTGGGTTACGCTAAGTTTGCGAATCGTTCTGAGAAATAAAATTGGTCGTTATTGGCCTGATTGTGGAACAAGTTGTCGTCCCCACCCGTCTGTATGTCGGGAATTATTTTTGTGGAAAATAAAATCCCATTACATGAACCAGTACGTCTGGAACGGTTTCTTGAAAAAAAAAATAATTATTTCCATCGCATTTTTATAAATAGAACCATAATAAGACAAATACGTGCAAAACTTCGTTTTATCCTTTATATTCTTTGTAATAATATCACAGGAGGGTGATAATAAATTGGAAATGATTTCAGCGAACTTCGAAAATATGTTGTCAGGTAATGTACAATGGCGAACATCAAAAATGCTCCACCTAACGGGCACTTTGTCTCTCACAGAGACGGTGGGTATTTTTTTAGGTGGTTCTCTTATCCATGTTTATATTTTAGAACGAATTCCACGTGCAAAATACGTCCGTGTATTAATATTGTGAGAGTTTTAAACAGACTGGTCTACTTTTCTCTCCATATTATACATGCCCTGTTTTTTACATTGCTCTTTACTAAATTTTAATTATTAAATATTTTTTATCGATATTTTTCTAAATGAACTAACTGAACTGTCGACAGGAAATCCCGTGATTTATAGACTAGACATGTTAGTTTATAATGCACAGAAATCATCATTGTTACTATTTACCTATCCATATTGTTTTATGAATGAAATCGTATAGATCGTTGGTATTTCTGATAGGCATTTTTTTGTTTTTTTTTAGAAGAGAAAAAATCGTTGCTAAGTGTTTTTTTTTTAGAATTACTAATTTTTATGTTTAAGCAACCTGCAAGAATCGTTAGTTTAACAAATTGTAGAGTTTAGCTATGTTGAATTTTGTGGATATTACAGATAGGACAGTGTCAAACAGTGTCAATTTCGCAAAATTATTTCGAAAATTAGAAATATATTCAACTTCTTTTTCGATGCAACTAATGAAGTTGTATATATATCTTATAATTTGTACACCTACATATGTGCATAAGTTGAACATACATCTAATGAATAATAGTGTTTCTAAAACAAATAGTTTCACAATGAGATTTATCATCCTCATGTATAAACTGGTATAAAATATATGTAATATTTTAAACAAATAGAACTTGATTACGTTCACATTTTCGTATTATTGATGTAATACACTTCACAAAATAGGCAATTGGGTCAGTTATTTCAAGTTATCACATTATACTACCACACACTGAATTTTTGTACAGCAATATGGTGAACTAACAAAAATTGTACAACATTGTCTATGGACTAAATTAGTTTGTTACTTTTTTAAAAATCTTGAGTAGCAAGAACAGTTGTCAGTTAGTATGGGTGATAAACGATTTAATAAATCTAATGGTTGTTTGGACTAAAACGTAAGCGAATTTTACGAGTTTATACTATAGAAAATGTCGCTATTTGGTTTTACCATTTTGTGCAACTATCAAAATCTTAATAACTGCGAGTCGTTAAATTTTTGTTTTGTGTACCTTTTGAAACAACAAAATTAGTTAAATCTTTGTTTATTTTAACAACAGGTATATCACTGTGTAGCTATTGATGTTGCACCAACATTGTTTTGTTGTCTTTTTTAAATTGCGTATATTGTAAGCATATATATGGACGGCATATGTAGGAAGGTCTCTTGAAAAAGAATGAGAGAGAATAGGTAAGCACAGCAAATATACTATTGGGTATACTACAGAGTATTTAAAATACCTGAAAGAAACCTACAATGAAAAACTGATTAATAGTAATAATAAAATATATTTCACTAAATAAATATTATTTTATTTAAACAAAAGATTTATTAATACTGGCCGCAACTTCCGCGGATAAAAACATTTTTGCATAGGGGCAAAATTCATCCTTTTTTAAATCGCTGATGAGATATGCATATGTAAGTTTGCGCTTTTTTTTCATTCACAAACAACGCACTATAAAATGAATAGGTATGGTGTTTATAACTCTCGAAAAGGAATTCGACTAACATATAAACACCAATAAGAAAATACAAAAAAAAATATACCCGAGCGGCGTAAGAGAAAAAGCATCCGTTAGGTTGAACATTTTCGAATCTCGCCGTTGTACACGGGAGGGTAACGGGCTATTATCAACAGGCAACAGGCTTCAGGAAAGTTCTGGAAAATATTTTGCAAATTTTGCAAACTCTCGTATCACATTCCATTATTTTCTTAACATTAAAATCAGAAGTATTATTATAATATTATACTTTTACTTCTATTATTTATTTGACATTGAAAAAGAAAGGTACCCAGGTGGGTCTCTCCGATTTTGATGAAATTTTGTAGGAATGTGGAACATATTTGACACGTATTTTTTTAGCGTTCCGTTTTTGGTTATAGGGCGTATAGTAGGAGCTCAAAGTTTTCCTCAAAAACACATTTTTTGCAATATTTCAAAAACGAGAAGGGACATGCAGATCGGGTAGACACGAGGTTGTTTCTTGTTAGCAGCCGTACATTTTAGATTAAAAAAGGAACAGTGGTGTATCCACGGGTTGAATAGGGAGTTAAAAAATACCAGTTTCTCTCGCCTCTGCTGTTGTATATTATAAATTTCTTCAAAATTATTTAACTGGTGTTCATTTATAATAATAATAAATAATAATAATAATAATAATAATAATAAATTGACTTTATTGCTACACAATACAATATAAAAAAGAAAACAATGATAAAAATAAATTAGTAATTGTAGCAACCGGAAGGCGAATTTCAGTAAAAACAACTGCTGTATTAACCTTCCTTATAAAAATAATAGTGTAAAAGAAAATGAGATGCCTACCCTAAAATCGATAATGTAGATGTTGTAGACACATAAGTCACGCACAAAATTAAGACAAATTAGTACATTGCCATATGTTGCAGTATATAATGTAACTACCGACGTGCATCAATAGTCATATCACTCATCAAACTTCGTTTAATTCTGTGCCTAAATGTTGTAAGGCCCAAAGATTTAAGATCAGGTGGAACTTGATTATATTTCGAATAAAATGCATAAGTAAACGATCTCTGACCCAAAGCGGATCTGGCAAGTGGCGGAGATATCAAACCTCAAAACCGGGTCATAAGATTATGGACATCACACCTAAATCTTATTTTGTTATAGAGATATGGTGGTGATTTATACCTCATAATTTTATGAAAGAGACATATCATAAAAAATTCCCTACGATAGTACATGTTCAGCCATTCGCCTCAGGCAATTTATGAGATACATGATCAAACTTACGCAGATTGAAAACAAACCTCAGACATGCATTCTGCACTTTCTGGATTCTACCCGCAGTAAAGCCATCCAACGCACTATGGAAAACTGAAGAACAATAGTTAAAATGTGACAAAACAAAAACATCACATAAGTTCCTCTTTAAGGTAGAATTCAAGACAAATCTTAGAGGATATAGTCTCTTCAAATTCATATATGCAATCTGTATATACTTACATATTTGATCTCTATATCGAAAGGAATTATCCAGATAAACCCCTAAATTTTTAACTCTATCAACAATAGGTAGACGCAAATTGTGAACCCTAATATCTAACACATTGCTTAAATTACGACACTTTTTTTTGATCCAAACAACGTTACTTGGGATTTAATAGGATTTATCTGAAGACAGTGTTCAACAGAAGCAGTGTATAAACGAGCGAGCTCATCATTGATATTATTCACAGCAGTTCTCCAACTCGATGGTAAAAAAGAACAATATAACTGTGTATCGTCCGCATAGACATGATATTGACAGTTCTTCACACAGGACAACAATTTATGAGCATATACTGTAAATAAAATGGGTCCCAAAATTGATCCCTGAGGAACTCCCTGTGAGAGTGTGAGGCAACTAGAAGTAACACCGTTAAGCCTCACCATTTGTCTGCGATTATTAAGATAACTATCAAGAAGTGACACCGCACCACCAGACAAGCCAATATGCTTTAGCACAGATGAGAGAATACTATGGTTAATTGTGTCAAATGCTTTCGTATAATCCAATAATATAAGCTGTAACCCCTGCGAAATCCAGACTGAGTAAAGGGTAAAACATTAACACTATTAAGGAAATCTTTAAGTTGATATGCAATTACTTTCTCAAAAATTTTTGACATCACAGGCAAGAGACTAATAGGTCGCAAGTCCTTCAACTGCGTAGGATGACCACCTTTAGGCAAGGGACACACAGCGAGCTTCCAAGATTCTGGGAACACTGCTTCACTGATGCAAAAGTCAACTATGTGTGTTAAGTATGGTACAATCGTAGAACAACACATTTTTATCATCATAATACTGATATTATCATGGCCAGCGGACGTAGATTTCATATTTTTGATAATATTAAAAATAGTTTTAATATCGACAGTCTTAAAAGCGAAATTATGAGCAGCTATACAACTCTCATATGAAAGTTTAATATGAGATATGTTGCTGGTATTGTGTGGGATCTGATTAACAAAAAAGTCATTATATTATTATCATATTATTATTATTTTTTTCCTTTTTTTTGGGTATTCCGGTTTTTTCTTATTAATTATACAATGTTTTTACGTTTCGGAATTTTGTTTATTCCTTTTTCATCATTTCAATCCTACAATTCAAATATTAAACATTAAAATTTAACAAGTTACGATTTTAAATTCAAAATAGTAATTATAAAGCAAATATGTTAACTACTTACATTTAGGTGTTTTCATATTTATTCACCTTTACGGTGTTGTTAAAGGATTCTTTTAATTACATTTTAAAATTGTAAACGACTCGTTAATACATTAACAAATATCGATAAACAAGCATATACTAAAGCGCAAGGCCGTTCAGTTTTGTTTTCAATAACAGAAAACAGGCCGTTTTTTATTTAAAATTATATTGTATATTATAAATTAATTTTTTCTTTTTTAATCTTTAAACTATATGAAAAAATAAAGATTTGTTGTTGGTTTGTTTTTTCTAAATTCGTTTTCGAGAATTACCGTCAATTAAATAAAGAAGAGACTTTCACGTGTTGTGTAAGAGATAACCACTTTGGCGGTTTATTGGGATATGGATTTCAATGGATTGTCGGATTTTACGGCTGTAGTGGCGAGGATAGAATTTTGACAAAGTCGAATTGGAGTTCGGAGGCTCTCCGCTACAGTCAGTAAGACTTTCGATACAGGGAAGATATCTACTCAGTGGATTTTATATATTTTAGATCCAAGATGTAAGTTTTGATTAATGATATGCTGAACCCGGTATATAGGCTAGTTATTCTTGCTTAGGGCATCGTTAACGTGAGACAGCTCTCTAAATAAGGCATTAGGTTTGGATATGGTAATAGCCATACTTTGGACTAGGGAATTTACGGCACCGTTCCTCTGGGCAGGATGGTGGTGCGAAAGGCATTTAGGCAACGGTCGGAATATGTAGGATTGTAGTAAACGAAATGTTCCAAAAAACCATCATAGCGATCCACTGCGACATCTAGGAAATGAAGAGTAACGCTTAACTCGACTTCCTTTGCAAATTTAAATGAATAAAGGAATGTGAGGAAATTGTTTAAGTAATCACGTCCATATGGCCAAATTATAAGGCATCGTCAATGTACCTGAACCAACATTTCGTTTTCTAGCAAGTTAGAATTTGTTACTCAGTGTTTTGGATAAAGGAATCACTGTTGTCAGTGTAGCGCGAAAGCCATGCAGAATGTAGTATGGATAGAGACCATCGAAGCTTTCGTGTTAGTTTAATAGCATGTCCTTTTAAGATTAAAGATACTAATAAAGAAAGCAATGCATCATTGCCGGTAGCAAAACTCCATCTAGTATTAAATGATTAAACTAAACTAAAGAAATTAACAGATAAGAAAGTTGAAATTAATTTTTATAATTAATAATTATATTAAAATATGTCCGCAGAACAATGACCGACAATCTGTAGACCGGCAAAATCATAGCACTGAATGCTGTGGAAAATGTTTGGAAATGCTTTAAACTTACGAAGTTACGAAAATAGCTTTTGGTGCAAATAAACTCCGCAGAAAAAAATGCAACATCTTGAACGATCTGAGTCATAAAGCTGAAATTTTGGCAGGTTTCAAGTAGTAAATCATAACCACTAGGTTTCAGAAGTAAATCATAACAATTGAAAAAAAATATCAATAGTCAGTAAAAATTTATCAATAAAATCTCGCATCCCTACGAATGTTTATGCACCATCTAACTCTGGGAGGCATGCTCTGAATGAGATGAGCAATGGCATCTTGTAGGATCTCATCCCTGGATTGCTGTATATGACGACAAAGTTCCTGCAAGGTATTTGCTGCTTGTGGTAAACGCGTTACGTGGCGACCCATCATATCTCAAACATGCTGGATTTGGTTTAACTCCGGAGAGCGAGCAGGCCAAGGGAGAATATCTACTCCCTCTTCGTGTACAAAGTTCTGTTAGATGATTATCAGTGGATTTTTATATGCACCCAGTTGTTTTGTTAAGATTTCAGCTTCATAACTGACCTCCTTTAAGGTGTTGCATTTTTTTGGCACGTAGTTTATTTCCCGTAGAAGTATTGCCGCGAAATTATTATTACTAATACTTTAAGTAGTTTTTAAGTTAAGTTAAGATGTACAAGCATATGGCAGTAAATCAGGACAGTAGTACACGAGTCGACCAAGTGTAGAGTTAATAGAGAGTTGTCTTCCAAAAGGGGAGTTGTCTTATTTTATTCAAACGTGTGGTGCCACAATAGGGTTGATCCAGGTAGATACCCTCTATATTTATTTATTATTAATTATTTAACCAACTATAAGCGAGTTACCCCCAATTGCGGATCGTGGTTTAGGACCCATGGCACAATTTTTTGAAGTTGTACAGTACTAAAAAATTGCAAAACATCACACCTCTTTGTATTTTCTCTGAATAACAGGCAAGCACAAAGAGAGAAAACATGATTAGGGTGCCTCTATTGTATTTGTTTCCCGACGCATATTGCCCTCTGTTGTTTAAGTTTACTTCAACCTTACCAGGAAACCCAAACAGCCCACATACTTCGCCCCTATGTAATGAAACGCTGTTTGCGAACCCTTCAAGAATAAATACCCCCTCGAAAAAGGAAGATTCCCCCAGCTTCGTTTTCTCCGTTTCTCGGCGCTTATCAACATCAAGTAAACTTGAAATTAGATTGATGTCGTTGCCGCTATCATCTCAGATGGAAAGGTTGAAGTTTAAACAGCTCGAGGGAGGGAATCAGTCCAGCAGTTTTGGATAAGACGGAGGGTGGTAAATTAACGGGTAAATGATTTTTTCTATAGTGTGAATTTCCAGTAATGTAATAGTAATAGTAATGATAATAGTAATAATCATTTATTTGTAATCGGTTTCTGTTTTTACATAAAAAAAGTTTCTTTATGTTCGTTAATTAGGAAGGCTAACTAAGCATCTTAAAAACCTGAAATTGTATTAAGAGCATATTTGTAGTTGTGAGTATAAATCGTACTCTGAAACTTATCTTTATTTTGCATATATTATACAGTTGCTACAATGTACACTCGGTCTCTTTTCTAATGTCAAGTCCCTTTGAGCAGATGTCAAAACTTCGTCGAGAATCTAAATATGTCAATCTCTAAAACAATAAATCCTAAACACAGTTAAATTTATGACCTTTTTTTTTAAAAATACTTTCTTGTATGGCACACTCATCTGACCAGTAAAGTTTTTAATTTTACATCTAAATGAAATAAACGCTACAACCCATACACATTGACGATAGGTACTAAGTTGCTTTAAATATCTGTAGTGGGATGCTAAAGAGGGCGTTTGATGGTTTTAATGTTTGGCCCGCTATCCGGGACTACTTGAATACACGTCGTTATCACACATCGCTTGTAGAGACCCTTACTTGTATACCTATCCAATGCGTGTTGAATTGATACTTCCTCTTTTTTTAGAGTTGTTAATGTTATATTAATTATTTATTTATTATACTATACTACTTGTGTATTTTACTTCCCGTAACATACATAATGGGTGTGTTATTTTGTTATATTAAAAAATAATAAATTTTCAATTAGGGGAGGGTGGGGCAAGATGGGGCCACGAGGCATGATGGGGACATCGTCTTATCTACAAAACGGCAGTAAGCATCTGTCAAAATAGCAGTCCTAATATTGACAAGTGCTGTTTTATGTTTGTTGTAATGTAGGAAACTTTACTAGTCGTAATAACAAAGTTATTGCTGTTTGCGCGTAAACTTTGCAATTTCCAGAATTTCGTTATTATTTTGATGGTGAATTCAACGGCCAGTATCGGAAGCATAGGTAAATTATTTACAACTACACTTTGTTTGTGCTTATTAAATTGACATGTATTGCATGTATTTTCTATAGTGCGTTATTTGTTTATTTCAAATATTTAATATGTTATTATAACATAACCAGAAAATGTCCCAAAGAGGCAAGATGGGGCTGTTGGTATGGGGCAACATGGGGACATCACTATCTCACTCTTCAGTCTGGTCCGTTATGCCTGGATATGCCATTATACTTTCTGGAAGACATAATGCCTATTTCTCATGTTACGGATAAAGTGCAGGTTCAATCAAAGCGTAACAAGAGAAAGACAACAATCCTTACAAACACAACGTATAAAAGTCTGCTACAAGAAAATAGAAGTCTGGAGAATCCATAAGGCAACTAGAAGTGCTGAGGGAGAGTTAAAGGAAAAAAAAATGACAAAGAAGAAAATAGAAGAAATCAAGAAGCCGAATTTTATAAGGAAAGCAAAGAAATAGATTTTCAGAAAACGTCAAGGAAATAATCAAGTTCTTCAAGGAAGATGACGCTCGATGTTATGTATTGTAAGGGGAAGTATTGATACAATGCCATGGATGGCAAGGTTGGGTACATGGACGCTGTGCGAATAACGTGGATGAGTTCGTCTTCTACTATCTCAATTGTGAAGATTAAGTTTAATATTCTTATCGTGATTGTATTTTTTTATTTTAAGTAGTTCCGCTTTAAAGAGTTTAAGCTTTGTTCCTGCATGTTTTGAAGAATATTTTAAGAATCTATTTTTTTTTACCTATTACCTAGATTTATGGTACGACCCATTCTTAACTCACCTGGAACCCCATCTTGCCCCAATGGTGGGGCAAGATGGTGTATTTACACATTTCTTTTCAAAATTTTCTCACAACGTCAAAAGCACCATCGAAAAATTGTAAATTCATCCATCAGCAGATAAATGTTTAAAGATTACAACAAGCGTACTTAGAATCTTGTATATCAATTTGCAATCCTGATGCAGTGTTCTAAAGCTTAATGTTCCCATCTTGCCCCACCTTCCCCTACCTAGAATTAATAATTTTAAATGGAAACGCGGTTTTTCAATAACTTTAAATGTAAATACTAGATAGCGAAACGTGAATAAGTAAATATATTTTGAGAAAAACGTATTTTTTTATATCTTGATTGAAAATTTCCAGTCAAGGGTGAAGTAATAAAAATTTTAAGATTGAAGATCAAATAAATACATATACACATAACATTTGGATATAAATTAGAAACGTTTAAACTTCATGTAGTCATTATTTGAGCCATGTTTTGGTAGATTTAATAAATTTGGTGGTTAATACTACGAATAATTCATCAGATCAAAACTTGTATAAAGAAGCTGATAATATCCTGAATATTAAAAATGGTATGGCATCGCACATATATTACTAATCCATATAGATTTTAGTTAAATAAAACATCCCTACCAGCGTGAAAAGCAAATTTCTATTTGTTTCTACAATTCTAAACAGAAATTCGGTGAACAGGTTATGAAAAATAGATAAGGATTTGCCAGTATATTCACCTGCTACCCCTATACATTTTTCCGATCTTTCAATTAATTTACGTATACCTTCGAAAAAAAAATGTTTTGTCTTTGTCTGAAAAATAAGCCGAAGCTGCATCCTTTACTTCTTCGTCGGTTGAAAATTTCTTCCCACGAAGACTGCGGTCAGGTCAGGACTGTAGGGTGGATGAGCCAAAATTTCGAAGCCCACCTTCTGCAGGACAGCCATCGCAATACGGCTCTTGTGAACGGGCGCGTTGTCGTGCAGAAGGAGGACACCCCTAGTCAATTTTACTCGACTTTTTTCTTTGACCGCTTCCTTTAACCGCTCTAGGATTGAAGCATAGTATTCTCCGGTTATGGAGACACCTTTGTCTTTATAATCGATCAACAGGATTCCTTCTGAGTCCCAAAAGACTCGCCATGACTTTCCCAGCCGACTTTGACACCTCAAACTTCTTGGTGCTGGTGTGCCTTTTTTGTGCCACTGCATAGAGTTCTGTTTGGACTCAAGTTCATAATGATGAACCCAAGTTTCGTCCCCAGTAACAATTCGAGTCAATACTCCATCTTTATCTTCACTACAGAGGTCCAAAAACGCGCTAGAATATTCCATACGCTGTTGTTTTTGAGGCGGAGTGAGCATTCTCGGCACCCATCTTGCGCTGACTTTAGTCATGCCAAGATGATCGTAAAGAATTTTAAAAATGGTTGTTGCCATAGCTGAAAACAGAAAGTATTTCCTCGGTTTTATACAAAATCTCAACCAAAACGGAGAGATTAAATTTACTCCGCTTTCTAACACGATTTTCAAGGAAGAAATAATCTGCGTTTTTCTCTCCGCATCTACACTATCGTATTTAAGTCCTAAATGTGACACAAATATCCTAAACATTGCATTATATTTTCTCCTTCACGGAGGTGATAATTTGTTTACTTAACAGATGTTTCTATTTCTAATGCCTCAACACCAAAAAGGGAAAGGATACCTCCGATTGGGAACATTTGTTCTCCAAATCGTAACCGCTTCCCTAAACATTTTTAATTAATTATTTCCCACGTGGATTTACTTGCATTAGCAAACGGACATAATTTTATCTGATACGATAGTAGTATTACATACATATGGGGGAAACAACATTCATTATTCATTTTGATAACAGCAGTAAGAGTTAAAATTTCCCCATTTCGGAAACTTTTACATTTATTACAAAATAGTAAAACTGCATAAGAGAGACAAATTGGTCCTTAACGGATTAGGTTGCCTCGGTTAAAGATGTGTTTTCTCCTATGGAAAGCAAAATTATCTTTGTATTCTATCCGTTTAGTAGCAAAACATTTAATTCCGAAATGGAGGCTCCTTGAACGGATGGTTGCGAGGGAACACCGAAAAAGAGCTAAAACGGTGCTAGATTCAACTCCGTATTTTTATCTGTGTACGGTAGCTGGAAATATACAAAACATTCGGAAATCATACACAAACAAGCAATTAATATCATCAACGTCTCTCATTGGATATATCTCTCCTACATGGCATATGTTTCATACCTCCCTAACACTTCAGGCATATCGTGAGACGTAACAAACATATTTCTGTCAGAAAATACATTATCAGTTAGGATTCAATCCATAGTTGGCACGAAACCATCCTTAACTTAACTGTTATATAAGATAGCAGACTGTGAGCAAGTTTGAAATTATGATGTTATTTTAGGACCAAATTTTCTACATGATAATGCGTTATTATACGTGCGCATGTAACAAAGGTCCTAGCGGCCGTAATTAAGAGCACTCCGGAAACAAGACACTCCCATAAGGAAGAAAGTTTTATATCGCCTGCGTAGGATATGACATGAATTTTAAGATTCACTGTACATACAATATCATTGGCAATCCAAGTTCTACGGAGAAGTTTTGTAATAATACAGTATGTCTCACTTTTCATGACTCCTATATTGTAACTCTGTTATTATTAGAGCAATTTTAATTAAACTTGGAGGATACCTATCTATCAGATGATTAAATGGCAACAAGAAAATGGAATTTTCACCAGTGACGTTCATAGTTATATCTTAAAAAGGGCAATTTTTTAACTGTTAGCGAATATGATATTCTTATGTAGCATCACCAAAAAATCGCTATAAAAGAATTTAAACCAATACCTTGCAGACATTGTTCATACAATAAAATAATAAATTCTAATATCTTAACGTTATTCAAATTTGTTGTTTAAAACCGCTTTCAAGTTCTTCATCTTAAATGGCATAAGTTTATTCTAGCAAAAATTTTTCAAGATTGAGGATAAGTAACTTATCTAAAATATGCAGGGGAATTTATACAAAATAGCTATGTTGCATATGTAATTAAGTTCATTGATTATTGAATGGTAGTCGATGGGGTAAGTTAAAGCTATCCGCATGAAATAATTAAGTGAAGACAAACGATGGGTGAAAGTGTGAAAAGAGTCATAAGGAATAATGGTAAGGATAGAAGTCGGTTTTCTAAAGATATTATATTCAAAGATATTGCTTTAACTTACCCCATCGACTACCTATTATTAATACTAATAACAATTCCTCCCAATAAAAAAAAATTCACCTGACGCAGGATTCAATTATTGTTTCATACTGTAAATACTGCTTGCAATCTTTGCATATTCTCCGTGCTCTCGGTCTTTCAATATCTGATATCGATAAAAGCCGATTTGTTGCTCAAACCTGCATACTCCTCTTTAGCTCAAATGGTAGAGCGTTCGTCCGGTTAACGAGAATGTGTAGGTTCGAATCCTGCATGAGGAGAAGTATTTCTCTTGTGAAAAAAATCCTCTTAATTATTACAGTTATTAGCAGAAATGCATTAATTCACTAATTATTTCATACTGTAGAAAGGTTCCAATCTTTGTATTAAACAATATCTCTTTTGGATTAAGGCGAACCTAGTTAACACACACACTCTTTGCACAATACCTTGCTTCTTGTTATCCTTATCTCAATTATGGGATTGTGTTACGGGAAGGTACCAGTGACATGCTCAGACTATTTTCAACTCAAAAAAATGCGTATAATTCATAAATTGTACACTGTTGAAAATATTACGGTGTTGGCGTTAATTTTGCGCTAGTCAAATATTTTAGTGTTGATTTTTCCAAACTTTGCCAGACTAGTTGACTACGCGTATTGAATAGAACAGAAATGACTAGAATTTTGTGTGAATTCTTTGTTCAGATATAAGGATTGACTATTTTTCTAGACATTCAGAACCGTCAACCAATCAGAATTTTTCCCTCGGATAAAAATATAGAAACCCCACCTATTCTAATACAGTATTGCATTATACGCACCACCTGCATTGCACGTGTATCTGTTTTCGTGTTTGATTCTCCGTATTAACATATCCAAACAAACCACCAAATGTGACTGATTTGCAAAGTGTAACCTCGTGTTATTAAACGTTAATTCCAGTGGGCATAAAATATTTCAATATCTTAAAGATGTATTGGGAACATCTATTTACGCAATTAGTTTAGACTTGAATCAAATAGCATAAACATTCACTTAATTTTATAATGGTTCTCAAAAAATCATTTTAAAATTGGTACATTTAGTTGAAACCAAAACTTGTGAATGAGTGGTTTTGCATATTTATAATTGAGAAAACGTCTTAAAGAGAATATTCTCTCTCTCTCTACAATATTACACAATTACTCCACAAGAAACAGGCCTGACTACCGCTAGTCTCTTTGTAGATTGTCATTAATTCAACCAAATATTACTTATATTTGTTGTTGTTGAATTAAAGTTGATTGAGTCACGAAATTGAACCATACAGCACGATTATTTTGTTATACTGAAAGTATGATTGCTATTAGTTTTTAATTTAGTGCTATGGACGTCTTGTAATATCCTAATCCTTTGTTATATTACATTAAATTATTAACAAAATAATGTATTTCTGCTTTTTTTACTGTAATAATTAGGAGGATTTTTTTGCAAGAAACATTTTTCTCCTCGCGCAGGACTCGAACCAACATCCCCTCGTTTACCGGACGAGTGCTTTACCAATTAAGCTAGTAGAGGATGATGATTCGAGCGTTTAACCGAACATACGCCGATATTAGATCTTGAAAAGCCCGGCTGGAGGGCAAATATACAAAGATTGCGTATATTATTATTATAATTCACTGATCACAGCAAGTCTAATTATGTAAATAAATGTAAAATGTTCAAAGTCTAATCTATTTTATTATTTTCTTTTCAAATACAAATACATATAAGGACTATAAATAGAAAAAAATAACAAAACACATTACAATTTGAACATTTGACATTAATTTATATTTATATACACCAATCTTTGCGACTTCACACATCAACTCTAATTTTATTATATTTTCGATTGCATTTACAGAGCCGATCAATTTACATATTTACAATAAATGCTTTAAAATCTAGAAAGAGGAAGGTAAATAAAGAAATCGATTGCCTGAGCGTTTCATGTATATTTAGTTAGCTTTTTATTTTATAAGCTTCTCAAATAAATTGGGGGAGATTCAGTATATCGCCTTTTCGGTAAATACGTGATATTTGTATTAGAGTGTGGAGAAAGGCAAATAAGCACTTGAAGAATTTCAAATTTAATATATCCTGGAGGGTCTTTTATTGACATTTAATATGCCTCCATTGGGAATGCGGCGAACTTTATTTGCAGACGAAAAATTCCAATATCATAGGCTTTAAAAGAATTAATTCCTGTGTCTATAGTAGCGAAGATTTCTTGAGAATTTGCTATGGAGAAAAAATATTTAATGTCACTAGAAATTTCAACTACATTATAGGTAACGAAAATATATAATTATTCTTAATTTCAAATAATTACACTCTCAGTGCTTATTACAAAGCTATCAAGAAAACTTAATCTGAAATGTAGTAATTTATTTAGCAAAGCATGTCATTACACTCCGAAACTTAGAAGTAGGTTAGTTGATAAATAAAACAGCCTCATTAAAACGCAGAAACAAACCTAAAGCACGCGCTGATTTTCTCTTATCTCTCATCTAATTTCTGTAATGCGAGCACGTAAAACAGAAAAAGAAAACGTTAAATTATTCCCGGTAACTACGTAATAAATAATCTACTGGGCGTTGGCACCGTCCGACACCGAAAAGATCAAAGATTAATATGGCGATTCTTACCCAGGAGATAATCCACTTGATTGGGGTTAATCTGGTCCAGTTGACCCTTGTTCCAGACGTACTCGGCCTTCAGGCCCCGCTTTTTCTTGTCTCTCACCCAGTCGTCGATCAGATTCCGGCCATCCAATCTTCGACCCTCCTCCTTCGTCATTTCTGGATCGTTAGCGACCTTCGGCAGCCAGTGTCTGCGACCGCCTCCCATTAGCACCTGCAATATGTCAGAAAATATTATTAAATTGATGTATTTTCCGTTTTGTCTCTTAAATATTCATTGCTTCCTTTGCAAATGACGTCACAGATCAGAACACATATCTCGCTATAAGTTAATAATCAAAATGACAATGCTAATAAAACATTTATTGATGAGAAATTATTATATACTTTAAGTTTTAATATTTGGTGATGTAAACAATTAGCGAAGAGGATAGTTTTGGAAATATAATAAATACATAAGTCTTATACTGTTCTGTAAATATCTTGTTGTAGTTTATAGTAGGTATGTCTTTAAAGTGAATTTAATTTTGGCTTTCTTAAAATAATGGAAGGTAGAAACAATGTTGACAATATTTCCTCAACATCTGTTTCCTTTATTTTGCATGGGCAATACCATTTGCTACAAGTAAAGTTTTTGAATTGTACTTCTTAAAATTAAAATTGTAAAACATCATAAAACAATGAACAGTAACATTTCTGAAATTAGGCTGTTTATAGCGATGTACATTTTAAATTCACTGTATTTAACGTGCATGGAAAAGATTCTGTTCCTTTTTGTCTATGGAAGTATAAAATTTTTAGTAGATGTTCAAATCATTTGGGAGAGCAAACTATGATTTTGTGAAAAAAAAAATAAAAAAACAGTTCAGATTCTTAATCGACAAGTTACAAGTAGAAAATCTGAAAAGAAAATAAATTTAAAAGTATAAATTGGACTGCAGAAAGATAGGAAGATTTTGATGCGGACACTATACAATGTCTGGAGGAGCATTCGTAGTATACAGCAAACCACACAACAAGGATTGAAATTGGAAGATAATTATTTGCAGTATACATTACACCTTATGACCAGGATTAGCATCAGAAGTGTGGTATAATGTCTAG
Organism: Protaetia brevitarsis; assembly: GCA_004143645.1. NCBI lineage: Eukaryota > Metazoa > Arthropoda > Insecta > Coleoptera > Scarabaeidae > Protaetia > Protaetia brevitarsis. Next base: position 836,492 of record RXPK01000063.1, read on the forward strand.
TGTTATTATTATTGTACACAGTTATATCTATTGATTCTGAGGAATGTTCTATTAAAATGTATGTTTTAATTATTTTAATAATTATCAATTATGTTTTTTTTTGAAATTGTCATTTCAAGATATTTAGAATTAATCGAAACATGTGAAAATATAGTTAATAAATATTATTATTTGGATAAGAACGATTTTAGATTTTACATATATTATAACCAATGATTATACTTTGTACACAAATCAATGACCGACGATTATATATATACTAAATGTTCATTCTACATTTGCAAATTACAGATGAAGCAAAAATGTACATACTATACTGAATCCGTTAATAGAAAGAACACAGTCTTTACTGAAGAGACACAATCTCAGACAAACTTTAGGTAAAATTGCTGACTTAAGCAAACTAGATCTCACTGATACATATTGGATTAATAAAGAGTCGCCAATTCTTGCGGAAACTTTCCGAGTTTCTTCAGATTTTGACAGTAGAACCTATACTCCACTGTATAGACAATAATTATACTGGGTGCAGAAGGATATAAAGATTAATTTTCCACCATACACAGGGCACCCCATGTATGATAACCGGTTGTTAAAATCCATGATGGAAAACCAAATATGTAGATTCATTGGTTATATTCACTGACGAACCTAAAGATGAAAAGAGATGTGGTTGTGCGTTTTATGTGCTTAACAGTAGCCACGGTGAATCATATAAGTTGGACGCAGGGGCGAGTGTTTTTACTGCGGAGGCTGTTGCTATTTTGGAGGCTCTAATTTATGCAAGATCTACAGTGTATCGAGAAACTAAATCAAGTCGGATTCTACTAGTGCCCTGATAGGTATACAGGGTCAACATAAGGCAGAAACCAATTTCATAATATCAGACATAGTTCAATTTATAAAAAAAAACATAAAGAGCAAGGTACCCATGTGGAATTATTTTGGATTAAAGCCACAGCAACATCATCCCCAACAAAAATCGTTGATGAATTGGCGAAACAAGAGTATGTGATGTGTATAATAAGGGCAAAGAGTACAAGCCGGTTTTACACATAACGAAGTTAGTCTAATTAAGCAAAACCGAAACTAAAAAAGATAGGAATACTTTATGGGTGGACTCATATACTGAAAAAATGACACTTCGCATATATACACCTGGATGCTTATAAAAAATATTGGTACTACGACTGCAGCGTATCTAAGCACTAGCGCACTACCATTGCGAGATTAAAATCTGGACATAGTAGACACCCGGCGCACCTTCATGGACTAGGCATTTTTTTGACACTAGCTTGCGCTTGCGGTAACGACTACGCGGACATGATCCATATTTTGTTTGCATGCAGACCACTATGCACCAAGACAGCATTGATGAATTTTACAAAGGACTGGTTAACGAGAGAATCTCCTTACCTACAAGCACCACTGTATTATTGAGCGCTAATAACCAAAAGATTTGTGACTTGGTTTTTCGTAGGTTGTGTAGCATGAAAGTTAGGTTGTAACTTCATTTTTTTCCTCTGTTTTTTTTCGTACATATGTGGAGGCTTTCCTTTTTACCGATGGCTGTACAGTGTGTATTGGTAAAGTCGCCTAGAGAGGCCCCTAGGCGTGAAACGAGTACCACTCTTCCAAACCTCTCTGCTTTTGCTTGCTTATAAAATTTATTGAGGCACAAAAAACACATTCTTCATACTTTAATATTTATTTGCATTCATATGGTAAAGTACTGTTACTTTAAATTATACAATGCTAAATAATTGTCTGTTTTATTGACAAATATATTATCAATACAACATTCGGATGCTTTACGAAAAATCATTCCAAACTCAACTTCTTTGCAAAGGAAGAATTGAGCATAGCAGCCCAAAATATTGCAATTGGTAAAGCCCCAGGACTAAACGGTATTCCGCCCGATGTAGTAAAGGAGGCTGTTTTTTAGGGTACTAGCGAGTAGGGAATCTAGGGTTATGTATGATTTAGTTTTTTCTGATTCTGAAATAGAGGTTGCTTTTAGATCGATGAATCCACGCAAAGCGCCGGGTATAGACGGTATTACTGCTAATATTGCGTTAAGGGCTTATGAGGCAGTACCTTTTTCGCGAATTTTTTTTAATAAATGTTTACATAGAGGTATTTTTCCGGTTTGGTAGAAGCGTCAATTAGTTAATGTTATTCCTAAACCGGGTAAAACTGATATGACAGATCCAAGTAGTTATAGGCCTACTAGTTATTACCAGCTATCGGAAAGGCATTAGATAGCTTAATCATAAATAGAATAGAACTTTTTATGCGATCACAAAATGCTATCAATGTAGGGCATTTTTTTTAGTAATGCTGCTAAGGAACTAGATAGGTTATGGCATAATATTTAGATAGTTAGTAGGGTAGTGTTTAAGATATAAATCTTTAATTTAATTACTATTGATGAGAATAATTAGGATTAATTAAGTACAAGGCGCTAATAAGAAATAGACTTCAAAAAGCAACAGAGGAACATGAAGGGTTATCGCAATATCAATACGGCTTCAGAAAAGAGCGTTCAACTATCAAAGCTATGCAGGAGGTAATCAAAAGAGCGTAAGGGACTAGGAATAAATAGTGCATTTTGATTATGACAGATGTTAAGATTGCTTTCCATACGGCAACCTGAAGCATCATACTACAGAGATACATATCCGGATACTTAATTTACATAATTGCTAGTTACTTTTGTGGAAGATCGATTAGTCTGTGTAAAGATGTGCAGATAGAAGTTACAGCTGGGGTTTACAGGGCTCGGTGCTTCGGTCCACATTACGGAACATCCTACATGATGGGGTACTAAGAATAAAAGTGTCGACTACTACTGGGTTCCCGGTGCTCCTAGTGCTAACGATCTTGCCTTAGTGCTAACAGCAGAGGATAACGAAAAACTGATATACCAGAGAGAACCAACGAGTCCCTGGAAAATACGACAAATTGCCTCACTTTGGCGTCGAGGCAGTCGTAATTAAAGGCTCAAGAAAGAGAAATGCTGTACGATTCGAACTAGACAGAGCTGTCGTAACACCAAAAAAGTTCATAAAGTATCTGATGTAGTCATTGAAGTGAAACTTAGGTTCAATGAACATTTGAAAAGAACTGTTGCCAGGGCCGAAGAAAAAGCGTCTAAGCTGGCTAGAATGATGCCTAACATTCATCTGTTGGCACAAGAACATTTTCTGATCGACCAAACAAGTAGGGAAGAACAAGTAGCAATAAAAACTCATGGCTTTTTTAAAACCTTTGCTAAAAGGACAGGGAAGGCCTAGGATGAAGAGTGCAGATATAGTGGAAAAGCAGATGACGTAGAACATACAATCTGCCATTGTGCAAGGTGGATAAACATTGAAGCCGCGACGAGTTTTAATATTGGAGAAACTATTACACCTGAAACTGTAGGAGCTAGGTACAATTATTAAGGACAAAAGGGCGTGGACTGTATTTGGTGGCATGATAAGTTCTATAATGTTCCAAAAGGAAAAAGACTAAAAACAGTTAAACAGCGCGGAACTCGAACTCATAATCCTCGTGCGTTGATGGGGAAAGGACATGTAGGGAAAGTAGCAGGGAGACAGAAAGACCTTCTTACCTCCGACGAATGTCCTGGGACGATACCAGATTCTGTTTCTTAGGTCTGGTTCTTATTGTTAGGGGCGATTCTGGTTGGCCACTTGCCCACCGTTAAAAAAAAGTTCAAAGCCAAGTCGTTGTATAACCTTCTTTTTAAGATTGTATAACCTTCTTTTTAAGATTTCTAAAATAAGTTAAATAGGCGAAATTATTGAAAATATAAGTACTTACACGTAAGTTCAAGATTTAATAACTTAATTTTATATTAAAGTAAGAAAATTTTAAAAGTTTTGATGCTATTTGCTAGCTTTCGTTGTGAAATGAATCTACATACAGATTTTTTTTTGTCTCTGAATTTAGTAGATCCTTTTTCTTACAAATTACCTGTGCATGTCTTAGAACTAAAATAACACTCAGCAAATCTGCCGAAAATTTAATCTTATACGAGGGAAGATCGAAAATATGAAACTACGCTAAGAGTAAAGTATCTCAGTTTTTGGGCTTATAAGTTTCTTTTATTAATGAATGTTGTTTAAAATTTAACGCTATACCCAAATACGAAGTCTCGCTTAATTTTAGCAAAAAATGAGATTTAATCGTTTCTTCGAAACTACCCTGTATACAAAAGTGATTAAGGTCATACAGCAGTCATAACCAATTCTGTGTATAATTTTTGAGAGGAAATCATGCACACTATATCCAATTTTGTTTTTTTTTATACCCTTGTAAAGAAAAACTCCAAAATGGGAACTATTTTTGCTGCAGAACTTGTTTTGTTTTGAAATAAAACAAAATAATTACATCACAGACCACATTTTTAATGTCTTTTTTCCACAAAACTTCAAAATACTTCTTTTTTTCCTCTTCGAAGTTTTTCAAAAAGTTTCTGGCCTCTAAAGTCGCCAGACCTATCTCCAATGGACTTCTTTTTTGGGGCTACATAAAAAACAAACGTTTACAAATTTCGACCATTTCGAAATATCGATCACTTAGAAAACGTAATTAGACAACGTATTGCGAAAATCAATCCCGTTTTTACGACGACAAAAGGACGATCAATAAAAATTCTAATAGAAGGCCATAGTCGACTTTAAAATATCGTACCAAAGGGTGGGGAATACCCATATGCATATTACTAAATATAACATCTCCAAGAATGATAAATATCCCGAAATAATATTTATAATGTAATAAAATGTAATAAAAAATGAATGATACGACGTGTAGGGTTTCCCAAAATAGACGCTCACGCGGGTTTTTCTTGGACAACTTCACACGATTTATTATATGAAATTGACGTAACGTACTTTCCGCTTTTTTTTTTCTAACTCGATTGTAAGTCCGCACATGTACGCGGTTAACTCGCATAGACTGGGTTTTATTTTGTGTGCCGTCGTACAGACCTCCACTGTGTATTCCTCAACTAGGAACACGCCCGCGATTCCACCGGGGATTAGTTCTAGACGCCAGTGTATCTTCCGTCGGCTAGGATCATATAAATTTTATATCATTCGAACACCTTACGCCTTAGAAAATAAATTTCTTCAGCGTCGCTACGGCTAATGCCAGCGTACGGTTAGTGTGTAACTCTGTATGACGACATTAGAAGGCGAGAAACTAGTATCGTAAAAAAGTTTAAATTGAGTTGAGAAGTATGGTCCGGCTGCCATGCCGGCGGTGAGTTAAAACTACCCGCCACTGATTCGTATCCCGTGAAATTGTAAATTTAGTTGGGAGAATCCGACTGCAGATCCACACGTGAGGTCTGTGCGAGGTCGTCTACTTTCATAATCTAGTTTTAGAAGTTGTCATATAACTGACAATTGAATTAGCACAAACTTATAAAATCAGGAACTAACTTTCAATATAATGTGCATACATTTGTTAACATATATATCGACTGGAACATACAGACAGACCAATATGGAAATTATTTCCTTAACATTTTATCTTTGTGCTCTGTGTATTCATTCGTAAAAGCTAAAACGTGTCAAGATAAATTCATCACACGATGTTGTGTAAAAGACTGGGGTTGAGAACAATGGAATTAGGATAACGAAATTTGCATAATGAGTTTCGTTAAATAGCACTAAGAGATTATCTTTTTACTGCTCCTTTAGCTACAGGGAGAGCTTTTGAGCAATCACTTCTTCTTAATTGGCGCAGCGGATAGAGAGATCATTGCATAATAAGATGTGTATGCTGGGTGCATACAGAAACATAAAGGGAGTAGTGTTGTTAGCGCTTTAGTTCAACAAGGTGTTGAGCCGACCCTTACAAGATGTTTACAGCGTATATTGGAGCAGAGAGCAATATAGGTAAATATAGAAGATGCCAGAATTTATAGCTTGAAGCTGCTGCCTAGAAAGCATTTTGCTAAACCTTTGTGGAACGATGCCATTGATGACCCAGTGTTAGAATTCATTTTTCAGCTAGGATGTTTTGTGCAACTTTTAGCTTTGAAGAAGCGTTGGTTTTGAGTTTGGCGTTTAGCACATCTGCTGTAGGCAGGATTTCACGTTCCTAACGCATTTTCGACATTTTGGGTCTTCCTTCAAGGGATTTTTGTCGGGAGACTCAACGGAAAACATGGCGTCTCCGCCATTTTGTCTTTTTACATTTTTCTTTGAATTTTCAATTTTTAGGTTCTTCCTTCGGGATGTGTGCAATTTCACGATGCTTATACAGTTATACGTATCTCCACCGGTTTCTACGAAGAAGATTGATGCCTCCGGGTCATTACTAGAGTACTCCATTGTGTAGATAATATTAAGATAATATTAAATTCAAAAACAAATTAAAGAAAATTCTTAAATCAAGTATTTTATATAAAATTGAAGATTTTTTTACATTATTCGTTATCGTAATGTGATGTATATTGTATATGTGTGTATATGTGTATTTCTTTTAACTCCAAATGACATTGACTTGTTCCACACACTTTTGTATTTACGGAATGAAATATATTATTATTATTATTATTATTATTATTATTATTATATTATTATTATTATTATTATTAGGACGCCGTCTTCCGTACCCACGGGGATATCGTCGTCGGTGGGGACTTCAATGCCAAAGCATTGGAATGGGGCATGCCCCATCCGGACTCCAGGGGAAAGTACATCCTCGAGATGGCAGCCAGGACCGGACTCATTGTCCTTAATGTGGGAGGCGTAACAACCTTCCGCCGTCCCGGCTACACTGAGACGATCCCGGACGTCTCTTTTGCTTCCGACGCCCTGGTTTCGAGGATCGCGGACTGGAGAGTCACGGAGAAGTATACTGGAAGCGATCATCAAGCTATTATTTTTACTGTGAGCGGCTTACGGGAAACCTTTCGTGCGCCCACACCGACACCTGGTGGATGGAACATTTCCAAATTGGATCCTACTCGATTTTTCGGAGCTCTGTCCGAGGTCCAGATTGGCGGCGGACCGGGCGGGGAGGGAAGAGATCGAGCGGAAAGACTCGTGGAATCCACGATGGCTGGTATCGCGAAAGCTTGTGACGCCGCCATGCCCCGGAGGACTTCTCGCCGCCGCAGACGCTCCGCTTACTGGTGGACGCCCGAGATTGCTGAACTGCGCAGACGTTGCCTCCGTCTGAGACGAGCAGCTCAGAGAGCTAGATATCGGGACGCGGCGGCTGCGATATCTGCAGAGCACCGGGAGGTTAAGAAAACACTTCGGCGTGCGATTAACCAGAGCAAGGCACACCGCTGGAAGGAGCTGATAGCTGATGTGGACTCCGACCCGTGGGGACTTGGATATAAAATCGTCACCCGCAGGCTGAGAGCTATGAAGTCACCGGCAGCCCTGGAGCCCGCTAGGATGAGGCGCATAGTCCAGGCACTCTTCCCTACACACCCTGTGAGGGAAGAGAGGAACTTCGGAGCGGTGAACGGCTTCCCTTCGCTCGAGGAGGAGGAACTCAGAGCAGCGATGGAGTCCCTCCCTAATAGGAAGGCACCGGGACCGGATGGCGTCCTGTATGAAATTCTAAAAATGGTGCACCAGCGTTGTCCACACTTATTGCTGGACATGTACAATGGGTGTCTGGCTGCGGGGGTTTATCCCTCCCGCTGGAAGGCAGCCAGACTGGTGCTTATTAATAAAAAGGAGGGAAACCCGGACGACCCGACCACTTACCGCCCCCTGTGCATGCTTGACACCGCGGGAAAGGTTCTGGAAAAACTCGTCCGGGGTAGACTTCATACGGCGATAGATGACGCTGGGGGTCTGTCCCCTCACCAGTACGGATTTCGTCGCGGTAGATCGACCGCCGATGCTCTCCTGGAGGTTTCCAATGCCGTGGATAGGGCGGAGAACCACAACCACTATTCACGCCGCATTATCCTCTTCGTCACCTTGGACGTGAGGAACGCCTTCAACTCGGCAAGGTGGACGGACATACTGGATGCGTTGGAGCGGGTCTTCCGGGTGCCGCCGTACCTCCTACGGATGGTCGACGACTATCTGAGGGACCGCACCATAACATATAAGAGCAACAGGGGCATATGCACCCATAAAGCGACGTCGGGGGTCGCGCAGGGTCTATCCTGGGGCCGGACCTCTGGAACGTCCTCTATGATGGGCTCCTGAAAGCTGAAATGCCTGAGGGTGTTGTGATGGTCGGGTACGCGGATGACATCGCGTTACTTATAACAGCGCGGGATGTCGAGCTGGCCCAACTCACTCTCAACCAGGAAATGCGGAGAGTAAACCGCTGGAAGGTGGACCACGGTTTGACCCTGGCCCTCAACAAGACGGAGTTGGTCATCCTCTCTAAGAGACGTATGCCACCCTCTCTTCCCTTTCGAGTGGGTGATGTTGAAGTAAGGACGAGCCCGGCGGTGACATATCTCGGCGTGATGATCGACGCTAAAATGACCTTTTGGCGTCAGATCCTATACACCGCTGATAAAGCCGCGAGGATGACTGCGGATTTGAGCCGTTTGATGGCTAATGTTGGAAGTCCCCGAGCGAGCAGGAGGAGACTGCTCATGACAGCCGTACAGTCGATGCTGCTATATGGATCCGAGCTTTGGGCGGACGCCCTCAATAAACAACTGTACCGTAAGAGACTGGCCCAGGTCCAGAGGAGGGCTGCGTTGCGGGTGGCCTCGGCATACCGCACCGTATCGGAGCCGGCAGTCCTAGTAGTGGCGGGAGTCATCCCGGTAGTACTGCTGGCTCAAGAGAGGAGACGCATGTTCCTTAGGAGACACGGCATTGGAGAGGAAACAGTCGCCGACGACAGGGACACTACCCTACTGGCTTGGCAGCGACACTGGGCGACAGAAGAAAGAGGACGGTGGACCGCGAGGTTAATTCCGCTGCTCCGTCCCTGGCTTAAGAGAGGTCATGGTGAGGTGGACTACTACCTCACCCAGTTCCTGACTGGCCACGGTTATTTCAGGTCCTATCTCCACCGCATGGGGAAAACGGACTCTGGGATATGCCTTTACTGCCCCGGTGAAACAGATGACGCCCACCACACATTTTTCTCCTGTGTGAGATGGGCGGAGGATAGAACGGAACTCCAGGCGGAAATTGTGAGCTCTCCCGGACACTATTATACAAAAAGTAGTTGAAAGGAGAGCTATTGGAGTAGCTGGTCGCGCTACGTCCACCACGTGCTGCGTATCAAGAAGGGCGACTTAGATCGCATAACTGTGATATGAATATGTGGTATTTATTATATGTGCTTATTTATTTATTTATTTATATATTTACTCGTTGTGTATGTCCCCTTTTGAATCATTAAGTGGTGTGTTTGTCGGTTCCCTTTTGAACCTTACGTTGGTGTGTGGCCTCTATACAGACAAATTAACAGACCCAGCCTGAAGTTATGTGCTAAACGGTTCCGGGCTGGTGTCTAGGAGACGGGGGGTGTTTTTAGCTGGTAGTCTTCTTTTGAAGGAGTCCAGCACTTCGTGCGTAAATGCATTTTCACCTCCCACGGAAAAAAAAAAAAAAAAATATATTATTATTATTATTATTACCCACGTGCTCCACGCACCTTTACCGGTGTCTATTTGCTTATTGAGGGAATTTAGAACATCAAGCTACTGGAGACCACCCTATATTTAGGAGAAATTACGAATAAATTTCTAACACTCGTTACATGTTGGGGCTGAATATAGTTCATATACTTGCTGTATACTATCGGTTCTGTTTCACGTCTCTACATTGGAGAATTGCTACGTTGGCATCCTGGATTATCGGTTTGCCTCCATAGAGCCCAGCGATGACTCAAGTAGATGTATTGTAGCTTTCTTAATCAATAAATGTCTTTTGTTATGGCATTGGATTTCAATATTTATCAAAATTAATACTTCTTGCTTTAAAGATTCTTTATCATTTTAATTCACTTATAGCACCTCTAGTGAGGTTATATTGTGTAACTTGGGTGGTGTTGCCTGCTACCTTGACAATTTAAATTCGTGGCAGCTCGCTTCATTTACAGACATCAATTTAAATATTCTTTGCACAAGATAAATCAAAGTTTTACATTTATTTTCGAATTATAGATTTCATATATACAATCAAATTATTACAGTAGTATGCACAAGTATGTGAGACCCAAATAATTTACATCCTTTTGCTTGTTTCGGTTCATACTGTAACGATCAACAATATTACTAACTACTTTATGCTTGATTTGTCTGAACGTACTGCCGCGATGGTTTCTGTTGTTATAGCAAAACATTGCCTTAACTTTGGTTGCCGCGTCGCTTATTATTTACATATTCATTAGTAGAGCTTGGCTAATTAACTTATCTATCTTTTCCCTAGCAGAGCTTGTGCAACTTTTTCTGTTGTATTTTGATCAGAACTTGAGTTATATTATAAATTAGATGCATTTTTAAAATATTTAGATATTGTTTTAATATTTTGATATAATTTTAATCTTTGCACTTAACTTTTGTGCCGTTTTAAATTATCGTACTGAATTGTAATTATATATTTTGTGCTTTTCTTTTGTCGATTATCAACCTAAGCAAGCCTTATCGTGTTTTAATTTCGTGTATTTCTCCTGATTTTCCACCTTTAACATCCCGCACTTTCTCGGGTTATGCAGAGTACCTCGTAGATGTTTTTAAACCGCAGAGGTGCCTTTTTACCATCTTTTCGAAGCACTCCCACTTCACTGCAGCTAGTAGGGTCATCATAAGCGAAGTCCACGGTAAATCAGAATTTGGAGGGATATTAAGGTTTTTGCGTTTTTGGGAAGCAATTTTCAAAGAAAGGCGTGACACTCGTCCGTGCACTGAACACGTCTGGCCTCTACACAGTTACATATGTCGGAAATATTGCCGTCCTTATGATATAAGAGTCTGGAACGCGTTCTGCCGTTCGATGCAGCTTGCTTTAAAGTTACTGATCTAAAAATATAATCTGTAAACACAAATAACTCAGAGCAGTTGCCCTTTATTAAGGAAAATGCGTGAAAATTCATCATCAATGTCATATTTGACGGAAACCTAAGCTTTTTAGCTAGTCCAATATGTCCAAACAAACGCATAGCATTTCACCCGTGCTGTCGCGTTCTGGGTAATAGTTGAGGCTTCTTCAAGAATAACCTTGTGACTACATTGTGTCACAATTAAGTTCACGATATGATATATGCGCAGAGCATGACATATCTCATAGTGCCAGAAGCGATGCCTACACCGTCGATAGTGTGTTCCTCCTTTGGATTTTTTCGTAAAGAAGGTGGCGTGCTGCATGCGATAGAATGCTTCCATATGGGCCTTATGTCTAACTATTACCTTCGATCACCTATATAGATGAACCAAAAACAAGCACAGTACGGGAGTATTCTATTTGCATCTTAAACTCAACTTGAAGCTGGACTGAGTAGGTTAGCCACGGTTTGCCAGGTCGGATCCCACATAGTATTGCAGAAATCTTAACAACAGGCCTTTGTGGTGACAGTACAGATAGTTACAGTTACAGTGAAGCTGCTCTTAAAGCTTCTTACAAGGGGAACACCGGCGGGTGTCCCCCTCCGATTTCGATGAAACTTAACAGATCGAAAGATACCTTAAAATAAGAGACACGTATTTTTTTTATCGGCGTATTCGCGCGATTTTGGGTACAGCCTCCTCCAAAGTTGGACGGATTTTTCAATTTTTGCAAATATTTCCTAAATTATAACACATATTAAATTTCTTCTTACATAATTGCAGCATATTGCATGCCCTAAGGGTAGCGTCATCCGTATTCGCAAAAAGTTAATAACGGGGACGGGGTACCCGTTACCCCCCATTTTTTACATTTTTTCTTTCCTTATTCATCAAAGAAGGCCGATTTTACATAGAATACGATGATGTATAACAAGTTTAGAAATTAATAGTTAAAAAGAAAGAATAATAATAAAGCCTTCAAATTAATAAACTTGTCTATTGATATAAATCAAATGAAACTATAACAGAATAAGTTTTTATCCTTAACATAATTTCCAACATAAACATGGTCTCAAGGAGAATCTTCATAAAAAGCTAATAACGGGAACGGGGTACCCCATACCCCGCATTTTTTTAATAATAAGTTTATTCATTATTCATGCAAAAAAAGATCGCTTTTACATAGAAAACAATGGTAATAAAATTTGGAGGATTAATAATAAAAATAATTGTATAATAATAATATAGTACATAACAACAATTATTTGTTATCGTTACTCCGCTGCTCTCCTTACATAAATATTTTCTTAATTTAGAATTGTATTCTACTCGACAAAGCTATGGTCAAACTTTCTATGCCTACTAAACTTACACTTATATACATGACGAAACTTTTATCGGTGGTAGCAATAAAATCGTTTTATCAACTGCAGTTAGTGACTGCGTTTTATATATTTCCTAGTAAAATGTTATTCATTCTTAGAATACCATAATCTTTAGTGGCCTATATATGAACAAATTTGCTACAACAGGACGAAGGATTAAATAATACCATACATATATTTTTTTTATTTATTTCAAGTTTGTTCGTGCAATGTAGGTGTATAGTGTAAAGTATTCAATGCGAGCATAAATATAACTAATGTGTTTGTAACGATTATAACATTTCGGAAACAATAGAACAGAATTAGAAAAAAACATTATATGCTTATAAATGTTAAATAACATGACCATACTGTAATGCGATTATTGGTATATATGTATTGCCAATAGCGAACAAGATAATATACACCACAGTAATTAAGGCAGTAGTGATAGTCTGTGTAAAAGTGTTTAAACACAGATTTTGTTTTGCACCATGAACACCGCACAATAGCTGGTTTATTGCAATACTACACAAGGATGTAGACTGCGCAATCATTGTTAAAACAAAACTCTACAGGATTTTAAAGGGCCAGGTCTTTCCTCAACGTATCCACTCTTATACCACGAGTATTGAATACATGAAAAATCTTGGGGAAGAAAACTGATTATGGGTTAGGGATTGCAACTTAATATATTATTCTCTGATGTAAAATCTATGTCGTAGTTCATAAGAATCACTATATCCGAAAAAGTTCTAACAGAATTACCAATTATATCTGAAGTGACTGAATAATTAATTAAACTCACGTATGCGTAGAGAAGTGCATATCAAATTCATCACAATAGACACCTACATATATTTATTTTGAGTTATTAATTACTAGTATTAATTTTCTAATATATTATAACATCACCGTTTCTATGTAAAAGCGATCTTCTTTTGATGAATAATGATAAACTTATTATTAAAAGAATGGCGGGGGTATGGGGTACCCCGTCCCCCGTTATTAAGCTTTTTATGAAGATATCTACCTTTGACACCATGTATTATGCTGGAAATTATGTTAAGGACAAAACTTATTTTCTGTTATAGTTCATTTGATTTATATCAATAGACAAGTTTATTAATTTTGAAGCTTTATTATTATTTTTCTATTTTTACAATTATTATTTTCTAAACTTGTTATACATCATCGTATTCTATGTAAAATCGGCCTTCTTTGATGAAAAAGAAAAAGAAAAAATGATTAAAAAATGGGGGTACGGGGTACCCGTCCCCCGTTATTAATTTTGCGAATACGGACGACGCCACCCTTAGGGCCATACAATATGCTGCAAATTATGTTAAGAAGAAAATTTAATATCTGTTATAATTAGGAAATATTTGCAAAATTGAAAAATCGTCCAAACTTTGGAGGGGGCTGTACCCCAAAATCGTGCGGATAAGCCGACAAAAAAAATACGTGTCTCTTATTTTAAGGTACTCTTTCGATCTGTTAAGTTTCATCGAAATCGGAGGGGGACACCCGACGGTGTTCCCTTGTTAGATAAGATAGATTTAGTTAGTTTTAGTTAGATTCTTTAATGCTATAATGCTCTAGAAGCAATTGCTGTTGATAATAACTTGACATTCAAATGGACTAAAGATCGTAAAAGAAATCTAGATAATGAGACCGCCAATAAATTTGTGGAAGGGGCTTAAGTGGAATAGCTATACGAGTTCTGGTTCAAAATCCTATAAGGTTGACGTAGGCAGTCTAAATTTACTGCCACTTTGTTATTTCGGATGCCTATCACTTTGTCTCGCCGCGCTGGATAAGGCCCTGTGATCTACGATGGGGCGCTCTCATGGAGCGTCCCTTTAAAGGGGGCTGTTAGTGATAAAATTACCTTAAGAGGGTAACTTCCAGAACAGCCAAATCAAGTTCTGGAGCGTCTATATACAAATTATATAGAGAAATGGTCCCAAACTGCTCCATGTAGTTGATCGCGATAATGAGAGCCAACGAGCTACCCATTGCCGCTCCATCCAGCTGGTCATAGTGTTCCTGATTCCATTGAAAATATGTTGTGCTCAGAACATGGTCAAAAAGCCCTGCGACCTCCTAACCGAACTAATGAGCTAAATGCTGCAGCACCCCTTTTGAAGTCACACTCTGTGTTGGTCAAATTTCTTCTTAGGCCTTGAGTCAACATCCCAAATATCATGAGGTTGTGACTGATGCTGTCCAAAAACTCTCAATCTATATCCCGCATTTCTTTGCTCAAAGACAAATGAAGGGGATACGCCTATGCGTCGTTTAGTGCTAGTTTCTTTCTTGTTTGGTGGATGCGTTCCCGTAGTAGGGCTCGCTCTGTCCGATCGTAGATACGATGTGATGCTGCAGTGCGTATAGTCCATTTTTGGCGTAGGAACGTGGGTATCACACCCGTGCTCTGACCCGTAAGAGAAAAGCGAGAGAAGTTAGCAACTGTGCTTTCTTCTTCCGTAGCTGTTCCAGGCGCCGAATCTTACGATGAATATCCTCTCCGTAGAGATGAATCAAAATGTTGCGTAGGCTTTCACGGCCGGAATCTACTGTAAAGGTTTTCCAAGTTCTTGAGCCGTGGTCTTGTGGAATTACTTCCGTACGTTTCGTTCAAAACTGCGGTGAACATCTTCAACGGCGAGGACGAAGTACTTTAAACAAGATCTGGCACCCGGTGTTGCGCTCTCGTACCACAAACAGAACGCACTCGGACCAAGACCAATCGGAAGCGTCCGTCACGCCAGAAACGTTCGTCACGTATGAAGCATCCGTCACGCATGAAGCGCCCATCACGCCTGTTATACAGGCACCGACCATATATAACGACATCACTCATGACGTCGGATCACTAAACGACGAGCCATCACCGCAGTTGTGAACGAAACGTACGGAAATAATTCCACAAGACCACGGCTCAACAGCTCGGAAAAACTTTCTACGGTAGATTCTGGCCGTGAAAGCCTACGCAACACACAAGCATCTTTTTTGGAAATGCCATCTGATGCCATGGTTCAAAAATTCAAGCTACATAGGAAATATCAGGTTGTAACACCAGATAAGAAGAACTGGAAGAGCAGTAAGAACAGACTTAAAATGAGATGCAGACGACTCTAGAACAGACTACGGCATCAGAGCTGGAATATACGCAAAGCAGTGTTCCAGACTGAAGTTACTGCATTTCTTTCGTTGTGTCAAAGAAATAGAAAGATGGACTGAGCCATGGAAAAGCGTCGGTCGTTATCTTCTCTGACAGTCAGTCCTCACTTAAAGCGATTAGTTCTGTAAGTGTGGAGTCTAAGCTGATTTTAGACCGCGCCTTAAATAAAATGGGCACCCATAGGGAATTAACATTGGCCTGGGTTCCTACTCGGGCGTGAGGTGAAATGAGGCGGCGGACGAGCTGACCAGGCGAGATTCGTCAAGGTTATTCGTTGGAGCTGGCTTTTCTTTTGGTACTACTAAATTGCAAATTTAAAAAAGTCACCAATGAATGGAAACATAATCAGTCCAGGGAGTGGTGGCAAAAATCACCTTTGCAGAGATAGTCAAGAGTTTCTAAAGGAATAGAAGCCTTCATTTACTATGGATCTACTGAGTAAAAATAAAAAGACTGTCAAAATGATAATAGGTCTGTCGACTGGTCGTTGTAGACTAAATAGGCGTATATATAACATAGTCCTGCTAGATGACGCTACTTGCAGATTCTGTTAAGAGAGGGAGTTCCTGTGCTGTGCCAATGTGACGGTCTGGCGAGGACAAGGCTTCTAGTAATGAGTGTGAACCCCACAGCTAGCAGCTACGCAAAGAAGTTGCTCTCAAAGATCATATGCCTAATTAAAAGGAAAAAATTAGAGAGCGTCTTCTAGGGAAAAAGAGGATCATAATAGTCTCAGAAGGTCGCGGTGAAACAATTCCCTGAGCCATCCCAATGCTAATCTAACCTAACCTAACACGCTATGTGACTTTATAAGGAAAGTTATTGAAACCAAGTGACGCGTTATTGCTACGGAAATGAAGAAAACAAAGTGTTATAAAATGGTTTTACTGGTAAATATGAAGTTAAGAAGTATGTACATAACGATGTGCAGTACATACAATTAAAAACAAAGGATCTTAAAATGTGCAAACTAGAAGATACTTAACAAATTATATTAACTCTTAACCTAACTATAATGTCATTATAGGTAATTCACCCTAAGTAACGTTCGTTAATAAATTTTATTATTACCCGGAAAATGTCAATATACACCGATAAAAGCTTAGATTGTTAGAATCCTTGAACTATTTACTTGTTTAGCCATAAATAACATTCGTTCTACAATAGGATTGGGCTATTAATCAATTCACGCTGTTTCTCTTAGTAAGTGCTGAGTATAGAATTGCATGTAAGAAATGGATCGTTGATTAGTATAATTTTCAAAAAAAAAAAGGACGATTAACTGATACATCATAATTGAAACTATTCTTTTATAAAAATCTTTTTTAAAAGTTAATTTAGTATTTGCAACATTACAAAAGTCAGGCTACTGCCGCATGAGTGATATACAAAAAAAATTAATTATAAAAAAAAATAACATACATATAAATTCCGACTTTCGAAGGGCGTAAAATTAAATCCACATTCAGTCATGTGCAATAAGAAAAACTTTCCCGTTTTCCCTCCGTAGACCGGTGAGAAAGACCAAAAACTTTTAGGGAAAAAAGGGAGAATTTGTATTTTCACTGCGCGGCTAGGGCATTGATGAAGGTGGAAAATAACTTTCCCTACACCCTATGTCACCGTAACTCTTCACTGTAACTCGTAACATTCCTGCCTTGCCGAAATTTTACGGCAGTCCGGGTAACATATTTGCTAAAGTCATGCGCAGGTGGCATTTCTAATTTTGCCGGGACAGTCGAATAAAATTTTACGTCAAGGTACATACCACGCAGAGAAGGCAACAAATATACGTCACACGACAATTTCTCGTATATTGCTCGACTCTTATGTATGTCATGTACAGCTATACATATAGGTATCTCGTATAGAGGACTGCAGATATGTATGTACTCATATAAATGCGTGTCTGCCGGCGTCTTATGAAATTCCTATCTGCAAGTATGGACTTGCGGACATTCTTAGACTGATTTTGTCGATAGGAGACGGAATTGAAGGAAAATAAGAATATAATGCTTAGATATAGATATTATGAGAGGGAGGAAAGAAAAAGACAGAGCAAAAGAATGAAGCGTCGTAACATGTAGGGAAGGAGTGGACAACCCGTTCTGTATAATTTTCGGCTGGTCATACAGTGTACCGAACTATTCATAAATAGAAAAAAAAAATTTCAAAAATGAATATTTGGATTCCTAAAATGTAAGCTTAGTACTTTGGCATGTATGTATATAAATAGAGATGAAGAAATAAAAAAGGGATCAAAGGTGAAACTGAACAAAAAATTTCAATTTGGTGCGACGGCAAATAGAAATGGATATGTACAATATTTAATAAATGAAAACATGTGTGACATTTTGTATAACTCAGTCTGATGTTATGTCTCGGGGTGGTAACATGAACTGCAAAATGCTTCTTTTTTTTGCATTAGAAGCTATGGGCAAGTAAACATTTATTTCACCTCCACTAATCACAATCTTTAAAACTTAAAGTTGATTAAAACAAAAAAAAATACATCGATTTTTCAATTTCTTTACTAAATTTAGTGCTGATCAAGATATTTAATTTCACTACTATTTTAGTTGCAAATATCTGTCATTTTACGAGTTATAATTTTCTAAATGCGTTAAGACGTAGTCATCTTTTCGAGATTTGGCGAAATTCTTCCAATGATAGGAGGATACACCATATTGAACAGGAGGTATTAAGTAATTGTCGTGTTCAAGGCAGTTCCGAACAGATGACTGAAAATATTTAAAAAAAAACAGCTAGACTATTTTGTTTGAGAAGTTAAAACCAAGTGGAATCCATGTCTTAGAACCAATTCTTTGTTTTTAAGAAAACATGATAGCTTAAAAAATATTTCACCATGCCCAAAATTGTTTTAAGCGAAATAGGAAACAATAATACGCCTGGACGAAATGGAAGGCAACGAAGAAGACAATTCCAAAATGTTGAGGATGCAACTGTGTCAACCAAAAGAAGAAGAGTTGCAGACCTAATCAGAAACTCGATTACCGGGCACAACTAGCATTCGCTGCTCAACTTGCTCAATCCACGACAACGAAAGTCGAGTCTGTCACCACTGCGTGCCCTAGCACTTTATATGGACTTATGTTTGACGTTTCGCCAAGATACTATTTAGAGAAATACTGTGAATAATTGCATATCAGAAATTTTACCAAGTTACTACGCGTGAAATATAGCAGAAAACCGCTTTTGCCGGAGATTATTGACATCTGACATCTACGCTGAAGTTGATTTTCATGAGATTTTAAATAAAAGTTCGATTTCTATAATACGGCTTATAAAGGATGACTCACATTGTCCTCTTACATTAGTAAGTAAGTGGAGTTTCGATCAGAGTTCGGGCTAGTAGATTAGATTAGGATTGGGGTGGCCTAGGGACCTGTTTCACCGCGACCTTTTCAGATCTATTGTGATCCCCTTTTTCCTACAGGACGCTCTCTAATTTTGCCCTCTTAATTAGGCCTGTCATCTATGAGAGCGGCTTCTTTATATAGCTACTAGCTGTGGGGTTCCCCTCAACCATTATTAGGGAACCTCGTCCTCGCCAGGCCTTCACATTGGCACAGGACATGAATAGGTGTTTCTTCCTCCTCTTGGCAGTATCTGCAAGTTGCATCATCTGCCAGGCTTATGTTGTACATATGCCTATTCAGTCTGCAATGACCAGTCAGCAGACCTACAATCATTTTGACAGTCTTCCTGTCTTTATTCAGTAGATCTCTCGCGAATTCAGGCCTCTGCTCCTTTAGGAACTCTTTTGCCTGTCTTTGCCCCGGTGACTTTTGCCACCACTCTCTGGACTGATTATGTATCCATTCATTGATGGATTTTTTAATTTGCGATTTGGTAGTGCCGAAAGAAGGGTCGGCTCCAACGAATCTGCTTGACGAACCTCACCTGGCCAGCTCGTCCGCCGCCTCATTTCCTCACACACCCGAGTAGCTAGGAACCCAGGCCAGGGTTAGTTTCCTTTGGGTGCCCACCTCATTTAGGGCGGTTACACAGTTCCAAATCAGCTTAGAGTCCACAATTGTAGAGCTAATCGCTTTAAGTGTGGACTGACTGTCAGAGAAAATAGCGACGCTTTTACCTGGCTCGGTACATCTTTCTATCTCTCGGACACAGTGATGGATTGCAGCAACCTCAGCTTGGAACACTCAGTCGTGTCTTTGCTGAAGCTTACCGAAAAAGCCATTTTAGGCTTCTTAGCATATATTCCCGCTCCAACGCCGATGTCCGTTTTAGAGCCGTCAGTATACCGGTCGGGCTATAGTCGTTAGTTATGATGAAACCCAAAATACCCAAAATACGAATGAGTTTTACTGCTTTTGTACCTTTGCGTCTAGTTGACAAAAATCAAAAAAAATATATATGTGAAAGTCAATATTAATTATCTATAACTAATTCAACACAATGACAACAGATATCAATTTGCGGTTTTGATAGGTTAAACTGCCATTGCATTCTCACTTTTTTGGATCGATTATACTGATACCATTCCATTTGAATTTTTCAAGAAAATCATATAAATAGGACTAACTAGTTTTTATTTAATGAAATAAAGCAAACAATATTATACTTGTGATGGTTACGTATTGCTGTGGTCCGGCACTCCGGGATTGTAAATTCAGTGATATTAGAGATCAATTTTTGTCCGCGCTGCGGGAGGATTCTCTCAAATGTTAATTTTTATTTAAATTAAGAAGAATTTAATAGTTTTGTTTGAGTATTTATTGTTCAGTTGTGTAAAGTTAATTTCATTTATTTGTACATTTTGCGTACTCCAGTATTGTATATTGTTTATATGCTTGTATTTTCTTTGCGATGCGTTGCGGCTTCATCGCACGCAGATGTTGTAAATTTGATATATGTACGATGTTATCCCTTTGAGGCACTCAGTTCTTTGAATGATGGCGGTCGTGTAAGTACATGTTTTCATTTTGCTTGTTACCATGTAGGTAATTTCATTTAATTTTAAATCTTTGTTCGTTTATTTTGATATTAATTCATCCATCAAAGAACTCTTTATTTAATTATTGCTGTTTTGTTTAATTGTGTACGCATTTTGAATATTAGATCAGTAATTATTGTAAAATGTTCTAGAAGATTTCGTGTTTTTAGTTTAAAGAGTTTAAATTTTCCGTTTTCTTTTTGCTGATTTGTATTTTATTGTTAATCACCACGGTTAAGGTGAAGAGAAGCTATGTGCTGTTTAAATTAAATTTCAATTTAAATTTTATTTGTTTCTCCAGGTGTAAATTATAGTTTGGTTTAAATTTCGTGACCGCGTGGATATTTTTTGTGTGATTGAGATTTATCTTCTGGAACAAATCTTCCATTTTATTTGCTAAAGGATTTGCATTGTCCTTTTTAATTGTAAATTCACGAAAGGGTTGTTTTAATCCAAGACCTTCTGTCTTAAGGTTTTTTCCCCTGTTGATTGTAATTAAATGTTTTTTTTTTTCTTTTTTCTTTTTAAACAATAAATTTAATGATTATAAATATCACTTTAAATAGTTCTTTTATTTTTGAATCAGCCATTTCAATTTTTGGGGATTTTCAAGAAAGTCAAATTTTACAAACGCCCACTATTACTTTTCATGAAAGTTACTCTGAGATCTAAGAATCTCTTGCGCCCTTTTAAATTCATATTTGCTGAGCTAGCTAAATTAATTTTGTCATTTTTCATTTCTTTAAACTTATATGCTTGTACAATCAGTTCACAGCAGTATGTGATTCAATGAATCTACATCAGCTATAGCAATGAATCCACATCCTTTAGATTACTAAAAGATCTTCAATCACGGTCCGATCGATTAGCTTGCAGTTTACGAAAACGCCTATTATAAATTACATAGTGTATCTTCTCTAAACCTGATGTTTTCGTTTTCAATTCCAGTTTATTTCTTAGGTACCTATTATGCTGTGTTAAAATAGGCATGGATCATCCAGGATCATCCATATTTTTATCCCTTTAGTAACTAAAAATGTATACAGAGTTTCTCACGGTAGCCGCTCGTTAGAAATTTCCATGGTTAGATACAAAAAAAAAGTTAGAATTCTGAATTTTTGAACTTTTTAGTCAAGATGCTCTCTCATTCCAAAATATTTTCAAGGTCGAAACACCTCCGGTTATGCCGGAAGTCGCAATTAAATCCCTTATTTTAAATAGAACACCCGGTAGATCATCTCATTTTTGGATTCCTAAGAAAATTTCATGATGTGTTTCATTTGGTTTTCTATACTTATTTTCATTTGTTTCTGAGACATCTTGATTTTGAAATAAGTAGCCTTATCTTCATTACTGCGCCTTTTACTCATTTTCAACTAGTGGCAAACGCTTCTAGAGTGGATGCAAGCATAAGAATGTTACTGTTGAAATCCACATTGACAATTTATTTATCGCATACAGGGTGTCAAAAATTTGATGACCAATTGCATCATTTTCAATGTTGAAAATGCTGGTTTTTTCAAATGTGGCATTTTTTATTCCTTATTTTCTCTCAAAAGCCAATGAATTCCAAAATTCTATTTAGTAAGCATTACCTTTAACAGGAATTGAAACAAATGTTGAATGAAATGTTATGGGAAAGCAGTTTAAGCTCGCAGATTCCTGAGGTATATCTATTTACAGTTCTAGTGATTTTGTTAATTTTCTTAAGTGAAATTTATAATGAAGAATATAGGAGAATATTCCAACAATGATTTGCTAAATTCGTTTTGTACGCATGGAGAATGTGGACGAATTCTCAGACGAACATGGAGATTATTTAATGAACGGCATCCGGATCCGCCAACAATAACTCCCGGAAAATTCGTAAGAATCGAAGTGCGGTTTGCGGCAATTGCAAGTGTAAGGGCAACTCGACATTACCCTAAACCCTTAATCGATAATGAAGATAACGGGTGAACGTTTTAACTTATTTTCAAACCGTTTCAGGGAGTTCAACTATAGCAGCGCTGGAATTGGGTAAGTATTTCAAGAGTATCAACCACAGAATATTAAGAAAATGCATCCTTTTTCTGAGATATGATTCTAAGATTTTTCTGTGCTGGATTAGGTGTTGGTGATGATGGCAAGACGAGTCGACCTTTGCGAGTTCATGTATATAAAAATAACCGAAGATCCGAGATTTCTTCATAAGATTATGTGATTGATAGAATCTAAATTCAGCATACAAGAATATATCTACATGTCTTAAGGGACAATAATCACCAGGACTACTTTAGTTTTAATGTTTTTTGTTTAATTATGGACAATAGAATAGCATATAAAGAATACGATGAAAATTTGTATGGTGCTATACATATCTGAAGATACTCAAGGGAATTGTTAGTGATTTTTTAAATGCTCTTCCTCAAGCGCATTCCACTATAGCTGTATACCAGGAGTTGATCTTGATGTTCCAGGATCGGATGGATTGGCCATGGGGACCCTGGAACTGGCCACCCAGATCACCCGATTTGACGCCCTAGGATTTTCACCTCTGGGGCTGTATAAAAGAATTAGTATACGCTAGGCCTGCACATAGTAGAGAGGAATTATTGAACAGTGTTCACGATGCCGTTACAAATCTAAGTCCAAACGAACTTCGGAGGTTTGTTACGTGAGCAGTATATGACAGAGTCATTCCGTGTTTGAACCAAAATGGCGGTCATATAAAAAATTATTGTAATGAAAGGTTAGATAAGAGTAAATAAACTGGTTCTTTGGTTAATACAGCAGTTTAATATATGATTACTAGTTTCGGCTTTTAACAGCCACCTTCAGATCACTGGAAATGCAAATTGATCAATTGATTAGCATAAATTTTTACATACAACAATCTTTCTACATCAATAAACAACCTTTTCAAACCATTTAATATACAATTGGCGTATAAGTCACCTCATAATCTACAAAATATGCTTTGCACATATACAGAAAATAAAGATAAACTACAACGAAACGGAGTTTACAGAATAAAATGCGATGATTGTGATGCTACTTACATAGGGGAAACTGGCAGAAAATTAGATACTAGAACACAGAAAACAAAATAACTCAAATTTTTATCAACATTTACTAGAATATGGACATAAAAGCATTTGTGATGATAACATTATCTTACTTCACAACTGTGATAAGGGTCAAAAACTTAGACTGTTGGAGGCATACCAAATAGAACGGCATAAAAAAATACCTAACATACATCTTTTAAATGAACAAATAGATTATAACATTAAACCAATCTTCACTTATTTGGATTTGGCAACCAGTTTAACACAACATTAACATCCCATATTTAGACAACCTGAATAACTTTCACACACACATACACAAAACACACACACACTTTCACACATACACAATTTTTTAAACTATCTGTCGCAGTTTCGGTTTACAATAAATACACATAGACAGGTTTTGCATATGTTAAATCATTTGTATTGTTTTCATTTTGAAATAGTTTTTCTTATATTTTAATGTATATTAAATTTATATTCAATTATTATATATAAATGTTGGTGTCCACGTAATTTATTATTCATGTTTGGTGTTTTTTTTTTAACTTTAATGATAGACAATTTTACCTATTGACGTGTAAGTAAACTTTTAATGCATAATTTTTAACATGTCATTTGTTATTGTTAACTTATATTATTTACATCTACTAGTTTTAATTTCATCAGTTTTTATATTTAAATTTTAAATTATTTATGCTAATCAATTGATCAATTTGCATTTCCAGTGATCTGAAGACGGCTGTTAAAAGCCGAAACTAGTAATCATATATTAAACTGCTGTATGAACGAAAGAACGAGTTTATTTACTCTTATTTAACCTTTTAATTTATATCGTTCATTGGATACTTAGAATATAATTATTGTAATGTTTCGTTTACGTTAATTTATAATTTCTTGTGTTTAAGTTTTTTGTGTTTCATTTGCGTTCTAATTTTTTTTATGTTCCCATTTCGTTTAGTGCTCTAATTAAGCTGAATTTCTGCCATTTTAATCATATTGTTTGTGTTTTGAAAGATAAATGATGTTACGGTTTCTGTCAAACACCACATGAAAATAGAAAATATGGAATAACAAACCATTGAAAATAGGTATAGGGAAAGGCATAAATTCTGCATCCATTCATGCAATAACATACAGGATGTCATATTTGAAAAAACCAACTTTTTGAAAATGATGTAATTGGTCATCAAATTTTTGAAACCTGTATGCGATAAATAAATTGTCAATGTGGATTTCGAAAGTACCATTTTTGTGCTTTCATCCACCCTAACAGCGCTTACCAACTGTTGAAAATCGATAAAAGGGGCAGTATTGAAAATAAGGCTATATATTTCAAAATTTTTAAAATAATCAGAGATATCTCAGAAACAAATGAAAATAGTAACTACACTATTTATGTAAAATTGATTTTCAAATTTTAAATCCAATGTCCTGTTTTTTTTTATGCAATCGAAAAAGTGTGTTAAATTAATGCATTTTGCGTTGACTAAAATTTTTTTTTTCTCAGTGAACATAGGTACTACGAACTAAAAAGGACACATCACGTAGGTTAACGAAATAGATTATTTTTTATTACTCCTTCTAACGGCTATCTACTCATCATAATATTTTGTTATTTCTTGCACGTTGTGTTACTGTCTTTTGTATTTTGGAATGTATGTATGCATGTAAATAAAAGGATGGTGTTACACTGCGACCTAAAAGATCTATTGTGTCCCCTATTCTTGCCGCTTTACAACTGGCCTTCCAGTCCTATTCCTTTTAAAAAGTGTAGGATGTCAGAGGGCCCCAGTCTAGGTAAGTCTCCCTCTTCGATTTCATATGCTACCAGGTGAAATGCCCTCGAGTTGCACAGTGCTACGCAGTTTGAGAGGAGATGGATGGGTGTTTCATCCTGTTCTCCACAGAATCTGCATTCAGGATCTTTTTCCAATCCAAGCTTACTCAGGTGTCTTTCAGTCTACAATGGCCTGAAAGTATTCCTGTGCGAACATTGTTCTTACTCAGGTTGATGCATTCTGTAAACCTCTTCTGGTTATAAGTTCCCAAAAGAATTTACTTTGCCTCATTCCCTGGAGATTTTCCAATTAACTGGATTTTCTCTGCTCCATTTCTATTTTTAGTTTCTTCAATATTGTACTGCTACTTAACCCGCAGAAGGGTTCAGGCCCTACAAATGTATTTTGGAATGTATCACACTATGTATTTTCCTCTTGGATTTTTTATATCTGTTGGGCGAAAATATATGCATTATTATTATGCAAAAGAAAAACTATAAACATTACAAAGTTAAAACTTTCTGGGATTCAATGTTGTACACAGAACTACTTCATAAAAGAAAGGAAATTAGCCAAATCTATATGAAAGTGATGACTTCACTAGCTTATCTGAATATAGCCTTCATATCGTTAAGTTTTCCATCCCGTGGGTATATGTTCTCTCTTGTCGTGACCACCTTATTCGACGTCTATGATTGATATAGCAAATTTTCAAATTCCACCTTAAGACGTTCAGGTGATGGTTTAGTTTAGAAAAATAGGTACTATTCCATTCTGTGACCACGATAATGGCAAAACTTCCGCTTGTACTTTCGTTCACATGTCAGCTTATACATATTTATATATTTGTTCAATATGTATACCCACATACAAGCATAAGACGGCAAACAACCCTCCACGCATCCAGCTGAGAACGTTAGGAACCGGGAATTTGGAGCGACCCGAACTAAGCCGCTTGTTTTAGGTTCCGTCGTTTCAGCCGATTACGGCGTTTGGATTTTGAATGAGCGGAAAGCTCTCGCTTGCAACGCGTACGCCGACTACGGCAAGGAAATCTTTTCGGTCTTAGCGTGTTTCGGGCGTTAGATTTCGGAGAAGTTCTCAATCCCATTCGCCCGGCTTAAATATCCCTACCAGAATTTACGACAGGCGCGAGTATTTTATTTATTTGAAGAAGTATGGCGCCGCGGAGAGACGCTCAAAGTGACAGTAACGGTTGGATAAGATTATACGTACTAAGGTTACTCTCTCTGTCTACAACAATTGTTTCGAACTTCCGATTTCGTTGCGATATTGCGCGCTCTTATCTGTTTTATCCGAGAGAGTTTACGACGAGCTTTTCAAGCAAAATAATTAGATTGTTGTGTAAAATAATCTGATTTATCGTTTGTAAGAAAGCTACGTGAGAACGCCGATTTAGAAGCACTTGTGTTGAAAATATTCTTACTTTCTCCCTAAGACAGTGGTTCTCAAATTGTTGGGTGCGCCCCCTCAGAGGGGCGCTTGAGGTATGGGTGTAGGGGAGGGGAGAGGGGAAGGGAGGTGTGTTATAGTCTTAAAAACTACACATCAGAATTAATTTTCTATACTTTTATTTCGAATTTAGATTTTCAAAATATAATCGTAACGAACGCACTAAGGTAAAGTCAGGTAAGTGTGTAACCGGGGCAAGTGTGTAGATTGGCTACATTTATTTTTAAAATTAAAATAAGGATGTCCTCTGTTATATTACTAATGTACTAAACTTCATACTAGTTTTACAAATAAAAATTCACATCTGCTAACGTGTAATACTTACATATATAGTATATATATATATATATAATTATAATATATATATATATATATAATATATATATATAGATATATATAATAATATTGCTGTGTTTCATAAGAGGGAAAACCACCAACCATATTGAAATGCAGTTACTATTTTATGTACACAACCTGTTTGTAAGTCCAGTATAATTTGGATTAATTTCACACTAGTAGTCATGGAAGTTGAATATAATTATCGTCTGATAGTCTGGTAGCCGTGGTATCTATTTTGATTGGAATGGGGAGTAACTTAATGCCATTTCGTTGTGAGAAAATGATAAAAAACCTTGGTGACGAGGTGTTTGATAAAAAAAGCTGGTGGAATAGATATTTTTATTTTTTATCAAGTGTAAATGAGTTAAGTGGTTTTTCCTGCTTACGTCTGGTATTGAAGGGATTTCTATTCAAATTCTTGTAATTACTCTATTCTGAAATATACAAAGAAAGTGAGGATTGTTTCGACATTATAAGAAATTTTGCTGTATCTACTACACCTGGGTGTTTTCTTCTCCGTGGGGTGTGCGATGTGTTACATCCTGAATGTAACGAAGGAGGTCTGTTCTGAATTTCCTGCTACCGATGTTATTGTCCTCCTGGTCTGGCCCTTTTAGCTGTATATACGAGCGAATCTGGATTGTCACTACAAGGAAATCACATTTGGGAGGTATTCTGATGTCCGTGTAAACCGGTAGACGAGGTATTTGGTCAAAACATTGTTTAAAATTCTTGTATAAATGAAATTATAACGTCTAAAGTGTTTTGAGGTTATTATCACATCGTATGTGATTTAGAATTTAAAACCGTCATGAGTTGGCACACGTGGTTGGTGGTATTCAATTCTCTTATGATAGCGCGGGAGATTTTAAAAGTTCATATTTGAATAAAGAGTCTTAATTATACTGATAATTGATAATACTTGTTTGAATATTTCAATAACTGTACTCACCTTGAGAGTAAGAGTCTCATGCTATTTATATGTTTTGATATAAAAACTAACAATAAATTATATACTAATTATGATTACAACTGTTTTATTAACGAAGTTCATTTGATACATTGAATTATTAAGAGTTAAATTTATAAATTCAGTATTTCACAAAGTAAGGGCATAGTAATAACAAGTTGGTGATTCAGGAGAGCCGAAGCGTACAGCCGTCGGCACAGCGGTTCCTAACTGTAAAGAATAATAAAGGTAAACTAGTCATGTGGTTAGTAAGAGGGGGGATCATTAGAGCGCATGATCTGGAGTGGTAAATTTTAGATATCTTGGACGTGAACGGGATACATAGCCATTAGTGATTGAGTTTGCATTGTGTTTTATCATTGTAGGAAGGGTATCTGCAAAGAAAAGCAGATCTAATTTAAAAGTAATTTATTTATTTCTTTTGCTTGTTGCATATACCCGGGAAAACCAATATCTATATATATAGGTGTAATTTAATCATACCTATAAAAAAGGCATCAGCATAGTATACACACTTGCCGAACTAAAGATAATGCTATTAATATATAAAATGCGGAACGATTACACACTTGCCCATTTTGCTGGGTAAGTGTGTAGTATTGACACTGTTAAATTTCTTTTTTCTAGTAAAACGTTGATAATTATAGAAAGGCGGTATCTATTGAAGGCTTACAACTGGGCATGAATATTACGGTACTTCTATGTGTAAAATTTATCAAAAATGTCTTATTATGTGAACAGTGTTACATTTTCTTCACACTATGCAATTTTTACTACACACTTACCTGACTTTACCTTATACTAAAATTAAATAAAATATTTTTAAGGAACAGATCTAATGAATACAATGTGCCTGTTTTAAAGTGCACAGTCTGCTCAGGTTTGGTTTGATTTTCGAGATACATACTCTGATTGCTTTTTCTATTTGAATTTTCTTTCTACATTTAGATTTTAATGCAACTAAACCGGAAAATCCAGTTTCGCAAAGCTATAATTTTGAAAATGGTAAAAGTACGCAAAACGTTTTTGCTTTAATATAAGAATAGTTAGACGGCAGTTCGCTCCAGAAATTTGATAATGGTTTAAATTTAAGATTAGATTTTTCGGTATCACTTGTAGAAAGTTCTGTCAGTTGTTATTCTTCTCACAGCGATAGGCCGGTAGGTATTCCTTCAAATGGATTTATTACCCAATTCCAGTCACTCAATTTAATGTCCTCTCCTGCAAAGAAGTATTTGCTGAAAGTGGTGCTCAAATTTTCTAAATGACACTTTACACTTTACTGTCTTTAACAATACCTTTTGTGAATCTCCTCCAGTGGGTAATTCTTTTCTTTTAATTTGTTATTTCATCACTGTATTCTGTTGCAGAAAGCGTCGCACAGTAGTTCAGAACGCGAAAAACGCGATCGAAATTGTTTACTCTTTAGTTTTAACAAATTTTACATTAAAAGTTGAGTAAGTTCATGTTATGGGTATTCCGAATCTGAAATTATGCATAAAAAAACCATATTTGTAAAACCTACCCTAAAAATAACCTTAAATGCGAAAAATTGATATCAACTTAATACAAGTACGAAGAATATTTTTTATACCAAAGTATTGCAGGTTTGTTGCAAATTTCGAAGTATTTGTTTGTCAAAAGCACCCCTTAATGCATTAAATTTGGCATGTTTAGTAGTTTTTACTTTTAAAAGGCTTTTACAAATTTTATTGATTAATAAATTTTGCAAACGCACTTCACACGCTCAGATATTGTAATATTTTCAGGATAAAACGTCTTTTTTGCTTTTAGAATATCGTGGTAACTTGGATATAATTTGCAAACATGTTTTAAAGCTGTTGCTTTAATGAGCATATATTGCTGCTTCGTAAAACCACCCGAAATAATAAATGATAACGCCTCTTCAGGTGTCATGGCCTTTTGTTCTTGTTCGGGACTCCTCCATTTTTCCATTATATGTTTGCCTCTAGTTGGTGTGTAGTTGAAGTACTTTCAATTATCAAATCGGCAGTACTTTTATCTCGACTTTCTGGTACTTTCATTGCAGTAGCATGCACATGGCACAAGTTCTACACACAAAAAAATCTATTATCAATCTGAAAATTTTATTTATTCAAAAATCGAAACTTAATATATATTTAAATGAATTAAATCTTGTTGGTTAGAACATAAGAGTAAATTCTCTGAAAACACAATATACTTTTAGAACAAATAGTATAAAATATTTGCATTGAAGTAACTTCCTCCAAATGAACATTGTTATTGTTGCAAGGAATAAATCTATGCAAATAGTGAGAAAGTCTGTAGATTCAAAATAAAATCCTTATAACGTTTGGTATAATGAATTACTATATAAAATTATTAAATGTTTTGTACTGAAAACAGAAATATCAAATTGAAATTACCATAATATTGAAACATTTGAAAGAATTTTACACCACCATTTATTGCACTAAAACGTATCTGTTATTGATTCCCCTTTTTTTTTAGGGAGGTTTAAGGGGATTTGCATATACATACGCTTGACTTGGCGTCACTTTTGATTGATACCGACAGTGTTTGTTGGTTGTGAGTGAAGGTAAATCTAAATGGTATGCCCCAGCCGTTTCACAGCTACTTAGAGAATGGGGTGGAATGGGGCTGATGCACAGATACTACCATTAAAATATTCGAAGGTAAATACGTACGTGTATCGAATATTAAAGAATTACTGGTTAAAAAAATTTGAATATTATTTAGTCAGCGCAATTGTGTCGATAATATATGAACATGGTAGGTGTGTACATTAACAAACATATGTAGGTATTTACTAGTTATTAGTTTCAGTAGGCAAATACAGCAAATTATTAGCTATTCTGATGAACGCCGACTAGATACCAGGCCCAAGGCATATGAGTGGGAAGTATCCCGAGAAACCGATCGCAAACGACGGATACGCATAACATCTAACATACCGTGCGCACTCCTGGAGGACCAATACGCTATCTTCTCGCAAACATTGTAAACTATAAAGTAGGACAGTAAATTATTTAATTACATAATATTTCTTTATTTATTATTTTCCCTACGAGGCTTTTGTGTTACAGACACAAATTAGAGTAGGTAAATATTACCACTGAAATAGTAATAACTTAGAGATTAAGCAGGTAGTATATATCAGTTCAACATACTTATATTTTGGAAGCAAATAATGGCAATACTTCAAATAATATTTTATAACTTGATCAAGATGTACATAAATAATTAAGGCATAAATATCATAGTTCCATTGAGAAAATCTATTTACTCAATCTAAAAAATAATTTCTGTGGTGAAATATTATATGTTCATAATGATTTAGTATATTGATTACATTTGAACTAAAAAAGTTTCGCTTTTAACAAATCCATGGCTTTGAAAAACTGAACAAATGGTTATCTCAATATAAAAATACATCTTCTTAGCTTATATAGGAAGTTATGTTTATTCATGTGATGACTTATATTCAAATTGAGTAATTATTTATTTGTGTGTACCACGAAAGTACTTCTTCTGAGCTCCTCGGTTTTACGCCTTTTTATAACAACAAAACTTTCAGCAAAACTCTTTGAAGGACGACCTCGAATACCCGAAGTTGATGGTCGATCGAGTAACCAGATTCAAGAAAAATAATTTCTTCTTGTAAGCCAAACATTATGCTTTTTCATAAAAAACACTTGATGTTCTATTGAACGATTTCCAATATTGAAAATATCTTGAAAAAACATGTGTTACGCCAATACAAAATATTTTTTCTTGATTTATCTTCTAAACTTTATCCAATAATAAGTAAGGCGACTTAATAATACACTTAGCAATGTATAACAATATTACAATGACATCAATAAATAAGCGCATTTGCTTGTGGTTCAGTCTTTTTGATTACACCTTACCGTAGAAACGTCTCAATTTTACTGAACTTTGAATGCAAATATAGAAAAACTTATGTAAATAAGATGCATATTATTTACATCATCAAATAGAGCAACTATTCAAGATTAAATTACTGCAATTTTAACTTGTACGACGAAGTTGAAAATATGATTTTCGATCGCGTTTCTCGCGTTCTGAACCACTGTGCGTCGACTCTTTCACTTAATTCAAATACATTTGTATTATTTCTCTGAAGTTGTAGATTAAGTAAATTAAGGCTTTCGAATATGTCTGCTAAATAGGAAAGTTTTGTTAGAAGTAAATTGTTATAGAATTCTTCTGCATACTTATGATCTCCTCGCTTAAGAATATCGTTATTTCATTTCTTAACTCGTAGACGCGCTTTAACATCTTACGCGTGACAACCACCTGATTGAAGAATAAAACAATAATAATATATGTTCAGCTTCTATATATTCACAAAGAGTAGCGAAAATCTTTGATTTTAGGGGTCCAGTTTTTATATAATTAACTACGTTAATAACAACAATCAAGTCAACATTCAGAACTTAGTGATTTTGATGCTAAAGCTTCTCGACGAATCATGTAGTGTGTCCACATTAATCTTGGAGATTCTTTCACAAGTGCTTGTAAACTATTACATCTATCAAAGAAGACTTGAACTCCATCGGTGCAAATTCCAACATTGTCTTTCCACTGCAAGTTTGCACTGACAGTAGCATCATATGTTATGCCGAACAACTCGATAGCAGTTGCTCTTCCTTGTATAGACTTGCAAAATAGTAAGTCTTCAAGTATTGTAGCAAGCTGAATCTGATGTAACAAATTAAATGGAAACATTGCTACTGTTTGTTGCTTCATCTAGTTGTATTGCGACGCTGTTGCGACAGTTACCTCTTCCTGTGAGAAAACCAACCTCGCAAGGAATTAGTTCAAACCCTGACGCTATTTAAATTGGAGGCTGGGTGTGAGTTCGTAATAAAAACATAAAATGGGCGCCCACCGATGACCAGACGGTAGGGAGGTCAGGATGTCAACAACAGTCAAACACAACAGATAACTACTGTTAATATTTAATAATAATAATAGTAATAATAATAGTGATAATAAATTTGTAAATGGTGTTTTATTAAATTGTAAATAAACCTGATAAGAAAGGGTAAATAACGTTTAAATGACATACAAACAATATTGACAAACAAACAATAATAGCAATAAGAGATATGCTATATACTAAATCATGAAATATTAACCAACAATCAGGCATTTATTTCCGTTAATTAAAATAATTAATTGATTTAAATGTGATAAAGTTGACAACGAATGTTAAACAGTAAATTCTACAAGTACTAGGCCGGTATGTATCTATAACAGTATGAACGTGGTTACATAAAATCTAAAAACCTGATGATTGTATATGACAACAGTTAAACAATATGTCTTCGTGTTGAATGATTACAAAATGATCAAAAACTAGTGGTTAAAAAGAAAAAAAATAATTAAAGCCCAAGTAGAAAAGGACTTGAAGATTATGTAAATATAACATTAATTAGTTCTTTTACCACAAAACAGCTGTTAGGTGTTTACATATAAAAATTCAGTATATGCTTATAGACTAGTACGATTAGATGTTTTATCTATTTCTACAAATACCTTGAAGATGTTTAATTCTTGTTGTAGAACCTTCGTGACTTATAAACGTTGTCCCAGTGTTTAAGTGTTCCGAATCGGTGAAATGGAAGTTGATTTTAAATGACGTCGACAGTGAAATTCAAGTAAAATCGCTTATAATACATTGCCTCGTTGTTAATTGTTATTCATTTGTAGTAGGCTGTGATTACCCCCATACATATGGAACAAATGGGCATACAAAGCTTGCATCGGCAGTAATGCACCGATTGGCACAGGTTTCTCGCCTTCGACTGGATTTATCAAATATCGTTGCTTTAAATTTATATTGTAGAAACAAATATGGAGATTTAATAAGGCTTTGTCTTCCTTAATGATAATAAATTAGCCAAAATACTGTACCCCTAACTAGACAGCCTGAAAGTCAGAAAAATGACTTGCCATGTGCTCATTAAAATGAAATTTAGAGAAGTTTTTTTCTTTTAGTTACTCTTAGAGAACTAAAAAGCTGAATCAAAATTAAATCGATTACAGCTTGAGGGGCTAATGAAAGGTAAAAATTAATCGATTCATCATATTATATACTACTAAAACACTTACTCAGATGTTATAAGCGCATTAATAATACAGCACCTGTACACCGTGCTATGTATGTGTGACCAAATGCCCTTGGAGCATCAATCAACGCGAAACGGCCAAGAACTTAGATTTTTTGTGTTTTAAAAATTTTAAAAATTCAGTACTACCAAATGAAAACTTTAAGCTGAAATAATTGATAATAATTGTTGCCAAAACTAGGTTATTAAAACATGGTTGATAAATAAACTGCTAAAAACGATAATGATCACATAATAATTCGTCTTTCATTCTAGTAATTGAAAATAATAAGTGGATACCGTTACAGTATGACAAATAATTAGCCTAAAACCTCACATTCAACTTGTTGCTGAATATCCGCAGATATATGTTTAATTCTTCGACAAATCGTATCATTAGAAAGCGGAATTTTCTTGAATTGCCTAGCATAGCTTTCACCAAACATTGTTTCTACAATATGTACGGCAGCTGGTAAAATGAGTTGTAAGGCAATCGCATGTGGTTTCTTACATTTGACTATCTTATAAGCCACGTTGTATGATGCTAATAAAACGTTGTCGTTAATAGTGACAACTTTGTGGGAATTTGCCCTCTGGGCTCCTACGCATCTAAGCTTTTCTGCAAAAAACTAACGGGGCTTGTCAGCATATTCTTTTCTAAATGTCATCTTAAATCATGTATATTGCACATTATTACTCTCTGTTTATTTTAAGTTTACCCAAAGTCATTGATGTATCGTACGAGTAAAGACCATCTTCTGATTTGACTATTTCTCTCAAGTATTGCTACTGAAAAGAAAGCAATGTTTCCGCTTGTCTCACAGAAAAAGATACAAGGATTAATTTCATGACTGTGACGGATAGGGATAGAGTACTATTACAGTTTAAGCTTCGTACTAACTAGGCTCAAATTAAAACAAACTTTTCGTTCGGTTCAAGATTCAACTAATGCTGTGACCAGTAGTGTAACATGGTTTGAACGCAAACTTTGACTTTAAACTCAAAATCGAATTTAAACTAATACTGAAAAACCGCGCATAAGATACCCTGTTTATGCAGTTTTTAATTTGACTTTTAAAACATAAAATAGACAGATAGTACTAAAGAGAACTAAAAGTGTATGTGTCATTTGTGAATATGTCATTTAAACTTAACCAAAAGATGATAGCAAAATGCCATGAAAATATCGCAAAAAAAAATATTAGCAGCGAAAGCTTATTAATTGCAATAAACTGTATACTCGGCTATAATATGATCTATTTTAATTTTCTCTGTTCATTCTCTTCTTTTTTAATTGTGTAACAAAATTAAAAAAAAAAATCGTAATTTTTTACCTATTGATATTAAAAATTATTCCAGTCACAGAGCATTCCAAAGTCACAGTCGACGCGACGAAGCTATTAATTTCATTGTCGATACGTCGGTACTGTGCCAATTGATAGCAATGAGTACCAATGATGAGTGTGACAGCAGATGTGACATGCGCAAAAAAATGAGTGCTTTTGTACTTGTATCATCACTGCATCTACTAACGTATTTTCAATCCAGAAAGTGAATGATGGAAGTGCATGCCGACTGCACCACATTATCAGTCTAGTCAACACTGGACAAATTAAGTTAAATAAGTGCATATTGGATTATTCTATCTTATATTATTTGAAGGGGCGAAGCAAAATTATTGAAGATAAAAGAGGAGAGCGCGATGTACGAAAGTTTGAGAACCGCTGCCCTAACAGAAACGTTTTAATTTCACGAAATAAATCCTACGATTATAACTCCAACGCGCGCTCATCTTAAGTAATGTCGAAGTGAGTTGATATTCGACACACCCTTTCCGGATAGTTTCCGTCTCCCTTGAGGCGGCCAAGAAAGTAAAGGAGGTGATCAGCGGCGAATGTATGTTGGCTCACTGCTCGCTGGGAGAATTGGATGCCATAAAATTTGACTAGGTGCACTTACGTTAATATTACGACCGGGATCGTTTTCAATGAGTTGTCTAGCGAGGTCCTTGCAGGATTTACGCGACGGAGGCGGTACCTTGGAATCGTCTTCCCAATAGCGGGAAGGTGAGTGCCCGTACAGTGCTGCTGGGGTCGCGTGTGTTATCCTGGTATTGGTGACTATGCCAGTAGATTTTCCTGCAAGCAAAATACAAGAAAGGTTATTGATGGTAATGCTTTCGATATGCAGTATTTTGGATGAGAAATTTATGTGCCACACAGTTCGTAATTTGGCCGAGTAAATCGTCTAGAGTTGATAGTAAACGTTTTCGGGTAAAAATTACTCTACATTTTACTCTACCTATTAATTCACTCTATATTAATTTAAAAATAAACGGCAAAATAGAGTAAAGGACTCTATTTAGAGTAAATTATCATCCCTTCTGCTAAACGTAAAGGTAAGTTTACTGATTCTTATTGATTGATTGATCGTAGTATCTTTTAATCAGTTATAGTTAGGCGTTAGGTGTATTACGAATGCGCTCTTTATACTTCGGGGTAAGTAAATAAATATTATCACTGAGATGCTATTTCAATGAATTTATCTAGCTATATACATTCACGACATATCTCATTGCTTCTTCCGCCGGTGATTGTCCGAGCTGGTCACGTACGCTTTCTGGTCTTTCATTCAATAGGTTACCTATAGTAACGCGCAGGTACATTATGATCTATGGCGTAGATTTATATCTTATAAACCTATCTGTCATATATTTACAAATATAATCATATTTTCACGTTTGTGATCTTATCAACAGTACTAAAAATTTTATATTGGAATTATATGTATTCCTAAATTAAGTAAAATGCCAAATTACCTTTTTTGTTTTGATTAAATTTAATTATTCCTGAACTACATGAGAGATTCTAATCTAATCTACCCTTGGTCGCGAAAGCTAAGAGCCTCGGTCTTATATTAGATAATACTCATAGATATCGAGATCAAATTATTAAATATATAAAATCAGCTTACATATACTTAAAAAAAGTTATATCCTTACAAACATGTCCTTAATGAAACCACTAAAAAGAATTTATGTGAAACTTTTATTTTATCTCAATTTTCACAGTTTTACTTGAGAAGAAAATAGTTTTCCAGCAAAACAGCAGGCTACTTTCAAATAGTATAAACATTTTTCTGCGAAAAGGCATCCTTTTCGTTTAACATGATAAAAACCAAACGTTATAAAACTTTTCATTTAATGCAATCTCTTTTCTCAGTATAGGTTTTTGATAGCAATCTAAAATAATAATGTTATTTTCTAATCTTATAACTTTAGTATCAAGAAAAGGTACATAACCATGATTTTCCAAAATCCAAATATATTTAAGTAATATTTACCTTTATTTATTAAGTAAGGAACAAATAATGTCATCAACACATTTAAAAATAAATGGATTATTGAATGGTAATTTAGGTATAATATTATCTAATAAACAATCCGTGACAATCATTGCCAAAATTGGACTAATTGGAGAACCCGTTGGCGTACCAAAAATTTCTAGATAATATTTATTCATAAAAGAAAAATAACAATTATTACATACAAAACTTAATAATACCTAATATAAAATTATCTTTAGAAATTGTAGTGTGTGGTTTAACTAAAGGCCATTTTATATCAGAATTTCAATTACTAATTCTATCGGAATATTTGTAAATAATGAAACATCAAAAGATATCACTATAAAATTTTGAGGTATAATCATTCCTTTAATAATACTGACAAAAGTTAAAGTATCTTTAATGTTGTAAGAAGTGTTTTCAGAGAAGGCCAAAGAAAGTATATTTGATAAAAATTTTGCTAAATTATATGTAATACAGTTAACCGAGCTCACAATGAGACGCATCGATATATTCTATTTATGTACTTCTGGTAAACAATATAATTTAGATGGTACTGATTTATACGTAGTAATATGTTTAGCATCATCATCACTCATTTGTTTCTTTGTTTTTAATTTTTTTTATAAGTTCATCGTGTCTTCTCTGTATAACCGAAGTTGGATCTTTGTCTAAAATCTTTATAATAATAATAATAATAATAATAATATATTTTCATTTCATTATGCGTAAAATTCGTCAAGGTAAATAAATATATAAATGCAATAAACATATAACAAATAATGGTGAACATGGCATTACAAATACAACGATAGACATTTTACATATTAGACAAACCTTTGTTTATTTTAATTCTTTCTGTGAAGAAGTCATTAATAACTAATAGTTTTTGTGAGTAGTGTTTTTTTCAATACAGGCTTAAATTTTAGCGTGCAAGTTTTTAAATCTTCAGGTATGTGATTAAATATTTTAAACATTGAAATAATTATGTTTTTGTATTTTACTTAAGTTTGTTTTAGTGCAAGAAGATAGTTCTGTGCAATACCTGGATATATATTCATGCACCATCTCATATTTCCTGAAGAGGTCATTGTAGTTATTTTTAACAAATGTAGCGCAACTCAAGTATATAGAGTACAGGTACGTTAGTACTTTATAGTCTCTAAATATTTCTCTGCATGAGTCTCTACACCTCTTCTAAAACACAGCCCTCACACATGCCTTCTGAGCGACAAAAAACGCCCCACATTCACAGCACTACCCAAAAGACAACACCATACTGGAGTTCTTGCGTGCACATTAGCGTAGTGAGCCTGAGCGCCGCCTTTGACCAAGGTTTTAGCAATAACTCTTAAAGAATAACACAGGCTACTCAATTTGGACGTCAGGTAGTCAATATGTCTATTCCACGTGATCTCAGATCCATTTTAAACCCAAGAAGGTCGTCTCCTGGCAGCAGTTAGTATTTGCTGGTCATAAATCATGCTAATATCTTTGATTCATACTAAATGCTATTAACTTTGTTTTTCGATGTTGAGTTTTAATTATTTTGCCGGAACCACTCGTCAAGCTTCTGCAGATTCATCTCTAAGAGTGCTGGTATATGCTGTGGTGAATCAGCTCGTATTACGGATGAAGAATCATCCGCAAACAACACCATAAAGCTGTCGGCAGCATGAGGCAAGTCATTTTTATATAATAAAAATAAGATTGGACCGAGGATGGAGCCCTGAGGAACTCCGCACAATATTTTTCCAGTCTGATCTAATTTCTTCTCCTCTGTCATTATGTGCTACTACACACTGCTTCCTGTCTGTTAAGAAGGACTGTATCCAATTATAAATAACTCCCCGAAATCCCATTCTCTCCAATTTAGCCAACAACACAGCATGATCCACTCTATCAAAAGCTTGAGAGAGATCCATAAAAACCCCAGCAGT
Source organism: Protaetia brevitarsis (assembly GCA_004143645.1). NCBI lineage: Eukaryota > Metazoa > Arthropoda > Insecta > Coleoptera > Scarabaeidae > Protaetia > Protaetia brevitarsis. The sequence continues at coordinate 876,073 of RXPK01000063.1, forward strand.
AGTTTCTCTACTATTCAAAGCATGAGTAACTTCTTCAAGCAACTGAAAAATTGCTCGTGTCGTCGATTTACCCTTAGTGTAAACATTTTGATTTTTATTTAATACATTGTTTTTTTTTCCAAAAGTCTATCATTCTACGCTATACTATTCTTTCAATTACTTTTGAGATTGTCGACGTTAAAGCTATCGGTCGATAATTGGTTATTTCGATCTTTCACCTTTCTTATAAATTGACTTTATTATAGACAATTTTAATTCTTGTGGGAATCTTCCAATCATAAACGAAACGTTTATTAAATGTGTTAAAGGTTTTACCAAATTATCACAGCATTTTTACAATAAGGATGTTGGTATTTCGTGCGGTCCCGTAGCTTTAGAGTCGCTAAGACTGTGTATTGTGGTTTTCACCTCAGTTTCGTCAACCAGAAATAAAGAAAACGTCTTGTAACTTGCTTTACATTATCTAAGGGCAATAGATCGATTTTTTAAAATTGTCACATACATGTGTGAAGTATAAGTTTTTCTATCATTTAAAAGTATTCTGTTTTTTTTTTTGCATAGTCTTTTTTATTCATTGCTACAGTACATCCACCTTTGTCAGCATGTAAAATATATAAATTTGGGGAGTATTTTAAAAATTTGTTTGTTTTTTAAATGTTTGTGTAATATATGAATTTGGAAAGAAATTAAATTTGGATAAATGACCAACCAACTTCTCACCTAATATTTAAATATAAGGTATTTATTTACTTTTGTCTTTTTTTACAATATAAGGTTAAATGCAAGAGTAGTATTACTGAACTTCGCCTTGGGATTGTAGCAATAATAATCACGTTTTATAAATGTTATATTCGTATTCTCTTCTAACTACAATAGAGACAATATTACTATTATTAACTGTCAATGTGAAAGCATCAAAACTCATTTTTATGACTTTCAATATATTATTGGTTTTCTTGACTTGGAAAGTTGTCAGTATGATGCAACTGCTGCTCAATTAAAAAAAAATTAGGGTATATTTTATTAATAATGGGAGAATATACGACTCTCTCTCCAATCCAACTTTAATTCCCTCCTCCCACTTACAAGTACGTGTATGTTTAAAATCTCCTTGCAATTTTGCAAGCTCATTAGGTATATGCTGCACGAAATTCAGCTTTACTTGCTACAAGTCTTATCTAACCGAACATCTGTTGTTCTTGTTCTACTGCATAGCTTCCCCTCCGCAATTTTCGCATTGCTCAACCGGGCGTCCCTAAAAGAAAGCACCCGAACAAGTGGATAAATTACTTCACGTTCCCCGTATTTCCAGAACTATCTTGCCCCGGCGGCGACGCTCAATAACTATCCCAATTCCGTTCATAAATTCAGATGCACCCCGGCTAAAAAGAAGAAGAAGCGGACGTTTGTTGCATAAAATATCCTCGCGGGTACCTAGTGCAATTCCGGCGGAACCGTCGTAAAGAGGCGATAAACTTCCGGGAGAGAGGACGCTTTGTAAATCAGGAGAAATGAAAAACGAGTCCGAGTAAGGTAGTGCGCAAATAAAATTGAATAAATCGCGCGAACACGTTCCATGTACGTACGAAGACGCGCGAAATGGTATATCAGCGAGAACGTTTTCCTTTGATGTTCTACTAGGCGACTGCTAAATATCCTTTCGGCACGATTTAATAGGGTTTCGTTTTAATGTTTTCGGTACACGACGGCATTTTTATGCCCCTTTTATTGCGAGTGAGCGGGGAAGTGGCAATAAAGAAGTGAGTAGGGTTTTATTCCACCTCACCTGGGGCAAGTATTGCGATTTTATGTAAATCCTTCATGAAAAGATGTAAATTAACAATAATAATAGGTATTTATAGCGGCGAAGAAAGTGTATGGAAAATATGTTCAGGTGATAAATTACGATGTGCCTTGGTGAGAGCAGTTAGTAGATAAGTTAGCTTCTGTTTATATCTACGAGAAAAATTTTTCATCTGCTTATAAAAAATCCTTCTGGGTCTTTGATTACAGCTCTATTTTTGATTTTAGGAAAAAGTCTTTCATACAATTTAATGCTGCGTAACCTAAAAATATTTTTGACCATACTATTTCAATTTTTTATAGTTATTATGAATGAAAATATGTCCATATTATTTGAGTGGGTAGATTGATATCAGTGCAACATGACAACAATTTAAAGGACATATATGGTATTATGTGTAAATTGCTATGTAATGACGCTTTTCCTTGTTGCTACAATGCGGGCAACCATTTAATTTGTCTAGTCGCCAAGAGATATATCACTTATACAGGTAAAGCGAATAACTGTTTCATAAATTACATACTGCTGTGTACAGTTTGACTTAAATGAATTTGCCCAATGAATTTTAAAATGAAAATGAAAATTAAAATAGCTAGCTCAAACGGAAAAATTAAAAAAAAAAGACGCAAAAGAACAAATAAACTCAGAGTTACCCTCGCGAATTAAAACTTGAATCTAACCACGAAAAGTAATTTGTGAGTGAATGAAATCTGATTTTCTTAATTACCCATAAAATTGAAAAGGTTTATATAAAATAAAATGACAGAATTTTTAACCCAACCAAGATAATTAACAATCAAAATTTATTTTATAAAATGGGTAAAATTACAAAATGGCAGAAAAAAAACCGTTGGTTCTGGCCAAAAATTAAAAACTGAATGCAAACACAAGGCTTCTACTCACCCAAACAAGGTGATTGATAAAATAAAACTGAATCAGCAAAATAGAATAACGAAAAATTAACTCTTTAAATTTTAATGAGAGAATTACAACTAAAATATATGTTCTTGTACAAAAATAATAAATGATCTTATATCTATAATGTGCACACATCAATATATTAACAATTATTACTAATTGAATTCCTTGATTGTCTATATAAAATTCAATTTATGCGAAAAGTTAGAATATTAAAATGAATTACAAAATGGCAACCATGATTTACAAAAATACGTCTACTCACGCTAACAGTCGACCAAGGAACTGCAGAACAAATTTCTACAATCGTTTTTCTAACAACAATAACGCAAACGCACAATTTACCGACGAAATCTAATAGAAAACGCATTAACTAGACTAGCGAACACTAGACATCTTCATGAATGAAATTAATATAAAAAAACTTAACACTAAATTAAATAAATCATATAATAAACTCTTTACTTAAATTTATACAAACTAAACATTATTGTGAAAAATTCTCGGTACAATGATTCAGCAAAACGGAATAAAGTAACAAATCAAAATATATGCAACTTAAAATATACTCGCGAAAAATGGGATGCCTGCCACAGCAATACGTAAGAAAAATTATGGTATGTCCCACCAAAGACCCCCTCTTTGATTACATAGTGCCTACCACGGAACTCTTTCAATCTGTAGAGTTTCATTTAAATCGGAATTTGACAGTTGCCGGTGTTCCCTTGTTAATATACTGTGTGTCCCATCGAACACTGGGGCTTTGATTAGGCTCTACTTTTGAATTTAGGAAAAAGTCACTTATATAAAAGCTTTATATAATTTAATGCTGCATAACTTAAAAATATTTTTGACTGTACAGGATGTTCCAAAAGCAGGAAACGTATACATACTCCATTATATTAAATGGAACAGCCTATGTATTATTTCATTTTTAAATTCTACGGAGAAAAATAATATCACTTTATATAAGCTACTACCTGTAATAAGAATGGTGTTATTTACGATTTGTAAAAAAGAGGCGCTGCTGCAAGCATTAAGGAGGTATAGTTTGTATATGTGTTTGTTTTTAGATATTCACATTTTCAATACTATACATATACACTTAGCTCAATATAACAGTGAAATTAAAAACGGTTTAATTATATACAGGGTCCACTTGCTTAACTTTAGTCCAAAGTAACTCTTGCTTAAATAGTAGCCAATATCTTTACTTGTGTTACATGAACGTAAAGCTCTGTCAATTCATACTAAACGTTGTGATGGCTCATGCAAGATATTGTAGATAATTATTTTAATGAATATATAAATAATAAATAAATCCAATGAATATTCCATTAATTTCGGCTTAATATATAAACGGGATATAACTAAATGAAGTCGCAAATTAGTAAACATAAGTACGTGGTATCAGATTATAACATACATAACTAATACGTCTTTGAAAATAGAAAGAAATTTAATGTCATTTGTCTATTATTAGCAGAAACAATATTAGCGATGTTTGGTAGGCTATGGTAATTCCTTCACCGTAATAATAATTGAAAGTCAAAGCTATAAAAAAATAATACGTTTTCCGTGATTTCTTTTTGACTTTTGAGGTCAACAACACAGGTGTGGCTGCAAATCTGCTAACGGCAAGGGTGCCTTAGCTAATCACTCACTTAGACCGATCACAGTTTTGAATTCGACAGTGTCTCCATCCTTGACAAAGAGAGGGAACTAAAAAAGCGGTTGTTCCTCGAGAAGGTGTATATAAACCAGGACATTAACTCAGTTAACTTTGGAGCGGACACTTGCAACCTCAGTTCCATTCATTCATTCTTATAACACCCCGCCATCACTAACGGGTTGTTGTTTTAAATATATTAAACGTTATGGGTTCGTATAAGTACGCGAGGTTACTTGAAAGAAATTAATAAAACACCAGAATACGAACTAAAGTGAACTATATTGTAAATTTAGCAATAATGAAACAAACAAACAAAAGGCAAGAAAATACATAAAAAACAAACAACAAAAAAAGCAAAATACAAAAAATATTGAATAAACAACTCGGATAACCAACTATAAAAATAGAGTTATATAAAATAAAGAAACATTATTAATGACAAGTGATTCTGAATAAAACTAGAATTACAAAATCCATACTTGCTAATTTGGAAATTTCGGCGTATAAACGCACTAAACGATGTTAACGATATATTCTCACGAACGCATATCCCGAACTTCCCTTCCCGAAAGGATTTCAGGACACTTTTATCACCTAGTATATTACAAGATAGAAACAAGTGGTGATGTTACTTCCATTACAATAATGCTTTATTTCCTTGTAAAACAATATACCGAAGATATCAACACTAGTTTCCATCTGATGACCATTGATGTTTATCAGCACTTTGATTTTTCTAGGATTTGCGAGTTCATATAAAAATATGGGAAATTGGTGTCGCAAGTCACAGTTAATATGAGCTGCAATATAAGAACTTGACATTGTTAAGAGCAACGGGAATCGAAAACTAACATCTTTACGTCTACACTAAGTAATGAAATAGAAATATATAAAGATGAAAATAATTTAGAATATACCGGGTTATTGGACATCGTCATGGCGATAGAGATATGACTTACAATAATTGTACTTGAATTTACATCTTTATTCGCCTACTTTTATTCAGTGATCTTTTCATATTGTTTCTCCTATATATTAGGTACATTGACCTTTTGTTCATTTAGCTTATCTTGTTCTGATTTTGTGAACGATGTATTGCGCCTGGCTTGATCACGTGCCCTTGAACATTAACACATAATAGCAGCGTTAAGCTGTCTTTGCATGCTTTGAATCCTGGTGCCTGTTTTGCTGTTTTATGAATATACGTTCTACTGACCTTTTTTTTCCCACAGCAAACCAGTTTCATCGCAGTTGAACACTTGTTTTGGGTGGTAGCCTTCCTCTTCAATAATCCTTTTTAACTCAGCCGGAAACGTAGCAGCAGCTTCTTCGTCAGCAGATGCAGCTTCTCCAGGGATCTCTTTAAATTTTGCAAGTTATATCTGCTCATGAATCTATTCAACAATTCCCTATTTGCTGTGAATGTGTTTGTCTTCTTCAGCGCTGCCTTTTTTAAAGTTTTCATAAAGTCCTAAGACCATTTGCTGTAAAATATTACCACTCATCGGTACATGTTTTCTATTTATATCTTCAATCTATAAATTTAACGCTCTTTCTAGCTTTATTAGTACTTCATCACGTATTGTGGAAGCTTTTTGGCAGTCTGGGGTGCCACAGAAAAACTAGATCGAGTATTCTTCTCCTTTTTTACAATCTCGCGTATGGACGATTCATTTTTACCATATATCCTTGCTACCCCAGCATACGATTTTCTTTCTTGTTGTATTAAATTAAGAATTCGCAGTTTTTCATCAAGAGTTAATACTTCACGTCTTCTCTTGGGCTTTGAGGGACACTATCACGACTTCGTTGCTTTCAATGCATTATTGAGATATTACATATAAATAACAGTGCGTACTAACACATACAATCCACGAGAACATTTAAGTCGTACTGTGTGCGAAAAATAAATGATTTTTCATGTTCATGCCAATAAAAACATGACATTACATATTCAGCATTTTTATAGAAGGTTTGTTCGAATAGGTGTTGTTCATTGTAAACTTTTTATAAGCACCTAATACAAACAATTCAAATATGTATTATACCTATACCTATAGTGATAGATTGGACTGTAGAAACATCAGTATCTTCACGAAATGTGTAAATACATTAGTGAATAATGACGAATTGTAACGGGAAGAAGTTTCGATATGTCGCATGTCGCATCGCCGCACCGATAAATGGAACCGCGGATAACTGAATCCACGGATACTGAGACCGCGGAAACGGGGATCCAACTGTACATAATAAAATAAATAAGGAAACAAATAAACAACCACTAAGATGTAAGAAGGACAAAGTATCACATACAAAATTACTTACTAACAGTTTTTAAGGTTTAACTGCTAGTGAAATAATTGCCATGGCCTGCCATACTAAAAATAAGTACCTATCATTATTTCTGCTAATCGTCATTAAATTCATTCTTTTTTTCAAAAAATATATCACTGGTTTTATATTTTATTATCTAATACTAACACATATTTATTTCTAGGCTTTATTGATTTATGTAAAGTTTATATACTAAGCCAACATGAAAACTAATAGAAAACTCGTTAAATTTATTTAAAATCATTAATTATTTACAAAATTCTGCATAAGGTATCATAAATGTGTAGTAAAATTAAATGGGTTTCTCGTAAGAATTGATTTAACATAAGCAAAGATATGTACTATTTAAAAAAAAATCAAGTCACCTAGGCTTAAAATTAAGCAAATGTTCAGGACTACAATGACCCTGTACATAATTACATATATTGAATTTAGTTTCACTGTTGCAACAAGCTAAGTATCTATGTATGTATGGTATATAAAATATGAACATCTAAAGCAAATGCATATACAAACTACGCCGCCTTAACTGAAAGCTTGCAACAGAACCATTTTTTACAAAAGCTTAAATAACACTGTTATTGCAGATAGATATATAGTAGCTTATATGAAGTGATGATATTTTTCTACGTAGAATTTAAAAATGGAATAATCTATAGGTGTTCCATTTAAATATATTTCCTAGAAACGCATACATGATTTCATCCATATCAAGATTTATTCAATCTGTAATTAAACATAAATCTTCGAAAAGTCACCTAAACGTTTGGATATATGTGGTTGTGGTATAAATAAGACAATCGTTTCAAATGATGTATTATGTCTCATACTGCATGCAATTGTAGTTTGGTACAATGCCAGTAATTAATATAGTGTGTATTGAACATATTACTTGTGATGTTTCAAATAGCCAATATCGCGGTAATTTATTTGACACCAGAATAAAGTGAGTTGTATAGTGGCTTGCAAAATATAGTTGTAGCTGCTCAACAGGACAGCATGTTTTCCTTTGAAGATGTAAGGAGAAGGGGGTTTGATGTAGCAGCGGAACCACACAAAGCGCAATTTTTGGAAGAAGCAGCAGAAAATGAAGAACAATTATGAAAATATGGCATGTGTAATCGAAGAAGGCGAAAGTGTTATTAACCTAAATTAGAAAAGTGGAGCTGTAGAGTGCGGGAAAAGCAGCAAATCTAAGCGGCGTTCTCTTGAAGGGGTTAAACATATTATAAGTAGAATAGAGGAGAAATTCAGTCATAAAATTCAACATATAACTATATAAAACAAAAACAAAACAAGAGCGCACAATATAGGTACTTAAATAGCAGATAGGAGAGGGTGGGGCAAGATAGGGCCACGAGGCATGATGGGGACATCGTCTTATCTACAATACGGCGTTAAGCATCTGTCAAATAATGGCAGCCCTAATATTCACAAGTGCTGTTTTATGTTTGTTGTAATGTAGGAAACTTTACTAGTCGTAATAACAAAGTTATTGCTGTTTGCACGTGAACTTTGCAATTTCCAGAATTTCTTTTTTGTGTTGATTATGAGTTCAACGGCCAGTATCGGATGTATAAGTAAATTATTTACAATTACACTTTTTGTGATTATTAATTGACATGTATTGCATGTATTATTGTTTATTTCAAATATATAATGTTATTATAACATAATCAGAAAATGTCATAAAGGGGCAAGATGGGGCTATTGGTATGAGGCAACTTGGCGACATCACTAACTTACTCTTCAGTCTGGTCCGTTATGACTGGATATAGTTGGATATTTAAATATAGAATTAAATAATTTCGTTACTTGCAACAGGGCTGTCGTGGGTACAGAAGAGAAGAGAATGAGTATGAGGTACCACAAATAATTCTAGAAAGAAAAGTAGAAGAAGTGCGTCAGCTTGCTGGATCTCTCCAACCTAGAAAATCATTAAGCTAAAAACACTTTTTTCCCTAGAAGAGGAGACACAGCTAGTTACATATTTGAAAAATGGAATTGGATCTCTCAGGATTAACAATTCAAGATTTGAGAAACCTTGCTTATCGATGGTCTGAAAAATTGGGGAAAGTTCGTTGTTGAACAAATGCAAAAATTGCAGGAAAAGATTGGCTGATAGGATTTGTGAGATGTGATCTCCATGATGCTTTCTCGAAGATCTATTTCTCATGTTAGGAATGAAGTACAGGTTCAATCAAAGCGTAACAAGGGAAAGACAACAATCCTTACAAGCACTACGTATAAAAATCTGCTACAAGAAAATAGAAGTTTGGAGAATCGCTAAGGCAACTAGAAGTGCTGAGAGGGTGTTAAAGGAAAAAAATGACGAAGAAAACAGAAGAGATCAAGAAGCTAAATTTTGTAAGGAAAGCAAAGAGTAGATTTTTAGAAAACGTCAAGGAAATAATCAAGTTCTTCTATTAAGGAAGATGATTATGTCTATGTTTATATTGCCTCCGTAAGTGTGGTGAAGATATCAATAGGGAAGTATGGATACAATGCCATAGATGGCGAGGTTGGGCACATGGAGGGTGTGCGAATAATGTGAGTGAGTTCGCCTTCTATTGTGTCAAGTGTTAAACTCAAGTTTAATATTCTTATCGTTATTGTATTTTTTTATTTCAAGTAGTTCCGCCTTAAAGAGTTTTAGCTTTGTTCCTGCATTTTTTTAAGAATAAAATCTATATTTTTACATATTACCCAGATTTATGTTACAACCCATTCTTAACTCACCTGGAACCCCATCTTGTCCCCATGGTGAGGCAAGATGGTGTATTTACATATTTCTTTTCAAAATTTTCTTACAACATCAGGAGTATCCATCGAAAAATTGTAAATACATCCATCAGCAGGTAAATGTTTAAAGATTACAACAACTCTATTTAGAACCTTGCATACCAATTTACAATCCTGATGCAGTGCTTTAAAGCTTTGTGTTCCCATCTTGCCCCACCTTCCCCTACAAAAATCGAGTAAAAGCAAATTAATTTTACAAATAATAATGAAAGATGCACGCATAAGTCATTGGTTATCTAGAAGAATAAGATATATGTGTTTATCAACAGAGGATTCACTGAGAGTCTTGAAATGCAGTGGTAAATTGTCATAAGAATTTGCAATCTTGTATGAAGAAGACAGACTGGAAAGTATTGTACGGTGATGTAGCGATGTAAGGAAACCTTTATAGCGTAAATTTAGATGGTGAACATCGGTACGAAAACAATCTTTTATAGATATAGCGAGGTATTCTAGTGACAATTATAGAGTGGAAAAAACATAACGTGTGAAATTTTCGATTGTTTCCAATATTTAACCAATTAAGTTCTTTTAATTTGTAACCAATATGGATGTAAAATCTAACGTACAGCCAAAAACAACGTCGCAATAATTAGCATGACTGAGTACCAACGAATTGATTAACATTGTTTTAGTTTCCTTACTAAGGACATGCTTTTGCTGGTAAATAATTTTCAATACCCCGTAAACGTTTTGAAGACAAACAGAAACATGCTTCTTAAACCTCAGGTCTACGTCAAACCAAACCCCCAAGTTCTTTGCTTCCTCAAAAATAGGTAATGAAATACCAGTCATCTCTGAAATCTCAATCAAAACATTTTCCAGCAAATGAGAACGATCCATCCTTTTGCGAAATATCATCACGCTAGATTTTGAAGGATTGATCAGCAAACATAACATACGCGAATATTCAACTAATCTCCGCAGATCCTGGTTTATTTGTTCAGAAGCTGCAAAAATACGTTCAAAGACATATATATCTGAGTATCGTCAGGGTAAAAGAGAGAATTGCAGTGCAAAGTAAACAAACTTATCTCTGACGTACATATAGTGTACAACAGAGGGCCAAGATGGATCCCTGCAGCACTCCACACTCAACAGGCAAAAACGACAAAATTTCACCAGACAGTCGTTCAGCGGAAAACAATGTAAATAATTGTAAAAAAGTGTAGTAGTATTTTTACCAAACCTTATGTAATGCAACATATACAGCAGCATGTTCAAATTTATGTTATCAAACGCCTTAGAAAAATCAAGTAATACCAAGGCTACAGCTTGCCCCTTTCCTAGACCAGGAAAATGTCAGTCACGTTTGAAAGGGTAAATGTTATTAGCATGTAAATGTTGCCTAATCTGTATACCCAATACTTTTCCAAGTAAAAATCCGCGAGAGATTACAGATTCGTAGTTTTAGGTAACGAATTCACATGGAATGTATTTCCACAATGCGAAAAAAACTAATGAATAATAAAGTAATTAACTATATGTGTAAGTGTTGATAGCAAATGGGGCAAACACACACGTATAATTTATGCGGTTAATTGATCATTCCCAATGGACTTGGTTTTATAGAAATCGCAATCACATCTGGCATAACAAACTCCATGTTATTAATAATAATAAGTTTGTAAAAAAAAGTATTTAAAATCAAGTTTCACCGTCGTACCGCAATCTTGAAACTAAACGAATCTTCTTATATAGAAAGCAAGAAGAAATAATAACACGGAACAACACACAAGCGGCTTATTAAAATATCTTCATAAGAAAGCAGTCTCTTTCACCGAAGAGTGAGCCACTGGGGTGCCTGCGCTCAAGCGCCGCTATTACGCGTAAATATCATAAAAAAGAAACCAAGTAGCAAGCAAACCTTCATAATCTATCGTTTACACGGAAGACGGCGAGAAAGGAGAGAAAAAAAAGTGAAGAGAAAATCTCAATTGAAATTCAAATCCACTCCCGTTGCGGGTTGAGGAGAGTAATCTACGAGCGACTTGGGTATGGGGTAGCTATTAAGGCCGATGCCTTGGGCAAATACAAAGGAAGGAAGAAGTTGGGATAATCTACTTTACTTTTAACGCTCAAAGTAACCTGTATGAATCGGGAATTTGCACTTTTATTACGTTTCCATCGCTTTACGTGCGGAGTAAAATTGCTCGGGATATGTCAAAATCGCAAGTAAGTCTTTGAAGTTGAGAGAGAATTAACACGAAGAAAAGACACAGCTGCAAAAACGAAATAACGAAAGTCGTAGTTCAACACTAGACATCATTTTTTTAGACGAAGGTGGGTGAAATGAGAGGTCTAATTCCTCATAGATTCTTCAAGTCATCATCAGGCCAGTTAAGAGCATTACACATATAAGACATTAACTTCACTTAAACAATAGTTAACAGTACTCTTCAATTAACAAAGTGAATGTTAATAAGTAATAAGGATTGGCTAACCACAATTGTAGTTAATTTAATCTAATTATTACGTTTAAATTACTTTTTTTCAAACTTAGCCCACACTTTAGTAAACAGGTTTACTGATCTAAACATTATTATTATGGCGAAGTTTTCTACCCATAAACCGAGAGAAGAAAATGCACTCCGTCAACTGCCATCACTTTCTTGCAAAAATATTATTGCATTAACAACATTTTCAATCAAATTGAACAACAAAATATAAGGTTAAAATAACTAAAAAAAATGTTAGCGGGATCACTAACAGTATATTTTGTTTGAACGAATTAAAAATATGTTGTTATTTTAACTACATAGAAAATGTTAGAAGAACACTTCACAGTAATATATTTTGAAACACATTTTTAATTACTTTAACAAAACTCGTTCTTTTGATATAACTATATATTAGATGTTCTGTAATGTTTGTTGCGTTAACCAAAATTTTAGTTAATCTTGCAAGGATACCGTATAATGAAGGCAACTATATTGTTTTATTAATTTAAAAAAGTCAATGGGTTCACGTATATAACAGTTTTCTACCATATAGTAGCAAATACGTTACATACAGGTAGGTACGTATTTCAGTAATCGCAATGAAGATGGCGTTTCTTCTATTTCACACCAGTAAATGACACATAAGGGTCATAAAGCACAACAGTCAGTTATAAAATATTAATCTAGTGCATTTACCAGTCAACAGGAGTTGCGATCATTAAAGCAGCGATTGGTGGTGTGCAATAGCAGTGATGTCAATAAAATAACTATTTTTTGTGGGTTTTAAATATATGATGAAATGAGATGATAAATGTACAATACCAAGACAATTGAACATTTCCCCTTGTAAAGCAAATAAAAAAATGCCCGATAGCTTGCTTGCTACAGCAATAAAATATAATTAACTAAAAAGCAATTCTGTTTTATCTCAACATAATTTTCTTGTTCAACACAGTAAAAATTGTTGTTTTGACTTAAAATATTTTAATATGAAATATCTGTTTAATTTACCCGAACACTATTGAATGTTTATAACAAAATTATCTTGATTGTTAAAACAATGCTAGAAATATTGTCAAATAAACACAATTATTTTAACATTCGCATTTTGTTACTTTAACAATGATTTTTGTTTGAATATATTTAACCAAAATCTTTTTGTTGGATCGCTATTTCTTTGTTAAGTTAACACATCTTCTTCTCTCAGTGATATAGTTACGTTCAATAGGTATATGAGTTACAGGCATTGTTGTAAAGATGGCGCTTCCCCTATTTCACTTAAACACGGTTATAAAATGTTGGTTTGGTGCATTTACACAAAAATATCGTTTACCGGCGAAGGAAAATTCACAAACGTCACATTCAAAACAAAATAAACTAATGAGATCAAAACTTCTCAAATTAAGAACCCTTTATTCCTTGATCCAACAGTCCAGGATTACTGTACGTAAAATCCTATTGAAAATTCACTATTGCATTTGCAGCGAGCAATATGCAGTTTATATGCTTCTTTTATAGGTAGGTTATGTCAACAAATTGTGCAACAAAACTATATATTATGTTTCAAAAAAACACGTTATACAGTAAATAATTATTCACAACTAGGTACATTAATTATAGCAACAGCGTAGTTAATCTGTCCCAAAATCTTAATGTCAGTTCACTGCACAGATTTGTAATAATGGCAAAGATACTGTAAATATTTTGTTGACGATTAGTTGCAACTATTACCACTGGCCTAAACGTACTATTTGCAACAAGTGATCTGCACTTAATGCTGCTGTAAATATCAAATTGTATAACAAAAGTGTGCATTTTGTTACAAAAAAAAAATGCCATAACTTTGGCCAACAATTTTGTGAGAAATTTTAATACAAGTTGTGCTCGTCCCCATATGTTCAACAACTTGTTATGCGAAACTTTATGATTGTTTGAAAATTTACATTTTTTTTGTGTGCGCGCACAAATTTTGCTTATTGATGTTTTCGTTGTGTTTCGTAGTTAGTTATTCTCTGAAAGTTTTTACTACACCTCTTATTTATTAAAACATACTTTTTCTAAAAATTGAAAATAGTCGAAAATTACAGCAACCTTTGGTATTTATACCTTTCATAAATATGTCAAGGGAATGAAATTTTATTCGAGAACTCTCCGCCTATTCCTTCGTCTTCTTTCACAAAAAAATAAAAGGGTAAGAATATACCGTCGGGAAGATTAATAGCGGCAATACTTAAGACGTGCGATTTTCCAATGGCATGCCGAATCGCCCGCCTCTTTCTTTTTTTTTTCCTTTTGCCGGAGAAAATCGTAAGTAACGGGTGAGACTGCGTTTGAGAAATTGATTCATACGACCGACGCGGATACGCCTTACCTGATTCTTGGGCCCAATCTATCAACGAAGAAACCCTGGATGCGAAGCTCGAATAACAGTTTTCCAGTGTCCCTCTGGTGTCTAAACCTACGGTTTCGAAATTGGCTTTTACGCCGCACATTAGGGCTGTGGCACACGCCGAAGATTCGCCTATTTGGGCGTTCATGTTGTACGTCTGAAAGGAATTGAAAAATCTGTCAAATTAATTCATCAAATCACTTAATTTGTTTGTGTCATTGATAAAAGTTGATTTATTTTAGCAAGAATAACGGAAGCAGACTAGTTTACATCCTAATATTTTAGCGACACGAACGATAATGGTAAATTGCATGGATGCACTATACTTATGGCTAGGGTGTACCATCGCCGTCACTCATAATATCCGGTCGGTGACATATATCCAGATGCACGGTTACAGTCTATCGTTCCCAGTTTATCGGGTAGGCGCGGTAAGCATAGCAGAGATTTTATGCAGGTGGTCTCGGGTACTAAGAAACGATTAGAATTTTTTTTTAAGGATTAAAAATCGTTTGAGATTACATCTAAAGGAGAAGTACTAGGAACAAAACAAAATTTTCACTTATTTAGTAGGATGTTTAATTTGAAAGTTGTGGATTTGTTTTTTTTCTGTCAATTTATCTGATTAAAATTGGCAGTTTTTAAATAAATAATATTAAGTAGGTACCTGATGAATTATTAATATTAACGTTAATTGTTACTTTTTCTTTAATATTTCCTGTTCCTATACATTTTGTTAAATACCACATAATACTTTCATAACATGCTTTTACCATACTAATAGCCACAAATGTAGAGGAAATTATAATAGTTTAGGGAAGATAATTTACGAATCAGCCACTTTTCCAAAAAAATAATTTGTAGAAATATAATTACTATTATTTTCGAAGCATCAGATTCCAGCATTGCACTAACAAATTTCAGTTAGGTATTTTATCACAGCTTTATAAATAACATAAAAAAGTAACATAAATAATTCAAAATTCTAAAACTAATATTTAATAAGTATAAAATCTTAAACTTAATTGCGATAAAATTCCTAAAATTTTAAACTCCACTGCAATAAACTAGCACTGGCTCAACAAATCTTCATGAACAAGGAAATACATTAATTATTGATTAAATGTTCAAATAAAACTTCCTCTTGATAAGAATAATAACCTAACCGATTTTAAAAATTTCGATACACATTTATTAATACATCCAGGAGGACAGTGCTACCGATTAATAATTTCAAAGCTGTTCCCCCTCCCACTCTGGGGAAATGAGGTGTGGGATCGAGTGCGGCACCATTCAGTGAGCCCCCTACTTTACAACAAATCTTATTAAGATATTTTTTTTTGATTTGATGCAGTGTTTTAGAGATATTCCGTTTTCTCAAGATAAAAAACTCACCCAGTATATGTTAAGACATATACCTATCTGGGTATTCCTTTTACGAGCAGCGGTGCCTTTGGACAAGCCTCTGAATACTTTGTTAAAAAGACTGCGATAGTTTCAGCTAAAATAAGAAACATTCTGTGGTGATCAAAAAACGAAAATTTTGACACTGTAACAAGGCTACATATTTGATAATATGGTATGACCAACACTTTCTGTTGGAGTACTTTATGTACAGCCAATTACGAGAACACTATCTATGTCGTGGAAATTCTTCAACTTAGTTACCATCTGCAAAACTGTTCTACATTTTACTTAGACCATCAAGTCACTGAATCTGAGATATATCTACAATATAATTATAAAAATGAAAAATTCAAAATCTACTGGCTTTGATTCTATAAGAATTGAAATTTTGAAGCAAGATATTCACTTTATAACAGCAACATTGTGTTATATTTTCAACCACTGGTTCATTATTGGTATGTTTCCTAATTGCTTAAAAATGAAGTTATACGGTCTACGAAAATGGAGAATCAACAGATGTCAGCAATTACCGGCCTACTGCGCTACAATCTGCTATTTCAAAAATCTTTGAACAAGCAATTAGTAAAAGAATTATGTGTTTCCTAAACCAAAAAGTAATAATAAACTCTCAACAACAAAACGGGTTTCTCAACTACAACTGCACCTACCCAATTCCTACATGAGAGATGTAGCAAAATAGATAAGGGTGACATAGTTTTCGCAACTTTAGTAGACTAGTCCAAAGCTTTCGACTGAATTGATTTCAAAGTACTTGAAAATAAACTTCAATACTTAGGAATAAGAGGAAATTGTAAGAGTTGACTGCTATCATATGTTACACACCGACAACAAGTGATATGCATAAGCAAAACGATATGAAAAAAGATCCCGCTTCAAACTAGTATTCCACCAGGTTCTATTCTAGGTCCGCTATTGTTTATTATTTATATTAACGGTATCACAGCTACTGTCCAGGATAATAAACGCATATTATGCGCTGATGATATTAGCATTGTAAGTAGCAAAAAAGATATCCACGAGTTAAGTAGATCTTATAGTCAACAAATGGATATTTTGTTCACCTGGCTTAAAGATAATAATCTCCTCATTAATGTAAATAAAAACATAAACCATCCGGTTTATCTCTCAAACCGTTAATGTAAAGGAAAGTATACTAGTGAGGCTCAATGGTAAAACCATTGAGCAAACGCCTTGAGCTAAAAACAAGGCACAATGCAGACTTACAAATTCCACGACATAGACTAGCTCAGTACGAAACAGATCCCATGTTACAACCACCTTCCAGTGAAATCAAAAGTGTTAATATCATGAACATATGTAAACGTTAATTAACTGTTTCATTGCCATTTCGCTTTCGTTACTATTTGGAACAAAATTATTAGTGGGGACAGCCTGCATATTATTAGCTCGTTGTTTTATTCTTTAGCATAAATAAAAAAAATACGCGCCTTTATTTCGTCTAATTGAGTACACGCATTCCTTTTTGCCCGTGTCCAAATGTGTGCGACATTTTATCGCGCGACAAATAGCCAGCGACCATTTTTGTTTCTCGCTGTTTTTAGACATACCAATCAAAATGTTTTAAATTTGATAAAGAGATTGTTTTGGAAACAGTATTTATAATCACGCCAACGTATGCATCCAAAACATGGAGTTTGCCACACATGGACATGTTGGAGAATTGGCCCATCAATCCTCGAGATGCATCGTGCGACTAGAAATAGGGCAAATACATGCAAAAGAGAGATAACCAAACAATCCTTTACTACATAACGACCACACCGTAAACAAAAAAAGCTACCTGAAAGCACAAACAAAATACAAGAAAGTTGACATAGTCCAAAAGAGTCTTAACCATCTTATATGTATATAAGAATATCGAAGCAATTTGTAATTTAGAATTTGCGCCCCTGTACCGCAAGATAACTGCAAGGAATAAATGTGAACGGAGATGGTACATAATAAAAATAAAATACAATTTGATAATATTTGAAGTGTCTGTAACACGCGCGATAAGGAGACCTTGCAACACTTTCTGTTGGAGTACTTTATGTACAGCCAACTACGAGAACACTATCTATTGCGTTCAACGGATACAATAGAATCTCTCTGAACAATCGCCAGTAAATAACACCAGAGCGGCCTTTACTCTTATATAGACGGGGCGCTGAAAATACGTCATTTATTTTTATTGAGTAATACAGGCTGTTTCAAATTAAGTGCGCACCATTGCTATCTCTGTTATTATTGATTCTAGAAAGTAGGTTAATTTAGCAAAGTATTAGGGTTTTTAACGCTTATTAATCCGCAATATACGAAAAAACAATTGAATGACACATTTCCAAGAAATTTGGCATTTATATATTTTTTTTAATTGAACAGCCTGTATATTGTTAAAGCAATGAAAGATATTGTCTTAAAACGAATAATAAAGAAGTTATAATGATTTTATTTTGTAAAATGTAGCGCAGTATAAAGAATCAACTTTTAACGAAACAGATACATGCTTTGTGGTTGATGTTTATTTTAACATATTACATCTTAAAATAATGTCGTTGAAATTAAATTGAAACGGAAAAAGTAAATATACAATTTATAAATACTGCTCAAAGGAATAACCTTCATTCTCAATACATTTTCGTGCCCGTTTAAGTACATTCTGAGTAGCTCTTAAGATTATCCTTCCATCCAATTGGCGGAAAACCTCCCTAACCTTATTTTACAATTCATTCACGTTGTTGTACCGGGTTTTGTATATGTGATCTTTTAAATATCCCCAAATAAAAAAAGTCTAAAGGTGAAAGGTTAGGAGAGCGTGCTGGTTATCGAATTGACCCATTTGTACCAGTCCACTTATCGGCAAAGATGATGTCCAGATAGTTGTGAACTATGCGGCAGTTGTGTGCCGGAGCACCGTCCTGCTAAAAGTACAAATTTTGGCGCATGAGATAATTGGCGTTATCAGGGAAATCCTCTAGAACGGTACGAATAAATTCCAGATATCTGTCAATGTACCATTGTAGAACACTGCACCAACGACTGACGAACCAATTAATGCGCCAGACATTAAAACTAAATCGAACTTGTGCAGCATGTGGACGCATTATTAATAAATTTTCTTGCGACCAGCAGCGTTCATTCTTATTAAAAATTAATCTATGGGAGAAATTTGTTTCATCACTCCATAAAATACAGTGTGCTCCATTCAAATTTTCATCACAAAAATTAATAAACCATTCACAGAAAGCTAACCTCCTGTTCGAATCTCCTGGTTGTAATGTTTGTGAGGTTCGGCACCTAAATGGGATATACTTATGCTTTTTAAAATTCTCTGAACTGACGCGTGACTTAAACCCAATTCCTTAGTAGCATCTCTAATGGAAAATTCGCAATGGGCTTCAAACTATGCTAACACTGTCATTTCTATCTCCTCGTTGATAATGATATTTTGTTTTTATTCTTTTCTTCTTAAATAAGCAATAGTGTTGCCTAAATTGTGTGTAAGGCTTTCGAAAGTAACGTCGGTCTGGCTGATGTCTTAAAGGATACTGTTCTGCATAACATTCGACAGTCCTTATTGAATTTTTGCCGCATACAATGTACCTATGCTTACAGCGTATCGCATTTCTCCAAATGAGAAAATACCACGGTGAGATATTATCTAATACTTATAACTAAATATAACGAAAACTGTTCAAGCTACTAATAATAATAATGTAATAATAACAATTAGAAGTACAGAACACAACACAAAAATGAAATAACCAACTTGTTTTAATAATTAAACGTGTAAAAGATTTAAGCTTGGTGCGTTTTAGATAGTTTCAAACAACATACTATTTGTTTTGACTTAAAGTGAAAGAAGCCTACTATAAATTTTACATATCTTTGTTATCAATTAAAAACCACCATAACTTCTTTATTATTCGTTTTAAGACAATATTGTATTAAAACTTTTGCATCACAAATTAAAATATGTTCTATTTTTAACAATATACAGGATGCTCAATTAAAAAAAAACATTCCAAAATTTCTTGGAAATACTTGCCAGAATCAATAATACCAGAGATAGCAATGGTGCGCATTTAATTTGAATCAGTCTAGCCTCAGTATATGTTAACTTTGATAGTGTGTATAATATGAACTCACTTATATAAAAAAACATTTGTTTAATCAGGACAAAGTTTATTTATCTATCTATTTCTTTATTATTTACCATGTACCAGAGACCTTACTGTGGATCTTTTGGAACGAAATCCATATTGTGAATTATTTAACATATTTCTGTACTCTGAGTATTTTACAAATGTATTTGTTAAAAGCAATTTTCAATAGGTTAGGTAAAACGGGTACAAGAGAAATATGTCTGCAATTGTTTGGAGAAGAACCATCGCTCCTTTTAAATAAAACTTTAGTTTAGTTACATATATTACATATATAATTATTCCGAAAAGCTCCTTTACTAAAGATGATATGAGATGTGTTATGTTACTAACTTATCAAGGTGAGTTTGAAGCAATAAATGGTAGTAATTATATTAAAACAAAGGGACAAAAGACAAAAACGACGTTAATAAATATATTTAATAAAAGGAAAACTTGTAAAGTGGAGCTTCAAAGTCAGAACAGAACTCATATGAGTGATCAATTTCTTATTAATAACCACTCAGATAAGTTTTTAGAAGATTGACCATCACTTATTATGTCCTATACGAATGAAACACTGTGAAATATTGTAGCCTGCACGATCATCTTTCACCTTATCCAATTTTTCTTCGTTATCAGAAACAGATAACTTTTTCTATGCGTTCACATTATTACAGTTTTTATTGCAAGAATTTTATTTGATGCGAAAGCTTTCCGTTTCCGTACCAGCCGTCTCTCACATTTCATTAAGAATGGTTAAAGAGAAATGAAATAAATGGGACGATAAAATTACGCCTTACTCCTCTTTTGTGTTCTTTTCCCATTCCCATCTCCCTTTTTTTTTCCTGTTCGCAGAACTTTTATTATTTCTGTCATTTGCGTGACAGAATTCGGGATGAACTTCAACCACTTACTACCTACTAACTCGCGGAGAAACTTCCCATTTTATTTCAATTTTTCTTGTGCCTGCGCAAGCAAAATATCCGATCGAGCTCCGGTCACACGTTTTACGGGGGCTCTTTTCGAGGGTCCGGTCGTCCTCGGCCATTTTTTTATTTGTTTTCGTGGACCCGCTCACGTAATTTCCGCTCCGTTAGGTTGCAATGTACGAGTGAACCGGAAAGAATAATATTGTTGTATCCGCATTCATTAAACGCAGTCATTTCTTTTTATAGGAAAGTTATTACCTACTAAGTTTAAAAAAAAAAGAATCGATGAACATCCTCAATGATTTTTTTCACTTTGCAGTTTATTCATCCTATTATTCTATTTTCTTTGCTCTAACTTTCAGTGCTTATGACGATTATAAAATTGTTTTTTTAGGATAATTTAACTCTGGCCGAGATACTGCTTATAAAATGGAGAAAGGAATCTGAACTGAGGATTATTGCGAACTTGTTGGATTTCGTGGATGGTTAACTTCTATAAATTTTGGAAAATGGAGTAAAAAAAGTCGAAAATGAAAGTCCATCTTTATAGAAATTTTGAGTTAGTCAAGGTTATATTTTTGTTATTTTTGAGAAGATCATCATCAACGCTTTGTGACGTTGTTACTTACCCCTAGACAACTGTCTAGTACAAACTAGATAATAGAAAAATGTGGTATTGCAGATACAGTGCGTTTAATATAAAAGAAACAAATTCGCTTAAAATTCAGATACTTATTTTGCAGAAAAACGCTCTGACACATGTATTACACTATGTAACAATTTCTATTATTTGTTTTGTCTTTGGGTTGTAACTGTCATTTCCTATTTTCTTATGTCAGAAAAGTATAAAAACAGTCGATTATTTCCCACAAACTTTGCTTTTGTGACCAAGACAATGATATTTCAAAATTTACAAGCAAACCCAAAATTAGAAGTACATATTATGTCGTTCGACGTAGAATACGGGAACTAAAGACATCAGTGACGGAAGTGAATTCATTTACGATAGGAATGACAGTAAATATATCTGTCAAAGTGACAAGTATCTGCATTTTCGGCTTTGGATTTGTTTTTTTTTTTTTTTGGAAAAAAAACAAAATATCAACGAAGATGTCTCAACCACTCAGCCTGCTTTGATAATTTATTGCTATATTGTTCAGGCGCTATTTTAAATTTTGACAGATCCATTGTTCCAACGTCCCTCCATTCAAAACGTGTACACTCCTAAAGCTGATATAATAGACTCGTCCCACGATTTCAGTGCTCAAAACGTGTGTATATGTACTTCTCATTTCACTATACCCATTTTCTAATTAGATGATGGCTTCAAGAGGTTGCAAACATGAAGCAGACGCGTTTTGCTATGTTTGTGGTCAGTTTATTAAGACAAGAGCATGGTATAGGGGAGAAAACAGATCCATGAGATTTGCAATTCCAAGCATTTGGCGGGAACCCACTGACCACTCAAGCAACTGCTACTTTTGCATTATGGACCCTTCCAAACGCCGTACTGGCAAAAATGCATCTGCTGTAATGTATCCGGATCTTCCTTCATCCATGGCCCCAGTATTAGACAGCCCTCAGCTTCCATTACCTACTCCTCCTAAGATAGATCAGGCGTCTTCAATCAGCAACAGCGAGTCGGAGTGTGAAGAAAATATTGTAGAATCAGATGACATGATCAATGTAGAACGACTTAGTTAGAGATCTTGGACTCTCCAAGCCCAATGCTGAGGTTTTGACCTCTAGGCTGAAGCAGTGGAACTTGCTGGATGAAACTGTGCGAATCGTAGATCAGAGAAAGCGCTACCAAACTTTTTCTAGCTTTCTCACCTATCTAGATGGGCTCTGCTTTTGCCACGATGTGACTGGGCTATTTGAGGCAATTGGCATCGCTTATAATCCAAATGAGTAGCGTCTTCCCATCTCTTCTCCTGGGTCATTCAGTGCACCTCAAAGAGGATTACTTTAACATCAAGACCTTGCTGAAAGTTTCGAAGTATGACAAGTAGCTGGGAGGTCATCGACGACTTCAAAATGGGGTCATTCCTCATGGATCTGCAAGGTGGTTTCACCAAATTTCCATGTTATCTTTGTCTTTTGGACAGCAGGGACACCAATGCACACTACAACAAGCGCAACTGGCCACAGAGGATAGAGTTTTCTATAGGGAAAAGTAATATCAAATGAAAGCCACTGGTAGACCCTCTAAAGGTGCTGATGCCACCACTGCAATAATTAAGAAAAAAAAAATTGTCTTGAGAATAAATCACCCTTATTTTTAAAGATATGAAGAAGTTCCATTAGAAAAAAAGTACTTCAAATTCCTAAATATGCCGAAATACCAACTTTCAAGTAAAAATCGAAAAAACACATTTTTACAAAAAAAAATTTAAAAAGGTGTTTTTTCAATGTTTGGCTCATATTGTGTAATTTTGTAGAATTCCATATCTTTGATTTCTACTTTGAAAATTTGTATTTTGGCACATTTAGGGAGTTGAAGTACTTTTCGCTAATGGAGCTTTTTGGTATCTTTAAAAATAAGCGTGTTTTATTTCCAAGACAATTATTTTTTTTCTTAATCTATAGCAAACCCACGCATTTTAACTAAGTTTGAATATAAAATATGTTTTTAAAGAAGCACCAACTTTTATTTTACATAATTGTTTTTTATAAATTCAACAATAAAAATTTCTCCCATTTGTCTCATACTTAAGTGGACATACAATATACATATGTGGGTATATTTCAAATTTTCGTTGTCCTAGTCACAAGAGCAAAATTAGAGAGGAATAAAAGTATTTT
The DNA here is from genome assembly GCA_004143645.1 of Protaetia brevitarsis. Lineage (NCBI taxonomy): Eukaryota > Metazoa > Arthropoda > Insecta > Coleoptera > Scarabaeidae > Protaetia > Protaetia brevitarsis. The sequence goes on from RXPK01000063.1 coordinate 899,740, forward strand.
TCTATTGTTTTGAAGCATAAATAAGTTGGAAATACCGCTTACTACTCAAGGACAAAAAACGTGTTACACAGTGTTATTAGCTCGTTTATGCCGTCATAGATTTCTTTAACCGCGTGGTATTCCGTCAGACCGATACTGCGCTTACTCGAGACATCATACACTCCACCCTTCGCGTCAGAATGTTCACCGGAACTTCCTCTCACTTGTAGGTTATAGGTTTCGGCGATGCTCTTCATTTTCACTTTATCCGCGGAGAGTTTCGGAAGTTTGATGTGCAGGTAAACCCAGACGCCAGTTTCTGCTGAATTTTAACTTTTTTTCCAACTGTCTTACACCATCCACTAATCTCGTATAAATTTGTCCTAAATCGCCGCCATTTTGCATGGAGATGATGCTTAAATGGTCTTCTTCGTTCACCCACACCAGAAAAGTCTTAGAATTATTGTAGAAGTATTGTAGAGTTAGATGCTTCTGAAAAGCTATCCTCTTCTTTACATAGGAAGTGATCGTCAATGAGCTGCTTCTGCGTCTCTTTCGACATCACCGTCAGTGGGTAATACACTTTTGTGGTCTCCTTTCAAATCTCTTAAGACCCCAGATATTTTAGCTTCCATTTCGTTATAATGTTCTTCTGTCAGTTTGGGTTTGAAAGGATATCCTTCTAGAGATCTTTCACATCTTACTCTGGTTAATAATATAATCCAAATCGCCAAGCGTTTTAGGATTACCGCAATCCGTGGGGGGATGCCTATCGGTATATTTAAACTCCAAATGGTAATCTTCTCGTGCTATTCTTGAATAATGTGCTGAACAGCCGCCGTATTGGAACCACATTGTTTGTCGTACGTCCAAGGTCTTCAAGTAACACTGAACGTTCGTTCTGCAGAATGTTTAAAATAAAAAAAAACAAAATCATGTTTGCTTGCTTCTCTTTTTAGTGTATTGTTTCTAGACGTTCACAATCATGTTTTTTTTTTGCGATTACAGTGCAATCTGTTACGAATCGAAAAAAAAATATCAAACAAAAACTACATACTTGATGGCGTAGAATCAGAATCTGCAATACAAAATGGGGGTTCCCATTTAAGATTTCAAAGTTGTCCGCACTCCCACTCTAGGGAGCGGAGGGCGGTATCGAGTTTGGCACCATTCAGTGAGCCCCCTACATTATAACAAATCTTATTAAGATCTTTTTTTGATTTGTTGCAGTGTTTTAGAGATATTCCGTTGTCTCAAGATAACCAACTCACCCGGTATTTAAATGTAACTTCAAGTAAAAATCTCGTTTATGCATACTCGAATTGGTATATAAAATTACACGACTTTTCTTGTACTCATTTTACATTCAATTAAATTTGAAATCGAAATTAACATGTACACAAACAATACAATTTTTTGATGGGCTGAAATATGTCCACCTCATATCCACAAAAAGCCAATACTTTGATTAAAGAAACTAACAGCAACTAAGGTTATCGAGAGTATTCAGAACGTAATAACACATTAATCTCTTCTTAACTCCCGAAACATTTAAGTCAAAGATGAATGATATCTTTGATCGTAAATATGAAGTACGCATCATGTCATTCAATTTGAACGGGTTGAAATGGAGGGTTCTTCAAAGTGTTCCGACTCGAATGACCTGGATCACTTAGCTGAACGACTTCTCCCATTTCTAGTTTAGTCATTTTCCACTTGATATTCAACCATTTAGTCAAAAATACTCCGGCATTTATTACAATTCATATCCGATTTTGTCAATTAATAATTATTGTTGACAGTGCAATAACACTATTATTATTACTATTTTTTATACTAAATAGCCACAAACGCCGATATGTTTTTTGAAAGCTTCTTGTCAAATAGAACGCAGAAAGTTGGAGTGGATGATAATATCTCTGCGGCTAAACCTGTCAAAACTGGAATCCCACAGGGATCAATTCTCGGTCCTATTCTCTTTTCCATGTAGAGATCTTTCTTTCCAACTGTAATAAAAACTTGTCAATACCATATGTATGCGGATGATACTCAGCTTTACCACTTTTGTTTTATAACTGATGTAGTTGATGCTGTTGCCTTAATCAATGAAGAACTAGAAGCATTTTGTTCCATCTTTGAGCGGTATTCTTCAAAGATTAATTCATCTAAATGTTCAGTGATTGTTTTTGGTAGATGACATTCTCTGCAAAACCTTGACTTCCTCAAAATTGCTATTAAGTTTTGCCAGTAGTTGATAAGACTGGAATATTGGGGTTGAGTATTGCTATTAAATATTAATCGGTTACTAAGATCTTCCTACTCTAAATAGAAGGTATTGTTCAAAAACAGGCATTTTTCCAATCAGAAAATGAAGTTACTACTATGCGATTCTCTCGTGTTATCGTTATTTAATTATTTTTACTCTATATATGGTTCCTGTTTGACAAAATTATGTTGAAAGGGTGCAAAACTCAAGTCTGCGTTTAATGTATGGGATTAGAAGAAGGGATAGGATTTTTCACACTTTACAGTGGCCCGGATGTGTGCGAGTGCTGACCACTCTAATCCCCACTTACCTCTCTAAAAGGATTACTTATAGGAATGATATACACAACATTAATATTCGTCGTAGAGAGTTATTGGAGGTTCCTCGACACTTTACAGAGATATTCAAAAGATGCTTCTATTATCAAATTTATCATGTTATGAATTCTGCTCCCTTTGCTCATTCCTGCTTTATTCTATTGCCAATCAAAGCCAGTGGCGGCTGGTACTAAAGGGCACAAGGGCACGTGCTCACCCAACCACCAAGATAAGCACAGAAAAAAATCGCATGTAATTCAGTGTATTATTTTATTTTATTATTTTTACGTATTTTTATAACGATGGTATCAAAGTTTCCTTCCGCACCGCAGACACTAGCGTATATGCGAACGCTATGCGAAGCGAACTATGTTCCAGGGCACTCTTTCCGATGTACCTATTTGGAGTATGAATCGGACGGCCCCTTTATCTTCGCTATATGCGCTTATACGGTCGCTTCGAGGCACGCAATGCCGTGTCCCCAGTTAACGTCTTGCATTCGTTGCGATTGCATCGTTTTCAACGCGTACCGCGCATGTGTGATTTCAAAGGCTTGAAGTGATGTTTATTATTAACGATGGAAGTTAATTGAGTGCAAATCTTAAAAAAAAACCACTCATTTGCGGAAAAACTTAAAGAAGGCCTATTCCTGATCTTCAAATAAACTACACTTCCACGTGTAAAACTCGAACTTACAATAGAGTATTTAATAAAAATATGAGTGGATGTGCGGATGTTCACTAACGAATAAACTATTTTGTTTTATCTGCTTATTTTTTAAGAAAGAGGTCAGTGCATGGAATAAACAAGGGTTAAATTTAAAGCACATCGCAGAGAGGGCAAAGGAACACAAAAATTCCGTTTCTCACATGAATGCATGCGTGGATTTTAATGTTATAGGCAAAGTAGACATACGTGAATAGTTAGACAGTGCTTATTTGCGACATAAAATTAAGTACAACGAAGATGTGGAGAAAAATCGTCATATTTTTCGTTGGTTAATTATGTGTATAAGAAAATGTGTCTTTGAGTCTTATCCTATGTTGGACAGTGTAAAATTGAAAAGAGAACTTTCAGTAATTTATGAGCGCGAGGACATGTGTGACGTAGATGTAGGTGGTGTTTTGCCACTTTTATTGTTCATAACACACAACAACTTAAAAAAAAAGTTTTGACGGAAACATATAAACTGTTAGATATTATTTGTACAACCCCCATGTCGACAGCAGAATGTAAACGATGTTTTTCCACCCTCAAACGCATTAAGACTTTTCTGAGAAGGACACTGAGATCGACTGAACGCATTTTTACAACAAAGTCATAGACGTCTTTTCCAGCATGAAAAATAGGAGAATGGATTTTTGTGCCCACCCTCTTTCGTAACTTACGAGCCGCCACTGATCAAAGCTAAATTCAAACAATTAGGTATTATGTTCTAAATGGACTCTTTCAGGTTTCATTTTGTAATGTAATGTTTAATTATCTTTAATTTAATTCTACTTCTTACTTCAGCTGCTTCTTTGTATACAACTAATATTGCTTATATTGATCCCAATTTGATTTGCTCAGGCAATATGTGTACGTTTTCTTTTTTTATGTCACCATGCATAGGGATCCTTTTAAAGCAGACCCTGTCTGAAGCGTCGCCTTTGATGTTGGTATTCGTATATGTTGCATGTAATTAATAGATCCTGAACCACCATTATTTCAAACATGTGCACAGGTTGCTACAGTAGATCGTTCATAGATCAATGCCACAACCTGTACATTATATGAAAATCACTACTCAAACCACACAAAGGTTTTTCATTGCACATCCGTGTAATCAATAGCTTGAATCTCGACCGCTACCAAAATGCGGAAAACAATGTTCCAATATCAAGTTGTAGGCCGAGAGGATGAATCTTCACTGAAAAGGAGACAATGAAAGGCAGATAGGGCGGACGTGCGGACCGTAAGTCTCCTGCCGTCGCTTCGCTTGTTAAGTGGATCTATATCTCTATTGGAAAATTATCTCGGACCACTTCCGTACCCTGGGAACTTCTTTATTGTTCGCCCCGGCGGTGATAAGATGAGCTCGCCCGATTGTATTTTGATATTCGAACCCCTTACGACCGGATTACTGCTTCGGCCAGGCCACGAACTAGAGCCATAAGTAATAAGGCGGGCGTAGTAAGTTTTAGTGGCCGCCGTATACGAAGAGAAGATACAAATCGCGAGTGGGTGTTACATTTCCATGCTTGCGCTTGATGGTTATAGGTCAAAGGCAGGGTTAGAGTAGAAGACCTCCGGGTGTATTTCTTGGATCAATTACCAGGAAACTTAATGGTCGTACAATGCGCTTCTTAGAAAAGGAAGCTATCTGAGATTGGATTCGCTGATAATATTGAACAGCAAGACGCAGCTTTGGTGTGAAAAACCTGAAGTTAATTTTTTTTTGAGGAGGAGGCTGATAGGTTTTTGCAATTTAAATTTTTTTGAACAATTTCGTCGCTGTAAGGCAAGACAAAATGTATGTTATACAAGATTTAAAAAGTACAAAGTAAATTGTATTCATCAAGATTTTGTTTTATTACTTTGAGAACTTAGTAAGTAGATAACAAATATCTTGATAATGACTAAATGTGTTCGCCCCCCCTCAAGCCAGGATACGCACAGTATCTCCCAAGAATTTAACTTCAGTAGAAAATAGATTATTCTTATTAACAACATCTCTACGAGTATTCTACTTCTCGTACGTTAAGGCTCATTGAAAATATGGGGTCATATTTTGATGTGTGACTGGAGTCAGTAGATTGACATCGTATCGTTTCCTGTATACGAAATTAAATATCCTGACACTTCCTGCATTGTATATTCACGAAACATTAACATTTTATAAAAAATCAGTTTTGTCGGAACGATGATATATACAGCCTGTCTCACGAGGAAGTGCATCGATCGATATATGAAAGAGTATACATTCGAAAATTCTGAGAATTGGTCAGTATAACAAAGGCGGCGTACACTATTAAACTATTTTTAATAATCTAACGCATCCGGTTATACCGGAAGTGGCTGTCAACTTTGTTATTGTAAATGAAAAACCCTATATATTATAACATTTTTTAATTTCTCGTTCAATTTTAAAGTAAGTTTGATAAAAAAACCATGTTGTTATTTTCAGTCATGTTTGAAGCCAAAGATCTTGGACATTTTACTTGGACAAATTTACGAATTGCTGTTTCTGAAGTAAAAAGGCTGATGTTAAAAAGTTAATCGACCTGTCGACAAAGAAGTAATAATTATATCCACCAACTACCAACATCCTTCGAGATTTACGCATTGTCGTTAATGAAATTAACAAACAAACCCTCAAACTAATAAAATCTCGCATATTTTAGAGATATTGCGAAAATTAAGAAAATAATTGGTATAAAAAGCGATCATATTATTTTGTTACTTGTGGCTTATTAATTTAACAAACCCATTACTTTCAAATTAACAAATTTAATGTATTTCTGCTATTAACTGCAATAGTTAGGAGTAATTTTTCCCAAGCTGGCGGCCTTTCAATATCTAATATCGACATATGTTCGGTAAGAGCGCTCGAACATCGTCCTCTAATAGCTTAATTGGTAAAGCGCCCGTAAAATTTCTTGGGAAAAATTACTCCTAATTATTACAGTTAATAGCAAAAGTACATTCATTTGTTATTTTCTCACTGTAAAAAAATTGCAACCTTTGCACATTTGCCGTACTGCTGGCCTTTCAAGATATTAGATCTTGAAAGGCATATGTCCATAAGTCCAGTATTATTTATTGTTTTTATTGACGACCTCGCGCATTCACTACGTTGTAGATCCTTGTTATTTGCTGACGACGTTAAAATATTTTGGTCTGTATCAAGTATAGATGATTGCCGGTTTTTGCAAGATCATGTTGATTTACTATCGGAATGGAGCAGAAGTAGTAAATTGCCACACAATATATCAAAATGTCAAACTATCAGTTTTACTCGTAGGAAGACACCCTTAAAATTTGATTACCAGATTGATGACGTTGCTATTTCCAGATCCGACTGCGTCAGGTACCTTGGGGTCTTCTTTGATTGTCAACTTTCCTTTTCCCAACACATTCTAAATACCGTCTCCGCTTGTAATAAGCTGCTTAGATTTATTTTGAACAGGCAGACATTTCAAGCTTACATCAACTGTTACTAATCTTTATGTATCTTTAGTTCGATCCAAGCTAGAGTATGCTTCCTTGGTTTGGAATCCTTTATACGAGCAGCACAAGTCTGCTCTGGAGAGAGTACAGCGCCGGTTTTTGAAGGCTTTGTGGTTTAGAACACATAATGTCTATCCACCACGCAACTTTCCTCAACGTATGTTGTTGGAAGCCTTTCATTTTCAGAGGTTATCTACAAGACGCACCGTATCTAGGCTTAAATTTCTTTATAATTGTCTATATGACAAGATTCCATGTTTTGAAATAATAAATAGCTTAATGTTTCACGTTCCCAGATTCTCTGCGCGGTACGCTCCTACCATTTACGTGCCGTTTTCAAGAACTAATCTTATGGCTAAGTCACCCCTTTTTAATATGTGTAGTAGTTACAACTCCATTAGCATGTACTGCGATATTTTTTAGTAGTATCACTACTTTAATTGAAACATTTCGCCTAAACGAATAATATGAATAACTTGCTGTTCACGTTTTAAAATTGTATTAATATTTGGAGTCTGGAATTAATCTCTGGTAGTAATTATGATTTTGTATATTATTAGCTACACACACGTAGATTTTGATTCTATTAGACTTAAGTTTTCTTTGTATAATTTGTCCTTAATATGGTTATACATGTATGTATGTAGGTATAAGGGTGGTGTTACACTGCGACCTAAAAGATCTATTGTGTCCCCTATTCTTGCTGCTTTACAGCTGGTCTTCCAATCCTATTCCTTTCAGAAAGTGTAGGATGTCAGAGGGGCCCAGTCTAGGTAAGTCTCCCTCTTCGATTTCACATGCTCCCAGGTGCAATGCCCTGGAGTTGCACAGTGCTACACAGTTTGAGAGGAGGTGGATGGGTGTTTCATTCTGTTCCCCACAAAATCTACATTCAGGTTCCTTCGCTAATCCAAGCTTACTTAGGTGTCCTTTCAGTTTACAGTGGCCTGAAAGTACTCCTGTTAATATGCGAACATTGTTCTTATTCAGGTTGATGCATTCTGTAAACCTCTTCTGGTTATAAGTTCCCAGAAGAATTTTACTTTGCCTCATTCCCTGGAGATTCTCCCAGTAACTGGATTTTCTCTGCTCCATTTCTGTTTTTAATTTCTTCAGTATTGTACTGCTACTTAACCCGCAAAAGGGTTCAGGCCCTATAAAAGGCATTCCAGCCCCTTTTTTTGCAAGGTTATCCGTTATTTCGTTTCCTTCCACTCCTGTGTGACCTGGAACCCACAGGAGGGTTACTTTATTTCTTTTGCCTAGCTCATTTAATTTCCCTAGGCATTCCCAGACCATCTTGGAACTGATTTCATGGTTATACATACTGTTGGGTATATAAACCATTATTATTATACGTTCGGTAAGAGCGCTCGAACCTCGTCCTCCAATAGCTTAATTGGTAAAGCGCCCGCCCGGCAAGCGGGAGGATGTAGGTTCGAATCTTGCGCGAGGAGAAAAAAAAATTCTTGGGAAAAATTACTAATGATTACAGTTAATAGCAGAAATACATTAATTTGTTATTCTCTCACTGTAAAAAAACTTGCAATCTTTGCCATTAATTTTAATTAAACAATAAGTAGTCTTCAATTAACAAAGTGAATATTATTAAGAAATAGGGATTACGCTAACCACAATTGTAGTTAATTTAATGTAATTACTATGTCCAAATTACTTTTTTTTCAAACCTAGCCCACTTTTGTGAACAGGTTCTGTGATCTAAGCATTATTATTATGGCGAAGTTTTCTATCCATATCGTTACGTTCAATATGTATATGTGATACAGCCATTGTTGTAAAAATGACGCCTTTTTATATCACTCAAACACGGTTATAAAAAGTTGATTTGGTGCATTTACCGGGAAAACGGTGACAGAGCTATATAATAATGAACAATACTAAAAGAAAAAAAAGGAAAGAATGACAAGCAGTTTTAAAGGTAAATAATTAAATAAACTAACAGACATAGATACTAAAAAATCTAAGCATGGTAATTGAAGTACCTAATCGCCGGTTAAAAGTTCTTGGGATGTCCTACTTTTGTGCGACCGATATTTATTCTTATGTAAAAGATTTAAAACAGTGGTTGCACTAATTTTACATTTGCGAGCAATTTGTCTAGATGTCATACTAGAGTTTAATTCCACTTAAATTTCGATGTCACTAACATTTCAGTGCAATCTCTTGGTTATTGATAGATATCTCGGCTCGTGATAATTAAAAACTTCTTTAATATAATTTCCAGCAGTATTTTCATAGCCTTCAGTATGAATGATGATAGGATAATTGGTCGATATGGACTTGCTTCGGCGTAAGAGAGTGGCCCTTTGCCCTATTCCATGCTTTGAGTATGTACCCTAGAGCTTAACTGGCCCTATATGATTTGCATGGCAGTGGTGCATGTATTCTGCTTGCCTGCTGAGAAAATTGCATCCGGATCAGGTGACTTGCAGAGTTTGAAAGAGTTGATAGTCTACCCTACTACCTTGTCGTTCGTTATTACCTTGCTAGCCAGCATCCACCAGTCCCTATCCACCCTTTAAGGCTATCTCTTAGGTTTTGTTGGTTGTCCGCACCTTCGAGGTTAATTTCTTCTGATTCCAGAAAGTGTTTTTGAAGTAGACTCTCAAGAGTTCCATGTTCAGTATCTGTAAATTCACTCGTACTCCTTCCGACGTAGTTTTCACATTTTCACAGAATTGTCACCACGATTTCTGCTTAGTTACCCTTAAAGCCCGATTGCATTCACTGAGCGTTTTGCTGTAGTTTTTCCATTCATTTGCTATTTTTTTTTTTTTTCATTCTGTTAAAGAATTTGAACACGAAAGAATATTGTTCATTTTACTTTAGATTTTATATACATAAATGAGCCTTTGTATATAAAAGTACAACATACGTTCACGAAGGTTTTAATTTAAAAACCTTTTGAAATCAGCTTTTCTTTATTCCCATGTGAATACTTGTATACAATGTTATGCATAAAGCATAACTTTGTAGCGCTTGTTTCGTTAAAAATAATCCAGCGACGGTTAATGCACCAGTCTTCATTTATCCTCATGTAAATGCGGAAACATTAAAGCAAAAAATATGTTAGATCAAATAACAAAGCAAAATCCTTTTATATTTACATTTGAGATTTTTATTCCTTCCATTGTGAAATTAATTAACAGCAACACGGACATATGGAGAAATGTAGGTATGCATTGTCTTTAAAATTAATTAATATTTAAGGCCATACAAACTACGACGTGCCCTATAATATTAATATAGCAAAGTATTGTATGCTACAAAAGCTGTTGTAATAACGCTTATCTATATCTGAGGGAAAAGCTCCGCCATATATCAAGATGAATTTTATTTAGACACGGTAGCTTACCCTTAGGTTTTTTTCTTCTTAACGGCAAGTAAGCGTTTAATAGATTTTACTGTTTGTATGGATAATTTATTACGATATAAGCGATTGCACAACCCATTCTTCCTACAGGATAGATGCGTCTATTAGGTGTACATGAACTTGATTGATAGCTCCATTGTTCGACATATAAATGGCTGTTTGTCGTAAATTCTGACGTAAATAAATCTTTGTATTATTGCACATATATCTAGGAATGGTTTGGTACAACTAGGTGGTGTATACTACTCAATAAAATCAAGATAAAGTGAACAAACTTGTCTTATCATATAATGGATAAGAATAATATTAGATTGATCAATTTAGATTTTTTGGAATTGTAGTCGATTCTAGTTTGGGCTTTGTGAGCGTGATTTATGACTTACTTCCACTTGCTTCCATCCTGTTAATAGCTCCTATTACATATTTTTGCATGTAGATTTAATTTTCAAGTTGCTTTGATTATTTCTGAAAGAGGTGCAGTATTTACTAAATAATATATGAAGTCTGAAAAAGATTGGTATAAAGTATTTGAATTAGAGTAATATGAGTTCTATTTTCTCTGGATGTTAACTAGTTTTTTTTTGTTATTGTATTGTTGTTTCATTACATTAGTTAGAGACATGTCTGTATATATTTTTCTCACACACCGTTTTATACTTAACATACAGTTGACAATTTTCGCTTGAAGATGGTCCTACTGAACCGAAACATACAGCATTTATGCACTTTCTTAAAATAGATACTAAAATTTGTTTTGAAGCTGTAAGACTAATAAAAATACTATTCCTTTATGAGTGAAGCTTATGTACAAATATTTTACGTTTACTAACTGGCAAACGAATCATATTTTGAATCGTTCCTTATTAGAACTTAAACACAATTAACAAAAAAAAAAATGGAACTATTACAGCAACTGCACAAAACACGTGCCTATTAATTTTATTAAAACAATTCATTACAGAGTTACTCTAAGGAAATTTCAATCTCGGAGGTTTGTATCTTGCCTACTGATTTAAAGAAGTTATTCTTGAAATACATACAGTGAAAGCTAACCCAAAAATAAACTTGGATACTATAGTAACATGGTATTTAAAACACTAGGGGCATACAGGCATAAAATCTTATTTTCATCAAATTGGTTCTGTTCATAATGCCTAAAATAATATTACAACAGGCATTTATATTTGAGTTTATGATTCGGTTACGATCAAATACGTAAAATGTATGATGCAAAATTCAACATTACGTTCGAATAGCGTAGGAGGGCATACAATATTAGTTCCCTTTTTCTGTTTGTATTTCCCATTTTCCATATACTGGCTCGAATCAATTTTAAATATATTCTTGGGAGTGCTGTATAAACACTAGGGAATTGAAACATCAATAATGGCGAACGCAGTTTAAACTAACGGTGTGTACATATGTTTTCAGACAAGTGTAAGTACATAGGCAATGCATTTCTTTATTCGTGTGTTCTGGCTTGACTTACGCTGAAATGCAAGGGATTGAGTTTGTAAAGCTCTTTCGTTCGGGCGCTTAAAATGATTTTGTGGGTATATACAGTGTTGATGAAACAAAACTACACTTTAGTGGACTGTTTTTACTTAAAACTTCAATGTTTATTCGCTTAAATTTTAGAGGAATCTGTGTGTGGCGTCTAACGAATTTTACGTGTCATCTAGGTTGTGTATATATTGCGCATGTGTAACAATGTGTTGGCTGTTTGTTTTGTGTTGGACATCCACAATTTGTTCTAATCGCCACAAGATGATGGTGTTGTCTTCCTTACGAATAACCATGTCTCCTATAACCATGTTTTGAGATTTATCCTTCAACTTATTTCTTTTTTTTTGCAGTTGATTGAGATATTCGTGATACCATCGTTTCCATATTCTCTGAGTCATTTGTTGTATTAAATTCCATCTCGTCAGTCGATTCATCTTCTCATCCTCCAGCGAACGTTTAGGTATTGCATTCAGCGTGGAACTAATCAGAAAATGACAAGGAGTTAAAGCTGTGATGTCTGAGGGATCGTCAGTTATTGGAGTTAAAGCACAGGAATTTATATATTATAAATTCTTCAAATGTAACTTTTGTGTCTCAATTGTTCTTTTGATGTGGTTTTTACCCGTTTAATACCCGCTTCCCAGAGGCCTCTAGAATTGGATGAGTTGGGTAGTATGAAATGCCAAGTAATGGAATCTGATGCCACTCCTTTGATTATTCCATCTTGATTTTGCTTCTGTTGCAAGTAGCGATTCAACTCTTGGAGTGCGTTAGCTGCTCCTCTGAAGTTGGTAGCATTGTCGCTATATACGTTCGCCGTCCCACAAATCCTTTGAATGCGGCCAGTAGTAGAAAGACCGGTAACAACCTCCAGATGTAGTGTTTTCGTGGTCATGCATGCAAATAAAGCTATGTAGGATTTGATAAACTTCGAGTTTCGTAGCAAAGTCAGTCCATCTTTCTACGTCTATTTCTTACAGTTAGTGGTGATTTGTGGCTACCGCAGCCTGAAACACTGTCGTGTTCTTACTATAGCTAATCTGGAAGCCCTTTCTGGACTTCCTTCCAGATTCATTGGTTATTTTATTGGTTTTAGTCACATTGTGTTTTTAGATCTACTCGACGTGGATTCTCTGGACTTACGCCGAAGGCAGACTGAAACTATGTTTTTGTACAACCTTATAAACGATCGTCTTAATGTTCCTAGTGTCAGGGGAGAAAATCGTACACGCAAGAAGAAAACAAATTTGCAAACGCATGTAATATGTATATATTGTCTAATAAAATTTTTAAAAGCAATAATGAAATTTGAATAATGATGAATAAACAAGTAAAGTTTCAGCTTAGAAATAAATCACCCCGTATATCTTGAATAAACAAGAATAGAATAATCTAAATTCCATAACTCGGGTAGTATTTAGAAATTCAAAATAACAACATGGTATGGTGTTACACTTTCCTTTCGTGATCACCAAAATATAAGCGCGTACAGTAATATTTACATTTATTTAAAGAAAACCTTAATCCGAAATATTTGTACGTACACAAAAAAAAAATTAAAGAAATTTTAAAAGCTGACGGCCGATTTCCAAAATAAAACTAATTTACTAAAATTCCAAAGCGTCCCTTAACGTTAGGCAACCAAAAATACAACAGCAGTTAATGGGGCGTGAAACCTGTAGTAAATGACTTTAAATTATATCCAATACATCTATTTCCATAGCACTATCTATCTATCTACATTCTGGCTTCTACTCCATTATCATTATTAATGCTGTCGGTGTTCCAGTTCGAGTCCCCTCTTATTGGAGGGCTTTCTTCCCAATCCTTCTTATTTGGTACTATAACCTGATACTTTTCATCGAGATTATATTTCTGAACCATGGTGTCACATGGCATTCTCATAACGAATGTCTAGTGTATTTAGTAGCTGTTGATGGTCAACACCGTGCAATTTACTTATAGGTACTTGATCGTGCATAAAGCGATATGCTGCTTTCCTAGCATAAACATACAGTGATGGCAGGTTTGAAATACTTCCATCGCTACGGTAGAAGTCCATCTATTGCACTCGCGGCACATAGATAGGCCAGTACGTACGTGTACATATGTGGAGTACAAGCACATCTTCAGACTCAGATCACCAATTTCTTCGCAGCCTTGGCAACCTTGTTGGTTCTTTTCTGGATATGTGGTTTCCATGTAAGTGTTTGGTCGAACTATATCACAAGTTATTTCCTCTATTTGACGTATGAATCCTTTCACCTCCTAAGCTAAGGGATTGTAAGCCTTCTAGCAGTCTTTTTTCTCATGAACTTGATATCTAATGTTTTTAAGCATTGACAGTCACTTTTTTTACACCAATTGTCTACCGTATCTGCAGGGGTTTGTATTTGTTCTGCCAAAATATTTGAAAGCCGATCAATAATTACTATTGTCACTATCATCAACATAATCAGCCGATGCAAAACCTTCCTGATCAAATTTTGGATTAATTCGTCTACTAACATATCTCACGGCAAGGGAGACAAGACTATGGTCTGCGGGCATGTCCTTCTTGGATGCGCTTCAATGGTAGCCATGGAGATTGTGCATGTAATTATCTTTTTCTCCAGACTGGCTTTTAGCCATTTTAGAAGCTTCAGTGTAACACCTTTTCTTCGTAAAGCTTCAATAATTGAGTTTGTGGTAGCATTATTGACTACTTCCTCAATGCCTAGTAATGCCGCCATTATTGATTTTTTTTTCTTCTAGGCCATTGAGATCGTTTAGTACGACTTCCATAGATTTTTCTAGTTGAAGGCATGCTGTCCTCGCAACGAAGTATCTTTTATGTACCTAACCACCAACTTTTCAAGTGTTTTCGATAAAACGGAGGATAGGCTTATTATCTATATGATTTTGAAGTTCGATCGGATATTTTATTCACCTTTTCTCATGCAGTTGGAACAGACCCTAAAGCTATGAAAGCTCTGAAAATGTTGTGAGATATGATATCAATATCTTTGTGCCTATCTAGGACATATTCTCGGAAATATTCCATCAGTTATAGAAATTATTTGAGATATTCTTTCTCAAGATGGAATTCATTCAAAATACTCAATACGAGACGGTTTAAACGTCAGTTAATAAGGTCAGGGTTTGAAAGACGATGAGGCTGCCAAATTAAATGGCTTGCACTGATGGCTGCACATCGATCTTATTATTGGGAAATCGGCCTTAGGCAACGTCTAATAGTAGGTACAAGTAATTTTAAAATTAAAATAAAGTGCGCTTAATTATATAATGTTATGGTAACAAGGGATATTATCTTGCTTAAGGGACTACTAGTAGGACCGTCCCACACAATCGTCAGAGAGGAAGCGACAATTTGAAAATCCAGCAGTTTTACTAATTATAAGAAATTGACTAAAGCACGATATCTAGAGTTATGCTCTAAACTGGTTTCTGGATTTACAAAAATTAACTTTATTCAAAAAATGAGTTACATAAATTACATTTTTAGAGTATTATTTCGAAATGCTAGGGCTTAAAACATTCACTTGATATTAATATACTAATATTAGTAATTATTATCATTATAATTTTATATGTAAATTGACATCAAGTTTCCAATTAATAACTAAATTTGTTTAAAAAATGCTTACGAAACTAACATAGCAATAAGTATACTTACTACAGATCAGTTGTGAATAAATTCGAAGTTTTAATGTGATGGATAATAATTTTATTTTTTGCAAAATGTTACATCATTGATAATTCCAAATATGTACACATCTTACGCTAACAATGTTGCATTCTACGGAATCTTACAGAACAGAAACCAATAGCCTTTCTCTTTTATTTTACTTCGCCGCCACTCCATCTAATATATATGTAAAAAATTCAACATACTAACTTGCCATCGCCTTCTGTTCCGCATTCTCATCGCATAAAAAGCCATTCCTTGGAAATGCTTCCATTTCCTCGAGTGAGTGCGCTGAAAAAACCTGAGTGCCGAAGTCGTCGCCTTCCATGCCTGACGTCGATAAATGTAAAATGCGTTGTTATTTATCACGTCTGCCGCGAAACGGCCGTCTTTTGTTTTTTAACCGCTAGGTTTCCGGTTTTAAGGTGCTTTTCCATTTCCCCGAGTATTTTTGCGTGTGGTTTGTCGATATCGAATTTCGTGCACGGTTAAAAGGGAGCGAAAGGCGGAAAAAACGATACAAAAACAATTTAGGTATCTTTTATCGTTATGGATCCTTCTGTTTTCTCTCTTAGGGGGCAATATTTCGAAGACGGGGTTATCAACTGCGCCAACGACTGACTAAAATCTTTTATATCTACTCAAACATGTCACGGAATTTATTTGTTCAAATTTCAATTTGTAGAATTAACTTAAATGAGAAAATAAATAAATTTATTTATTTCTAAACACCAATAAAGAAGTGTTCGATATACAGGGTTTTCTTTTCATGGATTCTGGATTCTGGATTGATGGTTGGGAAGGGTGGCTAGCTACGCGCACTTAGGCCACTCTAACCGGGCCCATTGTGCTACCTTCCCTAGGCGGCATCCTCACACGCAGCACTTACTCGAGCCAACCCAAACGAAGGATGAACTCGAGCAGCGCAGCATGCGAGGCGCCACCAAAGCTGGCCATACTGGGCCAGAACTCCCCCAGGATGGAACCTCTAAGTTGGGCAAGCGCCGAACAGTCACATAAGATGTGCTCCGGTGTCTCGTCCTCTAGGTAACATGTACGGCAGAGTGGGCTGCTAGTCAGTCCCATGCGGTACATGTGTTTATTAAGTTTGCAATGACCAGTCAATAGCCCTACAACTTGACGTAGCTTACTGCAAGAAAGCTGCAGACAGTATCTTGCTGTCCTGGACGACAGCCTGGGAATCAGTGTTGGGCAAGCTAGGGGAAGTGAATAAATTTCTACAGCGATTATACATACTCGTGTTTTGTCGGCTCTCAATAAACCACTAGTTAACACTGCTCCCCACTCAAGCCACGACTAACACGAGTGTATCTAGTCGCTGTATAAATTTATTCACTTCTCCTATCTTGCTCAACACTGCTGGGGATGGCTTTGCGTGCCTGACAGAAGGTGGTTATGGATGCCCATCTCTCCTCGTGCAGAATAGTGGTCCATTGATTCATTAGGGTGTTGGTTGTAGCCGAAGAAATGCGAAGAACATGCTTTCGCCAACCTATCGGCAGCTTCGTTTCCCAGATTACCTTTATGACCTTTACAATACATCGTGGCAGAAACAAGAGGCGCTTTAGCGACGCCCTCGTAAATGAAGAAGATCCCAGGACCGCAACCTTATAGCCGCTCTAGACGCCGTCTCCTCCACGAATAAATCCAGGGGATACATAAGAGCGTTTCCATTGCCGCCGTCGGCGCATTGCTCCTGTAATGCTAAGGCATGCTATGCGCTGTATATTCATGTGATTATACCTAAGCACCATAAGTTAGCACGGGTCTAATTATGGCAGTGTACAGCCACAAGGTAATTTTCGGGAAAACCCCCCCAAGTCCTATCCAGCACGCGACAACACTGCTGACAGGGCCTTACATGCTTTCTCGGCTTTTGTTTTGACATGTTTGCTCCAGCTCAGTTTTCTGTCATTTTCCTTTCGGAACTGCCTAGTTAAAACTTTTTCGGTTTAGCGAAGTTCTTCAGCTTTAAATATTGGGATTTGCAATAACTGAGCAATTATTTTTTGTTTTCTAAAATAAATTTTGTTACACTTTGGGTTAATCAGAAGCTCACACGAACATTTTTATTTTAAATAGAGAACACTCTACACGTTATTCCATTTAGTTATATATAATAACTTAATGTTAATATTCAACTGTTTCGAGGACATCACGTTTTTTTTTTTTTGTAAAAAATTTGATGTTTACACTTTTGTATGTATTGCTTAATATTCATTTGCTTTGAGTGCTAAGATATCGCATTTTAAAACTACCAAGTACTAATATTATTTCACCAAACGAAATAAAATGTTTTCTCGCATCCAAAGTGTCCAAAGGTTAGTAACAACATTATAAAGATATTTGAAAGACGTAAACTTCATTTTCCAAATCGAGAATCCCATATATGTTTATCAATCACTTTATCATCTTCAACAGTTTTACCTTAAACTTGTTTAAATCATTAAAAGCTTACAAATGGTTGAATATTTCTACTTCAACATTGTTACCATCAGTAAACACTATTATTACAATGTAGTACATAATAGTACATATTACTGCACAATTTCAAACCAAATAGTAGAAAATACTTTATTGTAATCTAGTTACCTTCAATTACTCTATTGTGGGGAATGCCAAAGAACTGCAGGAAGACTTGTCGAGAATTCAATGAAGGACAGCCCCACTTTGCGCCAATAGATATAAAAGAAATCAGATTCTTGAAACACTGTTTGTAACAATAGCAGTGTTATAAAGAAAACGCTGTATTGTTTTAGGGTATTTCAAAAACACATTTCCTAATTCAATACGTGCTACTTCTGAATATTTTTGAACGTCGAGAACATCTGTCCACTATATTAAAATCCGTTTCAAAATTCTTTGGGTGATCAAAAAGAAGGAAAATTCTTGTGAGACCTTGAGAAGCCCAACAATTTTTTTTGTCTAAAAATAATTTGGAGTGTCGAATCAACCAGGTCTACTCGGTTAGTTTAGGCCTTGTTGGTTGCCATAAGTTTGTATTTGTTCTAGACAAATTTATTGTCTTGGGTGAGGTGTAGGTATTTAATCTTCGTTCTTCAATCTATGTTTTGCCCATCCACTTTTAAGGTCTTAAGATCGCATTTCCTTTTCTTTGTAAATGCCACTAAGGTAGTCTCAGTGCGGTTAATATATAATAAGTCGCCCCAATTGATACTCAAGTTGATATGAATGACTAATAAAAAGTAAAAATAAAATTGATCCAAGATGGCTGCCCTGTGGTGCATCGGACATTGCACAAGTAAAATTAGAAGTAGTAGCACCTATACGCACGCATTGTGACCGATTCAAATGATGCGATTAAAGCAAGTCTACTGTGGACGCCGTAACATTGTAATTTTGGGCTTTGCGAAGGCTTGTATAGATTGAATCTACCTGACTGCGCTTTCCAGGGATTTCAAGTTAAGGCACTACAGTCGTGCCTGAAGCCGTATTGCTCAGGAATTATGTTAACAGAGAATGCAGACGTTATTCTATCAGCCATGATCGATTCCAATACTTTACCTAAAGCTAGTAATGCACAAATTGGGGGATAGTTCTGAATGTCCGACCAGTTACCAGATTTAAATAATAATAATAATAGTTGTACTACAAAAGCAGTTTTCCATTGGTGCAAAGGTTAAGGATAAGTTATAATGTAATGAAATTGGTAAACCTAATGAACGACGCTACAGGAAATAGAGTGGTATCTCGTCAGGGGTAAAAAAAAGAATTGGACAGACTTGACAACTTTTAAATATACAATATCAGTATTCAGGTCAACATTAGAGATTAATTTTGAATTATAGTAGTTCGGTGAACAGAGTATTGAAAATAATTTGCAAACATATTACATAAACATTCAATCATAGAAAATTATCATAGAGTTGGCAAATCTTCCGCGCGGCAGGTACGTATTCAAACCTGCGCTCAAACTCATGTACTCCAATAAGCAGATGAACACCTATAGTTGCAATCAGTACAAACAGTGCCTTTTTTCTTATAAAATGTAATTTTTTTATTTTATCTAAATATCTAGTGATATAAAATGCGAATGCATCGCAAGGTGCCCGTTTGTTCGCCCTTTCTCCATCTTGTCCCAAGGAAAATTTGCACAATTCTATTATATCACTTATGTTTTGTAATATACTAAATTACATAATACGATTGATCTGCTTTTTTTATATTAATTATTTGAGGCCCGCGTTGCAATACGTATCTGCTCCGGCGGACAGTTGCCCAACTCTAGTTATCACTATGAAGTATTGCTTTCGGTAATATTTTTTATTCGGTATTTATGAAATTCCAAAAAAAAAAAATGATGATGTAAACTATTTGTGTTGTGTAACAGATAAGTTTTTGTCATAGTCTTTTGGAATGCTAATCTTAGAAGCCGTGCGTAATTCCTTGTAAGTATTTAAGACAAATCTATTGCTACGGTTACGTCCCTTTTAAACGCATTGCTCTTTTTTATTAGTTGTTTGGCATCTGAGAGAACCAACTGGGATAATTGCCACCATTTGTGTAATATTTGGGTATAAACTTATCGTAAGCACTGTATATAATAATTTCATTACAAATACACATTTATATTACATTACTGAATTGAACCAATTAAAAGTAGAAAAGTAATCATTCATAGATTGATATGGTGCAGCCGGTGTACTTATTAACGCAGACAGTAGCTGAGCTTAAAGCAATTTCTATTGATAGCCTTGGATGATGAAAATCGGGAGAAACTAAATTTACATCACTATTTCTTAACACATATATCACTAGATGCCGAAAAAACTAAGTCTAGAGTAACACTATTATAGTTTAATATATTATTCAATTGATTGATTGATATTATACTTGTATTCCGTAAAAACACGTTCATTCATGCAGTATATTTCAACCATAAATTTTGAAGTATTCATTCAAACCGCAACGAATAATAATATTGCTTTCATAGTTCAAAGCTTCTCGAATGCATACCTATTCAAACTCTAGTTACATTTGTGTAGGTGTATCTACAACGTATCACAACGCATGGATGCATATCCTAAAATCATTTGTGTGTAAATTCAACCGGTTGATAAAATAGTGTTCAATAGTATCGCTTTACGCGATATGTTCAGTAAACAATATTCATGCTTCGAAAATAAATTATTCAAATACCGATCCCCACGTACGCACAGGCTATATGAATATGATTTGGGGACAACCAACACTATATTAGCGCTGACTATTCCAATATGTGATATTACGCTATTAATAATAGGTTAGCGCAAATTGTTCTGCTCGAAGTTACAAATTTTGGGGGTTGGTACAATGATTGTTAATAGAATACTCAGCATGCATACATTTTGAATGAAAAAAGTCAATTCCGTTTCGTAATGAACATGCCTTTGAACATTTCTGATTTGCCATTACTGAATGTCTTGTTTTCGAGTTACCTTAGCTAAACCCACAGCCGGAAACGAATCCCAAGCAAGCTCGTGCTCTTCACCTTTCTTCCCCAGTCGCTGCCCGCCAAATATTCTTGCAGCCGTGACTGTTGAAACTCCCATACCATCACCCACTAGTAGAATGACGTTTTTCGCGTGTGGTCTCCTATCCGTGACGTACTGTAAGCGTTTTCTTAAAGCTATCCTTGCTTGTTCGTACCAGTACTCGTGATCTGAAAAAAAAAGGAAAAATTTAGGCTTTCAGGCTGATTTCGACTAACTTTTAGTGTAATTGGATTCACATATTTGTTTTTAATTAAATGGGAAGCGAATGAAGTATTTGAAGCACTCCATACCAAAGAAGAGGAAAATATAACGTAAGGTAAAACAGGGACAGACGATGCAGCGGGAGTGATGACGCACCACTCAAATACCACGTGATAATACAGTAATACATTTGGCTATATATATCATACAAAGAATTTAGTCGAGGGTACATGTTGGTGTGCAAAACATGGTAAAAATCGTATTCAAAAAGTGGACATCGAGAGATATTTAATTAGTAAGTACCTTGAAGTTTTCTCAGAGGTTTATTAAAGTATTTCTATTAGAAAGAAAGCATTGTTTGGAAGGTGGAAGGGAATGAAAGAACTGTAGGGAAAGATAGGTTAAGTTAGGTGGTGTTTGCATCAATTGAAGCGCTGCTTGTGCTTACAATTATTTCGGAAAACAGATGCGTTGTCTATCCCACAGTTTTGGGAGAGATGGCGCATATACGGTGATTCAGTCTTTTTGGCATATATGTTCACAATATGATATGTATTGAAGTGATGCCAATAAATTGATATTATTATCATTATTAATTTGGGAGAGCTGACGGAGGTGATATTATCATATACCTTATTTTTTAGACATAATGCCGACATTCTATGGCGCAAGGAAATCCAATAGGGCACAATGGACACAGGAGGAGCTGCTTAAAGCAGTAGAAGCCGTAAGTATAAATTGTACTGTACTCCTATCAGACGAGCAGCTCGAAAAAATAATATCCCTGAACGAACTTTACGGCTAGCAAACAACAATTTTGTCGGAGGAGGCATGGGTGGGCATTCCTTTTTAGGCGAAGATGCAGAAAATGAACACATTCAAAAATTACAGTTGTCCGGTTTTGCACCTACTAGAAAAACAGTTGGTATTCTAGCATTTAATTTAGCGAAAGCCATGGTACTAAACGGACAATTTAATATGGAGAAGAAAATAGCTGGTAATGATTGGCTACAGCTACTCTTAAAGCAAAATCCGAGGTTGTGTGTTCGCAAATCTGAAGGTGTGTCTTTAGCCAGAGCTGAAGGCATGAATAAAGATGAAGTGGAAAAGTATTTTAAGCTACTAACGGCGACTTATTAAAGAAACCACTAAATATATTTAATATGGGCCAGAGTGGGTTTAAATTAAATAACGAACCTGGAAAAGTGATCGCTATCAAAGGAAGTAAAGATGTACATGTGATAAAGGCAAAGGAAAGAGGTGAAACAATAACAATACACTGTTGAAAATTTTAACACTTTTTTGACTAATTTAATAGTCAGGAGAGGTCCACACTTTTTTCGTGTTATTTTGTCGGAAACTATACGAGTTTAAATTTGACGAGCAAAGATAGTCAAGTATTGTCTATTGCTAAGGGGTTATTTTGTCCAACTGACACGTGGAATTATAAAATACTTCTAGTCACATTTTATTTGATCTAGACTAGACAAATTGACTAGCTGTTTAACTAAATGAATGCGGTCTATTGGCTGATTTAACCTTTTTTTCTAAACACGACGTCTTTTATAATGTGCAACTCTTATTTCTTAGTACTATAATATTCTCTCTTTAAGACGTTTTCTCACTAATAAATATGCAAATTCGCAAGTTTTGGTTTCAACCAAACTTGCCAATTTTAAAATGATTTTTTGAGAACGATTATAAAATTAAGTGAATGTTTATGCTATTTGATTCAAGTCTAAACTAATTGCGTAAATAGTTGTTCCCAATACATCTTTAAGATGTTGAAATTTTTTGTGCCCACTGGAATTAACGTTTAATAACACAAGGTTACACTTTGCAGGTCAGTCACATTTGGTGGTTTATTTGGATATGTTAATACGCAGAAACAAACTCGAAAACAGATACAGGTGCAATGCACGTGGTGCGTATAATGCAATACCGTATTAGATTAGTTGGGGTTTCTATATTTCTATCCGAGGGAAAAATTTTGATTGGTTGACGCTTCTGAATGTCTAGAAAAGTAGTAAATCCCCTTATCTGAACAAAGAATTCACACGAAATTCTAGTAATTTCTGTTCTATTAAACACGCGTAGTCAACTCGTCTGGCAAAGTTTGTAAAAATCAACACTAAAATGTTTGACTAGCGCAAAATTAACGCCAACACCGATAATATTTTCAACAGTGTAGTAACTTGCTGCAATGCAGAAGGTACTTTTTTGCCGCCTTGCTGCATTTTTAAGGGCGTTAATAAACAGCAAGTTTGGGAAGAAAATAAGCCGCCTGGGGCAATTATAAGAATGCGAAGAGAATCAGCCTATATTAACGAAGAACTGTTTGTTGATTGGCTTGAAAACCATTTTATACCGAGAAAACCTGCTGGAAACGCCTTCTAATTCTTGATGGGCATGGGTCGCATATGAATTCATACTAAATGCTAGAGACGGCAGCTGAGCATTCTATCATATTACTGTGCTTACCAAGTCAGATCATGCATTTCTTGCAACCGCTTGATCGCTCGTTTTTTAAACCGTTGAAAACGTACTTCAAAAATGCTTGTGATGAGTTTGCTAAAGCAAATTCAAATAAACGTATTGAACGTCGTCATTTCGGCAATCTCCTTGCTAATGCCTGGACTCGTGCAACCACTTCTGAAAATGCGGCTTCTGGTTTTCGTGCGACAGGCATTTACCCTCGGAGACCCTATGCAATTCTTGAACATGCATATCTTTTGTTGATATTGTAATTAAAAACAAGGTAAATTCGTGTTCCAATCCTTTTTATTCTATTATATTTACTGCGCAATGTTTCGGTTTTTCAAACCATCATCTGGCAATAAAACGTCAAATGTTTGTTTCTTATGTAAGATTGATGTGTCAAAAATTTTGTTGGTGCAAAAGAGAAATTTTTCAAAAAACATTTAAATTAATTAAAAACTAGATTAAAATGATGTAACTTTAAAAACAAAAACAACACATTAAAACGTATTGCTGTGGTCTGACACCCGGGTTTTCGTAAATTCAGTTTTTTTTTCTTGTTCATTCCAATTAATCTTTGTCAATGTTTCGGGAGAATTTTCCCAAATGTTTTATTTTTACATAAGATTTTGTTAATTGAATTGATTTTATTTATTCTTTTAATTGTTCAGTTGTTTAAATTAATTTCATTCAGTTGTACATATTGCGTTTACCAGTATTGTTTATGTTGTTTATATTCTTGAAATTTTTTCTTTGCGATTTGTGCGTTGCGATTGCACCCAGCTGTTATTTTATATGTATACGACTGTTTTCCCTGAGAGGCACTCAGTTACCAGATAGACGAGCGTGTAAGTACTTATATTTTTAGATTCATTGCTGCCATTTTTGGTTTTTCTTTTTTATTTAAAGATTTGTTCGTTTATTGTGATTTATATCGTCCATCTAGGAACTCATTAAGTAATAATTGTTGTTGTATTGTTGTGTACATAATTTAGGTATAAGATCAGTTATTATATTTGTTCTGGAAGGTATTTTAAGTTTAAAGAGTTTAATTTTTCCGTTTTCTAGTTTGCTGATTTGTATTTTATTAATTAATCACCTCGGGTTGGGTGAATAGAAGCATTGTGCTTGTTTTTAAATTTCAATTTTGTAAATTTACTTGATCTGTCCACGTTTAAATTAATTTAGTTTGTTTTAAATTTTAAAACCACGTGGATTTTTGTGAAAAAAGAATTATCTTCTTGAACAAATTTGTCTTTTGTTTGTTAAAGGATTTTGCATTGTCCTTTGTAAATTTAGATTCATGCAGTTTTTGATTTCGGCCAGAGCTCTAAGCTCACGGGTTTTTTTTACTGCAATTTGTATTTAAATGTTTTTTTTCGTTTTTTATAATAAAATTTATGATTGTTAACGTCATTCAAAATTTCTGTTCTTTTATTTTTGATTCAACCTTTTCAATTTTTGGAGTAATTAAAGAAAGTCAGTTTTCTTTCACCCACAGGTTACTTTTCATGATTAAATTCAAGTTTTAATTGCGAGGGTAACCCTGAGTTTAATTGTTCTTTTGCGCCCTTTTATTTTTATCCGCTGAGCTAGTCAATTTAATTTTTCATTTTTTACTTTTCATTTTACATTTTCTTTTGTACCTTCAGTACACAGCAGTATGTAATTTAAAATCTCAGAATATCACAGGCAAACGAACAGAAAAACATAAACAAAATGGCCCGAATACCAGCCAAGGAAGCACTAGCACAATATCAACATATATTACACCAATCCCCTGGGACACTATAAACTATGCATATCTTTGTTGTGCCGTACCTGATGTACCCATCGATACCATGGAAAATCATCACGAAGGAAGTAATAGTGTAGTTGAAATAAATGAAGCAAATTAATGTCCCCCTTATTAAATTTGGATGAATTTTAATGGTTTTGAATGTCCGATTTATAAATTAAAACTAATTCAATATTAGATTGTTTATTGAAATTTTTCTGAATATTTTAAAATGAAATTTCATATACAAGGTTCTTATCTGTTCCAATGTTTCCGATCGATAATTTTGTTGAAAACTGATTTTAATTTTCAATGTCATGTCACATTTATCGCAGCACCAATTGAACTAATTACTTTTTAGAAATCTAATTATTCATTTGTTTTTTTTTTTTCAAAAAGCAAGAGGAGGTTCCAAAAACTGCGATGTTCTTTCCTTTTGATCTCCGCTAATTAACGAGATCACCGCACTAAACATCGAAAAAAAAAACTCGCTTTGTCTATGTTTGCTCTTTTATTATTACATTTCTCTTCTAATTGTGAGCCCAATACCAGACACAGCAAAATTGCTACAAAAAAAAATCAATACCTAACCACACCGGCACCTTCAGCCTCTCTGAGGAATATACGATATTAATATTGCTAAAGGAAAGACCGTTGATATACACATGTGAACATTCTTATCACACAAAAAAGGAAATGCTGCTTGCTATCGTCATATCTCTATAAATAACATACGAGATTTACGTGGGAACTGATCTCCCTCTCCTAAGCCCTTTCCCTTTCAGATATTTTCAAAAATGTAAAACCGCTTTCCAACTATATTTTCTATTTTTTTTTTCATCACAATGTTCTATAGCTATCATATACACGTGCCGCTGTCGTATAATTTATTCTTACATTTACGGCACTCTTTTTTTCCTCGAATCCAAAAATACCTATATGATAACAATATATTGACATATACAGGTTTTAATCCTAGAGGTTCTCTGAAACATCTAGATCTGCTGAATAAAAAAAAAACACAACTTTAGAATTTACTAAATTATTGTTTAATAAATAATTGTTACATTTTTGTATTCTTAAAAATGGTGTAATATTCAGTTCAAAAAAGAACTGGATACATTTTTATGTTGTGTAAAAATAACAAAATTCTACCACAGAATATTGATGACAAACCTACAGAGTGCTAGCATATAAATGATTAGATGTGTCCGTCTTTAAAGGTGGAAAATTCCAGAACAGCCGCGGATTTGGAATCATCTCTCTCTGGAAATAATTGATATATCATCGGTAAACCAGAGATATCTCTGTTTACACAGATTTTCGCGTTCGCAATGTAACACTGGAACTTGCCAATAATAATCTTTGAAAGTTCGGTCACTCGTAAACCGCGCATATGGTTCTTTATTCTTTTGCTTATAAAAGGGCGCCAGCTATGGCCAGCAGCAGGGAACCCAGGATTCAGCAAACAACAAGAATTTCGTTCAAAATAAAGTTTAATGTAAATAATAATAAAGTGTATATGTATAAGTAAAATAGTGGATATAAACTGGTAAATAAGTGGTGGTAAAAAGAACAAAACACAAATGATAAAAAGATATTACAAGTACATATGTCAAAACAAGTTGGTATATTTGTTAATAATGATATATAGATATAGCAACCATTGGTACTAAAACTTATTGCATCGGTTCACAATTTGACAATCAAACGCGATGAGTTGACATGCATCAACAACCGTAAACAAGGTTAATAAACAAAGGTAGTGTTCATATAAATTGGCTCTCTATTACTGTAAAGTACTAAATATATGTTATTATTTCAGTTGTCATCTGGTAATGCAATAACAGCTGTTATCTCCCCACCGAAATGTATATCACCTAAGATATTTAGAGTACTATGAAGCAAAAATAATATTGGTACCAATTGGCACGTCAAGTTGTTACGAATTAAATAATAATAAAGCAGTGTACCATAAAAGTACATAAATATCGTCGCTCGATATTCTAATAAAGATTGTAAAGTACTAAATTAAAGTTCAAAAATAATTAATATTATAAAGTTCACTTTTAGATAAAAAGCAATAATTACTGTAGAGTATTACAAGATTTTCAAAAGTAGAATATGTACAGCACGGTATGGTAACAACAACAAACGTAAACTTGAAATTACAAAAAGAATGACGAAGAGATATTAATATACAACGATGCAATAATTAACATGTGGAACTAAGGAACGGGAAATATCCTGCGACAGCATAAAACCGGGATAACAAAAATTGAAGCAATCCTACCTCGGTAGATGTGTGTGCGTTTATGTTCGTATCAACAGCGTTCTTTGGTTCAACGATGCAGGTAGGGTACGATTAAGAAAGATGCATAAGAAACCTTTTCAAATGTACAGGTCCAGTAACAGAAATAAAAGCATTGAACTCAGCCGCTCCTCATGGAATTTTTCAGAACGAATCTCCGGGTAGGTATTAATTAATCTTCATATGTAGTCTAATCAGAGGTGTATTTCCATTAACATTTTAGTTCTTATTTCTCAAGACCAAAGGAAAGAAATAAGGAAGATATGAAAGTAAGGAAAAGCCTAAAAATCGTAATAAGTGATTACCATATGCTCTTCGCAAAAATGTATTATATTATTATAATATATGCGCTATATTAATGATTGTAAAACATAATTTAGAATAATAAAATATTTAAAAGTAAAATAGTTCATTATAGTTGATGATTTGAAGATGTGAAGTTACTAGAAGTATATATAGTTAAATTCAATTTGGTACCTAGATGTTATAAGCTTTTCACTACAGCTCCTTACAACAACTAGCGAGAATTTCTGTACGGATGCGTTCGCCTTGATTCTTACCGCATTTTTTTTTTTTATTTTCAATAGTGCAAACAATGTAAAACAAAACTGTGTTAATTTAATAAGAGGAACTAAAATATTATAAAGTTATAAAAGCTAGTGAAATTAATTTACTTTTAATAATATTAAAACAGGAATACTGGAATACTAAATTGTAAGCAGATGATAATACTGTATACAGTGTTGCTCAAAACAAAGTGACCGTTACAGCGAATCCGGATTTATAAAATTCGCTAATAACTGACTTCCATTTAGTTTTATTTTCCATGGCAATACTACTTCAGTTGTAGACCTCTTTTAACTGATTTTGATCATCATTGGTGTATTCATCTAGACACAATCAACTCTTCATAAGCATCATAAGGTAGAGTCTTGTGAAACCGCTTTTTTGAAGTCATGTATCATGTAATTATTTGGTGAAAAAGTTAAGAAACAATTTATACAGTCTATTGTTAGTTTGTACGTCAGTACCATACTACGGATTCTGCCATTGGAATGTTGAAATTGTTATACCATAATAGTGCTATATCAAAGGGGCAGAGTCTGCCGTTGGTACCTCCAGTGTTGATCTACATTTTCTGTAGGTATGCTCTTAATGGACAGTATTCTATTAGGATGATTCCCACTGAGTTGCAGCAGTTCTTCAACCATCATTTTAAAGGATAAAGCCTCTTAATAAAGATCTCACCGCAAATTTGCCTGGTTGTATTATTCCAGTGTTCTTTGTAAGGTAAGAAGTTGAGTCAAAGAGAAATGACTCAACTTCTTACCTGCTCTCATGCTGTGTTTTTAGACACCCCTAGAATAGATTCTGGACCTAAAGTTGCTTGTTACAATTATATTTGGATGCAGAACAAGAAAAAAGCAACGACTACAATTTTTTTAGTGTAGATTGTTACGAGAATCAACGTATAACGAGCTATAGAAAGTTTTAATTATCATGGTAATTAATATATCAAAAAAAAACTAACAAAATATTATGAACTGATATTTGGTTTTTCAAAATATCTCAGAGGAAAAGCGCCAAGGACGGAACATAGTTAATCAATATTCCAGCAAACGGCCCGTTATGCGCACTGGGTCTATACTTAAAGATATGTGGTTGAGCCAGATACAAATATACACACTCAATTTATATTTAAACCAGCTTAGAGTAAGCGCTCCAAATAGAGAGATTAAAGCCTGAAAAATATAATAAATGGATTTGTCCACGCCAACCGTACAAAAAGCTTATGAAACCCAATTAAAAGTTTGCCATCGGATGAATCGGATTTAAATTAATGTTGAGTGGATATTAAAAAGGGTAGGCAGCCGTTAGATAATATTGTGTTACCTTTAATATAAATCCATAATATAATTTCTTGTTTTTTGCTGAAATAAATCGAGTTTCTGGAGCTGGAGATTATCCAGTTGATTATGTTGTACAAGTTTTTAGCAACTAATTTTATATAAATTGAATCAGTCCAAGAAATATATAATAGTAAGCTGGGAGAATTTTGCTTGTTTGTCTTAATTGATTCGTTTTTTTTTTGGCTTGACGGATTTTCCAATAACGTTTACAAAAATTACTTATAAAATAATTTATTGAGATATAGAGATATTTATAATAATATGAAATAAATGCGTAAAACTACAATTAAATACCAAAGTTAATACTGATAACATAATAACTGCACCTTGTGATACACACGTTAATGATACGCTGACTTTTGAGGTTGAACTCAACTAAAAGGCAAAGAAGCAATACTAAAATCTTTATTAATCCCGACAAACTCCTAGAACTGCACCTGATGAAGTCTGGCTTCCATCAACCGAGTGAGCTCTCAGCAGAGTCTCTGAACTAAACTATTACAACTACTGTATATCTTAACGCTATCCCCAATTTTAATAGCTAATTTGTGGGATATATTAATAAAAAATGACATTTGACATATTGTGCAATAAGTGAAGTTGTTTATGTTGTATATTTAGCTTGATATTTTTTTATGTGATATAAAGGTTTTGTTTTCCTTTGTTAAAAATTAATGATTATTGTCAATTGCATGTTTTGGCATCCATGGACTCATTTATTTTGTAGTAAGCTACATTCAGTCTCTGTCTCTACCCCCCGAATAGGCAACTGATACCAAGAAAACCAAATTGAAATAATTCAGTGATTAATAAAATCCATATTTGACTCTGTTTGAGTTATAAATATAGGGAAAAAGAAATCAAACAAGGTCTAGATCCTTGCGAAACATACGACCGGTTTCTCTCTATCCGAGCATCCTCAGGCCATTTAACTAGCCTGAGGATGCTAGTATCATACAATAAAAGTGTGCAATAATTGTTAGCAAAATGATATCATATAAAATTGTTTTTTTTTATAAATCAGGGCGTAAAGTAAAATGGTAAGAGAATTTAAAAAAGATACAATTTAGAAGAAGTTAAGAATGATCAAAGTTTAAAATTAAAATAAAATTAGAGAGTGCAAAGTATATAGTCGAACTTATAGTAAAGCTTGTAAAAAAACAGACATTAAATAAAGAATAAAACACATAAGTTTAAACGAACTACACCTTAAAGTTATTTAAAATAATTGTAAGCACTTCGAACACAGGATATGAAATGATTCTGGAAAAGTCGAGACTAAAATTGAAATAAAGCTAGAAAATTTCAAAAAAATACAATAAACTTGTGCCATCTATTATGGAAAAATTCAACTCAAGTAATGTTTTGCTTTTGCTTTAATTATAAAAAAAAAATAATTTTATATGATACCATTTTGCTAACAGTTGTTGCACACTCTTATTGTATGATACCCTCTTTACCACTCCTATTGTATGATACCTGATGATGCCCGGATAGAACGAAATCGGGTGGGTGTTATTAAAGAATGTTGTGAGGATCTAGACCTTATTTGATTTCTTTTTCCCTATAATTCAGTGATTATACGAAGGACAGACTTCCATCAACCCATAATCAAGACTTCACTCCAAAGTAACTACCCATAATATACTGGATTAATAAATAGAAAAACCCATCCTGGAACAGCTTAGACATTTATTGGAACAGATTAAGTTATTCTAAGGATTTAAGCTCTTCCGGAAACCGTTTAACCGGTTGCAAAAACTGTTTAAGCTGTTCTAGGAGCTGTTTAAGTTGCTCCGGGAGCTATTTAAGCTGTTCCGGGAACTGATTACGCTATTTCGGGGACTGTTTAAGCTGTTCCAGGATCTGTTTACACTATCGGAGCAACTGTATATTAAAATTTCGCGCACTTCGAAGCAGGTACTTTCATCGACCAATCACCACACACGGTGAAGACGATAGGTAATAGTGAGGGAGATAAAATGTGAATTGAGATGCCTTATCCTACTTACATAGCTAAATCTTATGGGCTTTTGTCGCAGAATTGGCCTAGCTATTCTGCTTATGAATAAAAAAAGGATAAAAATATAATTTGTACGCAATCAATTCTATTTTACAATGGTGTGTGAGATGTACAATTCGATACACCTACCAACTCCAATTCGTATGCCATCACTGCCTAACGGCAAGCACTCATCGGCTATTCTCTACCCTTGTCTAAATACTACAAAATGCTATCCTCACATCGATCTTGTAAATTCAAATTTTAATTTGAATCAATTCAATGAAGCTCTTATTCCGTACTACCGTGAAGTCAGAGGGAAGAATCGCTAGACATGCGGAATTCACTTCAAGTGAAGTCGTTCATTTCTTACTAAAGCGTCTATGAGTACTAAGGTAGGATCTTTAAGTTTTATAACGGTTAGTAAGTTGCTAGTAAGTGATCGCGGTCAGTTATTTTGTAAAAGCTAGGCAGTGAAAGGCATTTAGAAATCATACCACTTATATTTGTAAGAGAAAAACACCAATCGGTAATATGATCTGGATGGTTTCCTCGAAATCATAGCAATAGCAAAACGTATATGTTGTTTACCTTTGCCCACGCTGCAAGAAATCTGACACACGTAACACAGCAAACATGGGGAGCCCAGCTTTTGTCTTCATCACCTATTTTACACTTGAAATACTGCTTATATCAATTTTTAAGGAGAGGTGTGAAAGACCGCTTTTGATATTTAAAAGTCAATTCGCCGCAAATGTAGTAAAAAGAGTTCAGGTGGTTTACACATTTCCTTGATATTTTTACAGCTGATCAAATGTTCGCGGTTTCACTACAATAGTTTGAACACACCATAACGCAATTAAAACGTTAACAACGTCAGCGTATTTGTTCATTCGCTCTAGCCGACAACTGAAATAATAAGAGCTGCTATCTAGAAATGGGAAATGCAGGTCTTAACACGTCAAGACATGTTCAAACATTATCCATTACAGGCTGCTTGATCAGTTCCAAGCCATAGCCGACAACTGAAATAACGTTAAGACATCCACCTAAAATTGCACGCAATTTTAAGTGGATAAGTGAATATCCTAACTACACAACATAAAAACTAAGGGTGATGGAGAAATTCTAAAAACAGTTGATTTCAGGATGCAAAAAAAGTATATGGGAATCAGGCATTTTTGTGCTTGGGACAAAAATCTTGTTAATCAATGTAATTAATAAAGCATTCTTTTTCGATATAATCGATTAAGATATCAAGATAAAAGATTATTAGGAACTGTCACTTATATCTCAGTTTAAGGGCATGTGTTGGCACTACCATCGTTTGTATTTTCCGTTTACATTCCTAACAGTATTACATATTACTCAAATAAAACAGAATTACAAGTCAAAAGCACTCGAACAGCACACAATAGCGACCGCATCAATTTCCATTTCCGTTACTTCTCAACTAAACATGATGAACAGTGCGTATATTCGGCTCGTACGACCGATAACGCAAATTTCAGTCCTGCCTCCTTCCCTATGCGCGCCACCCTCGTAACGTTTACTGCCTTTCCGGCACTTTCGTTTCTATTCTGACGGCGTGGAATTGTTTAATTTGCTCTTGGAGCACCCCAGTTACCGCCCGATGTTGCTTCAATATCGACAATCCTCGAAAATCCTCCGATTCTACGAATATTTTGAAAAGCTTGCCACATCCGCCGGATATATCGGTCACGGTTACGTTTACGGCATTTGGGAACGATCGTTTTAATAACGTTTGCAATTCTTGCGACTTCCCCGTCGACTGCGTGACGCACTTTCTTGTAAGAGGAGCAGTAGTTGTGAATTGATAATTTTCTTAAGTACCGTGAATTTCCTACGGAAGAAAGGTTAAGTTTCTACACATTATATATTTCATACTATTTCAGCGAAATTACCTGTAAAAGCTCATGACAGAAAGACGTTAACGAAATTTAAAATTAAATGTCAGTAGCTGTCATATGTCAACCTATATAACAGATTATATCGTTGACATCTAACATTTAAACCAAGAAACATAAAAAAAACTATTATTATGCTATTACAGTTATTTTCACCGGTTTTCCCTAATAGCAAACTTAGTTAAGTAGAGGCTCAGCTTGAGGTGAACCTTAAGGTGAATATGTTTTGCACCGTCGAAACTAGGAATAAAGCTTAGCTAAATATTGAAAACGGATGGCAACAGTGTCAGACAGTGTGAAAGTGACTTGTAACCAAGGTAACGAACTGTTTTTGACAGAAACACACAGAAAGGAGAATTTTACTTTTAATTCTTGATACGAGTTTTCATTATTGTTGTTGTATTTTGTGTGGATTTGTGTTACTCGACGAATATATAGTATACTTATTTGATGTGGAAAGTGAAAGAAGAAGAGCTTCAAATTTTTCGGTAAATGAAAAGACATCATTATTAAACATATTACATAAATTTAAAGACACTATAGAAAATAAAAAGACAAATTCACAAATGTGGCGTGATAAAGACAATGCATGGCAGAAAATAACAGATATGTTTAGCTCGCAAAGTCCGGAAACATATCCAAGAACGAAAGATGCTTTGCGGAAATATTATGACAATATTAAAAAAAAATGTAAGAAAAGAGGTTTCTGATGAAAGGAAGGAGGTTTTGAAGACAGGTGGTGGACTGGTTTGGTGTGTGCCGAATCCTGTTAAAGACCTGGTACTGGGGCTTATGAATCCAAAAACCGTAACAGGATTAGAAAACGAATTTGACAGTGATGGCTTTGGCAACGATTTAGATGGCACTTGTGCGAAAGACTGTGAAAAAGAAAACTCCGTTGAAATATATACCTTGGAACACAATTATTTCGAAGATCCAGATCCCCTTGTGACTCAGGTCACAGAGCCCTTAAAAGATCAGTCAGCCAATAACTTTGAGTTCTTAAAATCGAAAGTAAGTAGTAGTTACATATTCACTGTGATGTAGAAGTACCATATTCATTATTATGCAAAACTGTGATTATTTTATTTGCATTAGCATTTTTAATAGCAGAAATGAAAACAGTGTAATCATTAATATTTATGTACGTAGTAATTTATATTTTTATGTCAAAAGACATTAGTTGACGCTTTTTTGTTTGTATATGAATAGAAAACCAAGCGAAGCCATTCTATCCACGTAGAGAAACCGAAAAGCGAATGTTTGACAAGCCATGGCTGAAAAGAAGAAGACCAGCTATTCAGCAGCTGCCATCTTCAAAATTATCAGAACAATATCTAGCTTTGTCAAATGTTAAGATCGAATATTTTCAGGCCGTAAAAGAAAACATAAAAATAAGAGAGAAAAGGGAGCTAGAATTGTTTGAGTTACAGAAAAGAAACTTTTGATTGAAATCGAAATAGAAACAGAAAAATTAAAAGCTCTGCAAAATAAAAATAAATGTTAGTATTAGCACTTCTTAATCTCAATTTGTAAAGTAGCTGCATAATATCACTATTGGTCTCGGTTCTACATATAATCTTCTTCAGACGACTAAATAACTGTAATAGTTAATCAGGCGAAATGTAAAGAAATTGTATTATTTAAAATAATGAGGGTTGTGGCATTGAAGAAGGTGCGCCCGAAACGTCACAACTCATCCATTTTCTGCTATTTAAAAAATTTTGTTTCACCCGATTAACCCAGTTAAGTTATTTACTCGCTTGAAGAAAGTTATATGTAAAACCGAGACCGACAACAATACTATGCAGAGATAACTGTACTAAAAAACGATTAATAAATTGAAATTAAGTATTATTATCAAAATTTATCGTCGAATCTAATTATGAAAAATGTATATAACTATAATTTTCAAATTGCAAACAATACTCTGTACATTGGAATAAAACAGTCAGAAATAACATAGGAATTTATTGATTTTTACAACTACATCATTGAACAAAACTAATTATTTGTGCTTTCACACTTTTAATAAATACAACAAATAAAAGTCTTGTTTCACTTGCCGCAATACTTGTCATTTGAAACCAAAAGTGAGGTTAACTGGACCTTAAGCCGGGCAAGTCTTCGGCTTATTTTGAGTAACACTTAACTAGTGCTTAAACTGCGGTGCAAAACGAATTCATAGTTTAGGATCTACTTAAGTCTTAAGTTAAGCTTAAGTATAACCGGTGCAAATAGCCGTTAGTACATCAAATTTATATTGGCTGAAGTAAAATGTATTACGTTTTTTTTACCGAAATTATATTACCAAAGGTTGTAAGATTGTCGCATACGCGGACGACACTCCATTATTAGTTAAAACACAGAAATATAAAAATACAGCTTATTACACTTTAGCAAGTGTTTTAAATCGGGTTTAGATAGTAAACTAAATACTGACAAATCAGAGGCGGTGTTTTTTGGCAAACCGAGGCAAAGAAAGTTTACATTTATATCACGGGAAAGTAGAATTTATTGCAAAGAATTTGTCAAATATCTCGGGGTTATTTTAGATAATCGATTAAATTTTAAAGCGCATATTCAGTGTGCCACCGCCAAAGGTAGGGAAACGAGTAATAAAATTAGAGCATCGTATATAGCCACGTGCATGGGGTTTAAATGGTAACGCGGTGTGTATTGTTTACAGCGCTATAGAATCGGTAATGTTGTACGCGGAGGTGATGTCAGAGAGCGCGTGTAAAATTAAAGAAACAAAAACATTAGTCGGGTCGCAAAAATTGTTATTGGGGTCGCAAACGCGTATTCATTTATTTCGGGCGTTGCGGCGTGCGTTATTTTGCGTACATTACTAGCAGATTTATGTTTCAGGTGAATTTCATAGGGATGCGAATAAAATAGAGTTTGAGGGTTCAGTTACTATAACGAGAATTAGATTAGAACCGGGAGATTTACAAAGACGAGTAGATAAAGAGAGCCGCATCCACCCCTCAAAATTTAAAAGTATTGCTTATAACAAACGTATATATGGGCTTTTAGAGAGCGTTTAGAAATTTTTATAGATGGATCTCCTGATGGTGAGGAAACGGGCGGCTTTTGTTGTTTATAATAGGGGTGTTGGATATATGTATAATCTAAAGTTTAAAATAAGCGATCATTGTAATAATTTTTAGGCGGAATTAGTTGCAATCAATCAGGCTGTACATTATATCAGGCGTGAATGAGAATTTATACTGGACTTGTGTATTATAACTGATTATTTATCTGTATTAGAGGCTTTAAGAGAATTTAAACAATCGGTAATGAGAGGGCGCTCCGCTAGCGAAAGATGATGCTAGACGGAATACCCAATACTAGGTGTAGGTTCATTTCGGCTAGCGTAGTTAAAAAGGCTTTTAAGGCTAAAACTGACAAACACTGGCAGGGTAGATATTACTTTAAGTGGGGATTGATTATGAAAGTTATCGGTAAAGTTACACGTTTTAATGAAATGGGGGTTAGTTTGTCATATCAGGCGGTATATCAGGAGTTAATAACGAGTCACGATAATTCTAAATCATATTTCTGCGGAATTGGGAGGGTATTGTGAATGTGGTAGGGTAGATACAGTGAAGCATATTTTATTAGAATGTTCATTCACTGATGAGTGGCGTATGGAAGTTAGGGCATTAATTTAGGGGTTGAATTGGCTGCGATGCTCCAGAGATATTAGCGATAATCAATCGGACGAATGATGGAGATTTTTTTAGTAATGCTGCTAAAGAATTAGATAGCCTGCGACCGACATGATATGAGGTAGTACACCCGAGGAAATAAGTAAGCGAACGATTCGAAATGCGACGAGCAAGAGAGAAGATATCGGTTTCTTCCCCGCTACGCCTTCCCCTCTGGACGCCTACCCGAGCGGCAGGGCATTTTCTTTCATTTACGTAGCTTTCTATTTAGATAATTTCCTATTTTATTATTATTTATTATTCCTATCATTACGGTGTGTAGGAACTAGTTGAAACCGTTATTCGGTAAAAGATAGGATCATTGTGAACGAACCTGCCTTGTATATTTGCAAGATAAACGTAAACGGTATTGAATATTTGCTAGTATTATTTTTTCTAATATGAAAACCCAATCTCTTAAGTTCGGGTTTTGAGATTTTAAATTTTTTGCAAGTACAACTCATATTTCATTAATCCCTGCACTGCGAATCAATTATTTGTATTATTTTAGGTTCGGTGAAGTTTGTTTTACCTAAACTGGTTGACCCTTCAATTATGAAGCAAACTTTCTTCCGGCAATTTATCAGCGTGTATTATTCTCATAAGGTTCTGTTTGCCATGGTGTAATCCGGCGTATTTAAGAAGAACATAGAAGGCTGCTTCGTCCACCTCGTTACAACAACAGGTTCGTCTATAAATATTCTGTTTATGTATAGACACTTCTTTAGACAAGCCAATAAACTTGTTACTGTTTGGTTTAAAGTCAATATATCGGTAATCAACTACTGTGACAATTTTCTTATTCGTTTGAAGTAAAGTAAAGTAAGTCCCTGTCTAGAAATATCGTTTCAATAAAAATATAGTATTTGCAGGTGTGTTTATTGCTTCACCTGGGTTCAGTTCCAATGAAAGTTGCTTGAAAGACTTCTCTTGCTAATTAAGTTGCAATTACTTTGTGCCTTATAGCCGTATACCCCAAAACTATTACGTTTCGAATTAAAAAAAAAATAATACTAGACTTTAACATTATTTGACATTTTTATTTTAATAATCATTATCATAAATTTTATGAAATAAAAATTATTTAATGAAATTTCGGACATTTATTAAATTCCCAAATTGGTCTACCGGTTATCTGATGGATTATTAGTGCTTTAGAGCCTCTTGAAAATATCCGAAACAGCCCAACTCTGTGTTGTTTCTTCAGGTTTGCATCACAGTTATTTCTGTTTGGTATATGGTGGTATATTTTGCTCTAGTGTCACGTTTATTTTATGATTTAGAGCTTTTGCATATATATCAGCACCGAAGCCTGTGTCTTTTTTAGATCCATCTCTATACTAGTTTTGTATTTGAAGCCCAGATAGCTCCTTACACTGAGAAAAGAGATTGCATTAAATGAAAAGCTTTATAACTTTTGGTTTTTATCACGTTCAACGAAAAGAATACATTTTCGCAGGAAAGTGTTTATTTTATCTGAAAGTAGCGTGCTGTTTTGCCGGAAAACTATTTTGTTCTTAAGTATATGCTTTTCGACGAAAAGTAACCGTAATTAAATGTAATGCACCTTAGTTTTGATTAATATTTTATGTCTGTATAACTTCTGTTTAAGTAAAACAATACACATTACTACGGTACTGTTATTATTATGTACATATTTAACAACATATTTTAGTTTCTTTTAAGTACGTTATCGTATTATTGAATTATAAACATAAATGAAAATGCAAGACCTGTATTCAAGCCGAGTCCTTTTTTACGCGAAAGTATTTTTACATAAACAATAATGAACAGAAGTGAATACTTTTCGCGAGAGGTTAAAGAAATTTCAGAGATAATTGGAATCTTTTCAGTTAATGTTGATCTACTGTAAGCCATGGAACTTTACAGCAATATATAGTGTTTGAAAGTTTTAAACTGTTATATACGGGAGAAAGGACCTTGTTGTTTTCAACCATTTTTCATGCATTTGGTTACAGTTATTAAACTATTACTTGATTTAGGAATATTAAAAATATTCCTGTATTCAATCAAACAAATAATTTGGTTAGTAGATTTTTTTGAAGCTAGCACAGTATTTATTAATTTAACAAAATATTTACATGGAAGTAAAAATAAATATCGCATTTTATTTTCGTATAGCAGTTTTTTCCCTACATAGTAAAGCGAATGAGCAGATATACTTATGTGTAGTAGAGAAATTGTCGCATAGATGGCGCATCTCCTATTTCATTCCGGTAACAGATAATATTTCGCACAAAATAGGCTGGAAACTACGACCGTAACATACTAATCTGGTATATTTACTAGATCAACATCTGATAGGAGTCATCGCCATTGAAAGGACGATTTCTTTTAACGGCACACTAGAGTACTGCTGGCATGGTCACTGCAACCAACTCCCCAATACTACTAGGATTTACAACATTGTAACGGCAAATCCGCCTCCTTAGTGCATGGGTTTTTGCAGTTAATTCATTTTCATTTCGATTAAAAATGATCACGGCATTTTGTTGTGTTTACACTTAAGTATAAAATGAATAAATGTTATAAGAAAAGGAAAAATCTCTTGAATGAAAATGCTTACGGTTTCCTGCCAATCTGCATAGTTTTCACATTAAAGAATAAACTGTTTCAACCAAAAATATATTATTTCCGAAGAAATGCGTGAATTTAAAATTATATTCCTTTTCAAGGAAACACCAAATCAGGTTGGCCAGATAGAAAACGCAAAAACTTTTGGTTTAATGCAGTTCCTTTTAAATGAAAAGGATATTTCTCTCAGTGCAGTTTTACAAACATCGCAACTCAAGGCCACCTTGAAAAAATTCTCATAGAACAATTTAAGTCCTCATTCTTAGTTCTTCCTATATATAGATTTAATATGGCTTCCATAGCGGTTGTTGGTTAGATCGAGATTTTAGTCCAAATAAGCTGTAACCTTGAGAAAAAGTACTGTCCGAAAAGTTGGAAATTCTTCATAGCCATAATAAATATAATGATACGTCCAAATAATATATTACTTGCCGTCGTAATAATATGTGGTGATTATAACTGCAACACAAAATACACTGTTGCTACTCGCAACTGTTAATTATACCTAGTAGACTTATTGTGCAACAAGAATTCATAAAAGTCCCAAAGACTTAAAAGGATAGATAATACTAGGAATATTAATCTAAATTACAGGAACATAGCTTTATTTAACATCCCACTTTATCAAAACAATAAAGATCTTTGCACTTGATACATCAGTAATTTCTACGGAGCAGCTTAGCAGTTACATGGAGGGTCATTATAACGGAACTAACTCAAACCTTTGTGCGAAGGTATATATAATAGTATGCTAGATTAATTCATTTCGAGATACAACGTAATCGAAATAGTCTAACGTAATTACTTTGTAAATTCGATCAAGCACTATTGTTCATTGGATTATTCGGACACGGAAGCTGCCAATAACAGACGCTTGGTTCAAAGGCGATTGAATTCAACACAATTGAATATATGTATGTAGGTTCACTTGCTGCATACGGATGAAATGCACTATTGTGGAGACACGGACGTGTAGCGTCAGCGCTGACACAGCTACCTCCGTGTACTACTATTATCGCTCTGGTGGGCGTTAACACACTATTAATACTATTAAGTTCTGGTGGTGTTAGTGTTAAAGTTATTTGCATCTAATCAATATAGTTATATATAAGTAAATACCACTTAGATGATCTTAGATAGTACAAGAAGTGTACTTTCCTACTGCGGTATTCAAAAATATCGACACCTTTATTTTTCAACATCATAAATAAATATATCTTCAAATAAGAAGGCTGTACTTTGATGTGGATTAAATTCAAAGGAACTTAGGAAACTTTCGAATATGAAAAACGTGACAATACAAGAAGTATTGCTCACAGATGACGTATTATTAATTGAAGATATGCCATGGACGGTTGGGAAAACTAAAAACACACATACACACCTTTCATTAAATTCACAATTAATTTTCGAATCCACCCCCTTTTTCAAATTTTACTTGATAGATGAGCTTTTACATAATGGCTATCAAGTATTCTACTACGTCTTATGCACAACTTTTGCTTTTCCATAGTAGATGGCACAAGTTTATTGTATTTTTCTGGTATTTTCTAACCTTATTTAAATTTAGACTTTTCCGGAATCATTTTATAATAATAATAATAATATAAAACGACAGCTACTCCACGACGTGACCTCAACTTCTTGTTATCGGGCAAACTACACTATCTACTATTTTATTTACGTACCTACATGCACACAAAACAAACTCCTAGGGAACAGTTCGTTCTAACAGAAAATGCGTGCCGAATTTAACAGTCAAATTAAACAAAAGTGAATGAAAAGATTGTCAGGATGTGTATGCGCTAACCAGTGTGCGTGATGATAATGTGATCTCGTTGAGTAAGATGGACTTTAAGACTAAAAAGCCTATAAAGAAGCCAGCATGTATTCTAGATTGCAATGCAAGTATGGGTGCAGTAGACAGGACAAACATGATGTTAAATTCCACAGAATGTGTGAAGAAAACCAGCTAAACGGTACAAAATGCTATTTTTTCCATATGCGCAACGCACACGCACTGTACCAAACACAAAATGCTGTAAAAGAACTTTCAGTAGATTTAATAATAATAATAATAATAAGTTGTTTATTGACAACAGAGAATACAAAATTTTATAAGAACAACTCTTAATAGTATATGCAAGAGACATATCGTTCACTCTCTGATGCCAAACGGCTCAAGATCAGCGACTTACTCGAAGTAGCTGGTCTACCTCTCAAGCCTATAAGGGTGAAATAAAAAGAGAACGCCAAACGAAGCTACCAAAACCACAACTAACTATAAATAATATATATGAATACAACAAAATTATACTGTAATAACAAATATGAGGGTATCTATATAGAATTCAAATTTAATTATAGCCATACGATTCACAATAATATTTTCGTAGTCGACAGGCGAAGGAACTCGGAAGCGACAAACGCAGATCAGTTGGGACACCGTTAAATAAACGGACGATATGGTAAGAAAAAGACCTTTTGAACATTTCGAGGTGGTGCCGGGCGGTGTGAGCAGTCCTCTAAATCTAATATTTATTGTATGAACGTCCGCTCTGAAAGTAATCTTTCGATAGAGATAACTAGGCTTCTTGTGAGTAATGATTTTGAAATAAAACACAGTTGCATGAAAATCAGCCCTGCGAGACATGTTGAACCAATTAGCTAGTTTAAATGTATAGGAAATATGGTCATAGCGACGAAGCCATAAATAAAACGCAGGCATGAGTTCTGCACTCGCTGTATTCTCAATCTATCAGAACTGTCAAGACAGGGAAAATATACATTAATACAAAAGTTAAAATGCGACAACACAATGTCTCTCACATAAAAGCTTCCTCAAATTTATACCAAGCAGTCCCTACTGCCAAACAGAACCCTCAAACAGCAAAATGCACGTCTTATAGGCAAGAAACATGTTCTTTAAACCGAAGCTGGAATCCATGAGTAACCCCAGATTCCTGGCATGCTCTGAGATGGTTAGTGCCTCACGTTAACAAAAACTCGTATTTGGTCAATAACTTTAGATTTAGTTTTAGCCCTGCCAAAGACCAGGACGCTAGATTTTTTGGAATTAAGACGCAGTTTCCAGTTGAAAATCATAAGACAACTTATTGAACGGTAAGTTAAATAATCAGAATACTTTTGCTTATTGTCCTATTCCTGTTGTCTAATTTTAAGTACAATACAATGTAGCCTAACCAAAGTAAAATAAAATCAATGACAAAAAATCCTGAAAGGCTTATGCCGAATTTTCCTGCCCTGGTACATACCCAATAACAAAGTTCGAAGATATATAGTTAATAGTACGGTATAGTTTATAGCCGAGTTAGGCTTCAGACAAGAAAAAGAAATCTAGGTACATGTGTGCAAAATACAGGGTATTTCCACGTAAGTGGTTCATTAAAAGTTTATGATGTTCTACTATTTACTTATATTTGAGATTTCGGTACCATTATTTGTTCGATTGGAACTATGAATGTAAAATACTTTTACCAAAATATCGCTTCCGGTTGATCGGAAATGGATGTCAACTTTGTTATTTTAAATAGAATGATCTAATTTTTTGTTCATTTTTAGATTCTACGACCATAAATACGTCAGTTTTCATTAGCTATTCCTATAGCTACATGTTGCCGTTTTTGAGTTATTTAAGATTTTCATTTTTTTTAGTAATAATCATTGCCTCATTCAGAAATTAATATCTCAGTTAATACTGCAAGTAGAGACTCTAAATTTGCTATGTTATGAATGTAGATATAACTCTAAGAAATGGTACGCAGACTTCGCATTCTAACATACAGGGTGTTCAAAACTGAGAAACAAAGTGACATATATTCGAATGCAGAAAACTCAATTTTCTTAAATGGGACACCCTGTATTTTAATTCGAAATTGGAAACTAAATATCATCCCCTGTCATTTTGTATCAGCACTCCCTATACCTATCTTTAATAGATTTTGAGATATGAGCAACTCTTTGTTGAACAATCTAAGTAGCTCTAGGTTTAAATGTTCGCAGATGGCTCTGAATGGGATTAATGTCAAAGTCATTGTCTAACCATAAGTATGTGTGTGTATGTCATCGTAATTACACATTTGCACAACGCAATATGAATAGAAACGACTGTTCGAACAGCAACATTTTGAATTCTACATTCATGGAGAATGTAATAAACTATTAAATAGAACATGTCGTATGTTTAATGACAGATATCCACACCTTCCACCTATTACAAAGAAGAAATTTCGAAAAATTGAGAACAACTTTTTACACTTTTTTCAATAACTCAAAAACGGCAACATGTAGCTACAGGAATAGCTAATAAAAACTGACGTGTTTATGGCCGCAGAATCCAAAAATGAATAAAAAATTATACCATTCTATTTAAAATAACAAAGTCGATGTCCATGTCCGGTCAACCGGAACTGATATTTTGGTTAAAGTATTTCACATTTATAGTTTCAATCGAACAGATAATGGTATCGAAATCTCAAATATAAGTAAATAGTAGAACATCATAAACATTTAATAAATCACTTCGTGGAATTCCCAGTACAATGTTGGTATATGTATACAGTACAGCATTATTTTGAGGTGTACCACACAAAGCT
Source organism: Protaetia brevitarsis (assembly GCA_004143645.1). NCBI lineage: Eukaryota > Metazoa > Arthropoda > Insecta > Coleoptera > Scarabaeidae > Protaetia > Protaetia brevitarsis. The sequence continues at coordinate 944,146 of RXPK01000063.1, forward strand.
AACGTTTTAAGTGTACTTTTTCTCGGTAATAATATTTTAATACTATTATAAATAAACGAAACTTTGAATATTTTCAATTATTTATACGTGACGCATATATTCGACAAAGGTTCCGCTGGCATGCAAAAAAAAAATGCCGTCTTAGTGATATGTATCGTCATCTCAGGTATGGTACTGAAGGGGTTAAATGATGCCGCATATATCTCAGACAAATGATCCGCAAAAAAGTTTACAACTTTTCCCGCATTGGATACAACTCACTGTTAGCATCCTGTACAAAAACAGTTGCTGAAGGGAATCCACTTTGTTCAATTTAACTGAATCTTTGATGATACGTCAAGACGTTTTTATTCTACTTTGAGTTTTGTAGGCTTGTTTCTGTTGTTTGTAATTGTTGCAGTACTGTAGAATCGTCGCTGAACCTGTGCCATGGGTATAGACATCTTTATCTAAGTGAAATATTGTTCCCACTTCATTAATATACTAATACACTACTTGTTTATTGTCGCCTAATTTGTGTTTTTAAGAGGAAAATGTAATTGAAAATGGTATGAAAATGTTCGACAAAACAGGGAAATAACGGGCAACGATAGCAAAATCCATTAATCTCTGGTAAACTTTCATGATAAATACGAATATAACAACGAAATAATGTATTCTAAATGAGAGTACAGTAGCAGTTGATCGCTTTCCAGTATTCGTAATTTAATTTCCAGATTTTTCCGGTTGCTGATTCAATTTAATCCCAGAACCTACATTACTTAACCACATGCCCACCAGAAGGGAATCGTGTTAGGCTTTTCCTTTGTCGTCCGCAAAAATATGTTAAATTTTCAATCTTCCCTTACACCTGCGCACAAAGGAATTTAATAAATAATTCTTGCCTCCTGGAAATACGTCGCCCTGGCCTCCTTCAACCGCTTTCTCCCATTCACGTCGCGACAGAAATGCACCACATTTACACACTCAACCTTTGACGTGGATTTACGTCTCCGACAATGGAAGAGGTTTATTAAAAAGTTGCGCGTCGAAATTTACAACAAGGTAAATATTAAGGTTGATGGCGGTAGATTCTAGCTGGTAGCCTGGAGAGCGCACCCACATCAAGCGGGCGAACAAAAGGCCGCTGTCGTCGTAGGTTTCGTTTTATTTTGCGGTCTACGGCGGCAAGCGTTCCTTTTAATTTTCGGATTTATGGGGGCGCGGAAGCGTCTTCTCCCGCATCAAATACTTTGAAAGACCGAATTTATCGTTTGTAATAGAGAATGGAGAGTTTTTTTTTTCATCTAGCTGCTCCTACCGTAAGATATTTTGATTGCTTCGTGTTCGTTCAACAAATAATTTTCATCATTTTAGATCAAAACTATTTTGAGTTGTTTAATTCTAAGTATATTAAGAGAATAAAAATTATGTCTTAAGGCCGTTTTACACCTAGCTATATATTGTGCAATTTATTGGCCAATTTAAAATTTTACGTGTATAAAACGTATTTAATCCGTGTTATACACGTAAAATTTTAAATTGCACAATAAATAGCTAGGTGTAAAACGGCCTTTAGGCAAAATAGATGGAATATTTTGAAAAATATTGCGTGATATTTAATATTATTGAATGCTGGGTACATTTATGTTAAATATTCCAGCGAATGAAGATGAACAACAAACCAGAAATGTTTGATAAAAATACACAATATATGTTTTCTTATGTAGAAAGATCTTCTACAAGTGTTGCTGAAACCGGGTTTTGGTACATCCACAATTAAGCCTAGTTTTTTTCTGAATTCCTCTTGGATACGAAATTTCTTTTGTCATACAGTTTCCTTTCTACATCTTCTGTTTTTCTTGATTGGAATTGTGTACGACAAATGTAACAGGCTTTCAAAAAACCTAATTTTGGCATGTAGTATCGACAAACTAAACTGGAATGTGTTGGTTTCTTCTTTCCTTAATTCTAAATTGTTGAAATCCTTGGCAGTTGCTGTGCAAATGTTAATTTCATGGTTGAAGTGGTTTGTGTGGCAGCATTACAAACTTTGCCAAGTATCATGTGGTCAACGTCATAGTGTGTTTTACGGAACATATTATATATATATAATAATGTTACGCTTTCACTGTGCGCGTGTGTGGAATTTAAAGAAGTAAACATGTCAAATACAGATAGAGAGGCGAAGGAGTTATTAAGGGCTTCGATGACTGGGTTACAAAATAATTTGATGACAACAATAACTTAGGTAAATGATTATTCATAAAACTTACTAGTGCAAAATAGAAACAAGATATTCGCAGAAAATATTAAAAATTATCATTTATTATGTACACAAATATTGATTACATATTTAGGTATGGTTATGGTTGTAACAAAGCGAATGTCAAGTGGAATGACAGATATAATTGTTTATGAATGGTATCATTAGGTGGCGCTTTATATCCGTCATTAGTAGTTTGACGTAGTAATGGCACATGGTTTACTTGAGAAAAGAAAAGGAGAAAAAACTGTTTTTTAGGTAAGATAGTAATTAATTAAGCAGTCAATGTAAGTTTGCCATCTTTGGCTAGCATAAAATAGAGCTTCATAGCTGCTTTCACAGTGAACTTCGGTTCATTGCAGCGGATGGGTGTTTAATGATGGGTGAAATTTAAAAATAGGGGTCGTGGGGATATTTGTAACAACTTGTTATATCCATACCCAATATTTGTTACCACTATCCCCACCTTCAAATGGTAAATATTTTTGTTAAGGCCGCTTTACAGTTTGCAATTTTTTTTTAAATTGCGTACAATAAAAATTGCGCATGTTCTATTCCGTGTATTGCACATGCAATGCAAGTAAAATTGCACTCAGCTGATCTAAATCCATTGAATGCGCTGCGGGCAATTTTTGTTGCACGCAGTTTTCATTCCATGCAAGAACTGTAAAGCGGATTTTACAATAGCTATTTATGTGAAAAGTTGCGAAATAGAAGTGTTTTAGACGTGATATTGACCAATGAGGTGTAAACCGCGTTGGTCAACACGTCAAGAGTCTAAAACACTTCTTTCGCAACGTGTTACATACATGACTTTTTTTACAATCGCCAAATTTTTTTATAATAAATTGGATATGTAACTTTGTCAAAAATGTCTTAACATTGTCAAATTAACAGGATTGTAAATTATTGTGACGTTAATATATATCGAGTACAACAATATTTTTTCTACAATCGAAGCCTTGCAGAAGAAAAAGCCAAGAGAAAGAATGTGAAAAATCTTAGGGCAACTAAGAAAACTTTGCGCAGCAGTTTCACAGTATTCTAAAAAATAATTATTAATAAATAAATAAAATATTAATTACAAACTTCTCTTTTTTTCACTTGTTACATCTTACCTCACTCCTTGTTACAACTGTACCTACCCATGGGGTATGATGTAACACTCGACTACCCTTTTTGTTTCTTCTATTATTTGTCAACGTACAATGTAGGCATTATTAATTCTCTGTCTCTGTAAGCTTAGAACATGTACCTTAAAGATGGTACCATTAAAATATTTTTATTTAATCGATGATGACCTCTAAGGTTGAAAATATAAAAAGTGTTACAACTATACCCAACCTCTCCTACGCTTTCTTTTATTTTTAACATTTACAAATAGTCTTGACTTAACACACATAAGCTTTAAATAATCAAATAAAAGGACTGAAAGCAAAAAAATATATAAAAAAAAAAAATAAATTGATAAACTGTTGAAAATATTTAAACTCCCGTTTTTAAAGCTAACTCCACACTTTCAGATGTTTTTTTTCCGGTCAAAGATCTTAATCTTTCCGAATCTGTCATCGGCTGTAGTTCCGTATATGGACCACAGATTTGGAGATTTATATGTACATTAATGAAAAACTCATGTTTCGTCGAGTTCAAAGCGGCTAGTAGAAAGTTCTGAAGAATTTGTGTAAAAAGCGCTATTTCCAGGCTATATTCGACGCGCTTTTGACGTTTTTGGTGATTGATATCCGCGGTGTTACTAAAAAAATACTGAAAATAACCAACAATTTAGGCAAAATGTGGGCCACCCCCGAAAGCGTAGGTACTATACTTGGAAATGCTTTTCTTTAGGCAACACGCGTTACTGGTCGTAAATGTTGATTACCGTTTATAATTATTGTGCAACTCTTCACTACAATATTCTCAAATTGTAACTTACTAACTTTCAATGTTATTTATTGTCAGTAGTGCAATTATGACAATTATTAATGTTATAGTCACTGGAATTATATTCTCTCGTAATTTGTGTGGAATTTTTGTAGTTGAATCCCCAAAGATGTTGAAATTTGGTTAAAGGACATACAATCATAAATAATTCATCTTGTCGAACGCCTCGTAGAAGGCAATTCTGAGAAATTTTAGGATATAATGGTAAATATATCATGAAATTGTCGATTATATTCAAATAAATACAGATAATATGTGCTGATAATAAAAAGGAACTAAGGATTTCATTCCGCGCATGCAGCAGCTGGAGCAGAAATTCATTCTGACGCCAGAAGATCGTATCTGAGCCTACTGGACTATACAGTCCACAACCATTGTGTGGTGAATTATTCTGATTTAGCGTATCGTTTCGTTTGTATTAAGTGTTTATATGTGTAAGCAACAAACTCCGCTTAAAGTGTTACCTATGTTTCATAATGTGTAGCATCTGAATAAATACTTAGATGAATACATGAGACAAATATGTATGTAATTATGGGCTCATATGATACCGTATTATTTGACTGCCGAGGGTGTACATATTGAGTCTTGTAAACTTACTGTGGGGCATGGTTTGTCACTAAGTGCTTTCGGAATTATATGTTTTGGGGCACACCTTCTAAAATGGTAGTGGCGCAAAGTGATAACTACTAGTTGCTGTCAGGAGATCTACCCTGACTTTAAGGTATTTCACGGCTTAATAGGCTATTGTAGATGGGATATTTGTTCATTTCTGTATTTTATTTGTATATTTATTTAGTTGTGCATCTCGTAGCTGTAACTGTCCTTGTTAGGTGTTTGCGAAATTGTATCTCTCAGAGTAAGATCTTTAGATAGCAGTACACCTGACATTGATTTAACAATATGAATACTTTCAATTTAGTTTCATATCCAAACGATAATATCACAGTAGATCACATCTTTCATGAACACATACGAATAGCTTTGGACTTTGCATGACCCACTCACTATTTAGTGCATTTAGAACCAAGCTAACTCATTTCACTCTTGTTAAACACTAAAGATTTTTACATTACATATATATATAATAAAATTTAACAAAAAAGTGTTTGTTCTCATTTTTCCTCGTTCATGTTTTTTTTCCAATTTTAAATGTATTTTTATAATACAGTGACAAAACGAACTTCTTTACATAAAAGGATAATATATTTCTTTCATATTATTATCTTTGGCATCCCAACTAAAAATACCCACATAAATACAACAGTAAACAAGTTGCAATTTCAGGGAGTATATTGTACTACTGACAATAAACAAATACTTTAAAAGTGCATAAATCTCAATTTGAGAACATTGCAGTAAACAGTTGCATAATAATAGTAAGCAACAATTCACAGTTACGACCAGTAACACGTGTCGTCTACAGAAAAGCCAATTTCCAAGTATAGTACGTTTTTGAATTTGGCGCCCATTTTGCCTAAATTGTTGGTTGTTTGTAGTAACACTGCAGATACCAATCGTCAGAAACGTCAAAAGCGCGTCGAACATAACCTGACTAGCTGTTTTGAACTGGACGAAACATGAATTTTCTATTAATATACATATAAATCGCCAAATCTGTGGTCCATACTACATAACTCTTACCCATTTGGTGTATACGGAATTCCATGCTTCTGCAGCAGTGCTCAAATTGGTGAAACAGCGCACTCGTGCTTTTTCTTTGCTTATCAGGCAAAGCCTAATCCCCACTTCGCACTACTCGACTTACTCCAAGGCATTCGGCTAATACAGGCGCTTGCACAGGTTGTAGTGTTGTACTTGTGTGTTATGCGTAACTGGATCTGCACTTGCTGAGCATAGACTGGAAACCCTCCGCTAAATCTAATTCAATTTTATCCAAATCCTATCGGGCAATTCTCACCACGAAATCCATAAGCATCGTAATGACTTGAACCGTGATGACGGTTATCTCCTACACAATGACTGGAACTCTTTCCTCCTCTCCAAACACCCATATTTTAGTTTCTCGGTTTCAACTCAACAACAGCAATAGCAGGCCTGAAGATGTCCCTTGTGATTGGGGACGAAACGTTAGCCAGAAGCTGTTCCTAGACGCGGTTTCAACATGAAAACAGTGTGAAATCTTCATGGGTTTTGCCACTTTTTGTATTCATTCTTACATGAACATAGACAAACATGGAAATATTTTTTCATTTTTAATAATTTTTATATATGTTCTTCTTTTTTGGATCCTAGAAGAGAGCTGTAACGAAGTCCTGCTGTATGTTAATCCATAGTAAGCCGAAATATTGTACGTTGATCTAACGATTTAATTCAGTTTTCAGCCATAACCTTAGTGTTTCACGTAATTCATGTTGTCAGTGATTATTTTCAAATTACGTTATTCCGGTTTGTGTTGGCAAGGAAGGAAAATTTATGGGCGACCCATATCGAAACACAAGAGGCAAAAAGGGAACTGAGTGAAAATATGCAATATGGCATAAATTCCGAAATGATACTTATAGCATTGTGTGGCCTCGAAATGATGATTTATGCTCGGTTTAAATTTTCCAATCAATTGCAGCTCTAGAGGAGTGGAAGTTATTGTTTCCTTCGCCCGGAGGAATATGACATTTACCGATTCCGGAGGTACTCGACCAATAAAAAAGAACCTGCCATCTATACGTATTATGTGCTCGTATATCTTGGAAGATGACAAGAGGAATATTTCGCTTGTTGTTCAGTATTAATATAAAAACTGGGAGAAAAAAGAAGGAACGAAACCCGAATATAAAGGATATCGTATACGTAGAGGATGCTTTCGGCGTTGCTCGAGGTGAGAAACGCCTGCTTTTTTGTTTATGTGTGAGATGTTTCCTTATATATTTGAATTGTTAAGCATTCAGGAAATGAGAATAGAGATGTTCGTATCGTTTTCATTCCTGATTGAAAGCATAGGTATGAATTTTGTTCGCAATTTCTTGCAAAATAAAATTCCAATTTCTTTTGTAAGAAGCCTTTCTCTATTTCATTTATTTCGGAGTATCATAGTTTAATGTTTAAATTTTAAATTAAGTTATTTTGACGTTTCGGAATAATTTTAAATAAATAATAATTTTCATTTTCTTTTCCTACAAAGTTTAATTTAACATATCATTTAATTATTCGTTCCATACTACGTTTATTAATGACTTGCCAATAGATAAAGCGAGTGGACATCGTTAATCTTTGTACTGTATGTAATGAAGTATAATAATTTAATAATTAATTTAAAATTTAAACATTAAACTACCGTATTCCCAAATAAATGAAATAGAGAAAGACTAAAGCGTAGACCGGTGAATTAGTAAAACAAGTTAAATTTTGTAAGAAGGGAGGTCAGCCCCTTAGTTAAACTATCTAGATAAAATATAAGTTGGTAATTTAACAATACAATGTGAATTGAAAAGATCCTTATTAACATAACCGCGGATTTTCACCATCAGGCATGTAATGATTTCTTAAAACTGGGTTTTAGTGGTCATGGGGTTGGGCTTTATGGTTACAACATAGCGGCCGTTCTGACAATCGCAGTTCCTGTAAGATACTTACCTGATAAATGGATAAAATTTATGGTTGTGTCCAACATGCATTAAAGTTGCGCTAAATATACGTTGTTACCTTTGTAATGGAATAGAAGAACTGCCATCTTCACGGCAATTTCTGAACTGATATAACATATATATTCAATGTATTTGCTACTACCCGGGTTTATACTGGATTCTGGATTGTTGGTTGGGAAAGGTGGCTAGTCACGCCCACTTAGGCCATTCACCCGTAGCCTACTCAACCCAAGCGAAGAATGAACTCGAGCAGTACAGCATGTGAGGTGCTGCCAAAGGTGACCATACAACTCCCCAGGCTGGAACATCTAAGTTGGGCAAGCACCGCACAGTCACATAAGATGTGCTCCGGTGTCTCGTTCTCTAGGTAACATGGTTTTCGAAAGAATCGCTCTACCATTACCGCTTTGCATACCTTTTATGAGAGATTAATAAATCACCTTGAAGACTCCAAGCACGCTATTGGTATATTCTGCGATCATAGCCGCGCGTTTGATTGCGTGCAACATCATGTACTCATGGATAGCTTGCATAGGTATGGTGTGAGGGGTGTTGCGGCTGACAGGTTCGCGTCGTACTTGACTGATAGGTCGCAGTTTGTTGAGATCACTTATCGCTCCGGTTCCATTAGGACTTATAGATCGGCAAATCTTCCAGTGGCTGTTGGTGTTCCACAGGGATCCATTTTGGGACTTGTGTTGTTTATTTTGTTTATTAATGATATTGTCGGGTTTTTAGGTGGTTTCCAAATTCTCATGTATGCTGATGATGCTTGTGGCTTGATTACGGCATCGGAAGTTGCTTGAAATAATTTTTTAGATGATGCTGCAACTTAGCTTTCCAATAACGGTTTATATTTAAACAATTCCAAAACTAATTATATCTATTTTAGAAATATTCATAATAAGAACGATCATGATATTAAATTATCCGTATTGGATGAGAGTATAGTGGAAGTAGATTCAACTAAATTTTTAGGTTTAAAAGTGGACAAATATCTATCATGGGACAGTCATTGCATTAGTGTGATTTCATGTTTGAATGAAATGCATTTTTTCAAATGCCAAGTATGCGTGAGGCGATTGGGCGAGAGTCTATGCTCAAATTCTATTACGCTGCTGTTCATTCACGTTTGTTGTACGGTATTTGTTTATGGGGTTCGTCTGTGCACGCTGGTGATGTTTTTTTTGGCGCAGAAGAGGTTAGTACGTTGCATGGTAGGCGTTAGGCAAGATGTTTCTTGTAGACGGTTGTTTCGGGAATTTGGATTGCTCACTTTGCAAGGCATTTTTATTTTGGAGCTTCTGCGGTATATTCATGCAAATAGATCCAAATTTATAACGCACTGTGGCGTATACTCTCACTATACACGAAACAGAAATAATTATCGTATACCATCTACAAAATAGCGGGTAGCATCTGTTTCTCCTAACTGCTTAGGTGAGACTTTACAATGCTCTGTCGGGGGAGTATAGAGCATGTCAGGCGGCTCGCTTATTCAAATTCAGGGTGAAGAATCTCCTTTTGGAAAATGTTGTATATTCTATTAACGAGTTTTTTGCTTTATTTGAGTGCCGTTGGCTAACCTGCAAATGTACATGTATTTTTAATGCATCATTCTTTTAATGCGTTCAATTTTTCTTCTTTTTCTTTATCTATTTTATAGTTAGTTATGACGTATCCGGTGTAATATCTTATATCTAATAAATACATGCATACATACATATGTACATACATACAAATGGGAAGAACAGGTTCCGGTCCCATGTAAGGAGAACATGAACCCCGTCTCGCCAACCTATCGGCAACCTCGTTTCCCAGATTATAATGAAAAACCTTTCAAATATGCTTTGAAAGGGGATAAAATTTCCTATAAATTTTATAAATAAAGGTTTATTTTTTTACTTATTTTTTATTATACAATTCAGTTTTATAATTTTAAATTTTGCCTATTCTTAATCTACCTCTGATTGTAAGTATTGATATACCCCAACGAATTTAAAAACGTCATTGCGCAGTATTGAAAACGTATAATTTTGTATAAAAAATTTTAATTTATTTATTTATGTTATTAAATGGAACTGACTTCTCCGTGACTAGAATTTAAAAGCCTTATATTAAATTTTATAATTGTATTATTTATAATAGATACTATATTCAACTACTTTAAATCATTGTTCTTATATGCAATAGATATATAATAGCTAGTTCAATAATAAATACGTATGGTAAAATCAAATTATAGTGAAGAATAAATTCAAAGGTGTAACCACGTACTGCTGTGGTATGTCTCCCCGGTTGTGTGAACTCTATGCTGTTAATTTTACAGATCAAACTTTGGCATTGCCGCATGCAAATTCTCACTTGTATTAATTTATATTTAATTTTGTAGAATTTAATAATTTTTGTTTTGAGTATTATTGTTCAGTTGTGTAAAGTTAATTTCATTTATTTGTACTTTATGCGTACTCCGGTATTGTATATAGTTTATGCTTGTATTTTCTGTGCGCCTTTTTCGCACGCAGATGTAAATTTCTTTTATATGACTGTGTTACCTTGGAGGCCCTTAGTTCGTTGAAAGTTGCCCGTAAGTAGAGATGTAGTTTTTATTTTCTTTTTTGCCGTAATAGTAAATTTCATTTTTGATTTAATTGTTGCTCGGTTTATTTGTGTGATTAGCTTTCAAGGAACTCCTAATTAATTATTGCTGTATTGTTTAATTGTGTACACATTTTGGATATTAGATCAGTAATTATTGTATAAACGTTCTAGAGGATTCCGCGAAAGTGTGTAAATTATCCGTTTTCTTATTTAATTGTTTGTATTTTTGTTAATCACCTCGGGGTAGGTGAAGAGAAGCTTTGAGCTGAAAAATTTAAATTTCAATGTAAATTATTTTTAGTTCTCCACGTGTAAATTTTAGTTTGCTTTAAATTTCGTGACCGCGTGGATGTTTTTTTTTTTCGTGGTATACGAAATTCCTTCTAGAACGATTCTTCCATTTTGTTTGTTAAAGGATTTTAAATCGTCCTTTGTCATAGTAAATTCTTGCAGTTTTTGTTTGACCAGAATCTTAAATTCAACGTTTATTTTCTGCATTATTGTTGTTATTAAATGTTTTTTTTTTTTTCTTTTTGCACAATAAATTTAATGATTGTAAATATCATTTTAAATTAATAATTCTTTTATTTTGATTTTGCCAGTTCTATTTTGGGGATTTTAAAAAGGAAAGTCATTTTACAACGCCACTTTTACTTTTATTAAAAGTTTCCTTGAGATTTAAGCATCTCTGGCGCCATTCATTTTTGCTGAGCTAGCTAAATTAATTTGTCATTTTTAATTTCTCTTTACTTATATGCTTGGAACATCAGTTCACAGCAGTACGTTAATACTTGTAACGTTAAGCACCCAAATTTGCAGTTTGTTTGCATAATATAGAAGTTTTGGATTTTACAAACATTGTACACATCGATGTAAATATTTGTTTTAAAATTAAAAGCAGAAAATTGTTATAAACGGAATGATTTCTGAATTGAAAGTTATGTTATGGCGTGGAGCAAAATATTTACGTGCATATGTAGCAACTGAATACTCATCCAGCGAGAATTCGGCTGTTTGGACCTGCTGATAATGCACAAATATTTACATTTCCTACCTATCCGGGAATAATCAATTCGAAAAGTATGAGTTATGAAGCGATGTTGATGTAACCAGCCGGTAAAAATCGTTTCCGAATGCAAAGCGCAGAGCTACGAATGCAATACACGCTGCGCAGATTTTGTGGATAACATAGCAATACATTGCTATGTGGTAGATAATAAATTTAAATATTTCCATTTAAATTCACTGCAGACTTGATTTATACCAGCAGAAACTATTATGCTCTCTCGATTTTTAGGGGGTTTTATTTTAATTTTATTAGTTGTATGGTGTTTATTTATTGATATTGATATTGTCGACAAATTAATTTTTCCTCTGAGCTTTTATTAGCATTGTATTTCTTTTGTAAATATATGGGTTAAATGAAATCAGAATCATTGCAAATACATACTTATATATGTAGGTATACTTACATTAATTAACGTCTTCTGTAATGGTGTTATTACGAAATATATCATTTATCATTCAACAAGTAACACGATAAAGTACTTCTGGCAACCAGCGCAACTAGTTTAGAAATTAGCTTTGTTCCAAGTAAGTGATAAGTAAGGAATGATAAAAGGTACTGAAAATAATAAGTAATTTGCTTGAAATTAAAAATTCAAGTACCTAGCCCAAAGTACTTACCTATTTAAGTACTTTTTACTACTTATTTTTAGAGTAAATCAATGTACTCCAAATACTTTTGAATCACTTCAAATATTTAAATTAATTAAAACAATCGAATGTACTGAAAGCTGTTCAATTCTGCACAGATCCTTCAATATTATTCAGGCGACCGGTTTCGTCCATAGCAATGCATAATTAGGCCAGCTAAGTCAATTACAGACAAGAGCATACGATCATAAAAGATATAAATAATATCAAATTAAAATGTACAATTAATTCTAATACGATCCAATATAAAAGAATTGAAAAACTAAATTACTAGTCTCAACTGCGTAAAAGTATTAAATTGAATGATTAATAAATTAATAAAAGAAATGGTAAGAAACTATAGAAGTTTTAAAAAACGATAATATTTACAATATGTAGCACTTAAGATGGTCAAAATTTAAAGCTAATTAAATTCTATAACTACTTAGAAACATTTAAAATTTGTAAATAACAAAATATGAAAAACCTTTTCTGCAGAATTTCCGAACCAAATAACAAAACAAACCAAATCAACTGTTAACAAATTAATGTACTTCGGCGCCGTTTTCTTTTATATCCTTCCTTTTTAGGTATATGTTTGCTTATTAGATGAAAAAGTAGTAGCACATTAAATAAGTGATCAATGTCAACTCTGTGTGAGATACATACAATATTTCTTCTTTACGAAATTGGAGAAACTTTGTGAAAAGAGTGGGGGCCTTTTTTTTTGTTTTTGGAATTTTTCTCTTATAATCGCATAATTTTGAAGCCCTCAATTGCACAACGTCGCTATTGCGATTATAGTGCGAACAAAAACATATCTGGCGGGAATGTAAAAAGTGGCCTATCTAAATTATATTATCTGTGCCAGATATTTGGTTTTGAGCAATAACCCTAGTTTCTACAATAGGTTCTATAATCTTTACAAGTACTGGCAGTATTTTTGTTCGTAGCAACATTCTTGGTGTAAAAAAAATTTTCTTAATTTTTTAATCATTTGAAAATACTGCGAGTAAATTACTTACTTAAAGTAAAAAAGTACCGAATATTTACATGAAGTACGTTTTATTGAGACTGCCTCAGATTTGAATGAAATATACAATCAGCTATTTAAGCAAACTTCGATTTTCCCACAATTATGTTTAGTATTTCCAAGACATTAAAATATTGTTCAAATTAATAGGTGTAATTGGCGAATATTCAATTCTGATTACAATTAGTGAGACTTAACTATAAGTCAATTGTAGTCGAATATCTCAATGAACTCATAGATGTTTAGGTTTCCATTTACCTCATATTCGTTGTATGCCGGAGAGTAACTCAATCAAGGGAATCGAGGGAAACTTCGCTCACTGCGTCAAATCTTACAAAGCAATTCAAAACACAGACCCCAACTGTGTCGCTAGGACTAACATCCGAATCCGAGAGGAATTTTACCTCTTGAAAATCAATAAGCATGAAGTATATTTAACAATTTTTGTAAATCGCACAGCTAATTCCGAAATGTAAGTACTAATAAAGATCTTTTTTTAATAAATTCAGTCAAAATTTGTTGGTTTTTGAATCAAATAAACTTTAAAGACCTTTTGTTAAAGTACATTAAATTCTAATTCTAACCTTAACTACTACCTTGTCTGCTCTTGCAAAGTTAAGCGCAAGTAACACAAATTTCCATCCATGGGCTTGTTTACTTTCAGGTGTTTACATAAATAATATCAAAATGTTTACAAAATCTCTCTAGGCTAGGTAAACTAAACTTTTCGCCTATTTCGTCCTACTGGCAATTTAGTCGTTAGAATATTAAAAAGTATTCCGGATCATATTGAAAATAACAGGTAATGAAATTATAACCTATTCGTAAAATAACTTGTTGACATTGTTAATTCACCCTTTTGTTATTGTTTTGATGGATTATAAAAGGAGAAATGAGAAGAACGTACAAACAAAATAAGCTACGACTCTTCTTCTGCTTTGGTAAGGCGATGAAAAATGAATCCATACGGCAGTGTTGATGTGTTTGTAAACGCTAGACTCGTAACGGTTCCCTCACGAAATTGAATCACTAATAGGGCGCATTTTTCGAGAAATTGAAGTGTGAAGTGCAATGGGATGTGTACGTAAAGAAATTGATGTTGAACGTCTTCTCAGATCTAATTTTCGTATTCGACGAATACCAGCAACATATAAATTTATAGAGAGTGTATTCATTCATATTACAGCTCCAAAGATGAAGACGTTATGACCAATCTTGTAAATTCAATTTATGCTGAATGTGGCTGGTATATTGCTACGGTAAATTTTACAAATGTAGTCTTAAATAAGTTTATAACAGTTAGATATTATTCACAAAAGCATTACAATCAATTTTTAAATTATCTGCAACACGAAAACTGTCTGGATGTGTGTATTCATAAGACAACATATAATTTTGCGCAGATATTGAAATATTACCATGATTTGTCAACCTTGGACAGCTGGTCAGATCAACGTGCAACACTATAAACGTTATAGGCGCATCTATCGTGAAACAATATGACTTTCAAACACAATATAAAATGTTTACCAATTAGCAGGTTCTCCAAATAAAGTAAAAACTGCCACTTATAAGGCTCTTGACACAATAAATATAGATGGTGTAAATATTAATGACCCTCTTGATATTTGCAATGCTGTCAACGCATATTTTGCTATTGTTACTAAGTTTGACACTGGAAATTCTTCAATTCAGTTACCATCTGCCAAACTGTTCGACACTTTACTTAGACCAAGTCACTGAATCTGAGAATTACCTACAATATAATTATAAAAATGAAAAATTCAAAATGCACTGGCTTTGATTCTATAGGAATTGAAATTTTGAAGCGAGATATTCACGTTATAACAGCATCATTGTGTTTTATTATCAACCACTTGATACTGGTATTCCACAAGGTTATATTCTAGGCCCGCTATTGTTTATTATTTACAATAACGGTATTATAACTACTGTCCAGGATAATAAATGCATATTATGCGCTGATGATATTAGTATTGTAAGTAGCAAAAAAGATATCCACGAGTTAAGTCGATCTTATAGTCGACAAATAGATATTTTGTCCATCTGGTTTAAAGAAAATAACCTCCTCCTTAATCTAAATAAAAACAAAAACATTCCGGTTTACCTCTCAAACCGTTAATGTAAAGGAAAGTGTACTAGTAAGGCTCAATGGTAAAACCATTGAACAAACGCCTTCAGCTAAAAACAAGGCACAATGCAAATTCCACGACATAGACTAGCTGAGTACGAAATAGATCCCATGTACAAAGGCAAAATATTTTACAACCACCTCCCCAGCGAAATCAAAAGTGTTAATATCATGAACATACTATGTAAACGTTAATTAAATGTTTCGTTGCCATTTCGCTTTCGTTACTATTTGGAAACAAATTATTAATAAGACAGCCTGCATATTATCAGCTCGTTGTTTTGCTCTTTAGTATAAATAAAAAAAATACGCGCCTTTATTTTGTCTAATCGACTACACGCATTCCTTTTTGCCCGTGTCCAAATGTGTGCGACATTTTATCGCGCGACAAATAGTCAGCGACCTTTTTCCGCGATATCAAATAAAAACTAAGCCTTTGTGCAATCAACTTGTTTTTTCGGTTTTTTAATTATGGCAACAAATTGTCCGCTTATCCATTATTAAATCCTCCACAATTTAGGAAACACATGGAAATTTTTAACAATAACATTCAATTCCATTGCCGACAAACATTAATGTAATTAACGACGATATGATACAAGATTCGAGAGTTCGTTTTTTTTTAAACTAGGTATAGATTTATATGTACACAAATACATCAAGTTGTTGCATCCTTATAGGCTGAATAATTGAAATGATCAATTAACACTTTCAACAGACAGATTTTACCAGATTACACTGACACATTATTGATATATTATCGTGAATATGGAAATTAATATTTAACAGCTAATGAATATTAATTATTAACGTTTGCCCTAAAGCTAACAATCATTAGTTTAGATTACTGTTCTATTTACGTTCGTCCTGAATCTCTCAGCTATTTTAAGCGGAATTAAATGAGTAGGACGTTTTAATTCATTTAGAATTTTCAACAAAACCTTTGACATCCTACCATTATTCTTAATAGATTCTTTAGCTTTCTTTAGTAGATTACTTTTAGCTGGAACCTGAAAGATCTATTGTATCTCCTACTCTTTCCGCATTTATGGTTCGCCATTCA
Organism: Protaetia brevitarsis; assembly: GCA_004143645.1. NCBI lineage: Eukaryota > Metazoa > Arthropoda > Insecta > Coleoptera > Scarabaeidae > Protaetia > Protaetia brevitarsis. The sequence goes on from RXPK01000063.1 coordinate 960,478, forward strand.
ATCTCATCTCTTTTACAAAGTCCAGAATATAAGAAGGCTCCAGGTTAGGTAAATCTTTCTCCTTCATTTCTTTGACCCGCAGGTGTAGTGATCTTGTTTCATTCTACCCACAGAATCTACACTTTCCTTTGTTTACTATTCCAAATCAACTGATTATCAGATGATCGTATAGATCTTTTCAGATTTCTACAAGAGCTTCCAGCTGGTCTCATTCCTTGGAAATTTTCCGAATATTTGGGCTTCAGTTTCTCTGGTGTTGTGTTGGTACTTATCCTAGCTCGTTTAGTTTCCTTAGGTATTCCCTAACCATTTTAGACATAGTAAAATAACTATTAAAATCTCTTGTTTTCGGTAGCTTCTGGCAACAATGGCCACGTCTTTCAATAACGAATGGCTCCTCTTAATAGATGCACCAGTATTTGTCCGAATATTGAAAAAAAATGTTTTCGTTCTGTCGTTTTGTAGTTATCCATATACTATTTGATGGAATGATTCTATTCAGTTTTAAGATATTGTCTTCTATCTATTCTATCTGGCTTTGTACTCATAATTATCCTTACAAACTATGTACCCTAGTAACATAATAAAAGACGAAATAATTAGACACTGGTCATTCTATGTATTTCAATATAATTAAAATGATTGGGCAAACGCCATCTTCAAGTTTTAAAGCGACAATGCATTAAAAGAACCAGGTCAAAAAGAGTTGCGAAACATAAACAAATCGACAAGTTAAAATGAAAATAATTTAAAAATGACATAAAGCGATTATATGGGCAGGGGCAACAACCATTCGGTATGAAAGGTAGGTGTTTCTAACAGCCTTCAACATGTTGCATCCTTCATACTAGACGCTAAATTGTACGTAATTCCGGCAATGGGAACTATATTAGAACCGGGCGATTTAGAAAGGTGAGTAGATATTTGGGGGCAGAATTCATACCAAGAAATTAAAAATTATAGCTTATAACAATTTTATAGGCACTTTTAGAGATGGTTTAGAAATTTTTACGAATGGGGCAAAGTTAGAGGGTGGTAGAGGGGCCGCTTTAGTTGTTTGTAATAGGGATATTGAAATATGATAATAATGATTAAAAGTTCAAATTAGGAGATCATTGCAATAATTTTCATGCAGAATTAGTTGGAATATATCAGACCTTATATTAGGGGTGAGTGGGATTTTACACGGGACACGTCACAGTAATTTGAAACCATATTTATGTAGAATTGGGAGGGTTAATGATTCGCATTGTGAATTTGGTGAGGATAGATTGGCTATTGACTTGGTTGGGATGTACGAATAAATATTTAAAATATAAATCTTTAATTTCATTACTGTTGGTAAGTTATTGTTAAATATTAGAAGAAGTGCTACAGTACTCTTGTTCATGATGTGCGAAGAACAGAGCTACCTGAAGTCGGCACGGTTGTCGGCATTGAGGGTGCATGAAGGCTGCCTCTTCCAAACTCAGAAGGACAATAATAACTATAATTTGTTGGCTATCAGCAAAGTATGGGACTACTTCCTGCTCCCAGAGTAAAGTTTTTCCATGGTTTTCCTTTACTGCTTGGCGAATGGTATAAGACAACTAAATTCGTTATTATATTTTTGTTATCTCTATTAATTCATGGGAAAATATTACTTAGTCAGAGTAGAAACATTTCAATTGTTATGCAATCCATGTAGTACTTAGCCTCATGTAGTACCATTAGGTAGCAACGTCATAAAGAGCAAGGGGTTTAGGATAAATTGCAATTATTTAGCTTTACATAAATAAAATATGTAAATAAAGTGTATACGTAGGAAGCAATATTTTTGGGTTGTACTCCAGTTTCAAATTTATACACAAAGTTAGCAAAATATTAATTTCCTGTTTCTATACATAACTGCTTTTCAAAATTATACCGTAAGTTCATCTTAACTGCTTCCTTGAAATGCTTACATATAAGTACTCATAAACAAAAAATAATGAACGCGAAAACGATAGAGAACAGCAGTAAATGCAGCATTTGCGATTCGATACCGCTCGAGGTCTTAATGCGTGCTATACCCACGATCTTCTGCCCTTCTTCTCCTCCACCTAGCCTGACTAGGCGAGCGAGCTTTTAATCTGGAACGCTACGGGGTGAATCGACGCTACGTAATTTTAATATTAATCCGGGGCGTCGCTCCGGGTATACGCCGCTCTTCCAATAACGAGCTGTCGTTCTCTTATGGCGGGATATTCCTTCCGGATGAAGGCGCGGGATGAGGAGTCATATTGGGAGAATAGGGATCTGCCCTGGGCGAAGAGAATGAGGAGCTGGCGCCTTGAAACGATTCCAATTCAAAATGAGAAGCAGGAAGTGGACGCTTGAAGAAATTTTAATCAAATTTGGGCCGGATTGAGGATGTTAATACATTTTGTTGGCTGTTTTTCTAATTAGAATTATGAGAAACCTATGAATTGGTACTAATGACTGCTGTATCTCATGCATAACAGCAGCAAAAAAATTAAATTTTCAAGATTTTTACAGTAATTTACGCACAACATGCAGTATGAATAAAAAATTAAGTATATTGTAGTGTTTCTCAGAAAGGATAGAATTGTGTAGTTCTTAGAAATGCAACCTTGGAATTGTCAGGAATTTTCTAGGCGTTCTAGTCGTATAAGCTTGATAAAATGGCTTCCAGAAAAAAACTTTGCTGTTGTTGTTTGAAAATAGTTATAGATAGTAATAGATTATAATTTTTTATAGATAGCTATTTTATTTAGAAAAAAAAGCAGGACTGGGGCCATTTAAATATATTAAAAGAAATATTTTGATATGTTTTAAATGATGCGTTTCATTGTTAGTTTAGGGTGATAATCACCCAAAAATCATACAAGATTACTAATTATATCTGCCATAACTCCTGCAAGTTTAGTTAAATAATAACGGAGAGATCTTTTAGTTGATTGGTATTTAAATTAAAACACGGACGAGTGTTTATAGATTATTTTGTTTTGCTAATTTAAATTTCTAGTGTTATGGTATTTTGTGTTAAGATTAATTGTGTTAATGGAGATGTTTGGTCGTTTGTTTATTCATATGTTTTGATGGTGATAATGGGGAAATTCCATTTTTTTATTTTTATTGGGATTAAATTAACTATATTGTTAATATTGACTTATTAGCAAAACTCACGTAATTAAATGATGCTATATGAATCATTTCTGTTGCAATATCATCGATGAATAGCAAATTATATTTGTTATTAGTAAAAATAATCATTTTCATCAATCTTTTAATAGTTATTACTTTTACTGCAATCCAATTGAGTGAATGAAATGCGATTATTGAATCAATAAATTAAGTTCATTATTGTAATTAGAAGTTTACTCTACACAAATAAAGTTAAAACAAAACTGGTGTTCGTTATAACAATAACATATTTTATTGAGGCAATCAAGTTACCATTTCATTTTCAATGATTCTGGTTTCATTAATACAATGAATTATTTATCACTCAATAAACTCCGTCATCATTTAATAAAATCTCTTTCATCGATTTTGTGAACTCGTTCTTTGGACCGATTCTAATGCGTTATTTCATGCGAACAATGATTTCTTTAATTATTTCAGGACCAACTTTTGGTTCAGTGTAGAGAAAGGGCAATGTACTTCCTTATTTTGTAAAAACGTGAAGGGAAGGTTCTAAGTTAAATGGAAGTTATTTATGTTTAATACTATTTATTTTCACCGATTTATTTATAATAATAATAATATGTTTTATTTATGAAAAACACAAAGTGTATATAAAACGTCATATGAAACAAAAACAACAAAACAACAAAAAATATATGATTCTAACATACGTGCTACCCCTAACTACCACCACATAATAACTGAAGTGTAGAATTAATATGAAAGAACTATAAACTTAACATTTATTGTGTTTGCAAAAATTCCGTAATGGAGTAGAAGGTATGCTGGAGGAGATAGGTTTTAACTTCATACTTAAAAGTTCTAAAGCAAGTAATATTTTTGTAAATGGCAGACAACTTATTAAAAATCTTTAACCCCAGATTATATACGCCAGTGTTTGTTACATGAAGAGTACATGTTGGAGCGTGAAGATGATCCTTAATTCGGGTATTGTATTGATGTATAACTATAACTAACAGCTTCTTGCGGGTTTCGCCGTGTGTCAAAACTTTCGCTCGACGTTTCGCTGTTCATACTGACAGCTTCTTCAGGAAACTGAACTGATTCTCCATGGCTCGACTTCTTCTTATATAGCCCTAGTGCATCCAACGTGTAGTTTCGCTCCATTGACCGTGACGGTTCGTAGAGGCTCTTCCGTGTTGCTAAGGTGGTACCTTCTTTCTGTTAACGGTTTTATTCTTCTCTATTTCTATGGCTTCTCTGATGAGTCTTTTTTCGTAGTTCTTGGTGGTAGTTATTACTTTACATTCTTGAAATCCATTTTGTGTCCGGTGTCGTGCATGTGTTCTGCCACCGCTGATTGATCGGCCCTTCTTAATCTTGCGTCCCTCTCATGTTCTTTTATTCTTATGTCGGTGGCTCTTCCTGTTTGTCCGCGTAGCACTGTCCGCATTGGCATGTTATCTTGTAGATACCTTCTGTGTGCCCCTTGGGTATCTTATCCTTTGCGGTCGGTAGATACTGCTGGATCGACGTTGCAGTCCCGAAGCGTACTTGTACGTTACGTTTCTTCAAAATTCGGCCTACTTTTTCGGTGATTCCTGCTATGTAAGGTAAACACGCATCCCTCTTCGTGGTTCTGTAGTTTCTCCAGTGTCGTCTTCTTTAGTGGTCTCTCCTTATGTCGATGTCAGTGTTACCATTCTTCTTTAGTGCTTTCTCCAAATGTATCTTTTCACTGGTAAGATGTTGTTCGTCACTGATGGTTTCGGCTCTGGATAGCAACGTTTGTATTAATTACTTCTTTTGCATTGGATGATGGTGAGATCTTGCATGCAGATATCTATCGGTGTGCGTCTTCTTTCTAAATACTGCGTGCTGTAGCATTCCCTCTTTTGTTTTCTTAGAAAGAAGACGTACACCGATAGATATCTGCATGCAAGATCTCACCATCATCCGATGCAGAAGAAGACATTAATACAAACATTGCTATCCAGAGCCGAAACCATCAGTGACGAACAACATCTTACCAGTGAAAAGATACATTTGGAGAAAGCACTAAGAAGAATGGTTACACTGACATCGACATAAGGAGAGCCACTAAGAAGAAGACGACACTGGAGACACTACAGAACACGAAGAGGGATGGCGTGTTTACTTACATAGCAGGAATCACCGAAAAAATAGGCCGAATTTTGAAAAAACGTAACGTACAAGTACGCTTCGGGACTGCAACGTCTTCCAGCAGTATCTACCGACCGCAAAGGAAAGATACCCAGGGCGCACAGAAGGTATCTACAAGATAACATGCCAATGCGACAGTGCTACGTCGGACAAACAGGAAGAGCCATCGACATAAGAATAAAAGAACATGAGAGGGACGCAAGATTAAGAAGGACCGATCAATCAGCGGTGGCAGAACACATGCACGACACCGGAACACAATAGGATTTCAAGAATGTAAAAGTAATAACTACCACAAGAACTACGAAAAAGACTCATCAGAGAAGCCATAGAAATAGAGAAGAATAAAACCGTTAACAGAGAAGAAGGGTACCACCTTAGCAACACGTGGAAGAGCCTACTACGAACCGTCACGGTCAATGGAGCGGAAACTACACGGTTGGATGCACCAGGGGCGTATATAAGAGAATTGTCGACCATGGAGAAATCAGTTCAGTTATCCTGAAGAAGCTGTCAGTATAAACAGCGAAACGTCGAGCGAAAGTTTTGACACACGGCGAAACCCGCAAGAAGCTGTTAGTTATAGTTACACCGGCCGTGAAAGCCTACGCAGTGTTATTGTATTGATGTACTTCATGATTGTACAGATATTGTTCTTTATTCAAAAATACGTATGCTGCAGCTTCCAAAATATATAAACATGGCAAAGGAAGAATACCTAAATCATGAAATAATGGCCTACAAGAATCTCTATAAGAAGCACCCACAATGCTACGAATCATTGCTTTCTGGCTTATAAAAACGTCGTTAGTTTCCGGCGATGAACCCCACAGCAGAATGCCATACATTAGCCGAAATTGAACTTCGAGGTATTCTTAGAGAGTTGTGACCGTAAGCACCGAAATAAATATGCTTTGCTTGAGATTTTTTTGGCTAGGTTCTCGCAATGGTGTTTCCAAACTAGCGTTGACTGTAGGTGTATACCCAGAAATTTTGTACTTTCACATTGACGTATTATCTCACCAGCTAATACTATATCGTCGATGTCTACCACTATCTGTCTTGGGTGAAATGTCATAACCACAGTTTTTTCTGTACTTAATGCCAGTTTATTGTAAGCGACCCAATCGTGAATCAGCTGACATAAATTGTTCATCGTCAAATTAGAACCTTCTGCAAGAACAGAGATGTCGGTCGTTGGCATACATGGTGATGTAAACGTTCTGCAATAAAATAGCAATATCATTAATGTATAGGTAGTTAAAGAGCACAGGACCAAGTACTGAAACCTGTATCACACCGGTAGTTAATGGCAAACATGATGAATGAAAGTACCAAACTCTTCCGTTAGCATCATCATGCTTCTATCAACCCCTCTACAACTGACGGGGGAGCCAATTTTGCATCTTTTCAGCAGCTTATTTGCCATACCCTTTCCATCGCGACTCTATGCAGCATACAATAGCGCCCTTTATAAAGAAATTCATTATTTGCGTAATCTCTGCGCTAGAGAAGTGGCGCCATCGGCTGTGGCAGTAAGAAATTCAAATTCAACGTTTAGAAGTAGGCCCGCGGTACAATATAAAATGAAGGATTATACTCAAGTATAGGCCGTGTCATTTTATTTCATGTATTGTACTGAGCGTTTCATTACCATCAACGAACAAAATGCTTTAAAGGGAATATTTCGATAACCAAATCGAAATGACTTTTTTTTAACCTATTACACTTGTAATTGTTTAAATTTCGGACACGCTCCTCTTTTTTTTCAAAGAAAATAGCACACGTAGCAGTCCCTTTTTCCATTCTTATAAAATCCGATGTCATTCTAACTACGTATGCAAATTCTCCTTCGCTGATATTTAAAGAGGACACCAGTGGTCGGCATTCTCGACCATCATTCGATTGTCCCACATTCGAACTACATCGCGTCGCTCCAAGTCGTAGAGCGTCTCATCGGACTGCAGAATTATCTCTGCGGCCGCTATACGGGTTAGATTTATAGGGGTTAGCGGGCTAACTTAGAGGGTTACGGCCAATGGATTCCTTCATCTATAATTCAAATCACGACCGCTGATTGATAGCAGTACATAGTCGAGTGTATCCTCTTGTCCTAAGTAAGTTTAAAATAGGATATGACAGCGTGATTGGAAAGTTTCGGATATCCATATCTTTTCAATAGTTTAATGTATTATTACCTAGGTAATATTAGTTGAAGTATATCTAATATCAATAAACAAATATTACGTTCGAATGTCAAATATTTAAACCTGTAAAAACTGTTTTAAAATCATTCTTTACACTCTTAAAAATAATGGTAAATTTACTTCACTGGTGTGTGAAAAAAACATATAAACTATAAGGTAAAATTACACCAAAAAAAGCGTAAACCGCAGATTACCACAAACTAGGTGTAACTTTGCCTGGTAGATTGATTTTGATGGAAAAATACTTCAATAAATGAGATAATTTTCTCCCATTTAGGGAAATTTGCTTAGTGGTGAAGAAAAATTATCTATTTCGTGGAATATTACCTCGTTATGTTGATAAAAATATAAGCGGAATATGGACAATACAAAAAAAAAATCTGATTACAATTTTTACGTATCAAGCATCTTCCTGAGCATTTGTTTGAAAATGAAAGAACAAAACTTAGTTCTAGTTCTTAAAGGCAATACAATAATAATAATAATAATAATAATATATAAAAAAAAAAAATAAGCTAAAGATAAGTAACGCTGCTATTGCAGTTGTCCATAATAAATTTCAGTGAGCAAAAATTTATGTGAACATTAGGGGTAGAATTAAATATTTGGCACATACGATGTATAGGGGATTTAGAAAGCTAATTAGTTCTGGGTGTAGGATAGTAGAAGGTCTTGAAACTTGTAGCCGATAGACTAGGAACATTGAAATTTATTTGATTAAGTAAAGATTGCGAATCTATAAGATTATTTAATAAGTTAAAGAGAAATTTAATACTAGCTTTGTTGGGTCGCAGATCCAGGGAATCGATGTTAAACATGCTTAAAAGAAGAGCATGACTAAAACCTTGAGGAGGATATACAGTTTGTTTTCTGAAATACAAATACTTACAAATCGGCGTTCAACTTGCTCGAGAAGGTAAAGATAACAATTATATATGCGAGACCAAATAACAGAGGCATACTCAAGTCTGGATCGAACAAAAGCGTAATAGGGGGTCATAACACAATCGGTACGAGAAAAACGTCTAGAGGTTCTAATTATAAAGCCAAGCATTTTAAGAGCGTCACTACAAATACCAAGAATGTGATCAGCAAACGACCGTTTGCAATTAAAAATCACCCCGAGATCCTTAGTAGTGATATTTCTCTCTAAAACAGTGTTGTTGTAGTAATAAGTATGCGTAATAGATTTAAGTTTTCGGGAAAAAGTCATTACCTTACACTTGCTGACGTTCATGTTTAACTTATTAGCAGTGCACCATTCGCCTACAGTATCAATCTGATTCTGGAGATAAATACAGTCATTAGAACATTGAATACTAGTAAATATTTTAATGTCGTCAGCAAAAAGAAGTTTCTGGTAAGACAAATCATTACAAATATCGTTAATGAAAATAAGGAATAAAAGTGGACCCAGATTAGTGCCTTGAGGAACTCCAGAAGTGGGCAGGAACAGGAAGAGTTGTAGCCCTTATATCTCACATAATTCTTTCTATCGTTCAAGTAAGACGTAAACAAAGTAACAAGTTGAGTTGAAAAACCAAAAGCATCCATCTTATGTAAGAGGAGATCATGGTCAATACGATCGAAAGCTTTGGTGAAATCCATAAAAATAACATCGGTTTGTTTATTGTGTCAATGTTGTTCGATATGAATTGAGTAAATTCAGCTAAGTTGGTAACAGTCGAGCGTTTACTAACAAAGCCTTGTTGGTTAATGCTTATAAGTGGATGTATTGAAGGATAGATACTGGAGCAGTTTTCAAAAACTTTTGCAAAATTATTGATAATAGCGATTGGGCGATAATTAGCAATATCCTGTTTATCACCTTTCTTGTAGACAAGTACTAAACGCGTAGTTCTCCAAATATCAGGAAAAGAGGCAGTGCGAACGGAGAGATTGAAGATGTAGCACAATTGTTTTGCAAAGACGTAACCGCAATCTTTTAATAAAAAGGGAGGTAATTGATCAGTGCCCATAGTGAAATTGTCTTTAAGGCTCCTTATATATACATCTACATAAATAGGTAGATAAGCATATTTCATATTTTTATTTGTTGTTTCTAAGGGTATTTCAACATTTATTTATAAAAAGGAGAGATTAATGAATTGAAATTATAAAAAAAATTGTTTGATTGGAACACAAAGTGTTTAAAAATGTCTTTTTTTAGCATTGCATTATATTGTGTCGCTTGCTCAAAAATTTAAATCGTTACGAAAAACATTACCTAGCTGTCGACTATACAAGGCGCATACGTTTGAATTATGCAGTTTGAATACAAGTGAAGCATTTAGACAGATGGCTGTTGAGCGTAACGCACATAAATGCGAATGGTTTAACGCTAGTGAATTTCGATTTTGTGTTGCAAAGAAACATTGAGGTAAATTCACTCTACATTAATTATGTATTGATTATTACTATGTAGTTAGCTATAAGAGTACATATAAATAATAGACATAACCTGCGCATGGATATGTAATACGATATACTTGCAACTTAACCTCAATAGGATTTGGCGACTTTGTTACCACAAGCTATGGTATATTATGTGTAAAGTCACAAATGTTGGTTTATTTAAATGTAAATAAATTAATGTAAAGCGTTCAACTTCCAATCTGTTTTATTATTTTCTTTTCACTACATGTTTCGATTAATTGACAATCATCATCAGGTGAAAAATATCAATGATGATTATCAATTAAACCAAATAATAAAACAGATTGGAAAGTGAACGTTTTACATTTATTTATTTACATATGGAATATTTACTTAAAGTTTTGTATGTGCAGGTGACTTGCGGAAATCATATCAAACTTTTAAATTTAGACATAAGAAAATCTTAGTTTTGAAGAAGCAAATTCTTTTTTTTACTTTTATTAGATATTTGCAAATATAAAACAAACTAGTGCTTGCCGTTGTTGGAGATTGCTTTTGTTGTTAGTCATAATAACAATTCATGCCTTGGCATCCCCCAATAGCTTTCGCCAATTACAGGGGGCATCGGCCCAGCCATGAGTTAATACATGAGTGATGAAGTAAAGTAAGGGGGCGACTATTTTGGTTTTAAACTAGAACTTAACAAATTTTCAGCATAATCTAAACTTCAAAAGACGGAAGTAAATACACCTTTGATAATATGTTTAGAATAAGGTATTAATAAAAATATACTTGTGCCATATGTTTTTTTCTATTTGCTTTTCTTTTCTAGGAAATGTTATGTCGCAAACGGATTCGTTTAGATCAATATTACAACAAATGATAAGGTTTGCAGAGGTATTTTTTTTTAATGTATTCAGAACAAGGCAATAAAAATAAAAGTGCGTGCAAGCCAAAACTGAAGGTACTACGATTTCTTAATGTAATTTGTTGGTTAAAAATTAATTTGTCAATTTAATGCAGCAGATTCTCAACAACCATTGGTTTTTCTTATAGATCTTTTCTGCAATATTTTTACTTTTTAAAACAATGCTTATTCTTGCAGCATTTATTGAAATTGTTGTAAACCCTCTGTAATCTAACTAATTAATATATCTTTCAGATTTAAACATTAGTGTTAATATAGCATATCTTGAATACTTAAGTGGAGAATCTGCTTTGAGTTCTAAATGACATAAACATGTTATTCGATAATTGGAACTTAATATTTCTGGATAATAAAATAACCTAATAATCAATTAGTTCTAATTTCTTTGTTGTTATTCTAATTTATATACTGAGCTCATTATTATTAGACAACTTTATTATCCAGTAAGACGTTTCTGTCATTTTCTTTTTAAAAAAAATACCTTGATGTTTATATGCTCGAAATACACCTTTAAAAAATGTAGTAAAATTACCTCAAAAATAGGTGGCAACTGGGCTAATACCTCCTATTTTTGGGGTAAATTTACACCTATAGGGGATTTTTTACATGCTTGTGGAATATTGCATGCGCATAGTAAAATTCCTTGAAGGTGTGGTAAATCTACCTGAAACTATTACACCTCATTTGGGAATATTCCACTAGCATGTGAAAGATCCCCTATAGTTGTAAATTTACCCCAAAAATAGGAGGTAGCCTAGCTGCCACCTGTTTTTGGGGTAATTTTACTAATTTTTTTTTAGGGCGTAACTCGTCGACATTAATTAACGTGCCAATACAATTTATTGTGTTTTTAGAAAATATTTGCACAAACAGCATCTATAAATTAAGCAAATTTTCCATGAATTGTGAATTTTTACATCTGAAAAACGCTCATGCTTCTTTCATATGTTTAACGTATGCTGTACTCCGCAAGCTGCTACGTTGATATACGGAACGGGGAGTTTTTTCAAACAGCTCCCAATATGGCAGTTTGTTATTGTTTACATTGGTACCTACACAAATTAGTTTACTCATCCCTTTAATCTTCATTATTTATTTGTTTCACTTATTTATTTTACCTATTTTATTAGTTTTTAAACTACCCCTGCAGTTTTAAAAGCAATTAATGAACCTTGATAAGGTGTAAAACCTAACTTTGTTATATATTATATTGTTAGGTTTAAGTGAAATAATCGTGAAAGAAGACGCCAATGGGCGTCATGCTGTTGTGCCATTCGCTCTTGCAAGAAAAATTCTGATGTTACCAATGCTCATCGTTTCTCTAGATTGCCGAATGAATTTATTATATATACACCAGGGCAAGAAATTAAGAGAGTACATGGATAAGAAAAAACTATAATTGTTGGGCAGAGGTTCCTAGGTCACATTAAATCAATTTATTTCTTACATGCTCATTTTAAACTATATCGCATTTATCACAATAATTAACTTAATTCATTTTACGTTCCGTTTTTAAAATAATGTGATTTTGGTCTGAACCGCATTATACTAATATAAATTTTAATCGACACATTTCAGATTTATTCACATTACAGACAACTCGATATTATTTAGTCCACGTCTGAAACTCTATCCACTTGTGTATCCCCGGACATCATTGTTCACAAACCATGAAATGAATTAGTCGAATAAAAAGGAACAGTCTTTGTATTACATAGAACGATACAGTCATATCTCTGGAACCCTAATTATAAGTTGGTGTGTGTTCATGTCAGAAATTTGGAAGTCTACAATAAAACCCTACCACTGAAATCGTTGCATTTTTATTAATTTATTTGAGAAAGAACCACAACAAATGTATTCCTAGAAGAATACTTTATACTATAAAATATATAAATAAAAATTTAGTTTCAAAAGAAGGAAATAATGTCAACTCAATTATTGTAAAACACTTGCAAATATATGTATCACTTAATCAAACATTATTTACTAAAATCGTGGTTTTTATTACTATAAACTGTTCAGAAATATTTGCAATAAAATCAGAATAAAAGACGCATAAATTTGTGAGTTTTTCTAATCTATTTTCCTACTTCCTTTAAAATATAAATTACTCCACACATTTGAAAATTTCCGGCAACAGTTTTACAAGATGGCAGCTAGGCTTGAAGGTAATTAAAAACGAACCACAAAAGAACAAAGGATTTTGCGAGCTCATCCTGATAGTGTACTCTGCTTACGCCCTGCTAACACCCAGTAGCTGTGAACTTATTCGCACAGAACGTAAAGGGCCTGGCTTGTGACTGATTCCTTAATTGTATTTTTTGTCCCAACATAATATGCTGTTAGTGAAAGAAATATTTATGGAAAAATAGAAACATGAAATAGTTTTAAAATAATAGCAAAAATTCACAAAACTACAGGTGTTTTCTGGATTGCAAGATATATAAGCTATAATTAAAATTAATTTAGACATTAAAGGGTATGAAATCATTTATAAATACATACTTCCTCACTAATCATCTAAATACCATGCCATAACCTAATCTAATTCTTTAACGACATTACTAAAAAAATCACACCATTTGATTGACTCGCTGTCCCTAATCCACATCTGTTTCACGTCGCGGCCAATCTAACCACCTAACTAATGGCCTAGCTTCCGTACGCGACCGCCACACGTCATTGAGTGGAGATTCAAACAAAGCATGCCTCGCTGTATCTACTCCACCACATTTACAATGCAAATCATTAACCCTCCCAATTCTACATAAATTCTACTACTTGGCTATTTTTTTTTCCTGAAGTAGCGTTATATATAATATTGAATCCCAGAAAATCTTAACTTTGTGTAAAGATTTTTTTTTGTTTTTCTTCTTAACAGTGATTAACTCGAAAACTATGAACATTACAAACTTAAAACTTTCTGAGATTTATATAAGGGAGATACATATTAGGATGGAGTTGGATGATTGCTTTATTACAGGGTCGTAATTTGGGTTGCCGACGCCACAGTCCTTCAACACATAAATTAAAAGAAACCTCTTTCTTGACAATAACAATACAAACAACACGTTTACTTCGTTACAAACAATATAAACATACAATAAATATTTAATGAATATTTTTTTATAATAAATTAAAGGAATAAATTCTGGCAGCTTTTACAGTTTACAGTTTTCTGTATTAATCTCGTTGCGACCAGGGCTTAAACTATTCTAAACAAACATCTTATATGTTTATTAAAAAAAAAAAACTGGTTGGCAGTTAATTGATATTATTGTAAATGAAGAGCAACGAAAGTAATAATTAATCGATACTATTATAACAGGGTGAGTTCTAGCAAATATTTAAATGTGCAAATTAATAGTTATTTCTAATTAAACCAGCAAAGAAGTTCGTTAACGCAAAGAAGCATTTCTAACCTGAAATCAGTGGCGAAAATCTCTTTTTTTGTGTTCTCGGAATTTAACGATGGGACTAGGCAAGTTCTTGAATTCAGCAGCCATTTCTTAGATCGCCATTTTGGAATTTTGAAATTTCGTTTAAACTATGGGATTATTTAAATATAACGTCGATATAATAAATGTTCTGCTATGGTAAGCTCTACAGTATAAGAAAACGGACTTGCGATTACTTCAATAATAAACTATTTACGGACTTAATATTTTAGGTAAAAGAATAAATATGTAAATAAACTTCAGCAATGGTCTGTCTTCTAAGAGCAATCAACGACAACTGAACTCATTCGTTCATAAACGACGCTAACCAGTGCTCTCGTGGTTTTTTTTTTTTGGATCAATTTAAAATTTGTTTATTAACCGGTGAATGACAACTAAAACTCCTTTAAAATAACGAATTAAAAAGATATTAATTAATTAAAAAGTCTAGATTTAAGTTTTCAACCAGTTTTCTTAATTTACAAAATGCGTTACAACATAATATCAAATAAAACTTACATAAAATCATATCTGTGATTGGTCACAGTTATTAAATCTGTGACTGTGAAATAGCCCAGTGACATTACAGTTAAATCGGATAATTTAAATGACAAAATATTAATATCACTACAATATATAAAGCTGCTTATAAAAAATATCTCTAACAAGTACTGATTTCGCTAGGTTATCTGGCTATAGCTTTTCTATCCATAAGAGTTGCGATGACAAGTGACAACTTAATTCCTAATTATCGGATGTAGTAATACCGTTTTTGATATGTCATTGGCAATAACTTTAGAAAGTATCTAAATCTGTGACAAAATCACTATCATAGATCGTATTGGTCACTATTACCAAGATTCTTTAACGCCTCAACTCTGTTGAATATATTATTCTTGTAATAATCTTATGTCTTTGCTTATATGTTACCTTCTACTGGACATGAAAATAATAGTGTTGATCCATTTTATTTCTACGATCTCCTGCTCCGAATAAAAACTATTTTTTCATAGATAAACTAAATTAATTCCATAGCGTCATATCTCATCGTATCTATCATTAAATTACTACTAGGATTTCCTTAAAGATATTCTTTGAAATCACATCATTAAAACTAATTTGAGTCTGTAGAGTTGAATTTATCATATACTCACTCGTATTGCATCAACCAGTCGTACTGTTGATGGGTGTAAATTGAACGCTCCTCAATTCAGCGCTGCTATCTAAAAGAGTCGTTATCGTACTGAGTTTTCCTTTTTCAAATAAAATTCCATCAAGAGAAAACTTAATTACAAAACCGAGAACGTATCAGTTCGTCGCTGAAGAGGAACAGAGAGTGCTCCACTTTCCTGGACGACGTAGTCCATATTAAAAGCAGCAACAGATGACTATAGTAATAATTAACTACCCTCAGCGAGCCTCCACTTTGAACGATCCCGTTCTCTCACAACATAGCATATTCAATTCCTTTGACGGAAATGCTAGCATTGCTGATTTTATCACAATTTTCTATGAATAACTAGAATTTGCCGAGGATATAATAAATAAGAATATTCCGGCGTGCCTGGAAATGAGTTAACTACAGTTTCTCGTTTTTTACCCGAACGAATCCTATCTAGAACAAGGGAAGACAAACAAGTACATGAATTATGTATGAGTACCTATCTAGATCTACGCATTCGTACGAAGCAAATTAAATAAAGTTGAGAGCGCAAAGTCGTATAATCTATTTCAGGAACAAATTTAATAATTTTGAAAGTGGTGATGCACAGCCCGAACTTTCCGACACCCTGCGAACTCGCATTGCTGGTTATGCATGTGTATTTCAATGGTGTTCATTTAACTTATGACAGTGGCGCACGTAACATAAATTCTTTGTGAAGTATGTAAATGTAATTTCAGAATTAATATCTTCGTGCTCGATCTAGAACTTGCTCTGTCGGTTAGAATTGTGGGCACATACGTAGGAAGGCGAATGAAATTATGAGTTGTTTGAAACGTGGTGAACTGTACGTAATAAGAAATTATAAATGTATATTTTCAACGCTAACCAAATAGCTCAGACTTATCCTCGAAAGAAAACACCGTGAAGATAGACAGCTTGCCTCTTTGAGTTCCCGTATAAATAATTTACTCCTACGGTGTACAATGAAAGAAATCTTTGTTCACATGAAATACTTACCGCATTAAAATTGGTCCAAAGAACGGATTCATCAAATCAATGTGAAAGATTTTATTAACGACAGAATTTATTGTATTAATGAAACGAAATCCATTGAAAATGAAATGATAGCTGGATTAGCTCAAAGAAATATGTTATTGTTGCAACGAACACTAGTTTTGTTTTAACCACTTTATTTGGCCTACTCCAGTGGAGAATGAAGAAAGGTATCAATACAATGAATATTACTCCTTAAAATGCTAATCACAAGTGATTGTTAATGTATGTTAATCATAATCCTAATAAATTTTAGAATATAGCTCTAATTAAAATAATAAATTTCATGTGATGCAATAATCATATTTCATTGTGGAAGAATCACTATACAAGCAGAGAAGGGAATAAAAATGTGAGTTTCTGTCTACCAAGCGTGTTTAGCATTTCTCCGAGAGCAGCTTCACTTTCATCAGTATCGTGTCTAGAGTATTATTATTGATTCCCTCCTAAGAGAACAAACTTTAAATGCACGCTCTCTAGGCTACACTTCTAATTCTCACTTAGTCGGCGACCGCGGCGTAAGTCGATAATTGCAATCACATTATGATGCTATTTGTTCGTTCTTACAATAAATTGCAAACCATTGAACTAAGGAAGAATATACCATTGAATTGTTTATTGTATTCGTATCGTGAATAATTTTATGAATATTGTACGTAAATATAACAGTATATTTTCATTCATATTCATATTATTAACAAAGTTATTTATTGAACGCATGAAAATATAGTTACCAAATATTATCCATGGGCTAATGCAGTGGTTCTCAAACTTATTTAGACACTGTACCCCTTTTTACCCACAAAACATTTTAGGTACATACCCTTCTCAGTTACCGGTACTAAGTAAACTATAATTAAAATATTAAACAAATCTTAAAGCCTTCTATGTAGCATAGAAGTATAGTGTTAACCTTTGAAACTGAATTACGCATCATGTTTAAATAAAAACAAAGAGATATTGTTTACAAACATTTTTATTACATTAAAAACAAACACACACAAAATTTAAAGAACAAAAAGCGCTTACTTTCAAAGAGATTAGTGAGTAGGGTGAGCTTGTTTCCCTTTGCACAGTTTATCAAAATTGGGTTTTAACTTGGTTAAATACAATCTTAAATCATCTTCAACATTTAATTTGTTTCTAGATTTAATTTTAAGATTGGTTAAACTTGAGAAACCTTTTCACATAAATAAGTGGTGGAAAACCCAACAAGAAATTTAACAGCAGTGCTTGACAGTTCTTTGTATTTCCTTCCCAATACCGATCCAGAAATCTTAACAATGTAGTACCAGCAGTCAAATATTTGTTTTTCACGTGGGTCACATGATACTTCAATGAGGTGTTCCTTTGAAAGATAGTCAGGTTAGTGTCCATAGCATCAGCATTAAAGGGGTCACGTATCCAGTTTTACTGTTTCTCCAAAGGTGGAAAGTACTCTCTTATGCGGATCTTCAATGCATTCAAATGCTGGCCCATTTGAGTCTTGAGTTCAGTGAAATCAGATATGTTTTTCTCATTATCTTGCAAAAATGTAAGTAATCTTTCAAACGGCTCGCAGTTGTTATTTTCTATTTGTTTTTTCCCAGAGAATGATCTTTTTACCATTGCATCAGTTTTCTTTTCTTATTAAAAAATATCAGAACACTGCCTTGCATGGATAAATTCCAGATGTTGAGTTTTCCAAAAATATCACTTAAATAAGGCAACTTCAAAAGCCAATCAAAATCAGTAAGTACAGGCGACAGATGGGATTTGTGTTCGGTAAAAAAATTATGTAATTCTTTGTGGAGTTCAAATACACGGGACAAAACA
The DNA here is from genome assembly GCA_004143645.1 of Protaetia brevitarsis. Classification (NCBI taxonomy): domain Eukaryota; kingdom Metazoa; phylum Arthropoda; class Insecta; order Coleoptera; family Scarabaeidae; genus Protaetia; species Protaetia brevitarsis. The sequence continues at coordinate 978,775 of RXPK01000063.1, forward strand.
TTTCCCCGAGAAAGCCATCGTACCTCAGTATGTAGCAATAAGTTCTCATGGAGGGTCCCCATATCCTGGCATAGAATTTTAAAGTAACGAGATTTTAGGGGCCTAGTTTTTATGAAGTTCACAATTTTCACACTCTGATCAAGGACATCTTTAAGTTCATCAGGGAGGTGCTTAGCCACCGAAGCCTCTCGGTGAAGGACACAATGAGTGAACTTACACTCAGTTGAAACCGTTTTAATATGGCCTACCAGCCCTGTGATGTGACCGCTCATAGCCTTAGCACCATCCATACACATTGACACACAGTTTTTCCACTCGAGCTGGTTTTCGGAAAAAAAGAATCTAACCAATTGAAAATATCTTCACCTTTTGTCGATGTTTTAAGTAAACACAATATACAAATTCACAAACACAAACCAACAAAAATAACACCAATACTGAGAGCGAGCTTGTAATAACAGGCAATGCTACTGCCAGGCAGTGACACGAGTGATTGGCCGGCCACACAGCCCCACTCTGATGACTAAGCCCTTAGTGGCGCGCGCACGTCAACGTGTCCATACGTGTCCCGGGTTGTTTTATTTTATTGTTGGCCGGCCGCGTACCCCCTAAAAATTACCACAGTTTGAGAACCACTGGGCTAATGTATCACCTTTAACGTATTAAATGCGTATCTAAGCTCCACAAATTTTCGATTATTAATGCAATCGAAGCCACAGCACACTGAAATAGTAATTAAAAATTATTTACAATTTTGAATTATGCATTGTTCGGTATGCAGTACCTACTTCTAGTTTCGGTTACATAAATAATCGACGACTTGTGAAGCTTCAATAAGCATTTAATTTGTTAAAGATGGTACTATGATTTGTTATAATGATGAAGACTAATTTATTTCACTATGAATCTTGTTGTTACTTGATAACGATACACATTTCGTTCTGTCGATGAAAATTCTCTCAATGAATGTAGATTATTGATATCACGTCCAGCATTTTTCTGAATGTGCGACTCTCAAGAAAATGCTGCTTTTACAAGCCAGGCAAGCTGATATATGATGGTAAGTTAATTGGTTCCTTAACACGGGAGGAATGAAACAAATTGCAGTTGGATAGATTGCATATTTAAGAAGAGATCAGTCTACACAACCATCATGAGAGAGACACTAGTGGCTCGGGTCGAAAGAGGATGTCCGCAGTGTGGGTGTCCTTTCTGCTGTAGAAATTTGTCGAGGGCGGGCTACTAACGAAACTAGAAAATGAAGTGTTCAAAATTTTGGGGATACCCAGAACCCGGGGTAAATTCAAGAACTTAGTGCGGGACAAAAGTTGACAATTTAGGAATGAGATCAGACAACATGTGTTGTAACGTGTTGTTACAAGAAAAAATTAATTTCAGTATTCAGTTTAGTTTTGTAATTTATTTTGGCATAAATTTTGGTTTATTTCGTCATTTTTTCCTGTTACGCTCATTACGGTCGCATTTATTCCTTGATTTGTTTTTGCCAGCACATCACTTAATTTCCATTTTGAGAGTATCGCGTCCCCTTCACGCTACGGGGTGACACGATTACAGCCTTTCTCCAATACTGCAGGACTGTAATTTATTGTCGTCCCTCGGGTGTGACACGAATATAGTTCTTTCCCCGTTTTCGTGGGATTATAGTTCGTTGTCGCCCTTCGAGTGTAACTCGAATACAGTTCTTTTCCCTTCTCGGAGGGCTATAGCTCGTTGTCGTCCTTCGGGTGTGACACTAATATAGTTCTTTCACCTCATGTTCGATTACCGACCGTAGCTGCAGGCGTGACGCGGCGCGTAATCTCCGTATTTCTTTTTCTGCCGTCGAACTATCGCTCGTTGTCGTCGTCAGATTGTGACACGACTTTAGTTCGCAATAGCCGATTTAAAACCGCGCCTAGACCCAGTTAATTTCGAGGTGAGATTATTTTCATTAGATTCATTGCTGTACATATAATTGTAATATATGTAATATTTAATGTGATTTGCTTACCTGTATTTACGTTTGTGCGCTCTTTTTATCTTGTTGTTGACCAGAGGAATAAAAATACAAAAATCTAAGGACTTGTTTCACTAGAATATATTTGTTGCGTACATCAAGTACGAATCCTGGATAGCCATTCACTCACTGAAGCTATCTCACTAGAAACGATTTTAATTATTATTTTACGACGTGAAATAGTACGCGACATAAACAAACATTTTCGCCCGTAATCTGCAATCGGGCAGCTGACAGGGGTCATTGCTAGCGCCGTTATGGAAGAAATAAGAATCACGAGGACGTTGTTACAAGGGTAACTCATGAAGTTTATAAGCGAAAGGTAACCTTAACGAAAAATAAATCATTCAAACAATCAATAAAAAGAAAACACACACACGAGACGTCGTTATAGGGTTTGACATACCTTATTTCGAGATGGTAATTCGGAACTGGACTTCCAGTTAACTGAAAAACGCAATGGTCATCTTTTCTCTAGAAAAAAAAAAAAAAACGCCACGATCTTTTAAATCTGTATTGCAACAGACAGTCAAGGCTGGTCTGGAATGTGTTCGAGAATTGAATAGCCTGAGAGATCGCAACAGATTCACTTTCCTGTGGCTGCCCGCAGATTCAACAATCGAAGGAAAACGAAAAGTCGGTGAGTTAGTAAGAAAGCGATTATTGGCTTGATATTTGCTTCCAAAAATTGTTCTAGTAGTGCCCAAGAACATAGCAAGAGAATAAGGAGTTGCATCAAAGGAAAATACAAAGAACGCTGGAATAAAGACAAATATATGGGAATTATTAAGGAAAGATCCTCATTAAGGGACCATCAAAGAAGACGACTGAAGAACTGTCACAGCTTAGTAGGAATCTTCGCATCGTGGCAGGTCTTCTAACTGGATAGTATGCATTGAAAGGAAATCTACAAAAAGTTGAAATCAACACTGAAGACTACTAATCGCAGACTATCTAATAAGACAGATACCACTTACCACATCCTGTGTAGGTGCGAGGCTCTGGAAGCAAGCAATATTTGCAAGCTAGAAATGAAGCCACAGGATTACTGCGATCAATTAGCGAAAAAAAAATACGGGTATGAACGTGTACAGATTTTTTTTCGCCGTTCGTCATAAAACGAGTGAATAAAGGATGAAATATTTATTAAGCTTATGTTATTTTTATCGTGAAGTAGAATGTTAAAAGAAGAAAATACCGATTTTCAGTTTACTTTGCATATCTTCAGTACCGTTTGGAATACTTTAATTTACTTTAATGTTCATGTTTGTCGGTATATACTTGTGGTTTATGCAAAACACCCCAAACGTATTTAATTGTGAAACAATACCTATTTTACTTACGCAAAGCTTACGCACTGTAAATCTGAAATTTGTCAATAAGCAGATTGGAGTGCTACTCTAGGACACTTTGTGTTGCGGTGAAACCTTAGTTCTTTCATTACACGGCTTTTATAATAGGATACGTTTTAATGTAAAAAAAATAACTTAAAACTAATTTGTTTTTTTCCTAAATAGTAAGTCGTTTATATAAAATAACATTGATACATGTTTATTCTCGTAAAGGCAATATGAAAGATTTACTTCACGTACAAACGTTTGTACACTAGTAGAGAATAAATTATTAGCTTTTATTAAGAATATTTGTAACGTTTCACGTTAATATAAAATAAATTGCTTAGTCTCTTAAATAACATTTAGAAATAATTAATAATTTAAATGTAATTTTTATCAATTTATTTTAATCACGGGCATATTCTGTAATTAATCACTTGTATCTGGTTTTGGAACACGTTTATATACATCATATTTTCCGAACATACCTATTTCAACTGTCAATGCTATTTTTACTTTCATTGTATGGTATATAAGTGCGGCTTTCTGTGTTAACAATCCCCTATTTTACTGACTGTGTCGCACCGGTATCCGATCCTGCTGTACCGACTCTCTTGGTAATCTCTCTCGTGGAAGAAACTGCGTGGAGACTAACAAGGACATAACCTGCAAATTTTTGCACACTTTGGTAACAGCTAGAATTTGTGGGTAAAAGTATTGCAACTATTCTGACAAAAGTAATACCTACATATTAATTTGTTTGGGGCAGAAGCTATCGACATTTTAATTGGTATTTTCACGCACGTGCTTCTTATCTTGGTTTCAGCTAATTTAGAAGCGAGACCGCAAACCGGACAGCTATACCTGCAGAATCTCCCTTATTGTTTTGTCCCAGGCAAGAGCTAAGTCAATTCAGAAAGATCTGATTTACTGCTGCAATCATCCTGAAGTAGGCAAGGGGCTTATTTCTTGCATGAGGAAACTAGACGATTAAACCGCACTGCGATATTGGAAGCCCGTTAAGTTGGTAACTAATTTCTTGATTATTGCTTTGCATTTCTATGTAATTTTCTGTACTTTTGTTGTATGCATACTTGCTCGCTGCCCGCTGAAAATAAAGAGCTTTATTCTGCTAATTTTACCCTGCTGTATAAACTCACCTCTTGTATATATAGTTTTCGGTGTGTAAATAAAACTGTTTAATCAAAATACCTGACTTTTGACTGACTTAGATTGTAATCCTGGCTTATTCACGTTACTTAGCTACTCGTAGAGCAATTTAATTAATCTATTTTGCACTCTGTCAAATTATTTCTAGTACCTTTTTTATCGCCTGTCAAACGTATAATGAATTTAGTCTGCAGATCCATTTGTGGCAGCACCATCTGTGTTGCAAGGGGGTTAGTTCGCTAGGTTAGGAAACTACACAAACTGCTACTTAATTTATTGTTATGAGGAATAATTAAACAAATTTTATTTAATTTTCATTCTGCAATATCTATCGTTGTAAATTAATCTGATCTCCTGTGTTGGTATGTTTCAATAGAGAGCATTTACAACTAGAACTCCGTTCAAAAATCTTGCTGTGAGCTAATGTCAGTTGTAGAAGCACCGTTACATAATTTGGCGCCCGAGCAGATATAGTAGCACACCGCTACATATTTTTCTCTGTAATAGGTAATTAAATAGTTACAAGCAATAGTTTCATTTTTAATTATCTACTGTCAAGGAAAATCCAATATGAATCAATCAATCCCGAAATCCATTCGCGCATAAAATTAGCAAAAATTTAATCAATATCGTTGCACGTTTCATTATCTGCAATTGCTGCGGTACTCAATAAAACATGTTTCAATTAAAAAGTTTTCCGCGTCGACGCGATGTTTTCCCAATCGCTTCCGCTCGAAAATTTGAACCAACCGTAAAGTTGTGTGTTGCCACCATGGTTGCCGCGAAAGTGCCAGGACGCCCCGCAACCCCATTGATTTATTATTACGGCGGCGCTTACCGCATCGCATCGGTTAAAGTGAGGAAGTTTTTGCGGAACAGAAAAGGGTTTCCCAAAAATTTCCCGATTTAACTAAATTATGCATTCGAATCGGCCGTATGTGTATTTGGGTGTGTATCTAATATCACACTGAATTCTACAGCGCTCCGCATAACGGTGAAAAGCTCATGGTATTCTTTTTTTATTTATTTACCTATTTATTTGTTTAGTTCCGCTTTTATTTCATTTTATTTCCCAACGGGTTCAATCTCCTTGAGCGTTATATAAGGCGTGCGGACAAATGCTGATTTATTGCTTAGTATAAATTTTACGACTTGTTTGCCGAGTCGACGAGAAAGTTTCAGTTATTTCTTTTTTTTTCTGCTGCGAAACGTTAACAATATCATTGGCGCAGAGATGGCGCTGCCTCGGATTTTTGACGTTTGATGCAGATTAAATACGAATGGATGGCCAAGGGTACAATGGAATGGGAGATAGTAACTAAAGCGTAGGACAAAATTGGGCCATGTTGAGGGAATAATTAGAAAAAAATCAATATCATCCTTGACTAGAAAGCATTTCAATTTATAGAGAAGAAAATAACTACTGAACTGAAGTGGGGTATTTACGAAAACAGGGTAATTGTGGAAGATTTATACAGACGCGCGGCTTTAGGAAGCGTAGGAAATTGAAATTTGTAACGAAATAGAATTCGTACATCATTGATCAGATAATGATGAGTTTCTGCGTTTTCTCATATCGATAGCGAATACAATGGATTTACTGTTTATTGTGGTGGGGATGGATAGCACCTGGGGCAAAAGTTGCACACGAGCGAGGTGATCTACCAGAGTAACCAGCCTTGCACCTGTGCAGAAGGCACCGCAGGTGTGGACAACCCTTTCTATCCTACTTGTGCGAACTGTATGGACTGACTAATGAACTTTTGAAACCAGAACGGAGGAGCAGGAGAGAAGGACAGTTCCCAACTCTCGAATTAACATCGAAGGGGAAATCATTCCATGGGCTGATCAAGTCAAATACTTGGGGCTCACCCTGGATCGCGGCTTAACCTTCCGCCAGCACGTATCGACTGTCAAAACCACATTTTAGGCAGCAAGGAATAACTTAATGCCTCTTAGATCTAGGCGCGCCCAGCTGGACCTTCGGTCTTAAGTTCTTTTGTATACAGTCTCTCAGAGGCGATACTTACCTACGGGCGCTCTCCCTCGTGACTATGACCAACATCCAACATTAAAATATCCTGGAGGTCCTCCAGAATCGAGTATTACAACAAACAGTGGGGGCCCCATGGATAGTTCTAAACCAGCAAATCCGCGACGACTTGATTATCATTCCTCTTCGGAAATATATACAAGATTTAGAGTCGCGGGAATAGCTGAGTGTGAGCGCCTCCTCGAACAAGCTGGTGGCCCGTCTGGTCGAGCCTCAGGATAGACCTCCACCCAAAGTTTCTACCAAGAGAGCTCGGGACTGTATAGATATCTCCAACGTGGGTCAAGCTAAAAAAAGAAGGCTGCAAATGCCAGGAAGTGGCAGAAAAAAAATAACTAATGAAGATAGGGCTGACTCCGGCCAGCGAAGATAAGCCACTTTAACAACTTCTGACGGGACATATCACTGCTCTAATACTGATTGAAGTGAGAGAGAGATCAGGAGAGGGCATTGGAAATAGTGATTGTAAATTTACCGATTTTACCATTTGCCGGTAATTAGGCAAATGAAAATGAAAATACCGGTTTACCGGTAAATTACCGGTAATTTTTTTTTTTTCATTAATGGGGATTCCCAAAGAAAATAGGGTTAGAAGTTAGGCTAGAATAATACATATTTTACACAATCTTAAGGCATAAAATTAGATTTGTGTAATAAATATTTGTATTTAATTATTTTAAACAGTTGTAAGAAGTAAAACAAAATATTTAAGGCTCAGATTTTAATGTTATTTTACAACATTGTTGCATTAATGTTCTCTCATAATGTAGTGTATTGCTATTAATTTAGATACGTGACACGTTGTTCTTATATATTATTATTTTTAAATATTAAAAATTGAGACATTTACTTACTGTTTAAGAAAAACGATTTTAAACTTTTAAAAATCTTAAAAAACTCCAGAGTACAAATCACATCAGTTATATTCTTACTACCCGTACAAATACATATAATTATGTCATCCCGCAATTATGCTTAATGTTAACTTTGTACAACTGCGTAGTTATAAAAGTAGAGTGGATTAACTTCTAAGAACTACGATAAGATAAAATCCATGCTATTGTTTCAACAACGTCTTTCACACACTCCCGCTCGAGTCGTCTTAGACATAAGTTTAGTTCTTAAGATTAACTTTTTGTATTAATTAAATAAATAAATAGTTTTTAAAAAGAGTATCTTAATAAAAAGATATATAATTTGCTAACTCAACTTTCTTCGAGAGATAAATAAAATCCACACAAAAAAAACCATAAAATCAGAGAATTGAAATTGCACTTGTTGACAAAGGCAGGTAGGAAAGTGGGGGTGTTTTGCTTCCTACCGTCCTAGCAACCGTCCTAGCAACAAATGAACATTAATCTCGCTTTTCTTTGCGTTGCTTTTCGTTATCCATGTTATGAATGTTTCCATTCTTATTTTCTTTTAATTTCTACACGACCTTTTTTTCAATTTTTTGCTTTTTTTTTTGAGAATTTTTTGATTCCTTCTCTTTCTGACTAACTTGGTGGAATGGAGGTTACACGTTTCTAATCAAAAGTTTTTTCTGTTTCTTTTCTATATTCTCTATTCTAGGGCATTACAGCGGTTCTCAATCTGAAGAAAGTTTAAATTAAAATTAAACAAAAACCATCTTCCATAAAATCAATAAGTGGGTATATTGTTACTTACACTTACCTGTTTTTTTTTTATTTTTCATATCCCGTTAGCCCTTTAAAAACATATCTATAAACACAATATTTCGTAGATAAAAATTTCTGGTATGGATTTTTCATTTACCGAATTACTGGTAAATTTTTGTAATTTATCGATAAATTTACCGAAGGTTTTTTAATCAATTTATCGGTTAACCGGTTTACCTTAAAAATCTCTTCTAGCGGGACTCCGGAAACCAATGACACTATCTTGGAAATGAGTACCGGAAGACAGCGATACTGCTAAAAACATTGTTGCAGGAGTGCAGCAGCTTGGACTAGAGCAATAGAAAAAAGTATCTCGGGTTCAGATCAGGAAACTGAGAAAGCAAAGGAAAATGGATGGCAGTAAGAAAATACCTCGGCAACACTCTAAAACGCCACCACAGACCTCGTAGAGACACAAGGGTACTTTACTATTATTTAGTTAGAGTAGGAACATTTCAATTGTTACAGAACTCATACAGTACTTAGAATAGGTAGTCTCCTGTAGTACCTTTTAGGTGGAGCACGGGGTTGGGATGGTTTGTAATAATTTAGTTTCCATAAATAAAGTGTAAGGCGCGTTCTTAGTGTTATTCCCCTTTCACTGCTCTTGCTAGTATAATGACCCCTACAATAGAGCATGAGCCGCGGCTGGTGGAATATTCTATTGCTTCATTGTATTTAGGCATCTTTTTTTAATGTTTCATTAATTCATGGTAAGCCGTTCTATAAATCACAACCATACGCAGTTTGGTTGTCGTTTATACGAGCCATCTAGCGAAACTGATAGTCTATGAGTTATCCGAGCTAATTCAATGACTGCATTGCCAGCTTTATGCTACAGTTGATTGCGGGTGAGAGTTTGGCACGTGGCTCCTAGAGAGCCTACAAATTGAACCCTTTTCTTCACTTAGTAGGTGATTGTACGTAAAGCTTGAGATGTGATAGCGATGAAAGTGGGTTTATACAGTCGGAGGAGCGCTGTTGACGCCTGGTAGGCAGAAACTCAGGCTCGTTCCTACCACAGTGACCAACTATATTTATTCCATATTTCAGAAATATTTAGAAAATATTAAATCTTTCTTGAATATTAGTTATATTAACATAATATGCATAAAATATATTATAGAAAATATATTAGGAATACATTTTACAAATATATATGTTATGTAGCATTAATTATATTTTATTGCAAATGATTTTTCAATATATTTTTCTTAACTCTGCAAGAATATTTTCCTTTGCATTTCTGCAATATTTGTTTCATATGAAAAAAAAATAAAGATTTAATTTTTTCTTTTCTACATTTGGTGCGTGGGACTAATAATATTAATTGGGTAAAATATGCGTACATATTAAGTACCTATTTAAAATGATAGTTTAAAGATTAAATTAGATAATATATATCTAAGATTATGATTTAGTTAGTATCTAAGTTGAGTGCTGTAACTTCTATCAATATATCTGCGCTTACGTAAAAGGTAATTATATTACGTAGCAGCAGAAATAACTGCAGCGAGGTAACTGCTATACGCATCCATTTACACCAAATCAAATATCATTAGCTGGTAGTCGAGTGGTTTGCACGCTTGGCTATCAGTGCGGAGTCCGGGGTTCAAATCTCGCTTTGGTCAATTACGATAATCGGTTTTTTCCCGGGGTCGTAATGTTGATTAGGAGGGAGATTTGGCTCTGCGAGGGCCTGCCAAGCTAAAAATATAGCTTAGGCGTTACCACCCCTTTAAAAGAAATCGTGATCCAGAACGATATATACTTCTACTTTATCTAATTTTAGAATTCATTTTTTATTTTTTTATTTCATTTATTTTATTTACTATATTATATTTTTGAGGCATTATTGATTATTAACTTGTATGGTGAGTGTGAAGAAACAAGTTCTTCCCTTTTGGATACCTCCAAGAATTTTGTTCCTTTTTACTTTCCAGGAAAGTTTCATATAGCTTTTTGTTATCGATATTGTACATTCTAAATACCCAAGATAAGTATATAGGTTACAGTCCACAAATAATTTTAGGTAATTCTGGCAAATTAAATAGCTTTGTACGATTGCATAAAAAATCTCGATTTTCATATAAATAATATTTTAAAAAATATCAAACTTACATTGATTTAAAATATGGAGTAAATACTTCAATTGTATATTTTATCTATATTTAGATAAAAAATATATTCAAAAACCTCTCACGAAAAATATTTATCAAATATATTTATAAAAACATCTGGTATATTTGTGGCTGTTCGGGTAGTGTTATTCCCCTTTCATTGCTTTTGTTGGTATTATGATTCCTACAATAGACCATGAGCCCTGTCTGATGGCATATTATATCGGTTCATTATATTTATTTTTTCTTGATGTTTCATTACGTCATGGTAAGCCATTCTTGGAATTATAATCACACGCAGACTGGTTATCGATTATACGAGCAATCTAGTGGGACTGATAGCCCCTTGAACTATCCTAGCTAATACAATGACTGTATTGCCAGCTTTATGTTACCGTCGCTTGCGGGTGAGATTTTGGTACGTGCCTCCTAGGGGGGCACAAACCGAACTCTTCTTCACTCAGTAGGTGATTGTACGTAAAGATTGAGATGTGAATAGCGATGAAAGTGGGCTTATACAGTCGGAGGAACACTGATGACGCCTGGCAGGCAGAAACTGGAGTCCGTTTCTAGTGTTGTTCCCCTTTCATTATTGTTAGCATGGTGACTCCTGAAATAGACCATGAACCCCGTCTGGTGGCATATTCTATCGGTTCATTATATTTATGCATTTTTTCTTTGAAGCTGCAATTATGTTTAGCAAGAAGATTGGCTCAGCGATAATACCTGGCCAGCACTAAATTGCTTTAGCTACCCTGTTAGAAAAGGAGCTGATATCTGATATAAGACGATAAAATTTTGCGTTATAAATATATGAATATTCCTTTTACATGCATAATAGAAGAATTTGCATACCTCAATCGCAACTGAGCTAAAACTACTTCACAAACAAGGTTTGCGGTGTTATTTATTCAATGATCGTCAAAAGACGAGCAACTCGATAACTCGTGCATCCAGCATTATCTGGTTTATTTAGGATTTTGCATGTAAAACTTCTCTACAAGAGAAGTTTCCTGCACACAATGGACGAACGTGCATGTAAGTACATCGAACAGCCACCGGAGAATGTTTACAATAAAACTTTCCGCTTTTTAAAAAGTTCCCGCAGCTTCCACATTACCATCACCATCAATAAGTGCCCCTTCGGTAAGGATGAGGGTCTTAAACAAAGAAAAATTTCCATATTTCATTTTGTAAAAGTTCGGCCGGCACAGATTGGGTTGAGTCGATCGATTGCGTCAGTTACAGCGGGGGAATAATCTCCACGGATTCAAACGGATTCCGCTCGCCGAGAAGATATCGGATTTGCGGCAGTTCACTTTATTTTGTTTTACGGTCGCTACTTGTATTACTTACTTCTTTTCTTATCTCCACGCTCGGGAAACGGACTCATTGTTTCCGTAGAAGAAATCTAAATAATGGAAATCACTTTCACAGAAGTTATTGCGTCTTTCGCAGCGTGCGCTCGCATCATTAAAAGTTGGGAAGGCATAGTTGTATAGATCTGCTTAAAACCAAAGGAGAAGTTGCTGGATAGACTTCTTCTAATTCGTAAGTCGGGTAGTATTCAAGATCTACACTTCGGAAATGCAATTAGCGAAGTAATAAGCTGTTATTTGCTTATGAAACTACGCTTGAAGCATGTTTAACAAATCCCTTTCTGAAGTTGCAGAAATTACTTTTTCGAAGTAAGTCTTCGTTGAATTTGTGGAATTAATTAGGGAAAATTCAATCTACATATAAATAACTACTTTTCAATTTCCGAGGCATAATACCTCATAGTTTGACATCACATTCAAGCATCACCCAGCGGGGCAAGCTACAACAGTTCCGTTTACGTTATCGATTTTGCCACCGTTTTATAATTGATAGTTTCCGAAAGGCATTCGATATTATCCATTATACTAACCGGAATACATAATTTAAATTATTACCTGAATCGTTAACCAGGTTTCGGTGTCATGGATAAATAATTGACTGCCTTGCAGTTAATTCAGATCGATGGACTATCAGGTACCAAACCATAAATTACGTATTTATAAGTTCTTGAATGATTTAATTCTAGACGGTATAATAATCGGAAATCTGTGTACGAATCTATTTCCCATATTAGTTATGCCTCTAATGCCTGAAAGTTATGGGATCAAAGATATAGAAATTTTAATAGAGTTTTGTATTTTAATGTCGACTATGGGTTATAAAATCACGATTGTAACCAACATGCAATTAAATTAAAAAATATTGTCAGGCTCCCTTGCAAATTGAATAGAAGTGTCAAGTTAATAATTTTGAGTTTTAAGCAGGGAATGTTTGTTGCTTTAAAAATTCCACCTAGTATTTATTGACAAATTGTATCATTTTATTTATTGTAATAGATTGAATGTCAATAGCAAATCAGTTTTTATATGTTTACAAACACATTCAACGCAAGAAAACTGTTCGCATCAAGGGTCAGTGATTTACTTTGATTTTGACAAGTACGGTCAGAAGCCATCGTTACTTAATTTATTCAAACATTTACACAGCAGCTAACACATTCATATCGTAACGATATGCAACAAGCCGTTCCCAATGTCAAAATTTCCATCGATATTTTGAGATAAAAACGCAGTTTATTTGCATGAATTGCAGAATCAGCTCAGATAACTTCCCCAAAGTCTAAATCTCACTCACTTTGATTTGAACCGATATAATATGCCCCCAGGCAAGGCTCATGGTCTATTTTAGGAATCATCATACTAGCGCAAGAGCAATGGAAGAGGAATAACAGTAGGAACCCACTCGAGTTTCTGCCTATCACGCGTCATTAGCGCTCCTCCGAGTGTATAAACCCACTTTTATCGCTATTCACATGTCAATCTTTACGTACAATAAACCTCTACGAGACACATGCCAAACTCTCACCCGCAAGCGGCCGTGGCATAAAGCTGGCACTGCAGTCGTTGATCTAGTTCGGATAGTTCATGGACTATCAGGCCCGCTACATGGCTCGCAAAAACGACATCGCTTAGTGATGAAAGTAGGTTTATACACTCAGAGGAGCGCTGATGACACCGGATAGGCAGAAACCCGAGCTCGTTCCTAGTGTTATTCCCTTTTCATTGCTTTTGCGCTAGTATGGTGATTCCTACAATAGACCATGAGTCTCGACTGGTGGCGCATTCTATCACTGATGTTTTACCTTGGATTGGCCATATCAATTAGAAAATTATCAAAACGTTGAACAATCTTCGGTAATCGCTTCAATTAGAAGGAATTAGCTTCCCAAAGCGCAGAAACTCAAACTAGATTTCAGAACTAACAATAAGTAAAGGAATAAACTCTTGTATCAATTGTAATCATATCATGTACCATAATACCTGTAAAAAAGTGAAAATTTAATTGAAAGATCGACAGAGTTGGCAAATTCAACTTATAACATTCAGAACACTTTTCAGCACATGTATTATAATCTCAGAAATTTTTTAATATTACAAGGAACACCATGTCAGGAAAATTTCACCCATTTATTTTAATTTTCCGTCCAAATTTAAGAAAATATGAGAGCGTTTGACATTCATAAAATTTAAAAAAGTTAATTGAAAAGTAAAGTAATTTAGATGTAATTTTACCTGTAGAAAACGAATTTGATATTTTTATGTGTGGCCAAATACAGCAATATATATATTTACTAACAAAATGATACTGATGAACAGAAATTAATAGACGGAATTGAGAATATAACTGATTATAAAGACATTTTTTTCAATTTTTGCAGTATTGTTAATAAGAGGGATGGATTGAGCTAATTAGTCAATATATTTCTATTAAAAAAATCATTAACTGCAATAATAGCAAAGGTAATCTACCCAGGGTTTGGGAGTGCCTATCAGGCGTGATCCCGGGCGGTAGATAGGAGAACGGCTTTTTTGTCGAATTTCGCCTAGGACGAAATGATTAATTGAATACTTGAAGCCGAATCAGAATGAATGAAGACCGTTGCCATGAACCACTTCCCTCGCATGAGCTGTAGTGTCATGGCTAAAAGTCTACACAAGGATTCTACAACAATGTCAGTTGTAAGCTTTCCGTTACCGAAAGTCAAACTGTTAAACCAGATCTCTAAACGAATGGGAGTCTTGGCTTAAGTGATCGTGTTCTTCTCTAGCTACTCGTGAGATTTGCCATGGAGAAAGATAGTTTATTTAATTGGAAAAATGAAACCATATTCTCTACTGAACTAGGAAAACCTGGAGGTACGGACGATCCGTTGCGACGTAGTCTTAGCAAAGTAGGATGTAAATGGTATCTACGCTACCTTAGTGAAGAGCAGTTGCACCAGAGCAAGCCAGAAAGCAGCGGAAGAGCAATTAAAAACCTCACCCAAAACACTAAAGCGAAAGAGGACGGACATTAGTCCAATTCAAAAGCCGTTCAAGAAAAGGAAACCAAAGTGAGAAAAATCACTACTCCTAGTTCCACACTTTATTTATGAAAACTAAATTATTACAAATCATTCCAACGCCGTGCTCCACCTACAAAAGTGCTACATGAGGCTACCTATTCTAAGTACTATATGAGTTCCATAGCAATTGAAATGTTCCTACTCTAACTAAATAATTTCCCTATGATTCTTAATAACAAAAATATATTAGAGCAGCCTCACGGCCATATGAATACTACTTTTTGTAAAATGATAAATCGGTCAGCTATGAACTCTTAGCTCCACAGAAGGCAGCTACGCAATGGCTGTCAAAAATGTGAAGAAAAATTGCTATCCTACCAAAAAGGTACCCTGAGACCACCCTCAGTGCGAACAAGCAAACGGCGGTGGAAAAGGCACTTGTGGGGGAAATGTACGATGGGTAAGAGCAGTAGATCCAATTCAAAGGTATTTACTTTCGCCGGTGCTGATCTTGGTATTATGTAAGTCACCACATTGCTCAGAATGGTTTCGGTTAAAAGTACCCAAGCTAAAAACTTGGAAGAGAGTGAAATTGACGACGTGCATGGGAGATGAAGTTCCAAAATCACACGTCGCAACTCTGTTTCTCTTTAGAAGTCAGGAACAAATCCTTGAAAAAATTCTAACACTAATAGAAGCACAAAACAAAGGCCTAAGAACAAAAGGTTTGGGAAAAACCCTCGAAAAAAAATTAAAAAAGAAAGCACTGGTAATCTCCAGTCGTCCAGAGGTCGTAGTAACTGCGTCCAAAATAACACGTGCTCAGTAGCTGCCTCTCACTAATACCTGAAAATTAGTCAAACCGACGCAATGTGATAAATATAATTTAAACTAATTTAGAAATAAAATAAAGAAAGACATTCAAGCAATTAATAGGTAGTACGTTTTTATTTGCATACAGTACATTTCCAAATCATAATGAAATGCAAGATTAGACATTAGATTATGCTGCATATTCAGGATTAATTTCATGGCACCAACAATAAGTTATTATGCTAAGATAGTTTGTTATGCTGTGGTTTAACATTAAGTTAGCGCTGTAAGTTAATTTGTGTACCGTACAAACATAGTCTTGTATTGTGTGTACGTACACGTGTAAATCATACTCATAAGCTGCAACTTATGGCATAATTATACGGTACTAGTACCAGAAATTGTATACTCTAACGTGGATGTTGTGATAGCGCGGCCTAGTTTCCCAATTTACTCTAAAAGAAGAATGCCTATACATTGTACGGAATTTAAAAAAAGGTTTGGTTTATTTGCGTTATATTTCCCCTTCGACTAATTCTTTTTCAGTGGTATCGAAGAAAACATCTAACGTATTCATTTAAAAAATATATTACAGTGTCATGACGTAAGTATTTTTCTTATAATGTATTTTTGCTTATTTCTATATTTTCTGTAACTATTGCTAGTATGAGACACCTAATTCATTTGCGATAAAAAAACCAATTATGTTTTACTATTTTCTGGTATTTTTTTTAGCCAATAATAAGTGTATTAATACTATCTTCTTTTGTTGGAACATGGCTGGGAATCAATTCAAAAGACAATGCAGGTTACGTTTCGGTTTATTTATAAACCGTTTTCAAACCTTATATCTGTAATAATTATATTTCTTTGTTAGAATCTTTCGTATCAATTTTGTTTGAATTAAATATTTACCTTAATCCACATTAACATTTTATACAGACTTGGATTAATCAACATAGTTGTACGTCATAATTACATACATAAAACATTTTAAAATTGTAAATGGGACGACACAATGAACAATACTACATGATAAAGACATGAACTGCATCTCGGCATGAAGCAGGATTTTGTATAAAGAATGCAAACTTTTTGTTATTATTTTTATAAGTTTAAGTAATTTAAGGCAAATACAGGGATTAAAATTAAAGTTAAAATAGTGGAGCGTGAATTTTGGATTAGTTTGCTATGTCGATTCGATTGTTTATGCCATTTTTAGTTTTCTTAATATAAATCATTTCTAACATATTACGTTTATAACATTTTTTTTTCTTAAGCTAAAATTTTAATTGCGTCATAATTAAATTCATGATTGAAGTCATACTCATGTTTTTTTTAGACAGTTAAATTAATTAAAAACTTATGACTTTGCAGTCTATTTTTCAAATACTGTTTCGCAATGCAGAATTTTGTAGATAGTTAATGATTTTAAACAAATCTACCGAATTTTCAATTCATTTTCATGTTGGCTTAGTATATAAACTTTATATAATTGAATAAAGACTCGAATTAGTAAATATGTGTTAGTACCATATTTTTTGAAAAAAGAATGATATTTAATGATAATTAGCAGAAATAGTAATAGTACCTATTTTTAATAGGGCAGTGCATGATAATTATTTCACCAGCATAATAGTTAAACGTCAAATCTGTCAACAAATAATTTTGTATGAATATTTTATCATTCTTTTGTCATTGTTTATTTATTTTCTATTCATTTTATTATATGTATGTTTACTTAATTACTTAAATAGTATATAGATATTTTATTCATATACCATTATACTAAGACTTAATGTTTGTCTTATACTTATAATAAAAAACAAATTAACATTAAACTCACAACAAAATACATCCTTACTTAAAGTATTTGCACCCAGTAATAATTTTTAATTATCAAAATTTGTAACAGATATTCAAAAATATATTTTCATTCTGTTAAGCATATTTCTATACGTCTTCGCAAATTTTGGGATAGTTTTTTTCAGCAATTATGGAAGCGAAATGGATAAAAATCCTATTTTCCTATGTGGATAGCTCTTTCTTAAACACCAGTTTCTTTAGGTAGCCCAAAAAAAAAGAAATCACCGAAAACGTATTACATAAAACAAATTATTTTTTTGATAGCTTTGACTTTTAGTTATTATTAACTATTTTTAATTAAATATAATGTTTGCTGGATAGATTATGATAATAAACAATTACCATAGCCTATCAAACATCGCTAATACAGTTTCTGTTAATCATAGACGAATGAGATTAAATTTTTTCTATTTTCAAAAAACGTATTAATTGATTTGTATTTTTTGATCTGATATTGATGCATGCTTACTAATTTGCGGCTTTATTTAGTTATATCACGTTTATATATTAAGTTGACTCAAAAATGAATGGAAAATTTATTGGATTAATTCTAAAAATAATTATCTACAATATCCTGCATGACCCTTCACAAATGTTAGGTACCTTGGGCTAAAGTTAAGCAAGTATTCAGAACTAATAGTAGATACTTTTACATAATTATACCGATTTTAATTTCACTGTTGCATCAAGCTAAGTATCTATGATATTTAAAATATGAATATCTAAAATAAAAGCATGTACAAACTACGCCGTCTTAACCGAAAGCTTTTATCAGAGCTTTTTTTTACAAAAGCGTAAATAACACCATTGTTATTACAAATAAATATATAGTAGCTAATATAAAATGATATTGTTCTTCTTCGTAGAATTTAGGAATGAAATAATATATAGGGTGTTTCATTTAAAATGACGGAGTAAGTATGCGTTTTGCTACTTTTGGAACACCCTGTACAGTCAGAAATATTTTTAGGTTATGCAGCATTGAATTCTGTAAAACTTTTGTACACAACAATTTTTCCTAAAATCAAAAATAGAGCTGTAATCAAAGACCCAGTCGTCATACGATATCAAATACTCATAGTATTCATTACAAAGAGAAAAAATGTCCGAATATAAAAATAATCATGGGCATGATTATAAAAGTAACGAATACTCCGCGAAAATAGCGCAGTTCGCTACATTCAACGAAGTAACAAATATCCCCGAGTAGATATTAAGAAATACTCATAATTCCAGACACTAGTGGTTACCAATACAATACTAGTTTGTACAACACGCAAATGATTTTATTATGTGCAGTGCTGGATGGAAACACTATTACATCTCAGGAATTTGCAGAGTATTGCAAATCAAATCAGAGAGTATTGTCCAGCATTTTTTGGGTAGATAAATGTAATAAAGCAGAGATTGAATTTAAATGAATCGTTATTTTACTGAACTAATGCATAATGTATGCACAAAGCTACGTTCATAAGAACCTTCACGTATAATTTAAATTTTCAAGTAATTTCTACCTTACCACATTTTTTACGGTTAATTTTTCTGTTTCACTGTTGTTTTTCTTTTGTTTTCTAGTAGAGTAAATTAAATACTCAGACACACAATAAAAAAAAGAAACTGAGAATGCAAGACAAAAAATAAAAAAGGACTTTTACAACTGGAGGAAAGGGTTTATCACGCACGGCTCCAAGTTTTTTTTTGTTTACTTTCCCTTTCGGGTTCTGGCCCTTAGAGACAAATACATTATTTACAATTGTGCACGCAAAAAGAGGGCTAATATCGCACGAGAGGAAAGGGATTTGAAAGGGCAGAAGAAAAGGCCAAAGGAAAAAGGTTCAAACACTATCGGGAAGTGGTGCCGAAACAAATATAAAAGGTTCGTTACTGGTGATATTCTGTTGAATCTAGAATCTCAAAAGAAATCGTTTCATGAAGTTTCATATATCGGGTATCTTGATTTCTCTTTTCTATTGAAAGTTATTACCACCACAAGTATTTTTAATACGTTATATGAGATTCGGAAATTCTGGAATAAGATAATGTGATATGTTATTCAATAAAGGTTAATATACATGAATCTATAGATGTTGAAGAGTGCTAAGCAACTTTTATGCAGTTTCGAGAAAAATTACAAAAAAGTGATTATCTTTCTTGCTTCAATTCTATTGTTAAATATTAACGTGATATAAGTTTTACACTGGTTGAGTGAATGAAAAGTACATACTTGCATTATAATCCTAATAACTGTTATAAAAGAAAAATAGAAGAGTAGTTTATAAAAGTATTAGTATGAACCATTGTTGGGCAAGATCGAAGAAGTGAATAAATTTCTACAAAGACTAGATGCACTCGTGTTTCTTCATGCCATAAGTAGGGAGCAGTAATCACTAGCGGTTTCTCGAGAGCCGACAAAACACGAGAATGGCTAATCTCTGTAAAAGTTTTTTCAGTTTCCCTAACTTGCCCAACACCGGTATGAATACAATGATCGGATTTATTAACCTGAAACAATAAACACACTATTTTTAATGTTTCTTGTTTTGATGGTTTCTTTGGTTGGCAAATATTGGATGATGTAGTTGTAGAAGTGTTGATAGTCCACTCCTCGTAGAATATTATTTTATTGGTTTCCAATATGGAAACATTTAATTATAATATATGTCTTTATTTCCCAATAATGGTACATTATAAAATAATAAATTGTTTGTCATGTAAATGTAATTAATAACTAAATGATCGGAATTTAAAAAAGAACATACAAAAAATGGAAAACTGCAAGGCGGAGTTCAGATGGAAAACTAAGTTTTCCCTGTTCTTTCAGTCCTACCTTGGTTGTATAGATCTATACAGATACTAAGAATTGGTTTATTAATCAAATAAAACGGGAAAAAAATATGATTTATGTAAAGATTAAATGAATTTTTGTATTAATTAAAATATAATTATTGCATTGGCATCATTTTGCCATAATAGTAAACGCTGTCGTATTTTGACGTTGAAAGCTTTCAATGAAAGATAGCATGGGGCATCGACATCCGCTATCATCGTATTATAAGATTTGCATATTAAATAAGAAAAACAAGGTACGATGTAGGGGAACCCTTAAATCTAATATTCAAACGATTGACCTCGGTACGAAAAGATATATTCTCACCGATGAGAGTATGACGGATTTTTATTTCTTATGATTTTATAAAAGAGGCAAACAGCTTGCGTTACACATGTGCACCGCCTATAAGCCAACGAATTTCTTTAGGTTTATGACTAATATGTATTAAATCATAGGCCTCTTAAGAATAATAGATTTTTTTTCACTCAAACTGAATTAATTGATGTGATTTACAAAATCGATTGAATTGATTGTAATAGTACAAACATCGGACAGACACAACAACACCTAAAGGAAAAAAGCTATAGTCATCAATATGATATTAAAACAACAAAAAATAACGCCACTGCCTTATCTCAGAACCACTATAATTTGAGTCACACCGTTAATTTTGAACATGTCCAAATAGTACAAATAGAAAGAAACGATACGTTTAACATAATGATTTAAATTGATGTTAACATTTTCACATAACGACAAAAATTCATCTTTTACAATTTTAAAATGTTGTTTATTTGCTGTCACGACAAAACTTTTAAATTAAATGTTAAATTGAATCCATTATTTTGCAAAAGTATAAATTATGACGTAAGAACCACACCTCGAAATTTATGTTGGAATATGCTAGTGTGAAAAATAATGCAAAAGGAAAAACATCCAAAGGCAATAACCGTATTTTTGTTTTGATTATATGTAAGTAGAACTGTGTTGTGTAAATCTGTTCAAAAAAAATCAATTTGTACATTTTTTTTTATAAAAAAAAGAAAGTAATAATAATAATAATAATAATAATAATATATTATATTTATTCATTAATGACACAATTGTGTGTTTGATAAGTCAGAAAACTCAATTAATGAAGCCACCATCAAAACTAAAAACAAAACAAAATGATAGAACAATAAATGAATAATCTTAATAATAAGATACAAAAAAAAAAAAAAAAGGAATTTATAAACAGAAAGAAAAATAAAGCAAGAGAAGATCGTATTACTCTCCGAAATATTCAGCCACCGAGTAAAAGAAATGTTGTAACAAAAATGCTTTTAGTGACTTTCGAAAACTTTTATAACTATCATGACATCTAATTTCGTTGGGTAAATGATTAAATATTTTTATTCCTAAGTTATATGCACCTTGAGTTATAATATTCATTGAGCTAGAAGGTAAGTGCAGTTGATCTTTTATTCTAGTGTCATAATCATGAATTTTCGCGTTGGTCGGAATATTTGCTTTCGACTGGTATATGACGATTCAAAAATGTATAAATATGAAAGGGGAAAGATTTTATATTTTTTAAAAATTGGTCGACAGAAATCATAAAAATGAGCTCCAGCAACTCTTCTAATCACAGACTTTTGCGTTAAAAATATTTGATGTGCACTTGCCGAGTATCCCCATAAGAGAATACTGTAATCTAGACTGAATTTCAGCATAGTGCAGTGAAATTAAACAATCAACAGATACCTGAGATCTTAGGCGTTTAAAAGCAAAAGCTCTTGGTGTAACTTTTGCACAATACTGTCACATTGCTCTTTTGTGAACTGATTGTCCAAGCATACAAGTTTAAAGAAATTAAAAATGACAAAATTAATTTAGCTAGCTCAGCAAAAATGAATTTAAAAGGGCGCCAGAGACTCTAATATCTCAGAGTAACTTTTTCTTAAAAAGTAATAGTGGGCGTTTGCAAAATTGACTTTCTTTAAAATGCCCAAAAATTGAAATGGCAGATTCAAAAATAAAAGAACTATTTTAAAATGATATTTACAATCATTAGATTTATTGTATAAAAAGAAAAAAAAGAAAAAAAACATTTGATACAAATTACAGGAAAAATTAAAACCATGAATATAAGATTCTGGCAAAAAACAAACCTGCATAAGATTCTACAATTTAAAAAGGACAATGCAAATCCTTTAACAAACAAAATGGTGAATTCGTTCTAGAAGGAATTTCTTATACCACAAAAAATCCACGTGGTCTCAAAAATTCAAAGCAAACTAAAAATAATTCAAATAACGTAGAGAAACAACCAAAATTAAAAATGAAATTTAAATCAAGCTCACAGCTTCACTTCACCTACCCCGAGGTGATTAAAATAAAATTAATATGAAAACTACAAAAAAACGGAAAATTTAAACTCTAAACGCGATCGCTTCTAAAACGAAAATTATTAAAGAGCCTTACATGTAAATTGTGCACAACGATATAACACTAATTAATAAACGAATTACTAGATGGACGATTTTAAAAATTTCAAAGCAACGAACTACATCTTAAACTTAAAACGAATTACCAGAAACGGTAACCAAGACAACTAAACAAGACAAACCACGCGCTCGTCCGTCTGGTAACTGCCCGGGGCCTCTAAGGTAACATTCGCATATATATGAAATTTACATCTGCGTGCGATGAACGCAACGCATCGCAAAGAAAAAACTAGCATATAAACTAAATACAATACTGGTACACGCAAAATGTACAAATAAATGAAATTAACTATACACAACTGAACAAATAAAATGATACAAACAATTAAATCAATTAATAAAATCTTTTCAAAATAAACAAATATAAGAATTGTGGAAACTCTATCATTGTTTTGACAAGGCTGATTTGGAATAAATAAAAATACACATTTAAATTTCCGAAACCCGGGGTGCCAGTCTATAGCAGTATGATGATCACAGCAAAATAATTCTTTTTTGTTTATGTATTTTGTTTTTTCTAAGCTTAAAAACAGTTTATTTTGCGAAAACCAATTGCATAAGTTATTTAATATGACGAGTTGATGACGCAATGTCTATCATTGTTGCTAGTGCATCTGTTTGGCAAGTCAAGTATAGACCGCACGTGATGACTGTATGTATACAGTTTACATACTGTACACCTCGATGCGATATCATATATGCATTGTATTCATTACGAAGTGAATAAATGTTCGAATATAGAAATAATCGTGGGTATGAGTATAAAGCAATGAATACTTTGCGAGTATAAAGGTTGGGGATATTTTGAGAACAGTAGTGAGTATGGTGAATAAAAAATTTAGCAGAGTATTCGCTATTCAGTATTGGCTACATTCATTCACATTGGCGTTCGCCGATTGCATAATCTGTATCGCCATCTCCGCTGTCAGTTAATGTGGTAATTTTTAATTGTGACATTGTGTTTGATTGGAATTACGTTTATAGTCCCTGTTGTTTTTAGAAAGACTTTATCCCTAAAATCTAGATTTCTTGGAAAATATTGTACAATGCCATCACGGGATGGTAAATGTTGGTAAGCAATTACTTCAAGGATCTGACGTAAGCCGTCTGTGTAAAATGATCTACTTAATTTGTACAAATCCCATAACAATAGTCTAATGAAACTTACTTTAGCATTTTTACAGACTATTTAATACTTAATAATTTCCGAATGTATTATCATCTTATGCAATTATTAAATAATTAGACTAAATACATCCTAATCAAATCGTATTAAATTATGCCTAACATATGTGACACTGGCCGAACGCAAGCATCGTCAGTTCCTTATTGGCCAAAACAGTTATGACGTCTTAGGACATAGGACATAGAATTTGAAATTTATCATTTTTTTGAATTGGCTTTACTCACTCCGCTAACATGAAACCCAAATGTTGAATCATTTTAGGCATTCGTCATTGTATAATAATAATAATAATAAATAATAATTTCTTTATTGTTGCACCACTTGTACAAATTAAATAAAATAACAAAGAAAAAACATCTACAAAAATGATCTACATTAAGTCGTTTTTTGTATAACTTGTTGTAGGACCCGACCTTATTGGAGAGTGGTAGCGAACTTTCCAAGAAAATAACTTTTTCATCTTCAAAACACCGTCAAAATAACGCCTTATTTAGCGTATTATGCCATTTAATTTTCTTCAAATAATCCCCACCCTCCTGTCAAAAGAAAAATAGAAGGTGGATGCCGTGCTGCGCAAAACATAGCTTTCACGATATTGTACGACTTCTCTAAATTTCAACTTTATACTTATATTCGTTCAAAAGATATAACATTTGCCTACTTTTTTTCGGCGTTGTATATATATGCTAGCCATAAATAAAAGCAAATACTAACAAGCACTATCAAAAAAAAAAATTAGACATTAGTAGCAATGACAAGTTGCTTTGCGAATTGAAACATCAATAACAATTTTTTACATATTCCAATCAATAATCAATGGAATTTGAATCGACCCGCAATTAAATCAAACAGTGCATGAATATTTGACCTAGTCCCTTTTGTTATTTAATATTATTAGATCTGCTGAAATTTAAATTTGGTGGGCAATTGAACACATGTAAATGTCAAATACGACGCGCTCAAATTATTCAGTAATACATACTGCTTGGATCCCTCGGTTATGGCTGCGGTAACGCTGCAGAAATGATCACATATGTAAACTTGTTATTATGGAAAAGTCATGCATATAAATTATATAATCAATACAGCCCTCGGCATCGCAATATGACCTAGCCATCAAAAAGGTTTTTCACTAGGCGCCTGAAATCATTCCGAAGGGAATACTTGAAAAATTGAGGAACATATATGCAATAAAAAATTTTATGTGTGGGATCTCAGATCAATCAATTTTAATACTCTAATATTGTGAGATACTAACCCCAAAGAGCTTCTTGGTTCATACATTTATATTGCTCACATACAGGCTAGTTCATTTTAATCACACCACGCAAATATGTGGAGAAATGTGGAAAATATGAAAATAATGTTTCAAACAAAACTTGTATGGTTTCAAGTGAGTATAAGGTGGTATAACTGAAGTATCATTTGAGTGCAATCCCTTCCCTAATTCATAACCATAACTAATTTACTTACTTTATAATAAATACATATTTCACAGATATGTACGTGTGTCATAAAATTATTATGTTAGTTAGTTAATATCTTGTCATATTTTAAGCATAAAATGTCAAGATATTCTGCTGTTAAGGTACTGACAGCATAGTAATGTAAACATTTTCATTGGGTAGGGAGGAATTCCCAGGGGCATACATGATCAAAAAAGCAATAAGCAATAATAATATTATCATCGATATCTTAGTAAACGTTGATATTCGAACATATGTTTATTAATTTATTTAGTTATATATATATTTAGTTATTAATTTTTTTTTTGATCATTTTATATCCCCATCAGAATATCTTCTCTTAATATTGGGGTTCTTTCCCAATTATCCTGTATATAAGCCGTCCTGTGTGAAAAGGGAGTTTGCCTTCACCTAATAATTATTACATACTGTATTTTATAATAATATAAAAATTGAATAGAAGAGTTTCATGTATGGCTTACACCCTTCATTGTGCCAAGCTCTTCAATTAACCTTCTATTTATGTAAAGTTGCAAAGATACAGAGAAAATTTAAAAAAAAAAATTAAACAGAATTGCATGACACAGACGAAATCGAATTGAAAGCTTTTCTGGGCATTCGTTTTTATTCAGCAGTCTTCAAGTCCAACCACGAGGACTGTGATCTTTTATTCACTGGGCGAGACATTTTTAGATGGGTCATCTCAAAAAAAATAGATTCTTGTAACTTCTAAACTGTCTACAATTTGATAACACTGATACGATGAATCAGAGTCAAATAGAAGATAAAACTGCAGCAATATCGTTCATTTTCATGAATTCGTAAACAATTGTAGAAAATATTATAATATGGGCATACATGCATACATGTTGATGAGATGCTCATTGGTTTTCGTGGCCGCTCGCTCCTCATAATCTATATGCAAAAAAAAACCGGCAAAGTATTGATTCAAAGTGCAAGAAATCTGTGATCACAAACATTTTACTTTTATGACAGCTATCTATATTCCGGTAAAGGATCGGATGGTAAAGGATTGACAGCGGAAGAATAGAAACTTCAGGTGCCTATACAGTGTATATTGAGGTTGATTCGAGATTTACATGGTAGTAAACGCAACATAACTGCCGATAATTAGTACAGTTCGGTACAATGTTTTGAACTGAAAAAATGAGGGTTGACATTTGTGGGTACTCTGAAAAAAAGCGTGAGATACCCCTTGATTTTTTGCCGTTTTTTACTCGTGAAGTTGGATCTACTTTGCACGGTTTCACCAAAGATATTACCATTCTTTCTCACGTGCCGAAAAAGAACAAAGGTTTTCTTTTACGTTCTTCAATGCATCACTATGAAGGAATGAACAATGATAATAATAAACCAGAGATAATATCCCGCTATAACTCAACAAAAGGAGCTCTCGTTGTTCCTCAAATGCAACACCGCCTTCAGAATATGCATCTTCCACGAGAATTGCGACTATCAATAAAAAGAGTACTTAGCCCAAATGCATCAGAAGGTCCAAATAGTAATAAACTTAGAAAACTATGTTATCTTTGTCCTACACAACTAAAACGTAAGACAGCGTACTATTGCAATCCGTGTACAAAGTATATTTGCCTTCAATGCAGTAAACCTGTATGCAAAGAATGTTTATAAAGTTTCATCTTTGTGATATGTAAAAAAATGAAACACTGATTTGTGTATTTTTTGTTTTGTTTTAATAGTTTAGAAGTACTTTGATTAGAACATTTGCTTTCGCGTTTCATTAAAATTTCCATTATAGTTGTCTACAGTTGATCTCAATAAATGTTTTTCCAAAAATATAAACGGTGATGACAATTTAATTAACAATAAATATTAAAAATTACATTATGTTGTATTTTATAATTTAAATTAAGCCACAACATATATACAAGAAAATAATTATGTATAAAAAATGTATTAAAACACCTAATAATATGCTATTACATACTGGTGTCTGACAAACTACTAAGTCTGCATGTAAGTACGTCTGTAAGAAAATAGCACATCGGTACTAGAAGGTAAATGTACACATACTAGGTAGCCCTTTTTTGGATTGTTGACATTATTTTATTTGGTAATCCATTTGTTTTTATTACTTCAAAAATAAAAACTTTTTTATGCTTCTCCAAATATTCATAGCTGATAAAAAGAATTACACTGGCACGTAATTTAGAAAAGGCAAAAAAAGGAAAACCTTTATAAAAACCAGGATTCACTTATAATACTCGAACAAAAAATAAAGAATCTAAAAATGATCCATTATAAAAAATAAGGGTATTATACGCCCCAATGAAAGAGAGACTGTAATTTCAGTTAAAGGCATTGAAACAAAGTAGGATGCGATAACATGTGAGGTTGCGTACAGGAGAATTTGAGATATTGGCTCCGCTCTTTCAATGCATGCGTATTTGTGGTTGTATTCCACTTAGTTGAGCAGGCCATTTGTATCTGATTTTTTTTTTTGTTTCCCTGTTGTTGGTTTAAATTTGCTTCTAGATTTTAAATTTCGTAGTTGTGTAATCTCCAATATCCAGAAAATAATTTTGTAAACATTATTTATATTTTTCCGTGGGCTATGTTTCCGAATTTTATTATTTTTATTAAAAATGAAAGCTTGATTATAACGGGTGGTCGTGTGATTTTTAGATTATAACCTTATGCTTGTAATTGATAATTGTTAGAATAATTCCGATTTGACAAGCAACGTAACTTTATGTAACGTTTCAAGTGTGCTCGTTTTCTTAATTCTTTTATTTAGCAATTTTATTGTTGCCTACGCGCAGTTTAAGAAAGAAAAAAAACTTTATATGGGGCCGTAAGTCAGTTTCGTGAAACTAGTTACATCCTGCGAAATGTTAGTGGTGAAGCGCCCAAAACACGTACTGAAGAAGTTGTTGCTATTGCCCAAAAACTAATGATGCACCGTAAACATACATCTGTTTTAATTCTCTGTTGGAACCACACACAAACTTTTAGATCAAGGCATACAACTCTTTCGTTATTGTGTCGCTGCGCCACAGGGATTGAAATCAGCAGACTATAAGCGACGTCTTGAGTGTTGTGACTGGATAATGAATACTGCCAATGATGCGGAATTTGCGCAAAGAATGATTTGGATTGATGAAGCATGGTTTCGCCCATCACGATTTATGAGTTCTCAAAATATTAGAATTTTGAGTAATGTAAACTCACATGAAGTTGTAATGACGTTTTTTTTGCCTTTGTGTGTGTGTTGATAGTATGTTCTTTTATTGAAATTGCGCGCAAAGATGTTTGTTTATGCCGCGCACTATTTTACGTCATACAATAGTGATTAAAATCAACACTAGTGAGACAGCTTCAGTGCGTGGGTGGCTATTCAGGATTTTTATTGTGATGTACGTAAGAAATAAAGTATATTCCAGTAAAACAAATCCTTAGTTTTTCGTATTTTTATTCCTCAGATCAACAACAAGATAAAAAAAAATACACAAGTGTAAATACAGCTAAGCAAATCACATTAAATATTAAATATAGGTATTACGATAATATACAGCAGTGAATGACGATGAAATAATCGGTTTGTTTAACAGGGTTTTCGGTTTTATTTACCAAAAAGGCACGTGAAATAAATATACAAATATATATATGTATACAGGATTTTCCAAAATAAACGTAATAAAAAAAATTAACGTAAAATAAACGTAATAAAAAATTCATTGAAATTGAAATGAACAGAGGTTTTCGTTTAAGTTACGACACTCGTGTGTTTACGTCGTGTAAATTGTTACAAATGAAACCTTATCGATTTATGTAAAAAGAAGCACTGACTGTACGACGTTAGGTTCACAAGGTAAATTAATGGGTATGGCAGCTGGAGTTTGAATCAATACTCAGTTTTTTAATTCTAAGCCTTCGCAATTAGTTTATTGCTTCCTCAAAGAAACAATAATTATAAAGAGATTACAACCAATTAATGTGTAAATATTATAAAGTAAGCGAAAAAGAACTTACAGTTATTTTGACGTCGGGAATAAATAACATAAACATTCTGAACAATAAAACATGTTAAAAGTCGCAATTTAAAATTTTTAAATTTAAAATTAGAATAACCCAAACAAGGTACGGGAGGAGGTCATGACAGCGCGCACACGACACTAAAGGCGCAAAATCCAGAAGAGGTTATGAGGTGCAGTTGGCAACCACAAAAGGTACTAATTGTAAGTACGGGAAATCAGTGAAATACAGGATGTACATCATTTACAGGATCATGGGACGTAAGGATGTAGGTTAAGATTATTTATTATGTCCTTTTTATATATTTTAAATAAATATGAGTAAATATTGCTTAAATTATTGATATCACTACGGAAATTAATGATATTTTTATTAATGTTGATATAATAAAAAAAGAGTCTCTTACAATAAGAATGTTTGGTGGTTAACACTGACACTCCATCAAGGTTGAAAAGATATCCTGTGTCACCATAATGATCTAGCAGGATAGATTTACTGCCAGTGTTAGAAACATTCTTACAATCGTTCATATGCTGTCTAATTCTATTTTTAAGGTATTGTGAGATTTGTCCAATATAAATGGTCTCACATTGAGAGCAAGGAAAGGAATAGACTACTTCAGACTCAATAGAAGTGGTATGAGATCTTTACATTTACAAAACAGTTTACTCAACGAGTGTAAGTTGTATTTGGCAAGGGTGACCGGTAGGTTTTTGATACAGCCAGGAATCTTGGAAGTTACGGCGGGAATAAATGGGAATGAGGAAAAATACTACAGATTTCTTGAAATTTCTCATTTGTCTTTTCACTAGACATTTGCATCCGTGTAGTTTTATCCTTTGAAATTGTAAATTTTTAAATTTTAATTATTAATTAGCTTTTTGTATGATTAACTTTCCTCTGACTTTTAATTTTTTGCCTCTGCTTTAACACGACTCTGAAGATCGCTAATCAGCCGAAACATGTCAACCAATAATTACCTATAAATTGATTGACTTTCTTTCTTACCTCTTAGTTTTCTTATCATTAAATATCAACTCAATTTGGACATAACCATATTGTTAGGAAATCTTAAATTAATTACTTTAAATTTCTAGGTTATGCCGTTATGCAAAACATCTTTTATACAATATTGGATGAAAAAGCTAATTATGATAAAAAAAATTTCATAAAACACATATTTTTAAAAGTTGACCCCATTACCCTAAAAAAGGTCTTTGTCAAATATCCTGTCAGGGTTTTCATGTGGAGCGCTTCCGAAAAAGGAGTACACATTGAAGTCTAATTTCACACTTGAAAGAAATCAAAAAATGTTCAATAACTGGAGATGTTCGTTAAAAGAAATTACATTGTATATATATGTATGTTGTCGCGACATACACAACCGTCTATGTACTACGCAAACTGAGAACTTTTGTATAAAATAAATCTATCAATTAGTATATAGTAGCTGTATTTCCGTATGCCATAAATTGTATGTTTTCCATTTTATTCAGTTACTAGATTGCTATTTTTTTTCTTTCGCTTAATATTTTAGCAAAAAGAAATATGGGCAATAAATAAGCATTAGGACTTCCCGCCTCCATATTTATGTTTGCGTTTTTCTGCCCACTTTAGCAAATTCGAAATCGTTCTCGATGCCGTATTACGAAACAACCCACACCAAACACCATCACCAGTGATTTCTTTCCAATAACGATGTGTTCAATGATAAACGAGCTCTGGATGCTGTTAATAAAATATAGAAATAAAGCCTACACGTATTTACGCGAATGTTTTTATGTCAATTTAACAAATTATTTTTTCTCAAATTTCATCTCCTTAAAGTGGAAAATATATATTATTATGCTCCCCTAAAGAATTTTCATATACATTTAGCAGGTTGCTTGTATCATGTCTTAACAACTATTTTGAATACTTTAAATATTAATTAAACTATGTAATGGTGCTTTAATAATATTAAATTGCAGTGAATTTACCTTGTGGTAATCTAAATAATTTTAATTTGGAATTCACAGTGTGATAATCATCAAATATTAATGGTTTCCTGCTAATACTAAGGAAAACAGGAAAACCTTAATATTTGATTACCATGTCGTAATTATATTTCAAGCTACTATGTTATACATTTCACACTTTTGAGTCAGTTGCTTCTTCCTTTCTTGTCAAAGAGTCTCTTAATATATGGGAAACAAACTTCTAAGGCCACACTTTTTTATGGTAATCATACAGGAGCACGTTATATACACCTTCTTCACAATAAATTTGGAGAGTTGTTGGATAATGAGCCCCTTGACATAAGAGGGTACATGTGGTTTCAACAGGATGGAGCACCACCCCATTCTGCGCATGATGTAGTTAATTCTGCTGAATGTCAATACATCGGACTACAAAAGTGCGTTAGACAAAATGGCGGTTATATGGAAAATTTTTAGTTCTAATTATTTTTTATGTATTATTTGGTACGGTTTATTGATTGTTTACTTATTTTGATTTGTTTATTTTTTGACGTTTTTGTGATTTTCATATTAATAGTAGTCCCTAGGGAGGAAAAGTGCAACTTTCCTCCGTCAAATGAGGGCACTTTCCTCCCTGCTGGGAAAAAATATTGATTATAGAATATTATAATTATATAGATGACATAGGATATTATAGATATTATAATTATTAATCATCATCTCTGGTGAATAGTGTTTAATTTTGTGGCGAACGAAGCATCTGATTTAATCCTTATAGTTGAGACAATAAATCTCTAAACCGCATGCGTGGGTTTGCTCGATATGCTGCCAACGTCATTATCTTAACGATACCAGTATATTCCATGAAGTTGTCCACTCTAGTGTGTTTTAATGACACTATCAACTTCAATTAAGAGAATATTTATAACGGCTGCGATTCCATAAGTAACAGGAGTTCTTTGTGGATACCAAAAAATAAACTTTGCAGTAATTTCTCTGCCACTACGAGTGAAATCACTCAACAAATGCGTTAGTTGGATTTTTTATTTAAATGCAATCGCATTTTAATTTTTTGATTACCAATTAAAACTTCTGGCGGTAAACATAAAAAGTAATTGTAGAACTGAGATAATAATAAATGCTTAGGCATTTATTCAATCTTCCGTCGAAAATTACAATCCACGCTTGTAGTTTTGTTTCGAATAAATAACTTAATATGGTATGGAGTGATCTTGTGTTTTCGGATCTTTGTTTAGTCGAAATACTACAAATTAGAGCGGAAATAACACAATACCTTTCCTCCTTTGTGCCATCCTACAATGAGGCAACATGTATCACCAAATTTGTCTGTAGCTCAATAAACGAAAAGCGAAGCAAATTAACAGCACTGAAATTTACCGTGAGCGAACTTTATCAATGCGAGATGCCTAAACGCTTGTCATCAAGGGATTAATCTATACAACGCTTCCAATTATTCTCAGGGGAGTCCTCCCGTCGTCAAATATGATATTTCTTCTCGAGAAGACGGATGTAACAACAAAACACCGGCTATATTTCGCGCAACGATCAATCAAGCTATGTCATCTTGGGTAAACGCTTTTCTTCCAACGTTTTTTTTTTTTTTTTTTTGTTGCAATAGATGCTTGCGCATATAATATGTAATCGTTGAATTATAATCATGTCTTGTTTGGTTGACGAATAATACTATAAATACATGAATAATATTTCAGTAATCACATAATTATTGGCAATTGAGGCACTTGAAAGAAGTTTTTTTTTTTTTGTATTCATATTGCACAATAGGTAACTTTAAGCATTTAAAAATAAAATAAAATAGCATTTCTTGCACTAGTGCGTAAAGTAAAATTAATACTTACTGAAGGAACCAGATATATACAAACGCATAGGTACTTCCGGTGACATTTCAAAAAGTAAAGTATACGTGTATAACAACGGGTATAAACATTTTTAACATTTAAAATGTTCTTTGCATTGTATTAAAATTAACCGGCGAATTTATACACTTGCTATTACAATAGGTTAAAAAAAAGATTTTCAGGAGCACTTTCTTGTCAACTCAGTAATTACCGTGGCACAAGACTTCAGTAACAAGAGAACCTGAGTGGATTTTGTAGCGTTTCCTCAAAATATCACTCCGTATTGAAGTCGTGCATGTAAACTCAACTCAAAAAATAATGATGTAGAGAAAATAAGGCATATGAAGAAATAAATCTTTAATCTACCCACGATTGCGTATGTACAAATTCTAAAAATTATTTTTAAACTTAATCCTTTGCCGGAAACTACAAAGGTCACATTCTGAGACTGTAAGCCTCTAGCGGAAGAGGTTCCGGCTTCTTTGTTCCATACCGCGAAGGGTATTATCGTTCGAGACAATTGTTGGCATATACGCTTTTCTTTTGTTCTTTATTTTCGCCATCTATCACTCGCAGGTGTTCAGACGATATAATTTGCATGGCCGTGGCATATTTAAAAATTCTTTAAAAATAACTGAATTGTTATGATTATTTGAAGAAATCTTGATGAAACTGTTACTTCCATAAAGAAAGGTTTAGCTTTGGAAGATTGTCTTAATATAAATGTATAAAATATGAATGTATCAGATAAAAATATTAATTGGTAATCTGTATTAAAAAAAAATCTAAAAAATGGGAAAAATCTCATACAAATTGTTGTTTAAAAAAATGGTTATTCTTTCTTAATGTTTTGTTTGTACGTAATGGTCTCTCTCTCTATAGCGGCACCAATATAATTACATTTTTCCTAATTTGTGCATAAAACGTGGATTGTTTGTTTTGGTTTCAAAATTTTAAGGATCAAGTTGCAAACCTATTGCACATAATACTATTTTTGTAAGCCCATCATTACGAAAATATGTAGTTAAAATTATTTTATCCTTCTAGGGGTGTTTCAATGGAATGATTGCCCCTTTAATTAAAAAGGCAATAAGAAATAACCGCTCGTTTTTCAATAGTCTCACTTTTAAAAAAAAATGAAAAAATAGACATTACGCACAGATTCCACTATATTCCCTTTAATGGGAATTGACAACTTTGACACTTCATTGTTAAATCTCACCGTTTTAAAATAAATTAGAAGTATATTGAATATCATGGCACGTTACGAATTAAAATACCAATTGAAAAAACTTCTTCCTTACACTAGGTTTATTTTACACATTTGACCCTGTAAAACTCTAAACATTTTGACAGCAATGCTGCCATCTTCAGGTGTATAAATTAAATCTATCTCTCCAATTTTGTTTATCCAACCATCTTTGCTTTAGTAAAATTTAGTTTTAAGTTGTCATTTATGAACCAGATGTTTAATGTCACTATGTTGCACTAAGGTTTCAACAGTTTTTCGTATTTTTTTGCACGTAATACTATTGACAAATTATCTACAAATGAGACCACTAAACTGTCAATGGTGTCAGGCAGAGCATTGGTCTAAAGCAGGTTAACAGAGGCTCCAAGACAGAACACTGAGGAACCCCATGCAACATCCACCCGATCATACTTAACTCGACTTTCATTATCATCACAAAAGAGTATAATACACAGGGTGTTTGTCAAATTAAATTGGCTGCTAGAAGGATCCATTTGCCATCGTTTAAAGCTCAATAATTCAATAATAGTCCCACGGGTTTTCTCAATTCGAGTTTTTAATTTTTATTTTGATTTTAAGCAAAGATAATTTCGATTTTTGTAAATGTTGTAAACTTTTGGCGCACCTCTGTGGCAATAAGCCTATGACTAAAAATAGATTTGAAAAAAATACTGTCCCTAATTCATTTGAATGACAATTATACCGGATTCCACCGGAAAATAAAGATAAAATTTATGAACTGAGATCTTCTGTGGATGCATTAATCAAACAGTTTGATCTTTTATATGATGGAAGTAGAGAACTCGCTGTTGACGAAAGCATTATTCTGTTCAGGGGTAGACGTGGAATGAAGTAATACAATCCCATGAAACCGATAAAGAGGGAGTACAAGTTGCGGTGTATTGCAGATCAAAAAAGTTATATGAAACCGATATAAAACGTTTTGACATCTATCCATGAAAAGATCAAGTAATTCAAAAGAAGTTTTAATCATTTGGTGTTGGAGAAATAGTTGTTCTTGAATGGAGAGAATTATTGGGAAAAGTATTGAAAAGTTTACTTTGATAATTACTTCACGAGCATAAAATTATTAGAGAAATTAAAAGTTGAACAAACATTAGCATGCGGTCGTGCAAATAGAGAAGGATTACCCAAGCATATGATGAAACAAAGATATCACACGAGGAGATACAGATTATAGAGTTTCTGATATGAATGTTATCTTTTACAAATGGTACGACAACAGATACGTTCATCTATTATCAAATTTCCACGGTACTGAAGAAATCACAGTTCTCGTCGTCAAAAAAGTGGTACAGCGGGTAATAAAAAGTTCACAAATAATTCCTGATTATAATCGTTCCATGGGTGGCGTCGATCAGGCCGAAAGATTACGTCAAGCTTATTGTGTGAACAGACGTTCAAAAAAAATGGTGGCATAGACTTCTTTTTAGCCTGTTAGATATAGATTTTGTAAACAGTTATGTAATTTATAAGACGATGACTGAGGAGAACATAACTCTCTTAGATTTTCGTCGAGGAGTTAGTAGAGGTATTATGTCTACAGCATTTAGCACATCTAAGGTACAAGAAAATACCGTTTTATGTGAGCGCAAAAGTAGTCCAATTTTGGCTTCTCGAAAGAATACTACGCCAGTTTTACCTAAACAAAGAATGTACAACTATAACGTGTGCGAAGACATACGTTTGACAGATTTAGGTTGTGATTGGCCAGTATTTACTAATTTAGGCGAAGATGTGAACAATATTCATCGATGGGAGTAGAATATCAACCACATGTTCAACATGGTTGATGTTTATTTATGGTATAATGAAAAAAAGAATAATATTGGTTTTTGGTAATTTTTGTTCATTGTAAACAAACTCACATTATGCATTTTTTATTGCTCTAGTCTTGACGGGACTTGAAGGTTCCGGTGTATCCCTGCGTCCATGCAATTACCAAAATATTTAAAAACTATACAATCTATTACAAGGTTTAAAAAAAAATTCACCAAATTCTTTAAAAAAACTTACATCCGGGCATAAACGGTTAAAGAATGTCTCGATCCTGACAAGGCTAATTGAAGACACGAGTGGATGAAGGTGTTATGTTAGAAAATCAAACTTTCAGAAAAAGTTTTTTTATGTAATTTTTCTCAAAAGTAGTGTAACATAACCCCTTCATACATTTACAAGACTCGAGTGTTCTTGAATTTCTGGAATTTTCGATGGTGCTATGTGAAAGATGGGTACAAAACACCTTGATTCATGCAAAAAAGACAGTTTTTAAAATGCGACATAGCACCTTCATTCACTCGTATCTTCAATTAGATTCTACCAGCACGACGTTTGCTAGCATATTTTGTATTTTTGCTTATAGTACTTATGTATAAAAGCTAGTCAACAATATTTTGAATAATTAAAATAATGATCAAATATTGGTATTGTTATTAGTATTTTAATTTTTATTATTAGTAAATATCCGTCCGGATGATGTTCTTATTTAAACTATACTTTGAAAATACCTAGTTACAACACTTATAGCTTACGGGGTGAACAAAAAATTTAGATAACTTACAAAACATCGAATTATCTTTGGAATGACAATCAGTATACGATTTTTGGCAGTTTCAACTATTATTGCATTCTATTGTTATTGATTATAATTACATTGTTCTATTTGCTATTTCTAGAAAATCGTATAGATAGGAACAAACTAGCGGACAGCGCCATCTAGTTTTCATTGAAAGCAAATAATAAATTTATAGGAACCTAGGTGCGAGGAAAAGCTAGAAAAAATATGCGTTCCCGCCTTTTTATAATAGAAGCAATCTCTAATAGTGTCATGAACCAAACTTATAGGTAATTATAAGCTTACCAGGAAAATTATTAGAAAGAATAAATAATTAAAGAAAACCGATTAGGCCATCTTGCGGAAATTTCAGAGACTTAAAATTATTTTTAAGGGTGTTTTTATGGCCATATTCACTGACATATTTATGGCCATGGTTAATGACTCATCCTGTGCAAAGTTTGTACGTGACATTGCAAATTCGTCTCTATGAAACTAGCCACATAACTTATCCGCGAAATGTATGTTGGCGCACTTGACTCGTACATAACTATTATTTACACAGAAATCTGGCGCTTTAGAAAAAAATATTTTAAGCATCTTACCTTGGATTTTCTCTTGCCCTGCTTGCGGAGCGGCACAAATGCATTTTAGTAATATTATAGTTCCTATTAGGTAATGAACCAATAATCCAGAAACATTGTCTCTTCAATTACCTGCAAACTCCAACCGCACCGTTTGCGAATTTTTAAAATCACATCACCCGAAAGACATGCTTCATTGTTTTCGATAGGTTCCCTTGTTCGTCACGTTCGACGCTTCCATACTTCGGTAACGATGGATAAAAGGTTTTTTTTTATGTCCTATTCCCGCCTAGCTTTAGGCGCGAATATCCGATTTTATGAGGATCAGGATTATTTGCATTGTCGATCAGGTCGCGTATGGTAAACGTACGAGAGCACCCAGACAGGTTACGAATTGCACTCCCTTTGAAGATCAATGAAGTATATAGTCGAGCTTCCCTTGTTTGTGCCCGGAGCGAGTCAATCGATTTAATTAAACCGACGTTTGTGGAACCGCCAAGCGAATACGTTGATTGCAAAATTGCCGCGGCGCATTTGGCGAGTGGCTGTTGTTATTAGAACAGGCGTTGTACACCTGGGCCACCTGTAACAGAAGGACATAATTTCTGAGAAAACAAAATTGCTTGTGAACGTATCAAATTTACAGTATAATATCATAACATTAGAGGACTATATTTAGGTTATATGTATGTAGCCGAATAGATATTAAGTACTTCGTAATTCTTTTATTATATTAATATTTTACTGCAACTGGTTTCGGTTTATTCTATCAAACCTTCATCAGGCAGTTTACATTGTAACAGTCAGAAATGAATAAGTGAAAAAAAGCTATATAAAGTAGAGTAATTTGAGGTCATCGGAGAAGGTTCGCCTGCGATGATCTCAGAGCAAAACCGATTGCAGTAAAAGCTGTAGCAAATAATAAAAAAAAAAGTAAGAAGTACTTGATATCTATTCATCTACTTAATATCGTAAGAGTTAGAAAACTTGCTAATACTTTAAATAGGTGTCACACTGTTATAATGGTTTTATGGTTGACGCTGCAGTTTCAAGAATTGATGGAATCAATGTGGATGGAATTGAAGAGTTAGTGAAACAATATTGTTTTCGTTCGAGTTCATTGTCGATTGAAGGAAAAGAAAATAAAGAAAGTCTTGCTGTAAACGGATTGAGAGAAGTCAGACGGTGTAAGTCATATACTTTGTTTGTGAAGAAATAATAAATAAATTCTACATGAATAAAAAATCCAGTGCAAGGGCAAGGTATTTTTGTTACCGATGTATTAATTGGAATTTTTGTCGGAATTTTATCTTTAAGAAGTTCTTTTATTAATAGATTTATATGTTCTTTTTACGAAAGTTTAATATAACAAGAAACATTTTCTGCTGTTGCTACTGTTTCAAAATGTACGAAAAGACATTCGCAGGCAGTGGAAGAAGCAGCCATTTTATGCAGAGATAAAGATAGATAGAAAATGTTTATTTATCGTATATCATGCTTTGATTTTAATTTTGAATAGATTTGGTTTTGTAGTTTGTTTGTGTTTTGATAGGCAATTTTGTAATTATATGGCTTGAAAATTTGATTTATTTTTTCCTTATGTTAAACATTTATCCGATACAAAAATTGAAAACATCACATATAATTTATTTGTCAAAATTGTAATGGTGTATACATTGGTGAAACCATGCAATATTTGGAATATAGAATAAAAGAACACAAAGGGGTTAAAGCTTACCCTAGTTATATTGTTTTTGTGTCTTAATTAATACTTAATAAAATTACGAGGGGGCGTTAAAGATGAGTGTCTATGAAAAAACAATGCAATCGCTTATAATTAATTTTCAGTCGTTCCTATGTAATGTTGGTATGTGCGCAAATGTCTATTCTGTACAGCGATTCTAGAATCCACCATGAAAGCAATAGTAATTAGTGCAGTGTACAAAGTATTTCTTGTGGTGAACAATGGGGACGGCAGAAATACAAGCTAAACGTAACAAATAAGTCCCACTGCTACTGTGTTGCATATGTCAACGATAGACGTAAAATTATATGTAAGGAACCTTGCCAAGGATGTGGCGTTTCAGAAAGAAGAAATGCTACCTGTTTTAGTTCAACAGAGAATGTGTTTCACCATAAGTAGTTAATATTCAAAATGAAAGAAAATGCATGGACCCTCCTTTTATATAAATTTTAAAACTTAAACTTGCCATTTAACGACAGAAGAAGTACAAGAAATGAATGCAGCCCTTGACGCGGCGAGTAGCGATCAAGAAGCAACTAATAATCTAGCATAAAGTAAAAATAAGCTTATTAGCACACGTTGAAAATGATATCTTGTCTAACTAGGGTGTATATAATGACATCCATGTGGAAAAAGTAATTTATATTTAGATATGGCTTTCGATGAAATATAGAAATATAAACCAATATGTAATTTATTAAACAATATTGCATGTAATCTCTGTGGCAGAAAATCCAATGAGAACAAAAATGGAATCACTTTTTATACTCGGTAGTTACGTTCTATTGCCGTTAAAAGCGCCCTCTTAAGTAAGAAATAATTAATTTTGAAATGTCAAATGACCAGTAAAACTGGTTGTCTACTTGCCAGTCACTAATGCATTGTTTCTTCTAGAACCACACATGGAAAAATCTATGTGTAATCAAAACAAAGAATCAGGTATATATATTTATTTTTCGGAACAAATGCTCGGGAGTTAAAATTTTCATTTTTTTTTATTTCAGTAAAAAATATAAATACGACAATTAATTCGCCTAGCGACCTCTCTGATAAATGAGTGAATATTGTGATTAGTTAGTTCTACCTGCTAGGTGGCTCGTGATACTTGTAGGAGCACCAAGTTATCTGTCAAACTAGCTCTCCAGACACTTGCTAACAAACAGGCAAGTCCCTTCTTTGATTGTTTAAAATTGGAATAATTTAATTATCATATATAGTTGTAAAAACACACTAAGCGTGCAATAAAAGAATGTTTTAAAATACCAAATAATGCTGTTTTATTAAATTTTGCGACTCTCAGGCACAGGTACGTCAGTTGGAATCTAAATACTATATAAAACAAATTATTTAACTCAAAATTCGTATCCAAACTTGCTTGGCACTTTAAATGAGGTTAAAGAAATGTCAAAATTATTCGGTTAAATTTGAAAATCATGAGTCATCTATCGGTAAATGGGCAACTAAATTTGTAACAAAAATTGTAATATTTAAATACCTGTGTTATCGATATTTGTAAAAATCCCTACAATAAACAGACCATCTTAGTGTTAATTTTTATGATAACCTCTACATATTAAAATTGCCAATATAACTAAAATAATGCCCGTTCATAGTTAACCCCAAAATAATAAATTACAAAAATCTAATTTACTGGTTAAAATTGAATTAAAAACTAATTAATTATTTTCTCTTTTAGGTGGGATATATTTGAAGAAATACCTTGGATACAAATATGGACGGCTTAAAATACAGGTATAGGCAGGTAATTCTCTTGGTCAAGTTGGACGTTCGATTTGAGGGGCTTCAGTAATGACCAATCTTGGAATGGTATTCTACCCAGGATTCTTCTCTCAAAATGGAAAAATACCAGGTAACGCTATAATTAGCACTTTTAGCTATATTAGCCTTAATTAAAAAAAAAAGAAGAAAACAGGTTAGTTTGAATTAACAAACCAAATAAGGTTGACATTATATATAAGCCTATAATTAGTACCTTCAGCTAATATGGTCTACATTTACAGTCATTTTTAACAAAAATTTGCTTGTAGAGTAGGCAACCGAGTATGCACTTCAACTTACAATTACTTCTTTATTAGCCTTTTTGAAACCCAGTTTTAAATGACTCTACATTATTTCAATTACCTTTTTTCCATAGCAATATATTATTTTTATTTATTATTTTATATATCCGCAAGAAGCTGTTAGTTATAGTTATACCGGCCGTGAAAGCCTACGCAGTGTTAATATATAAATACCTATGCGAAATTAACATTTCTAGAGTCATTTACAGTCCATCTTAAAAGAAAAGTAAGATAAATGGGTGATAAGCTGATAGAACACCTGGTATAATCGTTTTTTTTTTTTAATCATTGGGGTGAATAAGAAGATGGAATTTAATTCTGCATTAACACAGAATAAATATTCCGTTGAACAAAATAGATGACATTTTATGATACACGACGTCACATAAACGTCAAACAATCAACCGACTTAATACCGACTCCATCAATCATACAGATACTAGCTCATTTTCCGTCCCAAATGCAGCATTCAACAAAATAAACTTCGGACATGAACAGCAAATATGCATCAACCGATTCCGAAAATGCGAACGCCGAAGTATTTTTTCATCAAACACGTCGGCGCCGGTAATGAGTTCACTCCGTCATTTTAATTAACTCAATATATCTGCCAGCCGGTGTTCCTGACTGCAGGCTTTCGGTAACCAACCTCATTAATAATTATTTATTTCGTCTTGTTGGATTTCGGCGAAACGGTGTCGGTTTTGGCTGGGTGTTTTCGGGGGGAAAGTTACGGTTCCGAGCGGAATGCGAGCCGGGGGTAGTTGAGATTGGGAAGGCGGTGGCTCGCGGCTCGGAAACTCGGCAATGGCCATGCATCAATTTGTCAACCGAGACAAATCTCCGATCCACAATTAATTATCAGAACTGGCGTACAGGATTTATGTAGACCAGTGCGGCGCGCTAGTTACTAAATTGTTACCGAATAATTCTTCCGGGACTGGTATTTATTTATATTTGAATGTAAATAGATTGGACACAGGATCTGCTAGACGGAAAAATGGTTTCCAAAGCCAATAAGTAACTTACCAAAACATTTCCAACACGCAGTGATTAAAATAATTTATTTGGGTTTTTTCTTTCGACCATTGCTTTAATTAGGATGTGCGGTTCTTAAATTGGTTTCTTCGGCCGTTTAAGTAAATTACTTCTAAGTGTTTTTCATTCTTATTAAGCTACGGCTATTTCGTCATCTTAATAATGACATTTTCAAGCATATAACTTTTACCCAAAAACCCCAGGATGAATAATACGTACAAAATTTTACATAAATTATATTGTTGGTTGTTAGTAGTAGGATAAATATCATAGATCCGTTTTTAATAATAAATTAATTTAAATAAGGAAAATAAGCAGTTTAAAGGTCCTTATACGGACTTTGTTAATTTTATCGACTTAAATGAGTTTAAAAATGCAGAACTAGTTCTGACGCTATGTTAGATTTTAAATTACTATGTTTGTTTCCGTTGTTTACATGGTGAGAGTTTTACAAGTAATGTCATTACTTTTTTACTATGTTATGTAGAATATCATTTAAAACGTTTTAATGCATCCTCTCCACTGAAAAAAATAATATAACTTTATGTATCATTTAAAAATATATAACAGCCTACCCTCTTACCCGTTCCAGTGTTAAAAAATATGGTTCAAAATATTTTTAATGCGTTTTTCCTCCCCATGTTTTCAAAAAAGGACAAAATTCTGCCTACCAATGTTAAACCCCTCTCACCCCCACCAATGTTAAAAGAAATATGATTTAAAACATTTTTAATACATCTTCTCTCCCGTTGTTTTGAAATAACGAAAAAATTATTATTAAAAAAAATCACTCCCATCACTTCACACCCCTCCCAATGTTAAAAAATATGATTTAAAACATTTTAATGCATCTTCTTTCCCGATGTTTTCAAAAAAAAAAGAAAAAGATTATCATTTAAAAAAATCATCCCTTCCTCCTCTCACCTCTTCCAATGTTGAATTCTATCATTAAAAAAAATCATCTCCCTCCCTCCCTAACTCCTCCCGATATTATAAAAAGAAAAAAAATATTTTTAATGCATCCTTTTCCCAGGTGTGACAAACAATAATTTTATCATTAGAAAAACAAAGAATCGTTCCCCTCGCTTTATTACCCCTTCCAATGTTAAAAAAAATCATTTAAAACATTCTTAATTCCCGTTGATGTTAAAAACTTCGGAAAATCTTGACATTGTATGTTCAGAGCTAAGAAAAGCTCAGGTGACATTTAAATACCT
Source organism: Protaetia brevitarsis (assembly GCA_004143645.1). Taxonomy (NCBI): domain Eukaryota; kingdom Metazoa; phylum Arthropoda; class Insecta; order Coleoptera; family Scarabaeidae; genus Protaetia; species Protaetia brevitarsis. The sequence continues at coordinate 1,022,525 of RXPK01000063.1, forward strand.
GTACATTTACGATTTCAAACTGTCGGGAATCCCGATTTCCCGATAAGCATCGGTACGGGAAATCTCGTCCGGAAACATAGTCCAATTAAGCCGGACTACCCGACTATAATATAATATTAGATGCTGGCGAAGATCCCAAAATTTCTACCCGAACTTTAGATTTATATAATTAGAATATACCCAAAATCCTTTCGGAAAATTTTAAAGAAGAAAGAAAAGTTTTTAAGATACATTAGATCTTCTATATGAACTGAATGAAAATGATATCGATAGAAGTTAATTCTGTGATGTTATGCTGGAAAGAGAAATTTTAGTTTTTTTGAAAATATTTTATTTTCTGTCGAGGCAGTATAGTTTATTTAAATGGCGCAATAAATCGTCATAATTGTCGATATTAGACCACAGAAAATCAGCACTGGGCGGAAGAAGTCCATACACAACGGCCTGGCTGGATATTCTTTTTCTCGGCGTAGATAATGCAATTAGTTGCTTAATAGGCACCTCCACAGAGCTAAATCTGCCTCCTAATCATCATTACGGCCCCAGAAAAAGAACACCGGTTTATGTGCGCCTGCTTTGGTCGGACATAATTGGCACCAATGTTATTGGCCTATTTTTCATAGAAGAAAATTTAATCTCTGCAAGGTACTTATTGCAAAATCAAGTGCTTTCTGTTTGTGCAGCCTTATTTCTTATAAATAATGGCAGAAATAAGAGTGTTTAAATGAGGTCTCTTGTCAGGTGAATTGGTAGAAGACATCCTATCGAATGGCCTGCTTACTGCTGTGATTTCTTTTAGTAGATTTCAGCTTTTAGCTATCGAAATCGACCCAATAATTTCGAGAGTTTACAGCTACAGAATTCAGACTGAAGTCAGGATTTAACCGTTTGTACTCTAAAATATTTTGCAGAGGTTTAGAGACCGACTAAATCATTGTTTGGCAGTAAATAGCGCCCATTTTGAGCACTTAATTAATTTTTTTAAGTTTTTTTTTCTTGTATTCAATTAGCACCGTTTTTGTTTATATATTATATTTAATTTTAACTAACACTGGCATAGTTGCACAGATTGCAAGTTTTTTAAAGTGAAGAAATAACAAATTAATGTATTTCTGCTTTTTACTGTAATAATTAGGAGTAATTTTTCTCAAGAAATTTTTTCTCCTCACGTAGGATTCGAACCTACATCCTCCCGCTCGCCGGGCGGGTGCTTTACCAATTAAGCTATTAGAGGATGAGGTTCGAGCGCTCTTACCGAAATTTTTTCTTGAAGAAAAAAAATTTCTTGAGAAAACTCCTAATTATTACAGTTAAAAGCAGAAATACATTAATTTGTTATTTCCTCACTGTAAAAAACTTGCAATCTGTGCATATTTGCCGTACTACCGGCCTTTCTAGAACCAATATCGACATAGTTTCGGTAAGAGGGCTCGAACCTCGTCCTCTAATAGCTTAATTGGTAAGATTGAAAGAATTAATGCGTCCATTGTCTGCCAAACAAGGAAATTTACGAGTTTCTAAATAAAATATGAGGGTAGTGCTAGCATTAATAACTTTTAACTTACATTCAGAGCATTCTGTATAGTTGAAAATGGTTTCTTAAAAAAATCGAACTTACAAACCTAGACATGACTAAAGAATTAAGTGAAATATGAAACATTAATACAAATACAAGACAGTTGGCACAACTAGGATACCTTCACAGAATGGAAGATACTGGAATAGCTAAAAAAAAATGTGAACCCAGGATACATCTAAAAAAACAAAAGTACAGTGCAAAGTATAGACTAAGAAAAGCAGAATAAATAATACGTCAAATGTGTGATCAAAATTCTTAATAATGAATAAGTAATTTTGTCCAAAAACCTAAATTCTAATAATGGAAACCTCTCAAGCCTTTACATCCAAAGTTGACCACGTAGATTGAAGGCGAATTCAACTTACAAGGCTATAGGAAGAACACCCATCGGTGATGTAGTCTTTTTGACAATGTAGGCTTGTAATATTGTCAATAAATAACATAGTATAGTATAGTAATAGTAACTTTTGTAAGACAGAACGAATTGAATTGGTAGTTGTAGGATTTATAAAGGATTTATCGTTAGATGAAAAAATTCTATATAGAACTTTCGTAAGCAAGGTTTCTTTTTTGTAAAATAAACAAAAATAGCTGCAATCTAAGAGCCAGTCTTCCATGAAACTCCCTGTGTTTATAAGTATTATTTACCTAGAATTGATACTACTAAAAGACTAAAACAGCTTACGTCAAAAACTAAAAATAATTTCAACAATGATATATAAACAAAATTAATGTCCCTAAAAAAGGTTAAAGTAAAATTTACCGAATTATTACTAAATAATAAATTATTATTACGTTATAATTTAAATAATTAAAAATTTTTTGAGTATTTTATTAATAAGAAGGCAAAATTTACGTCACATTATCTCAGCCTATATCACAATTTTAATATTCAAAATATAGTTGCCTTCGTCAAATTTTCCAATCTCAACTTCAGTCATAAAAATTTCATCTTCAATTTTCATTTGAGTAATTTTCTTTCTATAAATCATTTGTAGGAAATAAATTTTTGCAAAAAAACCGTGATGTAAAAATATCAGCTATATAATAGTAAATCTAATTAAACAGCGACAACAGAAAAGTAGTTATTCAAAAATTAATTCTAATAGAAACAAATAAACGTTTTTGCTATTCGACGGAGACTCTTTTACGGTACTGTGTACAAAAGGGAAGGAGGAGGGGGACAGCTGAAGACATTAGCATTCACGGGGACGGCATCCACGGTAGCTTGGGGAGAGCTTTGGGTTGCTGGGGCAGGAGGGGTAAGTCACGAGGATGGCATCCCTGTGGACGCTATCGTCTTCAGCTATCCCTTCCCACCTAAAGTTTCGCTCTGGGCCACCTGGACGAGAATGGCCTTGAAACTTAGCTGATACCCGCCTAGTTTGCCTATTCACAAATGTAAGCAAAATTTGTTGGTATTTCAAAAGCTATTTTAGTTGTAAAAATAAAAATAATAATAATAAATGTCAAAGAAAAAAGTGAATCTCGAATGCGTACGAGAAGTGCAGACTGCCTTTTCCGATTACTGAATTGCCGTGCGAATAGATAACTATGCGAACAAATGTTTTCCGTCGATTGTCGGGTAAAAATAAAGAGATCAAAAGAAAATGCGAACCACGGGAGACAGGAAACTTTCATTATAAGCAAATGCAGTGTTTTCAGCTAATGAAAGTGTTATAATATTTAAAATTGTAATAGATATCATGTAGAAGTTAAGCAATTTAAAATCCAAATATTTTATTCAGAACACCATTGAAAATTTCGTTTTTAATACGTTAATTATTTTAAATTCCAGCGAACATACCCAAATGAATGCCCTTTGTCTTAATACAAATTGATTGAACCAATCCCATCTTGAAGAAAATATTGAAGTTAATTAGGATTTCAACTGGAACATTTAGGAAAGGCTCTCTTATTTGAAGGTTATTAATTGCAAATGCATTTTTTTCAGTAACTGGTAACGAGGGAGTGTCATTGTTTTCTACAGAGCATAAGTTGGTATTTCATTTGATATGATTTAAAACGGTTGCCAATTAACTACCATTAGTTTCACAAATTTATTAACAAGAATAATATAGCAATATCATTACCATTACTCACAAAGTGCATTACAGGAACAATAGTTAGTGAAAGGGAAGCTACCTTAAATCGTTCAATCTTGTGATGCAATTCTGGCTTTTTCGTTTCATTAATTGTAAGCTAAAGCTAAACTAATTTGGAAAAGATAATTTCATTAAACACAAAATTACTACAACGTATACATTGTTTAATTTAGAATTTAAAATTAACTGCGTCACCGCTTCAAGCAAATTAATTGAACGAGTGTGTGCCACCGTTTATAACGCCCATTTTGTTTGTGCAATTTAATTTCAAGTAAATTTTAAAGTGAATTTGAACGGCAATATCAGTACGAAATACATACATTTACATATACACACGTGAATATGTTTTGTAATCAAAGAAAAGGACTGGATTTCTAGCTATAGATTAAATTGACATATTAAAAAATTGAGATTCACGCGTACCTAATAGATAATAAATTACATAGCTGCAACAGATGTCAGAACTCCATATGCGACGGCCCTCTACATACGTTTCTGCAGGTGTTATGAAGACACTTGGTCACGAATACAATACAGATGGGTGGCGTTTGTTCATTAACTCTTCCAAATGAAGCTTGAAAGCGATACTGTTTCACAATGGAAATAAGTTCCCCTCTGTTCCTTTGGCTCATGCAAGCGATTTCAAAAGATCTTACGACAACATGAAGCTTCTTTTAGAAAAAATTAAGTATAACGACTTTAAGTGGAATATTTGTGGCATTTTGAAAGTTGTTTCAAATTGCCACAAAGCACACAAAGTATTATTGTTTCCCCTGTGAATGGGACAGTCGGGATAGGGAAAATCACCATAAAAAGAAGGGTTGGCCAAAGTGAACTTTACTGACCTATCCCATTTGTTTATCCTCAAAAAAAATATTTGCCCCCTATGCACAGCTATGCTATCCCCTAGCTTGGGTTCATGAAAAACTTTGTTAAAGGTCTGGATAAAACTAACAGTGGACTGCTAAGGTGAAGCAAGATATATTTGTGTGACTCCAGATTAGATTAGATTAGATTAGGATTGGGGTTGCCTATGGACCTGTTTCACCACGACCTTTTTAGATCTATTGTGATCTCCTTTTTCCTAAGGGATGCTCTCCAATTTTGCCCTCTTAATTAGGCCTATCATCTTTGAGAGCGGCCTCTTTTGTGTAACCGCTAGCTGTGGGGTTCTTCCAGCCCATTACTAGAAACATTGTCCTAGCCAGGACTTCACATTGGCACAGCACATGAACTGGTGTTTCTTCCTCCTCTTGGCAGTATCTGCAGGTTGCATCATCTGCGAGGCCTATGTTGTACATATGTCTATTCAGTCTACAATGACCAGTCAGCAGACCTACAATCATTTTGACAGTCTTCCTGTCTTTATTCAGTAGATCTCTCGTGAATTCAGGCCTCTGCTCCTCTAGGAACTGTTTTGCCTGTCTTTGTCCCGGTGATTTTTGCCACCACTCTCTGGACTGATTATGTATCTATTCATTGATGGATTTTTTTTAATTTGCAATTTGGTAGTGCTGAAAGACGGGTAGGCTCCAACCAATGGCCTTGACGAACCTCGCCTGGTCAGCTCGTCCGTCGCCTCATTTCTTCGCACGCCCGAGTGGCTAGGGACCCAGGCCAACGTTAGTTTCCTTTGGGTGCCCACCTCATTTAAGGCGCTTACACAGTCCCAAATCCACTTAGGGTCCACGCTTGTAGAGCTAATCGCTTTAAGTGTGGACTGTCTGTCAGAGAAGATAGCGACGCTTTTCCCTGGCCAGGTACATCTATCCATTTCTCGGACATAGTGGTGAATAGCAGCAACCTCAGCTTGGAACATAGTCGTGTTTTTGCTGAAGCTTGCCGAAAGAGCCTTTTTAGGCTTCTTAGCGTATATTCCCGCTCCAACGCCGTAGCCCGTTTTAGAGCCATCAGTGTACCAGTTTGAGTCCGCTCTCACTGGAGTACCTCTCTCCCAGACCTTCTTTTCTGGCATTATAACCTGATATTTTCTATCTAGATTAAATTTATGAACCATGTCATCACATGGCATTCCTAAAAGGGGTGTCTCCTTGAGTTCGTCTAACAGTTTTTTATAGTCAGCGCCGTGCGATTTACTTACCGGTACTTGACTATGCAAAAGTCTGTGTACTATGGACCTTGCGGCTCCTTGAATATAAATATGTATTGGTGGCAGGTTCAGAATTACTTCAATCGCGATGGTAGAGGCGATCTCATCGCCCCCGTGGCGCACAGGTACGCCAGCCTCTGCACGCCACCCAGCGTTTTGACCGCCCCCACTAGCCGTGTCTTTGACCACCATACTAATGCTCCATACGTTATCATAGGTCTAATTACCCTTGTATATAACCAAAGAGTCATCCTGGGGCCAAGTCCCCAATTCCTCCCACACAGCCTGCTGCACCTACCTAGGGCGATGGTGGCTTTGCTGGTCACTCTCTGGATATGTGAACTCCATGTATGCCTTTGATCAAACCATAGCCCCAAGGTATTTCGCCTTTTTGACATATGGAATCCTTTCGCCTCCTACCACTAGTGGCTGTAAGCCTTCTAGCGTTCTTTTTCTTGTGAACGTGACAGCCTGTGTTTTTTGAGCATTGACTGATAGTGGCTCTTGTTTACACCATTTGTCAACCTTTGGAAACCGATTGTGTGACCCCAGATCAGACAGCTACTTCGAGATGAAAAATTTCTTGAGGCGCTAAATAGAATTGAAACAGCAACATGGTTGTTTTTTAAAAAAAATTGGGACGGCTTCTTGGGAAATCGTAAAGCCGAAAACTACGTAGAGATTGTTAACCATCTAGTGGTCTCATATAAAGCTATGGGCTGCAACATGTGTCTAAAAATACATTTTCTTGTCTTCCACTTGGATTTTTTCCCAAAAAATCTGGAGCTGTCAGTGACGAGCATCGTGACAAATTTCACTAGGACATTTTAGTCATGGAGAAGAGATACCAGGTAATTATGCTCCAGCACATTTCTGCTTAGTTGCTAGTCAGCTTTTGGAGTATGCTTACATATTTGGACTATTGGGATAGGACGGGATTGCCCACAACCGCGGCCTTCTTTATCTTCAGATTAAATTTTCTAGATTTTTTGCCCTAGAGTCACCTTAAATCACTAGTTTAAACGACTCCAATTGAAAATATTGATGACCTGAGAAATCGTATTGTTGCAGCATTTGATACAATTTTAAATCGCGCCGGTATTCTTGAACGCAACCAAACAATTAAGGCGAATCTGAACGTCCAAGTGTGCGACAGAGATAAATATATCAGGAAAGTATTCCGCGCTTTTTGGGAAAACGATACAACCGATTTTTAAATTTTAAACTGTATTTGTCTTAAAATAATGTTTGAAATTGCGCCAACGTTTTATTTTTTTTATTTTCGATGTATTTAAATGTTTAAATTTTATAAGTTTGTTATTAAAAACAATTTCTAAAATCAGTTCATTTGAACACCAATTTCTTAATTTTTGAATTTGGACTAATAATAACACGAAACAGAAATATTCATTTCCCTTTGACACTCAAATACCGACAGGCCGCCAGCTTCCATCGTAACCTAATGCACAGACCGATATTTGTTTTGAAGACGTATCTACTATCTACGTACAGATGGTCTGCTATGGAATCATGTGAGGTATAAATATAAGGATATTTAATTTTGCTTTCAGTAGTGTCTTTTTGCATATTTTACACAACCCAACCTACTTCCTACATATGTTTTAAATAAGTGCGAAATTCATAAAATGTGTAAGTGTTAATAATAGATAATGTATCTACTTTTTATTAACGAGTCATAATTATAAATACTGGATAAAATGTACCTATAAATTACAATTTCTTTTATATCTGCTTAGATTACATACCTAGTATCATAGTCATTTATATTGACCGCCCTAAAATTATTTTTGGCGCACTGAAATACGCAATGACAAAGTAATAAAATGCCTAGCTAAGTAGATACGGTACTTACACTTTGTGCAATGGAAAATTGAATTTTAGAAGAAGCCTTTTTCCTTTCGCGCTGATACGAAGATGCTTTTTCCTTTTTGACGAGTATCTTTTATCGATTTTTAGATAGTGTGGTTTGCTACTTGTGAGAAAGTAAATATTCTTCGTACAATAACTGCAGTGTCAAGTCAGTTCCAGAAAAATAAATTTGAGGTACTTGGCCACAGGTTTGCGATGCCTGTGTGTGTGTGTGTTGAGTGAGGTTTGTATGTTTGTGACAGTGTGTGGCACTCTGACTCATTTATGACAAGTTACTCTATAGGAAGTTGTACTGTAAAATCATAGATAGAGGTACAGAGTAACACTCAATGAAACGTAGCCAAAACTTTAGACAATCTTAGTAATTAATTTTGGGAACCTGTAATATAGAAAGCAAACAATTCATTCAAAAAGACAAGAGGTATATTTCTTTTCGATCTGACTATCGCTTGAAGTTTATTCCTGCAATCACGTGTTCTACAAATGCTCTTCACATTTGTGCATACCTGAATATAATTCAGTTCTCGGAAAAGAACAGTTACTCAATTTACAAAATAAGTAACTGATTCTGCTGATTCATAGTACTGATTATATTATCAGTGCTATAATTATTTATTTCTGAATTAATAGCTTTCTTTGTAGCCTAGTAAATCAAATAAAATTACTGATAATACCTTATTAATTTGCATTTTAATTTTGATTTTTCTAAAAAAAAAACATGAAATAGTGTTACTCTACATATTCAAATTCATATGATAGACTAACTAATACTTATTTTGAAAAGATCCGATTACTCGAACCGGTATCATTTCTGTAGCGCACTCAATTCGAGGCTTGTGCTACCGTCCTAGTTATGGATGTCCCAGTGGACGAGATCAAAGAGAAAATGCATTTTCCTCTTTCGGACGCTATTTGCTATCAGAAAGAAATGAAAAAAAATGGTTTAGTATTAGTGAGTGCCGCTGAACCGTCGCTCTTGACCACTTTTTTATTTTTCCTTTTTGGAAGCCAAATAGAACCAAACAAAAAAATTAACAAAAAGAAAATTTAAAAAAATAAAACGTTGGTGCGATTTTAAATACTGTTTTCAAAACAATCTCTTTATCAAATTTAAAATATTTTGATGGTATGTCTAAAAACAGCGGCTGGCAGAGAATCTCATTAAAAGGCCGTCCAGATTCGCCTTAAGGCAGCGGAGAATAGAAGTTTGCACTGCCATTGAAGGCGGTCATTTCCAACAATTCCTATAAGATATTAACACGTATAGTTGTATGAAATTTTAGTTCACCATTAAACATCCTGCAAATTTAAAACTAGGCCATTAGGACATGCATTCATATGAACTTCTACAATTACAATAACCCTAGATAGCGGCCCATAAAATTTATTGCATATATTTAGAATTACACTGTATATTCCTTCGTTTATTATATTATTTATTAAATTACCTTTGCCAATGCGTACATTCTTTTGTTATATTATTTGCGGTTGATGTTATAATATATTTTTTACTGATACTAAAGCCATTAACAAATTTAAAGTACTACCGCAGTAGATCTTGTTAGGATAGCTGTTATTTGCCTGACGTTTTTACGGCATTAAAAAGAGATGTAATTATCTAAAACTGTTGTGCGAGTGCGTGACTACACGTTTACTCACGGTATTGTTTGCTCGTTCCATTATATAATTAAAACCGCGTCCAACGTACTATTTTTGAAATCCTGTAAAATAAAATTAAATTGATTGCTTCCGGCAAGCACGTAAAACAATTCAATTTAAAATAATTACCGCCGTATCCCCAGCATTTCTACCGTAAGCAAAGCTACCCGAACTCCCGCATATAACATCCATGGTCTCCGGTTCCGCAAAACTCGTTCACTTACCGTGAACTGCATACAAATATTTCACCGCAGGACATTTTGCTGGTGGAAACAATTAGACGCTAAACCCGGAGCAAACAAAAATATACCCTGGCAAAGGCCGTCAAGTTCTGTTCTATTCTACACCGGCTAAATTCATCCGGTTAAAACGATAGCATAGGAGCTGGTCGTATTAAATCCGTACTAGGAAAGCTAGTTCATTACCAGCTATAACACGTCATTGTTGAAATTTTAACCCCGGCTAGAGCGATTGTTTGAGGAAAATCCGTAAACGTCAGCGTTAGTATTATTAGCGCCGTTTTTTTTTTAGCGCGTCACTAATGGCAGGGTGTAATGTCAGATGTTGGTGCGCTTTGAAATAATTTTCGAACGCGTGGTCCGCATTACGGAAATTAGATTCCGCGCAAGATTGAGTAAACACATTTTTTACTCTCGCAGTTATTTTGAATTAACTGCTGAAATGACATTCTAGAATTGCCTCTACAATCGTTTTCAAACGCTGTAAAATAAATCACTTTGTTCCAGAGCAAAACATAGTCATTATTGATAAAAGATCCTCAACATGTCCGTTACGTTTGATAGATTATGGATCTCTGCAACGAATTAACGATTTAAGTAAGGTATTCTTGTATGTGGAGAAAACCAGGAGCATTTACTAGAACACTACAAAATCGAATATAGAAGCGCAACTGTAATAAATTTTTAACTAATACGCAGAGATTAGTTGAGCACTGCCAAAAAAGACTCTAACACAATCAGTAAGCTGAGCAACTTTAGGAGGATATTCTTAGTAATAACCTACTCGTATGTACTATCTAAAAATAAAATATTGAATCGAAAAGCAATAAACCTAGTGAATCTAATAATTAACTAACAGATAGAAGTGCATCGGGCAGTACTATACTGAGCAACTAACAGATTCTTTTCTGTCGAATAGGGTCGGGTTGTTCAACGCTGCACGTGCTAATGCAAAGAAAAAGAAATTGTTGCAGGGTAACATGAAATATATTTACATTATAGCACAATAATAAATACAACGTTAATATATGAAAAACATGCCTGTTACATATGTATTTTTAAAATACTGTATATTTTTTTTTCTCATAAAACTAAATTTTTTTTTCTAAAAGAATTACTTTTATTTTAAAATAAAACAAAACGTAAACATAAAAAACACTTGAATATCAATATGAAAAGTAATATATGGGTAGTAGACAAAAACACATGCAAAAATTCTATACCCTAATAGAAGGTGACGTCAGTAATAAGTAAATTGCACTTGCTTATCTTGTCATCCCTTGGAACTATTTTGGTCCAACGCACATGCCGCATGTGATGATGGTGATTTTTGTTGGCACACAGAGAAAAAAAATTCTTTAAATCAAAGAAATGTTTCACTGCGACTATTTAAAAGAATCATTTTTTTTTCCTTAAATTAGTCATATTAATCGGTTATCACGGCTTACGTAACTTCATGACCATCAGAAGGAGTTTTCTTTAATACTTAATGAATCAACTTCCTATGTAGGTATCGAATAGTCTAAGATGTATGTATAAGAACACACACAACAACCCTGTAATAGAGCTTTGTGAAAGAACGAAAATCTATTATTCACATCCATACCTACATGAAATCACCTTTTTTTCAAAATTCAGTGAATAACATTTCCTGGGTAACATAATGGGCATCAAAATATTCCTTACATCCTCCAGATTGGGAATACAATGAAATTAATCCAAGAGAGTCCCATCTATTTACAAATTAGGCAATTGAAATTTCATATGACAGCTAGAGAACGAAAGATATTTAATTTACAATTTTTTGTATACAAGGATATTTTTACCTGGAGAACTCGAATCCGTCATCAAATTCAAGATTTAAAAAGAATTTTTAAAATATTGCAAACAGCTATCGGATTGGAAAAAACGATAGCAATTGTTCAAAGACGCCAAAGATTTCCAACAATAGGGGAGAGCGTCACTTGAATTTTAAAGAACATTTCACGATCAAGAAGCGAGATATTCAGCTTAGATTACCGTACCGTCGACGCGTACTTCTGTGTCCTCCGTAACCTAAACGTAAACGTAACCTAACCTACAAAATTTTGACACGCTGAATTTAAAAAGTGAAGAAATGTTAGTTGAATTGGATGGTTATTGAACTACAACGATACCTTTCCACATCTTATTGGTGAAGCCAACCTAATACCAATACCAGTTGACCTGCCAAGCTGGGAATCATTTACATAACCGGAATATCAAGTCCGAAGATCAATCGAGTCTAGACCGATAACCGTATCCCGTACCCGGTCCGAACCTTTTCGTAAATACCTGCCCACACAAAAGGTTAGTTCGTTCCAAACCTTATTATCTGCGGAAGTATAATTTACCCGAACAGAATTCTCATCCAAGCAAGCACGGAAACCATTAATTGTGATGTACCTATTTGGAGTATGAATCGGAGCTCCGTTTATCTTCGTCATATGCGTTTATACGGTCGCTTGGGGGCACGCAATTTTGTGTCCCCAGTTAACGTCTTGCTTTCATTGCGACTGCATTGTTTTCAACGCGAACCGCGCATGTGTGACTTCAAAGGCTTGAAGTGACGTTTATTATTACTGATGGAAGTTAATTGAGTGCAAAATCTTAAAAAAATCTGCTCTCATTTGAGGAAAAACTTTTAGGGTAATTAAGAAGAAAGGAAGGCCTATTCCTGATCTTCAAATAAATTACACTTCCACAAGTAAAACGCGAACTTACAATAGAGTATTCAATAAAAATATATATATGAAAAATATGAGTGGATGTGCGGATGTTTACCAACAAATAAACTATTTAGTTTTATCTGCTTAATTTTTAAGAAAGAGGTCAGTGCGTGGAATAAACAAGGGTTAAATGATTTAAAGCATATCACAGAGAGGGCAAAGAAACACGAAAATTTGGTTTCTCGCATGAATGCACGCGTGAATTTTAATGTTCTAGGCAAAGTGGGTATACATACATTGTTAGACAGTGCTTATTTGCGATATAAAGTTAAATACAACGAAAATGTGGAAAAAAATCGTCATATTTTACGTCGGTTAATTATGTATATAAAAAACTGTGAAATCTTATCTTGGAGAGCGTAAAATTGGAAAGTGAAATTTCAGTAATTTATGAGCGCGATGACATGTGTGACGTAAGTGTAGGTGGCGTTTTGCCACTTTTAGTGTTTATAATACACAAGAACTTAAAACAAGTTTTGACGGAAACATAAACTGTTGGATATTATTTGCACAACCCCCATGTCGACAGCAGAATGTGAACGATGTTTTTCCACCCTCAAACGCATTAAAACTTTTCTAAGATGAACAATGTCGGAAGATCGACTGGACGCATTTTTACAACAAAGTCACAAACGCCTTTTCCAGCATGAAAAATAGAAGAATGCATTTTATGTATAAAAAATAGGCAAGTTCTTATTTTGTGCCCACCCTCTTTCATAACTCACGAGCCGCCACTGCTATGAAGTGAGTAACGATTTAAAATGAGCGAATTTACTGAAGGCTAGATTGATTAATAACTATATTTTAAAAAGAAAGGGTTGAGGATATTAGAATAATTTAAAGGATTTTGTTTATCTATTTCAATTTTACTAATTTACTTAATTCATATATTTTACAATCACATTTTAATTACTAAATGGTCGGTAAGACAAGTAGCGACATCTAAAGTCGAATTAGACTAAACTATTGCACGGATCGCTAAATCGACAACCGTATTCATGATCCACAATTCAAGTAAGATCTTCGTTCTTATAGAAATAATTAAAATGTTAACTAAATTTTACTTGCAATTATTTTATTGTAACCAACACTTCACATTAGTTGTTATTGATTTACTTTTAATTTAGTAATTTCAATTTCATTCCGGTATAATTTATTTAATAAAATAATCATAATTATTTATTAATAAGAGTTTTTTTTTATTTGAATAATCGTACGAGTGGTGGCGAATCCAAGCCCTGAGATCCCAAAAATTATATACAGTCCATATTCAAATTAATATTTTCGATTACATTTTTTTTACCATTGACCGGTATCTAAACAATATACATAATGCCGACCGATTATCTATAGTTTGCGCCACTACGTACCAACAAAAAACACCATCTCCATGCATTACAAATAATGCAACAAGAAACCGAAATATTTAATCGATTTATGCGAAGTTTCTATGGAACAAATTTATATTATTATTCATTATCAATAATGAATGCCTTTAAATTAAGTTAAATCTGCTGCACATCTACATTATTACGATAATACGAAAACTGTATGTTTTCTTTATTTATATTAATGCATTTTACGATCTTGTGTTTCTGGCGGACAGATAATTACTAAATGTTCATAATGTAGTTGGGTCTTTTCATAATCGTGCAAAACCCTATGTCTATCTCAACTAAATTTCCTTCATCACTTTTAGAAAAACAAAGCAATAATCGCAGGTGCGCAGGTAAAGAGAACAGGAGATATGCTACAGTTGACTGATTCAACTATATAATATTTAATGTCGGTAAGAGCTATTGAATAAAGTAGGTGATGAAAGACATTATTTATAGACAGTACGAAATATCAGTTAGGTATTGCAGTGAGTGTCGAGAATCTTACCTCCTCGAACAAAAGCAAAAAGACACAGTTTCAGAAAATTATGTGAGGATATTGACTCAACACATAGCTTCAAGGCTACACGAACCAATAGCAAAGGGCGCAGTGATACAGGAACGATACTGAGAAAACTAGAGGGAAATCTCACTGAAAGTGAAGAGTGCTCTTCTCCTTCAAGAGACTCACTTCGCTGAAAGCAAAATTGGTAGCTCGGAGAATCTGTCCGAGTAATATAGAACACCCACCAAGAAAGCTACCATAATAAATAGACAACTATATAGCAGGGAACGGTTGAAATGGGTCATAGGGGAGTGGGTTATGAGAAGTAGACAGGTTTCTTCCAGGACGAAGTCGTACCACAGATGACCCGAATAAGCCGGTCTGATTTGTCACATATACTTGGTATATGTTACGTGAGGGAGATGTAAAATGTTTTTTAGGGCTCACGTGGGTGCAATCGGCAATAAGAGGGCGGATCAATTAGCTAAAAGTGTGGAGGGGGAATAGCCCGATAATTAGGTATGGGCTAATATCGGCTAGCGTAGTTAAAAAAGTTGAATAAACTTGATAGTGATTGACAGGGTGGGTGGGATATTACCTTAAATGAACAGTGGACTAGGAAATTTATCATTATTTTATTTCGTAAATTTTTAAAATTATGTTTTGCAAAATTTCAGTTTTGAGAAATTAGTTGTCATTTTTTTTGACATGTATAATGTAGCGCTGACGTCACGCGTCCCTTTATTTTGCTGTCTGACTGTTGTATTATGGATAATCATTTACAAATTTTGAGCTTTGAGAAAAGTTTAGAGATTTTAAATAATTTGACATCTTTGCGAGCGTCTCAGCGCCAGGTGTCCCGGCCGCTGAAGTGCTGACTCTACGGTGGCATCTATCACTAAAGTACAACTAGATTTGAGAATATCAGCGTTTCGAAAACTCTTGCACATTCTTTACGCCAGCTCCCCGACTATAAGGTATATAGGATGTAGGAAACAATCTTACAGATATGATGGCTTGAAAAGTCGTTAGCTAAAAAATAAATAGTAAATGGGTTTGTAATTTATTTTTCACTTGACTTATAAATCCAATTCTAATCAAGATCAAAAAGATTCTATAAATTCTATATAAATACAAGTTGCACGGACTTCAAAATTGTCACTTTAGCAAAAATCTTCGCAAACAATGAGTTTCGAATCCTACAACTATCATATAATATTCTGTTTTCATATTCTGGAATTATATTTAGTATCTGGCATACAATTATCGGCCAATGACGACACGCGTATCTGTTAATATTAATAATTAACAAAGATATTTGTGTACATTTTTCTCCATATCAAATTTATTAACATAGTAATGGGTATTTTTAAAGCTACATATGTACTATCTACATTCTAAAAAAAAGGGCCCGCTTATGCACCAGCAAATGAATATTCAGCGAATCCAGAGAATTTATTTCTGACAAAGGAGTATTATAAGGTATTAGTTCTATTATATAGCACGGTCGGAACAATAACCCTAATCCCAGGACGCATAATTTATGAAGCAATACACGGGACACATGTAGTATGGATTAACATTGCCACCCGTATAATGTGTTCCCCGACCATTCCTCTAAAATTTATTCTGCAATTTGTAAATTCCTCACGTTTTATATAAATTATCCAAAGCCTCCATGGCCGTAGAAATTTATTAACTTTTCCAGCGATTTATTATATCTACGAACTTCACACAATGGGGAAATTTTAAAAGGGGTAGTGATTCGAGTGACAAAATTCGAACCGGTAGATTGTGGATCAACTGCTGGGAATTCTTATTCGTGCATTCGAAAGAGGAGGAAAGAAAGGAACAATCTTCCTTTATTCTTTTCGGCCTTTAAATTGTTCGTGTCGCATATTCTCTGAGCGACTCAAAAGAACGTAGTACCCGGACGAAAATGCCAGAAGGTTTTTTGCGTGAAGAACACAGGTTTACTCTGTGGAAAGTTCTATAAAAGTTCCGCGATGCGGCGGGCAAATTGTGCAAAGCGTTTCGTTTTGGGAATGAAAAAAGGCAAGCAAAAGAAAAATGCCTACCTTAGTGATGTATGCTGATTTAAATTGTCTTGTCGTTTAAGACCTCAGTTCTTAAATATTCCCACTATAATTGACATAAAACTTACATTTCTACGATTCAACTGCAGAAAATATGTATCATACCAAAATTTTAGTTAATTATCAATCAATTAATACCGCTTTATATAATAAATAGTATAAACGCTATAGAAAAAAGATACGGTCAGAAATGGTTTGTTGGGTAAGCAATTATTTACAACAAAACATCATTCTGATGCAAAAATTAAGTTCGTGAAAGCTTAGACAGTTAAAATGGAATGATCTCTTGCTGAACTGACTGCTCTCCTAATAAATTATTTTTGAACAAAGTAGTCGATACCTCAGTCAGATGTTAGAGACGTATTGCAAATGTCAGGCGACAATTTCAATAAACAAAGTTTTACTTTCAAATTTCATTTAACCTGTTATGTTTGATTGCTAGTTTATATTTTTTAGGATATTAAATTATTTTTATCAAAAGCGCCCTACAGCTTTTGTCTTTAATATACAACTCACTTTATGAAAGTTATGACATAATCCTAAACATTTATGGCACACTACTATTTTATTAGCGAAGCATAGAAAGTGTATTATCTCTGTCAACATTCAATATATTCCCCTTAAAAAAAAATAGGCTCACGCTTATTATTTGACAGGGGAAACATTAATTATTTTGTTGACCATCATGGTACTATGCCGAGTCTTTCCATAGATTTGTCGTATCCATGGCACGCTCAACGCAATATCTTGCTTAATGTTTAGATTAGTAGAGATTAACATAGTGCTATATGTTCTTGTAAAGCCCGCAAAATTGGTATTTGATTATAACATAGCCTACTATGGTTTCCATATAAGAAAGTAAATTTCATACCCAAATCCCAAATAAAAAACTGTATGAAAAATATCTGAACTACTTTTTCGAAATTTGAAATAATAAGAAAGTTATATCGTATAATAGAAATTGAAGAAAAATGTTTTTTTAAAATGTCTTGAAAACGGTAAAATAGATTTAAACTTTAATTTCACCAACGTTTTCATTCTGAGAAGGTAGTAGTAAGAATTTTGATTGTTTGTATTATATATTCTATGAAGTCTTTGTTTTATGATTTTATTTATAAAAAGGAGGTAGGTAATTATTTTCAATAAATATATTTTATTTTTTTCCAAAATCTTTGGTCTATATTTAGAGCTGGTTAGTAAGATGACTCTATCAAATAGAGCGATTAGCACATTCTTCTTATGAACCATTGGCTGAGCAGATAAATAAATTTGTGTAACTTCTCGATCCAATAAATTTGTTATATCATCTTCCTTCTATATTATTTCTGAATGAATACGACGTTTCGCTTTATTGAAAAGCTTTCTCAAGTATATAAATAAATGTAAAAATTGTAAATCATAAATAAAATGTTTTTGTTTAATAAATGACAAAAACAATTTGTCAATAAAGCGAAACGTCGTATTCATTCATGTTTTAATATTGACGACCTAAAAACCAAGAAAAAAGAAGTCAAATATTATATATACGTGGTCAAGATTTGAAGCTTTAAAACAAAAAAAATATTATTTCTGTTTTTTTTTTTTTATTAATGAAATCTAAAATGTTTAAATTGGTGTTTTGTTCTATTTCAAATAACGTAAACTGTAATTTTTTTGTGATACTAGTTAAATTAACTTGAAATATGATTTATCTTTTTTTCTGGTATAATAACAAAACATATCGTTTAAAAAGTTTAGATTTAAAGTCTACATTTCTGATGGCATTAACTTTAAAATCTTCCATCACAAGTTGTGCTAGAGCTAGATGCATCCATGGCAACACCGTTAACTTGTTTGTAAAACTGATTTTCATATTGAAACTATCTAGAAGTCAATGTTAGTTCCACTGCATCAAGAAATCTATATAATGGTAAAGATGTATGAGAGGCCAATTCGTTCCAAACTTTTATAAATATCCTTTTTGTTAAATCTATTGGCATATTAATATACCGGGTGCGCCATTAGTGTGTCGGCGGAATTTAGTACGAAAACTGTCAAAGATAGGAAAGTGAGATTTTCTATACACATATAGTATATCACTGTGCATCATTTAACATTATTTACAAATATACAGGGTGCTACAAATTCCCGCAGCCACCTTCAACTTTTTTATTTTAAACGGATTGCTATATTTTTTAAGTAGATATTTTGATAGCCACTTAAAATATATTTGCAACGATATATGGGTATATGCATTTCCGACAATTAGTTTTGGATATATCGCAAATTTTGTAAAAATTTTTACTATTAAAGCTTCTGAGATTTTAAGCTTTATCCCAAAAACTGATGTATTGTCACATGTTATTCTTTTGTTATCAATTGGAGGGCTAACACTTTATATGTTTCGAGGTGATGCAACAAAAAAATATATACAGGGTGTTAAATATGTAGCGTCACATTTATCAAAATTCAAACACTTTTTTCGGTTTTTTTTTTTAAATTGAACCTATATTTTTCGATATTGTCAGCAAATTCCCTGTAAAATTACCTTCGAAATGGTACCAACAACATAACATTTATTTCTAGTATTTTCGAAGATATTTCAATTTTAAGGAAAATATGTTTTATTAATTATTTTCGAAACAGAATGGGTTACATATTTGGATAATTTATAGGTTGGACGTTGTATGCAAGATGTGTCGCAAAGAAATGTTGGTTTTATGTATCTTTGGTAGACCACAAATGTTAGGGGTTGGGCGTTATTTATCTTTAATTTTTTGGCTATATGTTCTGATATTAAGTTAAGATTTAACCACTTGTTTATGAAGTTGTTATAACGGTTTTGAAAACCCGAAATGAGAGCAGAATTTAATTCCTTGTAGGCTGTATTTCTTTTCTGTAATAAAAATTGTCGCTAGAGGGCGATTTTCAGAGGTTCTGCTAGAACAAAAGCATATTGCTCTAAACATGACTGACAACAGAACTTAACGAGGGCAAATATTAATCAATGCTCAGAAAAGGCAAATTGGCACGTTCACAAGGAAAAGTGATAAAAAGTTTACAACTGCTAGAGTTACAAGGAGGAAGGTTAAAATACGCAAATAAGACATTATTCACACTGGAGGTCAGTGGTTGTTTGGAAGTAATTGGGGCTTGGGCCTGTGCTCCAACCATAGAAAACTTCACCGCTCATTATAGATAATCTGACAATTATTTGCGTATTATGAAGTTGACAGAAGTTGTTGTACCAGGAAAAAGAAGAGCAGATCACTTTGATGTAAATAGAGGAGTAAGACAGGCGGATGCCTTGTCAGCAAATTTATCTATAATAGCGTTAAATAACGAAATGAAAGGGATGCAAACGCATGAATCAAAATAAATTTTCGACACAAGTAACAGCGTGTACGGATGATTTAATGATAATCGTAAATTATAAAAAAAGAATTAGAGGCAACACTTAGGAAGTTGGAGGAATACTCAAGAAGAAGAGGATTGGAAGTAAGCGAGAATAGATCCAAATGCATGAATTACTGTAAAAGCAAAAAAATGGAGAGCCTTGAAAATAGATAAGTATACTTTTGAGGAAGTGGAAATATTTAAATTTAAGAATGATAATACATACAACAAATGCTATTCGACCCAAATAAAGATTTCTCCAAAGACGGAATAATTGATAAGAATTCAAAATTAGGAGAGCAGAGAACTATACTGAAGAAGAGTGTATCGTACACACCAGAAACAACGAATTTAACACAAGAGAAAAGTAATGTTTAAAAATTTGAAGGCAGTCTTCTTAATACTATAGCGTTGATTAAAATAAGGGTTTTGCAATGTTTTATTGCTTTATTTTAAGGTTTTTTATTATACACTAATATATTTTTTTATGATGTTGCTATGCAGGAAAGCCTCCATAGCCATCCTATTAGCTCCAAAAATAATTAGAACAAGAGAAAACATTAATTGGAACGCCACCAACAATTGAAACTCGTCCAATATTTTTTCAGACCTCAACTCCTTTACCGGAATTTTCGAACCATTATTTTTCCTCGGCCTATTTTTAATTAAAACTCACCCCAAATCCAGAGCTGTGGAAGAGGAAACATTTTATATCCCTCCCTTAATATTCCACCTCTTTCCCTCAAAAATTCATCGGTAGTGTGAGGATTTTTGTCGAAAGTTGACATTCAATAAGAAAATGAAAAATGAGGCTTTTCCGATCGTGATAAATTGTGTTTTGCGAGAGGTTACCGTCCCTTTCTTCACTTCGCCACCCCCTACACAACCCCACCTGCCTTGAAAACGGAGTAAATGAATGTCCTCGCAGTTTCTCGGGTTTAGTGATTAGTTTTCCGCGTCATTAACTGATTTTTCACGACAGTGAGCTGCTGAAAAATACGCTCTGTTTGTGGGTGTCTATATACCTGGGATATTACATATGTAATATGTATGTATGTGTTCTTTTCATTCGAGCTTTTATTGTCGAGTTCTATTTTATATACTCTAGCTTACAAGCAAGATTTTGAATTATACATTTTCAATTCACCGACAAACTGGTGAAATATTAAAGCTGAGTCTGTTCTATAGCTAAATAATTTATGAAGAATAAGTAAGGTAGTAAATACCTAAAACTGTAGATAATTCTTAACATATCGTTTTATATTTCAACCTCTGAAAGGCACATTACCAATAAGACGCCCTATTATTGGTAATGCACTTAACCATCAGTTTATCAAATCAAATCAAATTATTTTACTTCTATATCTACACTTGTTGGGCCAAATTTACATTGTGGTAAAGCAAGCCCATTTCCTAGATTTGAAAACAAACTCAAACACCAGCCAACAACGAATTTCCGTCGTATTGTCACAGTACAGGGCGCAAACATGTAGAACATAAAATGATGCTGAAATGACTGGAGCGTATGATGCGCCTATTTCTCGTCAAGTTTACATCAAATCCTATCTGTGTGTTCAATCTACGACCTCTTCAAATATTTGTTTCGTATATGTGTAGTACCGTTCCGCGCTTCAATACAGTGATTACTTATTCATTGAAAATCTGTCTGTTTGTTTACTATTGTGTAATGCAGTTGGAAAAATGTTAATGTTAATTCAATGAACACGAAAAAAAAAAATACAATTACTGCATATACCTAATTGTTTCTCATGAATTAATGTGTTGATTTGGCAATAAATAACCCATACCTACCCTCTTGCTCGTACCGTTTATTACACCATATTTTATTTGGGCAATCTGTCTTCTAGCTACCGTTACACAACGAGTTATATTTTCTTTAATAGCCGCCTAGGTTTCTGGGACTGCTATAGGGTTTCAGTTCTTACATTAATTTGTGTGTTTCATCGATGTAATTTGAATATGTGTTACTGTGATTTTTATAGTAGATTTTCCAACCAATTAAAAAAAAAAAGTTAATACTTGAATCTGCCTTTTTTCTAAAAATACCTACTCTTCTATGTTTAATGATATTCAAAATGCAATCCCACTTCAATAGATGGCTATGAACTTATGAATATGCCCGATATATCTAGAATTCACCACTGCAGACAGATTATGCGTAATACTAATCTCCCCTCATTCTAACCAATGTTATATTTATATTTTTTTATCAGTTATGGGTTTGTTGCCCAGGTGTCTGCACGTGTTGTGTCTCCTAAATCACTAACTTGTATATTATTAAACTTTTACTTTGTTACATATTGAATTTATAGCTTAATTTTAATCATTTAATGTATTAAATGTGTTTATTAATAGAAACAATGTGAATATCAATAACATGCACAATTTATTGTCTGAAATTATATCAAAAACATATAAAGAGTATAAGAACTCTTACCCAAGGTGAGTATACTTATTGGGAATGTTTAAATCAAATATTATCTATTATCCAGTATATTTTGGATTTTTAAATTCTCAAAATATCTTTTAAATCTCCTGCTATCATAAGACAAAAACTATCAACCATGTCTACCAACCTATATATATTAAAATTTCAATTTCAACTGTTATTTACAAATATGAAAAGTAACCTTAAAGTTTGTGAAATATTAAATACTTATTTAAAAAAAATTTAAACATTACTTGGACAAGATACCTCGAATGTCAGCTTGCATACACCGCAAACTGCGTCAGAATGGAGTTTCCGCGCAGTAACAAACCAAAATTGTTACAGGAAAGGATCCACACCAAAAACACAACGCTGGTTTCAGGCAATCCAGGGAAAAATCTCCTTCAAAGCATCCACAGTGTATCATTTTATTCAAAACAGCGGAGACATATATTATTCTACATAAAAAAAGATTGAAATGGTTGATCCAAAAAATAAAAGAACTGTAATTTTAATATGATATTTACAATCATAAATTTATTGTTTAAAAAGAAAAAGAAAAAAAAAAAACTTTTAAATACAAACAACAGGGGAAAAAAACCTTAAGACTGAATGTCTTGGATTAAAATAACCCCTTCGTGAATTTACAATTAAAAAGGACAATGCAAATCCTTTAGCAAACAAAATGGAAGATTTGTTCCAGAAGAAAAATCTCAATCTCACAAAAAATATCCACGCGGTCACGAAATTTAAACCAAACTATAATTTACACGTGGAGAAACAAATATAACTTAAATTGAAATTTAGTTTTAACAGCACAAAGCTTCTCTTCACCTTAACCGTGGTGATTAACAATAAAATACAAGTCAGCAAAAAGAAAACGGAAAATTTAAACTCTTTAAACTAAAAACACGAAATCTTCTAGAACATTTTACAATAATTACTGATCTAATATTCAAAATGCGTACACAATTAAACAAAACAGCAATAATTAAATAAAGAGTTCTTTGATGGATGAATTAATATCAAAATAAACGAACAAAACTTTAAAATTAAATGAAATTACCTAAATGGTAGCAAACAAAATGAAAACATGTACTTACACGGCCGCCATCGTTCAAAGAACTGAGGGCCTCCAAGGGATAACATCGTACATATAAAATTTACAACATCTGCGTGCGATGAAGCCGCAACGCATCGCAAAGAAAATACTAGCATATAAACTATATACAATACTGGTACACGCAAAATGTACAATTGAATGAATTTAACTTTACACAACTGAACAAATAAAATAATACTAACAATTAAATCAATTAACAAAATCTTTTCAAAATAAACAAATATTAGAATAGCGGAAACTCTATCCTTGCTCTGACAAAACCAATCCGGACTGAACAAAAATACAAATTTAAATTTCCGAAACCCGGGGTGCCAATCCACAGCAGTATGTTAGTACGGCAAATTTCTTCTAATGTTGAAAAATCTTGACGTTATGAATTCTATATATTTTTACACCGATGATAGATACATCGATTTACAAAAAAAATTCCCTTCGATGTCAGATATATTACAAAAATATGATTTAATTAATTGGACGAAAAATAAAACAGTTTTCAAAGAAGGTTTTTTTATCAACAACCACCTCGACTCCATGGACCCCAACTCATTTATTTAATATGAGCTACATTGAGTCTCCACCCGTTTCAAATAGTGTCGAAACCTAGAAAACAATGTATTGAAATCGTATAGTTACCAGGCGACAAATTTATACAGCTAATTACCACGACTAAGGTGCAAATTGATCAACACCCAATATATTCTGGATTTACAAACATATAATATGTACATAAAATAATAATTACATCTACTATGGTTGGTGATTCTTCCTACGTATTGCTGAGGTTAGACAACCCATTTTCGCTAAGTGTATTTTAAGTTGCATATTTTGGTTGTTTTGATTTCTCTAATCAGCTGTTTTTCAATTTACCGAGAATTTTCACAATTTTATTTTGTTTTGATTAATTTTAGTTTATTGTATGATTTTATTATGTAGTATTAAGTTTTTTTTTATTTAATCCATTCATTCAATTTTCTATTGTTCGCTTGTGCTGATTTAATGCGTATTCTATTTAATATTGTTGTTGTAATGTTATACGTTAAGTTTAATTTTAATTCTGTAATTATTTTAGACAATCAAGGAATTTTTATTGTAATAATTGTTTATATATTGAGGTGTGCACTTTACAGATATAAGATCAATTATTATTTTTTGTTTAGGAAGATTTATTTTAGTTTTTTCTTATTTATATTTAAAGAATTAATTTTTCTGGTTATCAATTTTGCTGCTTCATTTTTATTTTTCAATCACCTCGTTTGGGTGAGTAGAAGCATTGTTCTCTCTTTTAGCTTTTTCATTCTTGTAAATTTCTTGCATTTGTCCACGCTTAGATTATTTTAATTTGTGAAACCACGGGGATAGAAATTCAAAGGTTGTGTATATATTGTATAATCTTCCTGAACAAATTATTCCATTTTTTGCTTTGCATAGGGAATAGCATTGTCCTATTTTAATTTTAGAATTGTGCAGTTTTTATTTTAGGCCAGAACCTTCAATTCAACGTTTTTTTCTGCACCATTGTAATTTAACCCATTTCGTAAAATAAATTCATTGTTAATTAGCGCTAATGGGTTAAAAATTCTGTTCTTTTATTTTATTTTAAAACTTTACAATTTTTCAGGTAATTAAGAAAGTCCGTTTTTTTTTACTCACAATTTACTTTTCGTGATTAGATTAAAGTTTTAGTTCGCGAGGATAACTCTGAGACTAATAGTTCTTTTGTGTTCTTTAAAAAATCTTATCCGTTGAGCTAGCTAATTTTATTTTACTTTTTCATCTTAAAATCAATTTTGTTTTTTTTCATTTATTTCAATCAGTACACAGCAGTATTTATCACAACAGTATATTTACAATGTCAAATTCTTATAGGAAGTAAAAATGATATTTTTATGCAACCAGACGGGCTATTTGTTTATGAAATTTTCAGTAACATGATCAATTATTAATCAAAAACTCACAAGTAGGTTTATTTCGTATTATATATAATTATTTTTCATCAATCCATCCAAAGCTCAACTGGTAAATTGTAATATTCAGTCATCTAATTTAATACTTCAAATATTTTAAACATTTTCCGTGAATCTAAATCACAAGTACCCACGATATCGCTACAAATGATTTTGTTAGGTCTATTTTAGAGGAGAGAAAATCATTAAAAATGCAAATTTCATAAGAAAAACTAAACTAACCCAAGCTCATCAGAACATTGGTCTTCACTAACTGCCCTACTTTCAAAATTATCATAAACAAAATAACATATTATAAATGAAACCGTTCAAGAATATTTAGTACAGCAGAGTGAGTTCCAAGAAAAATGGAGGGTACAAATTGAGGGTATATATGGCACATACACAAAAGCACCATTCAAGGCCTCTTTTCGGGAAAATGGTTGTGACATTGCCCGAACGTTGATATAGGTAATTGTGATATTCAAAATGGTATGGATTTTAACAAAAAAAAAAACTTGTATAAATTCCGGTGAAACTTGGCTTTTTGCTGAATGTATAACGCTAAGTTGTCCTTGCAACCACAAACATGTCCTTTTATTATGCTCAGAGAGGAAGCATTGAATTAGAAATTTAACAGTAATTCAACAACGAGCATAGCCTGCTAAATAAATATAGCTAACGGAATGTAAAGATAAACTATGGATTTTACATTACACATATGCATACATTTTATGTGTATTTATTTATTTATTAAGTTATTTAAATTGGATATGTAAAGTATGCAACCAAGTACACACGTCATCACGAACAGTTCCAATTCTAATGATGAATACACTAATCAGTTTATATAGGGTTAGGCCAATGTGTGGGAACACTTAATTATCGGTTCAATTAAGAAATAACCTTAAAAATTTTTTTTAGTGTTTTTATTCTACCCTGTGACAAGTTTTGATTTCCAAAAACTATCGCATGTTTTGAGATATGACGTTATCGGTAGTTTCTTTAAATGAATGTTTTCACATTTTCGGACACTTTCTCAAGAATTACAATGATATAGGATGTGGTGGGTGTGCGGCTATTAAAATAAAGCGTTGGCTATTAATTTTTTTTTTTTTTTTAGAGATATCTGATAAAGAATATTCGTATTTTTATGTTGCCATGGAAGCTTTTGGCAGAAATAAAATTATTTACATTATTACTAGCAGTCGTAGTCAATACTGACAGATAATTTCCGTATACTAAAACAGTTGTTCATTACGGGTGAACAGAACGTAACAGAATTAGTTTGTTAATGATGGTTGGTTTTGGAGACAGGAAGAAGCCTCAACAGCTCCAGGGTGTTTAATGAAACTGCAAGTGTTAAAAATCGACCAAAATCCGGTCGACATAACATTGCTACAAACGAAGATAATTCTTTGGGTGTTCTTATTAATCGTCAAGAAAAGCCAAAAACGTCATCTACAAAACTGTTCTTATATTACATTTCGGATCCCTTTTTCTTGTCTAGAAATATGTTTCATCCGTATGAGGTACATGTAGTAAAAGAACTAAATGAAGATGATCCTAGAAGGATGTAGTTTTGTTAGGAAATGGTGCAGAAGATAGATCTAATGGAACTAAATATGTTAATAGCCAATGCTTTATTTTAATATCTCAAACCACATACCTGCCAAGCCGCATATCATTGCAATTCTTGGAAAAGTGTCTATTCGGAAAAGTGAAAGATACGGGGTAATCCATTAAAAAAAGGACCGATGACGTCATATCTAGAAATATATGTTGTTACAAATCAAACTAGAATAAAAATACTACAAAAACTTTTTTTATGGTTATTTTTTAATATAACTCACAATTTAGCATAAAATCAGGTGTTCCCACGCATTTGCCTGACCCTGCATAATATTAGATCAACCATAAAATTAGTTTACGTATTAGTGACAGAAAATAACATAGCAGAACTCGGTGTTCCATTTAATGTAACTGAATAAGCATACATTTACCTTTTCCAAGACATTCTGTATAACCAAAAATGTTTAAAGTTATACAGCACTGAATTTAATAAAACTTTAATAAAACGTGGCTGCCAACTGAAAGAAATTTCAGTCAACAAATGTGTCATTTGGAATGAAAATTAGTTTATCTGCAAAACGTTCATTTGAATGCGAAAGCCTTCGAATTCCCTTGAGAGTTTACGCTGCGCAAAATATTGAGGGCGGAATTTGAATGTAACAAAAGTTCAACTAACGGAAAACTACTAAAGTTGTTTGCAAACAAGTAAGAAAATCGTCGAATTCACATATGTATGGAAAGGATGTTTTTGTTTTTTTTTTCTTTTTACCCCAATTTGGTCCTCAGTATCTGCGATAAAGATAGGTAACTTAATAGGTTAAATCCGCACACTGCAATTATTGTGTAAAAAACCAGAAATGTGTTTTTTCAAAATAATTTAATAAAAATCGAAAAACCTGAGCGAGTAAAGCTATGGACAATAGCTAGGCGAACATGTTTCTATTTGCAAGTTTACAGTTAATAGTTAAAACAACGGTCAACTTTTTTCACTCAAACAGGAGCAATTAGAACCATAAATACGTTAGAAACGCCAAACGGAAAACTTTCACTTACGAAACTCTAATCTTTTTGGTAAGTGTTCGACTGTTACACACCGGGTGCAAGTACAATTTGTAATAGTTTTTTTTTTCACTTTTAAAGACAGGATATGAACTGGAAACATTTTTTGTATGAGGAAAACAGCCCTCTCCAAAAATTTTTGAGAAACACATAAATGACTATATAACCACTTTTTAATTTTTGTCGAATGATTTTTATGTATTTCTTAATGTTTAGATACTATTTGACAAGCGGAACTGACTGACTGATGTATAATAATGACGATCCTTTCCGAAAATTTATCTTTGTGTTTGACAAAATATATTTAATATTAAAAAAAAGTGATAAATTATTTTCTATATCTAAATCTCTGTGGAATTAATTTCTTAAATGAAGTGACTATTCGAACCAACTTGTGACCTAAAGCAATTCTAGGTAAGGAATTTCAATGTTTTGCTTTTCCAAATCCTAATAATGAAGTTGTTTAATTAACAAGGATATCGCTTGTTTGATAGTTCGCTGATTTGTTTCCTTGCACCTGCCACCAAATTTCTTTTCCGAGTAATCATGTTCAGACATCGATACTTCGCTGACCAATATAAGCGCATCAGCGTCTTCCTCACACGGTTCCGTATAAAATCCAAATGTCATGTTTACGAGGTTCTTGACGCTTTTAATTTTGATGCATTTCTTAATAACCTCTTTCAGAGATGTCTTTTTTTATAATAATTATTAGAATTTCTTTTTAATTTGTGTATTAAGAGCTAAAACCGTTGCAACCCCGTTATTGAAAATATTTTTGTATCTCTCGTAGTTTTAAAAGTTATTTTGAATCTAAGAAATGTGAATCGAATTTCGAAGGCAAACTTCACCCCCTAAAATTGAACTTCTGCAGCAGTAAACTTACATATATACTTGAATAATACTACATGGGGTCTACAAATTGACAAAGTTTCATTAGAATCTACGATTTACAGTTTGCAAGATTCCCTTCTCAACCAAAGCAAGCATTATTCATTATACAGGCTGGGCCACCACATTCGCGTCGGTTTATTCGCGTAGGTTCAGAAGGAGCACATTTTAAAATTATATTGAAGAATACAAGGTGACTCAAAGAAAAGTTACACACTAAAGTTGTGAATAATTAAATAGAACACCCTGTATATTATGACATATTTTAATAGTACAGACTAAATAAAGACAAGCTGGTGTTAGGTTTCTTATGCCTAAGTCAACTCGTTTACGAGATAACTAACTATACTTCAAAATGTAGACCAAAATTGAAGAGGCATGCCTGTCATGCATATTTAAACTAGATATTTTAAACTGTATTTATTTTTTAACTACGGCATTAGACTTGATAATAAATATAAATAAATAAAATAAAAGTGATGCAAAAAATTATACGGCGTGAACAAAAACATACTTTTAATTTCCGTTATCTTTAAAGGCAAGTAACTTTCTTACTTTAAATAGAACAGTCTATATTTAGTACCTTATTTAAATTCTAATTTTAACGGTCTTTAAGGTTATATGAATGCTTCCTATACCTATCTGTTATATATAATTTCTATCTTAGTAATTTATAATTTTCTTTTTCAAATACTAATTCCTATTAATTCTTTTTCAAAAGTAGGCTTAGACAAAAGTATTAGAATCTAAATAAGGTACTAAATACAGACGGTTCTATTTAAAATAAGAAAGTTAATTGCCTTTAAAGATAGCGAAAATTAAAAGTATGTTTTTGTTCACCCTGTATACTTCAAAATAATTTTGAAATGTGGTCCTTCTGAATCTGTATAACCCTTAATAAAAAAAAATTGAAAATATGTTACCACTTTTCGTATACAAACCGACGCGGATGTGGTGGTCCAACCCGTATATAGCTACTCCTCCCCCCTTATAACTTGCTCTACAATAATTATTCAGAAGGGTGTAGTCAGGTAAAGGACAAAATGGAATCTCACCCTCCACCAACAATGTTCAAAGACACAAACTACACTGGCAGGTCTACTCATAAACAAACCCAAAGACAATGAACTTTATGACGAAGACTGCGTACATTTAAATGAAATAAATTTTTTAGTGTAGATGACGTATGACATTTCAATTCATTAGGAATGCTCGCGAATAAAGCGTTAGCGTCTTCATCACAAATGTCGTCATTAATTGTAATACAGATTAAATTATTATTGTACGTAAAACTAGGAAAGGCCTCCATGCTAGCCTGTTCATTACATATCATCATATGGAAGCCATCCCTCGTTCTTTAGTCATTGTTTAAGATTGTATTGATTTCGACATAACTAATATTAGGCAAACCAAAAGCTTGAATTACATTATATAGTCTACAGTCAAATCCATCCACTATTGTCTTCAATAAATTCTAAATATTTATAATTAAGGGATGTTAAATATGTATTAAGTAAGTATTATTATATTTCTTCATATAAATAGATACACACTACATATAAGATATTTACAATTTGAGGAGTTAATTACATCTACATTATTAATTGAAAAAGTGTGTCTTGTATTAACAAAACGATATGCTAAAGCTGATTTATCAGCAATGGGATTCTTAACATGATATAAATGTTCTTTAAATCTTATAAATCCCAGAACATTTTTTTTAAATTCAATAATTCCAATATTACAGTTTAATTTGTTTCTTAAAGTATTAGAGTTTTGAAAAACCGGACTAAGATTGTATTTTTTTTACACAGGTTTAACATCCGGTTAACCCATAATTTTTTGAAGTTAAACCCATTACTGGGTTGGTAACTGGACACTGTCCCCTGAAAAAGCATCTATACAACACAAGTCGGGTAAGCGAACCGTGGCGTAGAAGATGCGAACTACAGGAGGAAACGAGTTTACATGTAATCTGCACATGTGAGGAACTGAAGGTACTTAGGCAGAAGTACTTCGGGAGAGATCTATTGGAGCCCTCGAACGTTCTGAAGTTTCCATTGGGCAAGATACTGGGCTTTATAGAGGACACCAAGCTGCTCGAGTGGAAATAAGAGGATTAATAGAGATGGTACAATGAGCACCTAGCTCAAGTGTCCGGACATTAAGTGCCCACCCTAACTTTAATGATGAATGAATGAATGAACCCATAATTTATTAAAGTTAAATATACAAAACTCTTTCTCTACTAGTTTCTCTGGAACAAGCGTACTTATATTTCTTAATGGACTCTTACTTTCTAACTGCTTTTTAATTTTATCTACCATACTTTTCTTAACAAAAATACACAACATTATTTTTCTTAATCACCAGATTATTGAACATACCGCTTGCGGAAGATTATTTTAAAAAAGAATTAGAATATACATATATATACCATGTAGTAGAAATTAATAGTTATAAGAAAGTGTGATAGATAAAATTGAAAAGAAGTTAGAAAATAAGAGATCATTAAGATATACAGGGTATATCAAATAAAAAAGTATATTTTGCTTGGGTGTTAACCACACGACATATAAAGCACAAACCCGCTGAAACCGGATTTCATCATTAAAAAATAAAAAAAAACGTTAAACTTAGAGCCAAAAATTCTCTAGTCCGGGCCTGATGCAAGGAAACATCATGTTAAGCACCTGCTAAACGTGGTATTATGTATAAATACATTGCACTGATTTAGTATTATTCTTAATGGTATGCCGTAAATTCGTTTAACGTCATTCTGAATAAATAAAGGCCAATCGGCCAGTGTGGCCTTGTAAAAATAGCAAAACTGAGGCATTTTAAATTTCTTCTTTTTATAAAATAAATATTCCTTATTTGTTAATAGCATTCTACGTAAGTCTACAAAGTATTATTTTTAATATCCTGATAAGACGTTCGAGTGTCACCGGATATGCAACTTCAGTAGTTACAAACGTAAATATTTTTCTTTCGCTTTGTCGAATCGAGAGTTAGTTGTTAATAAACGGTACCACATGAATCTGAGTTATTTCTTTTGCATTTATTTAATCAAATAACGCAAAATGAATTGAATCGAATTACACAGGAATAAAATGTAGATACAGAAAAGTTGCAAACACGCCTTTTTACTATGATGTTGCGCGAAAATGAATCTATATATTCCCGCGCTTTTGCCGATACATCAAACTTCGATTTTCTTTATATGAAATCATGATGGTCCTGAAAAGGATCGTTTTTTCGAGACGGGAAGAATTTAAATAAAATGTTCGAAGTGGCTTGCACTCCAAGCGGCGAGCCACACAAAACTAACAGCGGTAATGGCTGAATGATAGTGGTATGTGGGGGTATACTCTGGACAGCATTTAGGTTGGGCACAGGTGCGGCTCTAGCCCACGGCATTTATAAAATATTTTTTCCTCGTTAATGCTTACAGATAGACCCCCTGTGCATTAAGGCTTTTTGATTGTATATGATTACAGCTGCTACAAATTATTATATTTACCTCTATATCTGATACACCCTGTATAACTACACCTAATATCCCAATTATAAACAACACAAGCCGCCCCTACACTATTCTAATCTAATTTCCCTTACCGTAATTAAATCCTCAAACCCTATTTCATTCCTGTCCCTACGAAATTTAAGTTCTCTCGGATGTAAATCGACTGTTTATACACGCAGAATACGTACGCCGCGTCAGCCGAAGTAGATGAGTACGCGTTCGCAATCATAACCATTAATAATCTTTGCGCCCCCGATTGATCTTTTTGTTTCTTTAATTTTACACGCGATCGCTCATATCGCTTCCGTGTATAACACTGCCGGTTCTATAGCGCCCGCTGCGTTACCGCTTTGTGATAACAGATTATTGGGCTAAATGAAAGCGGTAATCATTGCACTATCCTATGCTATTGAAACCAACAGATCGCTAATCAAGCTGCACATACACCAGGTTCAGGCGCACGTACAGCAACCATTCCTTTTCTTCAGAAACGCTTGGCTATGCGGCACGAGTTTCGTAGCTACCAGCCTTTATTGACACTACCTTTAACACCTGAGAATATATGTGGTAGGTTAATGTGGTGCAGGAAACGATGACACTGGCAGGATCCACGTTTTGCTTTGTGGCATAGGGGTATAGCGACGACCTGAAGAAAGGACCAACAAGAAATGCGTTTTCTGGCGACATGCAGCACATATTGGCTGCATACAGATTTAACCGGACCACTTATGTTGGGAACCAGACATTCCACGAGATATTTGCTCAATTCACACAGCACAGAAAAACTATGTTTGCCCAAACGAAAGCAATGTTAATTTTCTACCATGGCCTGTCATATAATATAGCACCAAGTCAACACAGCGTGGCAGATATTCATTCTAAATTGATAAAAAAGGATTAGTATAAAGTTAATTTATTGAATATTTTAGAAACTTCAGCGAACTTCTCCCATATTTTAATTCAAAATGATTTAAATGTTTGTTACTCTCTACCTCCCAAAACAAACATTATTTTAATGAGTGGATAATCTCTTAAAATGAATTTCATAAACTAATGCCAAAGATGTCAATTTATTCAACAGGGGAGTACTTTCAGTGCACCTTCTCTACCGCTCCGAGACTTGATAATTAACTTTCGTCGTCGTTTAAAATTCAATTTCTCGTAATATCAGATCGCGGGCCTCACGAGAGAGTATCTTTAATAAAATTTCGAAATCCGATCGCGACAGTGAAGTTTCAACAGAAACGTTTGAAAACCATTTAATTGCACGGGTTTGAGGCGCCGACTCGAGAACAAAAACAAAAGCAAACAGCGAAAATTCCTAAGGAGTTCTTACGTTTGCGCGCTTTTTCGTTTAAAAATTAATAACCAGCCTGAAGGAGGGAAACAACGGCTAAAAGAAACAATGGGGAAAAAAAGAAAAGACAAAAGACTGCTGTTATATTTCTATCATCATCCTTTGTTCTGTCTTGTTGTTTCTATGATACAAAGGGAGTAATAAATATGAGACACAAACAGTGTGTTTAGAAGGGCAATTGTTTTATTTTGATTGATGGGTTTCGTTTTATTTTTTTTTATTTATTAATGGTTGCACGAATCAAAGTGTTGTACTTAAGTGAATAGCTCGGTGCAAAAACGGAAGAACTTTAATTTTTGCTATATTTTAGGGTTTCAGCTCAATGCTCAGCCTAAGTCATTGATTAATACATATTTCTGATTCTGATTTTTAAAATGGACTTATGGATGAGTTCTAGAACCGAGCCCTTCAAATGTAGAACCAGCGGAGAAAATGCTTTTCACTTAACCAACATCGTTTTGCATATTGGATATATTGTATTTATTATTTGCAAAAGTGGTAGTATGGAAAATATCCGCTTATGACTAACTAATTTCAGACGATTTATAAAGGTAAGTGAACGTTTAATAAAAGTGATCGCCAGATAATATACATACACGCTTTCTTAAATTCAAAAATTGTATTCACAGTTATCGCAATTTCACGCAAGTCGTGTGTCGCTTTTTTTAAAGCTGTTCAGTGCTCCTTGGCGATAATTGCACATCACAAATTGGGGTATGTACACTGAACTAGTTGAAATGATAATGAATGAGAGTGTTACTACAACCTAACACTCTTATTCATTATCATTTCAACTAGTTCAGTGTACAGACGCTAATGCGTGACATGCAATTATCGCCGGAGGGCACTGAAGGACTTTAAAAAAGCGAAACACGATGTCTGTCCATTGGATAATTGCGACACAATTTTTCTGGATGTTACCAATTTAATTAGTGCGACAGCGCAATTTTAGCGGTTTAAAAGTCAACCTATATTAACATTTTCGATATGAAACAAAATTGTAGGTACAAATTGTCAAATTTAGCAAAATCCCCGTCAAATATATTGAGTTTAACAACCCAACACTCTCATTCACTATTAAATTTAAAAGAAAGGAAAAGGTAGGTACTAAATCATTTTTTAAGGGGAACCCTAAAAATACGTAGTTTCTAAGGTGATGTATAATTGGGTGCCTGTTTTTAGCTGTTTTACGACACGGAATTTCGTAAAATATTGACAAACTAATCTTTTTATCTCTCATTTTGATACCTTCCAAATTAAATATAGTTCAACGGTACATGAACCTTTTTGGATTTTATTCAATTTTTGTTTTAGAGAAAACATTACACTAAACGAATGAGGTCTCTGAGGTACAGTTTTTTTAAGTATATCTGTAAAAACAATACTTAAAATGCTACATGAATAAATCCATGCCAACGAACGAACAAAATAGAAGTTACATTAATGGTAAAGCAATGCGTGAAGTGGTAAAACTAGGCATTATCAAAGAATTCCGACAGGCTACTCAATTGGCAACGTAGTAAAAGAATTTTTTATGATATTAAAGGTAAACAACCCTGTAAATTCTCAGACTTGATGAAATGAATCGTGTTAGTTTTATGGATATATTTACTTTAAGTGCGATACACACGAATACAAAGAATTTGGCCTAAAACAACATGCAAGAAATAGATGTGCACTATTGTCATGTTTGTGTTATTTGTAAAAATTTGTAATATAATGTATATGTTCGTATGATATGTGTTCGAAATAGAAATCTGCCAAGACAAAAGCTTCCATATCGTATGAACTGTCACAATAACTTCATATTTGACGCTACAGTTTGGTCGCTTGTTTATTGGGGGTTCAGTTTAAGGTCTACTAATTTTAAGAAAAATGCAAGTTGAAGTGTGTATGTCAACTTGCACCAGACAGGAACCAAACTTAAACTATAAACTAAAGGAAGCGTGACTTACTGCAACTATGGTCAGCTGCTTTTCATGTGTGTAATGACCACAAAAGGTAAACATCGTTATTATAATCCATATCTATGATACCTTCTCATATATCGTGGTATAGTACAAAAAAATGTATTGCATTGGGTGTCAGCAGCTGGTTTATCATTACAACATAAATATCTGCTGATACTTGTTTGTAGCAGACATGTTGGCCATGTAACTTGGTATGCAGTTCTCATATCAGTGAGGGAAAACAAAAAAGAAATTAAAAGCAAAAGATGTTTACATAGCATTCAAAAAAGTAACTGAAAGTCAAGAAGTAGTGAAAAGAAGTGAATACTTATCAAAGTAAGGATATTTTAAACGAAAAAGAGAGACGAGTTACCGATAAGCAGTTTCAGAATCGTGCAGACCTGCAGGTCAAAACAGCATCATAGAATTAATTCCAAAGAATTCAACTGTAGGGCAGAGCGCACACCGGAGGGATACGACACGCAGTACGACAAGCGACACAGCTAGCAACACGACATATACCGTGTAAATTTAATATAATTGTCGTGTTTCTGGTTGTGTGACTTGTAGTATTGCGTTATGCGGCTATATTGTATCACTCCGGTGTGAACTCTGTCTAACAGTCGCGCGTTATTGAACCCATTATTGCGACTCACTAGTTGTCCAAACCCTAGTTAAAATTTGTGTAGTTTTATAATTCTTCCATACACTGCACCCTTACTTTAAGTTTTCCTTTTCTAAAAATTGAAGAACTGCGGACAAGACACACATTCCTTGTGTCGTAAAAGTTTACGTAATCTTTGTTTTATTATACGTTAGGCAAATTATTATGGTTTTCAATTGTTGGTTAGATTGGAATTAGAGTTGGGACTTACTCACTGCAACTATTCGAATATTTTATGATCCCATTGTCGAAAAGGCGCTTTCTAAGTTTGAGAGGGGGTCCTTGATATAGCTGTTAGGTGTAGGGTTCTCCACGCCCAGTACTAGAAAACTTGTCCTCGCCAGGCTCTCTTATTGGCACAGCACATAAACTGGTGTTTCTTCCTTATCCATATGTTATACATATACCTGTTTAGTCTACAGTGTCTAGCCACCACACCTACTATAATTTTGTCTTCCTGTCTTTACTCAGTATGTATTTAGCAAATTCAAGTCTTTGTTCCTTTAGGAACTCTTTTACCTGTCTTCATCCAAATGGTTTTTGTCGTTACTTCACAACTCACTTATGTATCTATTAATTAATACCAAAGAAAGGATCAGCTCCAACTAAGGACTTTGAAGGACCTCGCCTAGCTAAATCGTTCGCCGATTCATTTCCCTTTATCCCCAGTGAATTTGAATCCAGACCAATGCTAATTTTCTTTGGGTGCCCGCCACATTTAAGACATTAGAGTTTACCGATACTGATATCACATAAATAAGGCTTTCACCCAAGTCGGTTCAAGTTTCCATTTCTCTAGTACAATGATGAATCGTAAAACCTCATCCTGGAACACGTCGTGTTCTTGTTTAAATTTACAGAAAGACACTTTTTAGGCTTCTTGCCACATGTTCCTGCTCCTACGCCATAATTAGTTTTAGAGCTACTTATATGCATACCACTTCGAGTCCGGTTTTACTGGAGTGCCTTTCTCCCAGTTCTTCTTACCTGGCATTATACCTTAATACTTTCTCTCTAGGTTGAATTTCTGGTGCCAGTTGCTGTTTAGAACTAATTTAGTTTTTGCTAGTTGTTTTGGTCTATTTCTCACTATATTAATTAGTGTAGAAATAACTTTTTTTTTTCTTAAAGAAACTAACTATAAAAAACACATTCATAAAATTGATAAATGCTTTAAACGGCTACTACACCAGGTTATCGCTTGTCAAAACGGAAAAATGAAGAGTTGTAGTCTAAGTAAAAAAAGATTATTTAAATATTAGCAAAAAAGCAAACGAGGAAGGTATCGGCAGATAAATTTTAGTAAACAGTTGATCAAGCTAATAGTAAACACAAGGTTCACACCTATAAGGATTTATTAACGCACTAGTAAACATGTATGTGGAACACTTTTGATTGGCATGAACGAAATTGCCTAAAATTTAATCATTATATTTATGATTCGATCTAAAGATGTATAATTAAACTTGTGATTAAGGTTGTTAGCCTTTTCTGGGAGAAACTGTACTTACTTCTGCCATTTCGAAGATCTCCCAAAATTACATTAAACTGGTAATATATGGGAATGAAGAAGTTGGGAATGAATTAAAGGATTTAGGAATTCGCTAAAATCTATCCTAATAGCGTCGGAAACACGGAAGGGGACTACTGGGTCGCCATACAAGTAATGCCGCCAAACGGTCTGAGAGCTAACATCAAAACCGTGCGCGCAAGTAGTAATTGCCAACAATTTAATAGGAGTCCAACGGCGTAGACAGAATACGTGACCGAAAGAGGCGAGTTACATTGGGGAGTATTGGAAACTTTGCCAGACCGCAAACATCGCCATCAGGACTCTGTCTTACTATCAATTGCTTGTCCATGTGCACACGATATTTGCCATCATTTCGTCACATTGGCTGCGGAAAGTTCGCTACCCGTTCGTTGCAATCGGGCTAAAGTTACTTTAGCGGATGTATCGACCGCTAACCACATAAGCGGTAGCTGCGCTTTCCTTCAACATGTTCCTTCCAAGATAGTTTAGATAGATAAATGGGCAGATAGACTAATCTGATGAAAAGTTAAAATTGAGATTACCGTTTGGATAAATACAGACGACCAACAAGATTCTGACCCCAAAAATAAACAAATTGCATTTGTAATAACCGTTCCATATTAAAAACAACTTAATTAAGTATATAAATTTCAGCACTAGCGGTGCACAAAATAAACTTGAATTTGATCTAAAGCTATGAAATTACTCTAAATATATTGGTACTCATAACTTAATTTTGTTTTCTGAAACACTTTGAATAACCACTTAAAGGATAATGTTTAGGGACTTTTGTACAATTAGCAATATCGTTTATTTAGCTTTCATAACAAAGCTTTTCAAACTTTCGAATAATAATAATAAGGCTGATAGTAGGAAAAACATAGTTACCTTTATACTATGATTTGTTTTTGAATACATACAGTTATTAATAGTTACGAAATAATACTGTATCCAAGATCGCTCATACAACAATTTCAGTTCCAGGAGTTTGAAGTAAACAGTTTAATTATTTAGGCGTTTCTTAAAACTGTAATTTTAATTCAATAAATGAAAATAAAAAACTACGATTCTTATATAGAAGCTTCTAACACTCATGTATTGCGATCATAAATTTAAGATGAAAGATAATAAAATGCAGCTGCTACGTATTTTGGTACTGGTTAGCACTTTTCCCTTATACAATAATAGATAATTATACAATACCAATGATAGATTAATAGGTAATTTTGATATGTTTTGTACAATTAGCAATATCGTTTATTTAGCTTTCATGACAAAGCTTTTCAAACTTTTGAAAAATAATAATAAGGCTGATAGTAGGAAAAACATAGTTACCTTTATACTATGATTTGTTTTTGAATACATACAGTTATTAATAGTTACGAAATAATACTGTATCAAAGATCGCTCATACAACAATTTCAGTTCCAGGATTTTGAAGTAAACAGCTTAATTATTTAGGCGTTTCGTAAA
Source organism: Protaetia brevitarsis (assembly GCA_004143645.1). Taxonomy (NCBI): domain Eukaryota; kingdom Metazoa; phylum Arthropoda; class Insecta; order Coleoptera; family Scarabaeidae; genus Protaetia; species Protaetia brevitarsis. The sequence continues at coordinate 1,061,746 of RXPK01000063.1, forward strand.
ACTGTAATTTTAATTCAATAAATGAAAATAAAAAACTACGATTCTTATATAGAAGCTTCTAACACTCATGTTTTGCGATCATAAATTTAAGATGAAATGTAATAAAATGCAGCTGCTACGTATTTTGGTACTGGTTAGCACTTTAATAGATAATTATACAATACCAATGATAGATTAATAGGTAATTTTGATATCATATATATTTGGTTGTAAAGTAACATTTTTCAAATTTACTCATTTGGCCTCCTTTTCTGCCTATTGATATCGGCTAGCCAATAAAATATAACCCGTCCTTTGTAGGTATCCTTAGTGCAGTCCTGAACGACCACAACGTTTTTTTTTTAAGAATTAAAATCCTTTGAGCTTCAAAATACCAGAAACAAGAGAAACTGTTCACTTATTCTACAGGAGATTTAATTTGAAATACGTAGATCTACTTTTTTTAGCAGTTAGTCTAATGAAAACATAGTTTTCAAGTAAAATGGCACGCATCAAGCAATCTTGATCGATTAGATATTTAATACGCCCATTACACTTGATGTCAAATGAGAAAATAAACTCAATTTTTTAATAATCTAGTGATTGATTTCTCTTGAATATTTCGTCCTCTGAATATTTTTTAAAGCGCAGTTGTCACTTTCATAGCACGCCTTACCATATTAATTCGTGAATAGCAATCATTTCAGGACAAACAGTAGCCATAGTTTGCGGAATAGAAGACTCACTTTGTTGTAAGTGCCCGGACATTCGGTAATCGAAGGAAATGAAAAACCCAACAAGTACACTTCATAGGTAGACTCAAAACCTATTCTAGGAGCACAGCACAAAAGCAGGCAAGGAGTTTGGGTTAAAGAGAAACATGAAAAACACCGGAATAATACAACCAGGCGAATTCATGGAAAGGCCTTCATTAAGAGACCATCAACAAAGAAGACCGAAGCACACCTGCACCTCAGTAGGAATCATCTTCACATCGTAACAGATTTTCCAACAGAACACTGGAAAGGACACCTACAGAAAATTGGCCTCAACACTGAAGATACTGACTGCAAACTGTGCAATGGGATGACGGAAGACCCTTAACACTTTCTGTGCGAATGCGCAGCTTTGGGCGCACAAAAAGACATGCAATTTCTAACAAGCCAAAAATGAACCCAGATGATTACTTCTATCAACCAGTCAGAGACTTGTATAGATTAGTGCGGAGTACTGGAATAGGTAGTTAATTTAATAGGTGAAATAAATGGGAAACTAAACATAAAAAGCCATGAGGCTGTAGTGCTACCGAAGATTCCAAGAAAGACGGCTCCGACAATCAAAAAAAGTGGGTTGCCTTGGGCTTAGCTCTTTGTACTTATTAAATAAATAAATATACTGTCAAATTTTACAGTCTTCATGTAATGCGACAAATATACAAATTGCTCAAAATGAAATTATTCTCTAAATTAAATTTATATCAGATACAAGTATCTGTTGTCTGTCTATTGTTACTGCAATATTATTACTTTTTAATTACACCAATACTATTGTTGTATTACAATTATTTTTCTTATTTTTTATTATTTAGCAATTTTTGCACCCCAAAGGACACTAGTGTAGTAACGGAAGATCGACCTTCGGTTGATAATGGGAACCCACATGTTCCCAAAACGAATTAATAAAATCTTTTGCAGTACGGAGTGATAGAATATATAAATATCAATTTTTTGCACGCTTTCCGATGATTGTATTTTGTAAGATATGGTAATGTAGCTGCTAACTTTTTTTCTTGGTAGTTATTATATATTTTACTATATGAATTTTTTTTATTTTTCTTAATTTTTTTTCCGAAAAGGCAATACCACGGTCAATTAAATCTTTTTATATATATTATTGGTGTTCGAAAGTGAATCTTCTACTGGAAATGGGTTAGATTCCTATGGCTCTTACCGTTTATTCGATGTCCATGTATGATTTATATGGTATTAACCATTATCGGAGTCAATAATGTAACTAGTATCATACTAGGCATAGCTCCGAGTTGGATACGAATCATTTCAGCTTATATCAATTCATATTTAATTTTTGAACCGTATCGAGGTCAGTACTATAATATAGATACTAGTATCGTACTGGTACTACTCCAAGTTAGATACAAATTATTTCAGTTCATACGAATCCGCACAGGAGGTTACTTGACAGGATTCTGTAGAACACTAGCATACTGTAATAGTATATATAGGGTGAGTTTCTTATATGGCAAAGTTCATTTATAAAATAACTGTTAGCTGAATTAAAATTTTGATAACTGGAATATATATTGTTGTAACGGTTTCATAATTTGAAAATATTTTTAAGTATACCTCGTAATCCGTAAGCTTGTAAGGAGTAATAAGAATTTTTTTTTACCTATCCTATATATAAGTAGCTTATTGTGTTCCATATTAAATCCTGAATATCTTTTGTTATAAATATTTTTTCTAAAACTGCTTAGTTTTCCAATTATTCTTAATTCTCTTTAAAAAATGGCGCAATCGCATCTACGGATTTATCTGATCCCTTTCCAAACGGTTTAAGGTTGGAGAAACAGCTTCTGTTGTGTTACAACATAAATTTCTCTACATCTTAAAACCACCAATTTATAATTTTTATACTGTGTGATCGTAAACCAAGGTTGCACTAGGAAAACTAATTGCTGAGAACTTGTTTTTTTAAATGGAACATTCTGTATTTTTTTTGTGGAATCTTACAGCGCCAAATGAGTTTTAAAAGTTTTATTAAGCATATGCTATATCCATCACTTATAGTTTACCAGATAATTAATGTTTTATGAAAAATAACATAAAATTACGCAAATTGTTCCCTTTTGGCAGCTACAGTATAAAATCATAGTAACTGTGAAAAAAGAAAAAAAATTGCATAAGTGTCAAACAATTAGTAAATGTGTTTCTTGTAATCATTCTCACATTTTTCGCTCTCTTTCGCTATTTCTGTCAAATTATTTGATTTTGTTATATCTCTTACTCAGTTTAATTTCTTAATTTTTTTACTTGTTGGTCTATTTACTATTGAAAATGGATTTTTCGAAGGAAGAATTAATGAAGTGGTATATATATATCCTAGGAGAAGCTCAAAGAAATTGCTTACTTGCCGCCTGAATTTGCCAAAATGCGTTATCCAGGGCAACGCCAATCGACAAGAAAGTCTTTGAAAAAGCTTCGAAACAGGTCTGATATTGTTGGTAGTGTACATTGTGCGAAAAGAGAAAGAAGTTTGGTTACAGATGAAAAAGAATTGGAAATACAACTTCATATAAGAGAAAACCCGCACATTAGCAATAGAGAATTGAGTGTTATTAGCGAAATATCTCAAACAACTCTAAATAAAGTAACACGAAAATATAGATTTTATCCATACCACATGGAGTTACACCAAGACCTCCAAGAAAATAATTTTGATATAAGAATTGGATTTTGCCATGATATAATAAATGTTATAAATGTTCATCCAGAGTTTACATCTAGCATTTGTTTTACTGACGAACATTTAAAAGTAATGGCAGTGTTAATCGCCACAATATGCATTACTATGCTACTAAAAATCCACACTGGTTGCGGGAAATAAATTATCAGAATGTTTGGTCTCTAAAGATATGGTGTGGGATATTTGGCAGCAAATCATTGGACCATTTCCCTTTGAGCAAATTGTGACAGGGGCGGATTATTTAAGATTTCTTAGACACGAGCTCCCACTACTCTTGGATGATTTTGACCTACATACCGGTAGGATTATGTGGTTCCAACATGATCGCGCACCAATTCATAACCACCGAGATGTCCGACAGCTTTTAAATATTCAATATCCTCGAAAATGGATAGATAAACGGAGTTTCATTGAATGGGCCGTTAGATCCCGTGAATCTTATGGCTAACGATCCATAATGTAGAATCAAATAACACTAACTTATGCCCATAAAAGTGTCGATTGGTTTATCCGATTTCAAGATCAAGAAACATTAGTCAGAGAAGAAGTGTTGACAAAGAACGTGGTAAGTCGCATTTCCCTCCCTTACTTAAAGCTTCTGATTAATTTCTCTCATTAAAATCGATAAATTAGTTCTTTGCTGTTGTCTCACATTGCAGGGAGATTACATCCTTTTAGTTTTCGCCAAAAAACCTTTCCTGTTTTCATTTGGTTCAAATTGGTTTGGTTTCGTTTTTCCGACATAAAAACATTTCTTATATATTCAAGGCAGTATAAAAAAATTGTTGAATAAGTACTTTAAAAAAAATATATCCCGTTTGGAATAACTATTGTTGAATTATATATAAAATCAAAAAGATATTCTTGGCTTAACTAAAATTTTCAAAAAAGTTTTTCATTGTTGTTGGAGCCAGATTTAGAAACAAAACAATGAGAATGTATAGATTATATTATAAGGACTCAGTAGAGGCATGAAAAAGATAATTCGGGTATTGCAAAACCACATTAAGTCCCTCCATATTACCCTGCAATACTGACTTGGTGTAAGTATCCAAAATATATATAAAAAAAAGGACATGACAATTGAAAACATTTTTATCTAGCTAATGAGATTCAGATCAAGTTCATACTTTTACAAATAGTCTATCGCTTAGAAAGTTTCAACAGCATGATTTGGACGGGCATTTTAAAGATCACTTTAGTGACAAAAAAGACAAAGTCTGAAGTTCAAGATGCTGTTCTTTCCTTCTAATTATAGAAATATGGTCCGATGCAGAGTCCTTCAATATGTATAGCACCGTATATATACTATTCCGTTGTGACACTCGCAATGGAAAGAATTAAAAAAGCTAAAAAGACTGTCATCAGAAAATTAGGAGAATTATTGTAGAAACACAGCGCAGTTTACTTTCGCTAAAAAAAATTTCAGGAAAATTGTTGAAAATAAGCTCTTTGATCAATTTCATATTCGTTAGCTGATGAATCATAATTATTTAATTTTGATTTAATATTTTTGTCACCTTTGATGGTCGGCACAGATTTCTAGGGATACTGTTAGACGCAGCACAGCCTAATCATTTTTTGTTGCCAATAAAGCACCCGTATAATTTAAGTCATTATGTTTTTTCCTTTTTGAGATAGCAGTTTTTTTTGATGAAAAATTTTTACTAAACTAAGTCATTTTTTAACGTTTCGACAATTTTTGTTATTGTCTTCTTGAAAATCATTAATCCATTTATATATTCTAATTATACATTTAACAAGCGCATCACAACATTTTAAAATTTTGCAATTTAACAATTTACATTTTATAAAAATAAATAACATTAAAATGGTATTTGTCAAAGGAATTTAATATACATGTGTGTGTAGCAACTGAATACAAATGTGAACATTTGTCAAATTTGTATTCAGTTGACATATTGTATTATATGTCGAAACGTTAAAAAATATTTAACTTAGTAAAAAATTTTCATTAAATTGTTCAAAAAAGCCGCTATCTCAAGAAAGAAAAAAAATAATTTGCACTATCGGTTAAGAATAAATTTTATCAAAACATTTAGGTTGTCTAATACAATTTTAATGAAATGACGTTTTTATAAGTTTCAACAGTGTTTTATTTTAGTTTGAGACCATTTTCTGTAGGAATACCCAATCAGGCGTAAATATAGATTGTTTGAATATCATTTAACGTTTTACAGATTACAAAAGAATAGCTATTTACAATTTTAACTTACCTCTATTGTAGAAAATAAATTCATCCAAGTAGTAGCAACACATAAAACTGTATTAGCCTCCTTTGGAATACAAAATGCAACAGCACAAGAAAGAAAAAAAAACCCACTGAAATTTTAACGCACGTCGTAAAAACTTTCTTAATCCGCTTAGATATTAACTGAAACTAGGGGAAACTTTTCGCCATTTGCAGCGATATCAACGTGGCAACTGCGATTAAGCGCGTCCAAATATGGAAATAATGAAGTCACCACGCACCAGAAGAACTTTGTTTTTTAGTGCGAAAACTTCGAAAGAAACGCGAAAGTTCAGCGTGAACCGCGCACGACTCGAACTGTGCCGTCGTAACTGTTGCACTATATAGGACTAGGGCCCTATTAGTCCCCTCTTCCTGTTCGTTCGCAGTTTGCGAAATGTAATCGACTTATTAGAGATTCAAACAGGCGACGACGTCATTAATACCGCGACCGGTGTTGGGATTCGCGTGCGAAACGTTGCGAGATTCGCGGTAATGCAACTACTGAGGCCCGAGTCCGAACAAACGTTTGGCGCGTTGTGCGCTTGCCCGGTATCGTGAGTACGGTAGAGATTCTGGGATCCGGTTAACGGCTTGGACGCTTGGAGCTTCGTACGACGCGACGCGAGCCCGGAACTCTGGAAGGTTCGTATGTTACTTGAACGGGCGGTGGAATCTGCGATTATTGCGAAATGGATGCAGTGGAAAATTAATGTTGACAGGCGTGGGCAAAAAACAAAAGCAGAACACTTAAAAACGAGCAAAAAACTAGTTGCCGTAAATCAGAACAATAACTATTCTGACTATAGTGCATCCATTGGAGTAGATACAGTACCAGAATTGGATTGCTACAAGTTTTAAATGCTGCAAAAATACGGGTCGGTTTTTCATCTGGTAAAAGTATAGGAAAGGGAATGTAAATATAATTTAGGTGTAATTCAACATATCGTTTTTTTTTAAGGTCTAAAGCATCTATTTAGAAAACGATGTTTCTAGGTTAGGTGCGAGAGTTTTTGACAGGACTAAAACTATTGCCACTTCATTAGTCGCGCAAAGGTCCAGGACCCAGCAACTGTATTTTGATTATATTTCGAAAATAGGTTAAGATATCTAGATCTATCTTTATGGCATCTCGGAAATGGTTATTTACAATCGTTTGCTTGAATGACGTCTAGATTACCCGCTGCAGTTTATAAATAATTGAGGAGTATACGATACATGCTTATTGTTTTGCGCGCCGGACCTAGCGGACTCACTCTCGTTAGTACTTCCTGCCGTAGCCACAATTCTTATTTGCCGTAATATGATTACAAATTTGTAATTTTGTAGTTGTAATGTTCATATATTTTAATATACTGCTGTGGACTGGCGCCCCGGATTTCGCAAATTCAGATGTTTTCATGTTTACTCCGGTCAGGCTTTGTCGGTGTGTCGGGAGGGTTTTCACAAATTCAAATGTTTATTTTTATATAAGATTTAGTTAATGAATTGATTAAATGAATTGTTTAGTTAAGAGTTAATTGTTTGAGTTATTTAGTTAAGTATTCAGTTGTTTTAAATTAAATTTATTTATTTTATTTGTCTAGCGCTCGCTAGTTTGATTCATTGTTTATTCTTTTGGATGTTGATGTATAGATTTTGTGCGTTGCGTTGCACGCAGCTGTTGTTGTTACAAAAACGATGAATTGTATGAGCCAGTTACTTGCTAGGCGCTAGCGTAATTATATGTGTTTTTGAATTCTTTGCTGCCATTTTGTTATTTCATTTGATTTTGAGAATTGAATTCGCGGTTATTATTTTATTCTGTCTATCAAGGAACTCGCGTAATAATAATTGTTATTATATTGTTGTGTACACATTTTAGACATAAGATCATTTATTATTTTTGTTCGGGAAGATATTTTAGTTAAAAGAGTTTTTTTTTGTTTAGTTTTTTAGTTTTTTAATTTTGCTGATTTGTATTTAATTATTAATCACCTCCGGTTGGGTGAATAGAAGCATTGTGCTTGTATTTAAATTTTTCTTTTGTAAATTTTACTTGAATTGTCCACGTTTAATTTAGTTTGTTTTAATTTTGAAAACACGTGGATTGATTTGATATAAAAAGGATTATCTTTTTGAACAAATTTGTTTTTTGCTTTGATATAGGATTTAGCATTGTCCTATTGTAATTTAGAATCTGTAGCAGTTTTTTTATTTAAGCCAGGACCCTCTGTCCACGGTTTTTTTTTTCAGTTTTGTATTTAACATTTTTTTTTCTTTTTTTTTATAATAAATTATTGATTGTTATTTAACGTCATTCAAAATTATGTTCTTTTATTTTTGATTAAACCTTTTCAATTTTTTTTGGGGTAATTTAAGAAAGTCAGATTTCTTTCACCCACATTTTACCTTTCGTGATTAGATTCAAGTTTTAATTCGCGAGGGTAACTCTGAGTTTTATTGTTCTTTTGCGCCCTTTAATTAAGGTTTTAATCCCTTGAGCTAGCTAATTTTTCTTTGGTACATTCAGTACACAGCAATACGTACAGCAACAAGTGAAATATTCAAGCAATTATTTTGGTTTATTTTTTTATCGAAATTACATTGCATCTGCGGTGCTTGGTTATTACAACACGGCAAGTAGTTCTACGTTTTTATTTCGAAGATTCCTGCAAGAATGAGTAAACAATTTTACAATTTGAATAACCCTGAAGATATTGACGAAATTCATCGACTCCTTTTTGAAGGAAATGCATTTGGTACAAATGCTTTACCAGAAGAGGATTTAGGCGAATCAGATGATTCAGAAGCAGAAGATAATCTAGAAACTAGGTCTATTGATTCTGACATGGATCACGAATTTGATGAACAAAACACGTCGACGAACGACGAAGTTGAAGAAGAAGATAACGACATTTACCAGGGTAAATAACAAACAAAATATATTCCGTTATTTGTTGCAATTGATAAATTTCAATTGTATTCGCTATTATGTCTTAGATACGATACTATCAATTGTCGCGTTTAACTCATTATAAAACAATCGCATACTTTTTTCATTTTGTAAATAAGTTACGTAGATACATATTGTTGTGGTTTGGCACCCCGGGGTTTGTAAATTCAGTTATATTTCATTTGTTGAGATTAATCTTTATCAATGTGTCGGGCAAATTCTCTCAGAAATTAATGTTTTATTTTTGACAAGATTTTGTTAATAAAATTGAATGTTAAATGTAATTTAATTGTTCAGTTGTGTATATTGATTTCTTTCAGTTGTACATATTGCATTCATCAGTATTGTATATTTTGTAGTTTATATTCTAGAATTTTCTTAGACGAATTCTGCGTTGCGAGCGCACGCAATTGTAAAATTTTATATATACGACCGTGTTTAACCCAGAGGCTCAGTTACCAGATTGACGAGCGTGAGTACATTTTATTTTAGTTTCTTTGCTACTATTTTGGTAATTCATTTTTGTTTAAAGATTTGTTCGTTATTTTGTGATTTAAATCGTCCATCTAGGAACTCTTCAATTAATAATTGCTGTTGTATTTGTTTGTGTACACGATTGGATGTAGGATCAGTTATTATATTTGTTCTAGAAGGTATTTTTAGTTTTTAGAGATTAATTTTTTCCGTTTTCTAGTTTTTAAATTTGTATTTTATAGTTAATCATCTCGGTTTAGGTGAAAAGAAGCATTGTGCTTGTAATTAAATTTCAATTTTATAAATATACTTGTTTTGTCCACGTTTAAATTAATTTAGGTTGTTTTAAATTTTGAGACCACGTGGATTTTTGTGTAAAAAGAATTTTCTTCTAGAACAAATTTGTCTTTTGTTTGTTAAAGGTTTTGCATTGTCCTTTTTAATTGTAGATTCATGCAGTTTTTGTTTTCGACCATAATCTTAAATTCATGGTTTTGTTTCTGCATAATCGTAACTAAATGTATTTTTTTTCCTTTTTCTTATAATAATAAAATTTATGATTATTAACGTCATTCAAAATTTCTGTTCTTTTATTTTTGATTCAACCTTTTTCAATTATTTTTTTTGAGATTAAAAAAAGTCAAATTTTTCAAACGTCCACATTTTACTTTTCATGATAGGTTTATTTGTGAGGGTAACCCTAAGGTTGATTGTTCTTTTGCGCCCTTTCGTTTTTATCCGCTGAGCTAGTTAATTTAATTTTTCATTTTTTTTTAAATTCATTTTGCATTTATGCTGGTACCATCAGTACACAGCAATATGTAAATAAAATGCTGCAAGTACGTTCTTATTATTATAGGCCGGGATGGTACAAATTTGAGAAAAACTCGCTCGGAGTTACTCAAACTCCCTCGCATAACATATTAGTGAAACTGCCTGGAATTGTTGGTTAAATAGCAAAAGAATGTAAAGAACGAAGTTGGCGTTTATTTTTCGATGACAAAATAATAAATTTGTTAGATGAAAATACGAATACTTATATAAACAGTATTGCTCAAAATGTCGCCTGTGTAACAGATTGCAGAACAACAGACAGGATTAAAATTGAAGCTTTTATAGGGTGACTATATCTGGCAGGAGGTTTTAGAGGTAATCAACAAAGCCTCGCTGATTTTTGGTCAACCGATGGTTTCGGGGTAGATGTATTTCGGATGACGATCTCAGAAAATAATATTTAGGTTTTTCGTCAGATGGTTACGTTTTAATAATAGAGCCACAAGACCTCAGAGAAATGCTACAGAGAAATTAGCCCCATAAGAGAGACTTTTAATTTTTTTCCTGGACAAAACGTGACCATAGATGTAATGCTTCCAGCATTCCGTGGGCGATATGGATTTAGGCAATAGATTCCGTCTAAACCAAGTAAATACGGAATTATTTTTTTTTGTCTCTGTGATGCAAAACTTTTCTATACCTATAATATGGAAATTTATTGCAGCCTGAAGGGCCCTATAGGCAGAGTGATTCTGCCGATAGTATTGTGCTGGGATTATCAGAAGTAATCTTCAAAGCTGGGAGGAAATAAACTGTCGATAAATGGTTAACAAAGCTTACAGCGTATAAAAAGTTTGGAAAAAAAGAGGCTATCGTTTGTGAGAACTGTTAGAAAAGTACCTCCTTGTTTTGTGTTGTCAAAAAATCGGAGCCAAAACAATAGCTTCTTCGGATATATTAAGCAAGAGACATTGATGTCGTATGTACAAAAAAAAGGGTAAAACTTCTTACTTCTTAGTCTCCAGCTTCCGTACCTCTAGTTCTGCCATGGTAAATGACGCAAAAAAGAACCGTAAATAATATATATAGTCGCAGAAAGCACCCTTTATGGGGTTGCGCCGCTCCGTAGAGCATTCTTAATCCACTTTCGGGTGGATCACTCCTCACGTCCAATTTTCTCTTCTATTCCTCTCCATAACCCTCTGAGCCCGGCCTTCCTTTTCCAATTCGCTGCTCCAACCTGCACTAAGTCCTGCTCCACCTCTTTCAGCCATTTGGTCCTGGGTCGACCACGTTTTCTCGCTCCCGACGGCTCCCACATCATCATCGACCGCAAGCGCGACGCTGGCCCGCTCTGTACACATGACCTAGCCATCTTACTCTTTTCTGCGTATCATCCTAATCACATCCTCCCCTTTCAACTCCTTCGCTATCTCATAATTCATTATCACTCTATATGTATCTTCCTCCACTTTTACTGATCCCAGTATTGCTCTGATAATTCTTCTTTCCATAATTCGGATGGCTTTTTCTTCTTTTTTGGAAAATATCAATGTTTCCGCTGCCTATGTCATTATCGGTCGTATAGCTGTTTTATTAATCATTAGTTTAGTGTTCTTCGTAAGTATTTTTTTTTAATTTTTAATATCACATACATCATCAGCATATGCAATGAGTTGTCGTCCTTCCGCTCTCAAATTGTTCTTATTAATTTTTCATGTTACATATTCAAACGCTAAATTAAATAGCGTTGCTGATAGAGCGTCTCCTTGTCGTACTCCTCTATTAATTGCGGACTCTTCTGTTTCTCCTTTTCTAGTTATGACACTGACTCTTGATAGCGACATCGCCATCTTAATTAATCTTCTAAGTTTGCTTCCTATCCCAAGCTGTTCCAATGCTACCATAAACATATTCCTTCTTACAGAGTCAAACGCCTGTTGGAAGTCTATAAACAACATTTCCAATTCCAAAAAGGCCCGTCTTCAAAACCGGAAATAATAGATCCCTATAATGAAACTAAATCCGGCATTGATGTTGTCGATAAACTATGCGCTGCATACAGCACAACACGGTCCTCCAGAAGATGGGCAATGGTAACTTTTTGCCACATATTTAATGTGGCGGGAATTAGCTCCAGAGTGATTTTGCTCGGATATGGCATGAAGTATGCTCCTAGACGGCAGTATTTGAAAAATTAATTTTTGTTACAAAAATATAAACCAACACTGCCAACAGATAATGAAGAGGAGAAACCAGGACCATTTGCAACCTCTAGACACAAAAGAAAATATTGCGAACCATGTTATAATGAAACAAAAAGGCAATGTAAAACGCAATATTGTTGTTGTTAAACTTAACATAAATAAAACTAAAATAATGAAATTTGAGCTAATAAAATATTAAGAATTAACAATTCCCACGTCTTTACATAAAAAAATAGTGTCAAATCTTTAGAACTACAAATTGACACTGCACTTATATGGAAAGAAGATATAAAATATCTACAATGGTCTATGCTTTAACAACGATATCTTCCGAGATACATCTACAAATGGCTCTCGCAGCGTATCATTGTTTTGCGAAATCCAGGCTGTCTTATGGAATCATTTTCTGGGGTAACTCTACAGACGCGAATAGAATTTAATACTTGAGAAGAAGCTTGCCTAAGAAGTATTTTCAACCTAAAAAAGAAAGCGTGTACGAACTTATTTAAACAAAATAATATATTTATGTTACCTATTTAAATGTACGTGTTTCTTAAAAAAAAAAAAAACATGAACTAGTTATATCTTTTGCCGCGATTGTCTTCTGAAGTTAAAGTCGTGGTTATAGATACATAGCCAAAGACATTTTTTCATGAAACTAACCTAAGAAGAATGTTTGAACAAACTTGCAATAGATTGATGAACTGCTCTTTATTTTGTGTGAGTGACAGGACAAGGGTGAAGAGGTCATTGTTCAGAGATGTACGCGATAATCATAATAATTTGGTAAATGACATTAATTTGAAATAAAATTTTTACTATCTTGCAAAGATTGCAAGCTTTTTACAGTAAAACAAAAAAATAACAAATTTAATGTATTTTCTGCTAATAACTGTAATGATTAATGATTAATGATTTTCTTGGAAAAATTCCTCTTAATCATTACAGTTATTGGCAGAAATACATTAATTTGTTACTATCTTGTTTTAAAAGACGCAAATTATCTGATCAATTCTCAAAAGTAGGTGATAGTGGAGATAATTCTTCATTAACATTATTAAAGAGATTGCACAAAGAATAGCATCGCATTTAAAATATATCTTTAAGTAAAGATTATTGTAATCTGAACTATCAAAATGCCTTGAGCACATTCAAAAATTTTCGACATCTGCGGTATCATATAATATCCTTCAAAGTTGGTTTATATATCAGGAACCTACGAAAACGAATTCCTTCTTTTGCCCTATTAATACTTCGTCACCCAGAAAATTTGTAATTTCTGTGAATCTTAGGCATATCTATAATTATTTCGTAACGAAAATTTTGAATCAAATCTAGTAAATTAATTTTAAAACTCAATTATTTTATTATGTTTGAAGAGCACACGGACGGCGTTTAACATTATTGCGGGTAACTGCAATTGCGGAATATTAGGGGTATAGTGGCAAAATCGTGATAATAGTGGAGAGAAACGTGGGAAACTTATAAGAACCTATTAAAAATAATGAGAATATTCATAAAATTCCTACCGGCATCATATTTAGAATTACAAGTGTTTAAGGTTAGAGGTTAGACACATTTTGTTTGCAGTGCAATGAAGCAATAATTGCCAACATTCATTCCACGAACTAAAGTTGGAATAACACATATTACCTGTTCATACCCATACTTACGTGCGACTCCAGCCAGTGTATGCACTTTAACATATATCTTTTGGCGCGTGCGGTTCGTGCGGTGCGCATCAGTGGACGCCTAGCTTAATATGGAGTGAAAATCAAGGAACTGGTCAACTGTCGTGTTGCAAACTTGCGAAGAAACTTTGCTCCCTTTGCCTGGTAATTTCTATAGCATCCTACCCAATCGATTTGAATACAAATTAATATGCAAAACTATTTCCTGCACCGCCGCATTGTAAGGCAGAAGAACCTGCCACAAGAAATAATACGAACAATGACTACGTATTCACACTGATATATAAACACAAAATTTCGGTAAGCGAAACAAGTAAGGGAAAAACGCAGCAGGTATAAACATACATCATTATATTCCATAATTCAAGCAACGAAACAAAGTGCAAAAAATAAAAACGAATAAGTAATAATACAAGGAAAATAAGGTAGGCGTTTCAAATTTGAAATGAAGTAAACAGCAACATACAATTTATTTCTCTTTTTGGAATTATAGAGTATACATTCCAATATAAGTCGAAACCATAAGCCACTTTTCCGCCTGCATGTTTTAGAGAAACACTAAACACGATGCCAGAACGACGTTTAATTGTTTTAACAGCTACTAGAACATTGTGCTTTACCAAATATTATTGGTCTGGATCTGCATTCAGTGAACAGCTCATTGGCTTAATTATAATTGGTTTGATAAACAGCAATATAAATTTACACCCAAATAACGCATATAATTGCAAATATTTTGGGCTAATAATGAGCCATCGCTTTTAAAATTAACTAGGGATACAATTAGAGCGGAAATTCAAAACTCGAGCACCGGTATCAATCAAATAATAATCCATTTCAAATCATTACAAAGGTGATAATGCAAATTATTCAACCTATCGTGTTACATAGTACCCGTTGTTTGCTTTGAAATGTGATGCAATGCATAATTAGTTTGTTATGTAATTACTACAAATAGAATTACCAAAAGCTTTCGCTGCTGCATGCATAACGTATTTCATTAATTACCATAATGTGGTAACTTAAGCCATAAGCCATAAGCAGCGCCGAAAGAATTATACTCAACATATGAATTAGCCTTTTCGGCAATTTTGTACTATTTTTATGTAGGTACTCATTTGAACCAATTTATACATATTGTTGTTATTACATATGAAGAATGTGTATAAATTGGCATATGAATTATATATAGGCGTGTTCTTTTATATTCCTTACCGAAGATATTAATATTCTAATAATGTGGTTTGATCCCTGTGTTCGCAGAATCGATTTAAGGATAACCTACATGCTGCAACACTGTCGTATGCCGCTTAAGTTTGTATGATTTATGCGTAATTTCCGATAATTCAGAAAACCATCCCCTGAAGTTTTTTATTCTTAATTTTATTTTACTGTAATAAATGACAAACCAGGCTTTTCAACTTAATATAGAAATTACAATTACACTGATCAACAAAATTTCAGATTTTTATCCTCGAGTGAAGTGAACTTGTTATACTTTAACACTTAATCTTTGTGCACAGGGTTTAGAGTGTGAAAGTATGATAAATATCTGTTATAAATATTTAAAATGACTCTGAAAAAGTGACTTATATTACTTATTTATATTTACTTGTTTCAAATTGCCTGATATACTTTTCGGCTGTACTTGTGTCAGAACATCTCTCTTCTGCGTTCAGAAATAGCTGTCAACACGCAGTTTATTTCTTTCTCCTCTGACTGCTCGGTTGAAATCTTTCGCCAGTCGTCATTGTCTGCTCTAAGTTTTTTTTGAAAAAAGTTCAAGTGGGAGTCAAGAAAGTTATTTTAGACTCGTTTTCAACCATGCTATATATGAGCAGTAGGTGTTAACAATCTTACGCAATTTTCATCATTTCCGATTTTCCAACAAGCCGCCCCTATTTCCTTTAAAGACAACCTGCTGCTTTTTCAATTCCATTTAGCGCCTCATGAATTTTTTCATCTCGAAGTAGCTGTCTGATCTGGGTTTCACAAAATATCTTCTTACTCATATCCTTCGGACTTTATTCTCACTAGCAACCCATGTTATTTTTACCTATACCTTTGGATAAAGTTTTTCCATCAACCAGCTTATGTCAAAGGGCAAATTTATTTTTTGAGATTAGCAAGGGTGTCTAATACATTCTTATCTTTGTTTAGTGAAATTCATTTTGCACTCTTTCTTTTTATAATGATTTTCGTTCCTAGTCTATTCACAGAGGGAATCAACAATACTTTTGGAACCGAATTGCATGACGAGCAAAAGTTGAAACAACTTTCAACATCGCCCATACTCCACTTAAATCGTTATATTTAATATTCCAAAGAAGCTTATGTGTCATAGACTCTTTTAATTTGCTTGCATGAGCAAAGAACAGAGGAAACTTATTTCCATGTGGTAGACCGCTTCAAACTAATTTTGAATAGTAATGAACAACGGCCACTCATTGTATTATTCAGACCAAGTCTTCATAACCACGAGTCTTACAAATAGAATCCTTCTTCCATAGAAAGAAATTCTTAAATCTGGATGGCGATTACGAAAAAGAGCAACTTATTCAGTCTAAAAAGATTCCAGTTTTTTTATCTGAACCTAGAAGTCACTTGGTTCTTTGACAACTTGCGGCGTAGAAATGGAGTCTGTTAAATCTATATTGTCCTTGCCAAATTTCTTCGTTACTCTCATTAGCACTTTCATCGTTGCTTGTGAATTTGGGCACAGTAATCCGGACTGTGAGGTACTGGCTCATGCAATGGAATATTAGGATATATTACAGTATGTTCGATTTAAAAGTTACCACTTAATTTGTAAGAGAAAAATAACAACTGTAATATAATCTACTGGCTCCCTCCAATCATAGGAATAGCAAAGGCATGTGTCATTTACCTTTTGCTCACGCTGTAATGAATCTGACAGCATGATAGTAAATATGGGAGCCCAGCTTTTGTCTTCATCACCTACTTTCGTTTGAAAAACTGGTCATAGCACTTTTTAAGAGAGATGTGGTAACCGTTTTTGATATTTAAATGTCAATCTCCGCAAATGTAGCAAAAGGAGTTCGGCATTTTACACATTTCCCTGGCATTTTACAGGTTATCAAATTTAATGTTCGCGGTTTCACTACAATAACTTGAACACACCACAACGGAACACTCTTTTCAAACGTTAACAATGTCAGCTAGATGTTGTTTGCTGAGCTCTAGGCGACAACTGAAATAACAAGAGTTGCTACCTAGGAATGGGAAATGCATATCTTAACATATCAAGACATGTTCAAACATTAACCATTACATGCTGCTTGATCAGTTCCGACCTCTAGCCGACAACTAAAATAACGTCAAACATGATTGTCTCACATTATATATCTATGCATGCATATTTTGCGTGGATAAGCAAATATCCTGAACATAAAATTAGGGTGATGGAGAAATTCTGAAAACATAATTGATCTTAGCACGCAAACAGTTATGGAATTAGTCATTTTGTTGCTTGGGACACAAAAATCTTGTTAACCAGTGTTATTAAAGAATTACATGTACTAAAAATTAGAGTTTATTGTGTGCCTCAAATATTGAAATTGAAAGCAGTTTCAATACTTAGTTGCAGCCTTTGTGGTATAACTTTTGTCACTCGCTCCAGTATTTCTGGGGTGATTTCCAACATTGATACATTTAATACGTTCTCTCAATCCGCCAGCATTTAAAGAAGGTGTACCATATATTTTTTCTTTAAAGACCCCAAACAGGAGGTCTAATGGAATAAATGCGGAGACCTAGCCGGTTATGATAAAAAGCTATAGTAAGTTTCTTAAAAAGAGTGCTTCATTTTTCTTCAAGTCAGATCAATTAAATTCTTCTTGTCTTCTTTGTGAATTTAGGTATTTACCATCGGACTAAAGCGGTAGATGCAAAAGTTGCTGTTGATTTTTAAAATTGGATTTAAAACCGAAAATATACTGGATAGTAGTTGATATTTTAAAAATTAATGTATAAAAAAAAAACTTGTAATAGTTGATATTTATTCAAATGTTGAAAATAAGTGTACTCACCTTGACCAAGAGTCCATATACTCTTTAACGTTTTTAATGTGTCATTGAACCATAAATTGTGCATGTTATTGATATTACGCGTCTTAGCTACTCATTGTTTGAGAAGAGGGAATGTCACTGATGTGCATGACCTCTAGTGACGCATTCGAAACATATCAAGCATATTCATAAGCTCATAGCCATCTAGGAAGGGGATTGTATTTTTGAATATTATTTAATATAGAAGGATAGTATCTGTAAAGAAAAGGCAGATTTGAGAGAATAACAAATTTATATTGTTATTAAGAAAAATATAGCCGGCATTCCTTTATATTCCTTTATTATAAATCACAACAGTACATTTTCATTTACACATCAAAATAAAGACAGTTTGACACTTGTTCAGCAAGACACTGTATATGTTTCATCGTTTCTGGATAAATTTAATAAATTAATACTAAATCAGCAAAAACATATACCATCAATCAGACATGGATACGAAATATTGTTGGCGTACAATGTAGAGAGAA
This sequence comes from Protaetia brevitarsis, assembly GCA_004143645.1. Lineage (NCBI taxonomy): Eukaryota > Metazoa > Arthropoda > Insecta > Coleoptera > Scarabaeidae > Protaetia > Protaetia brevitarsis. Next base: position 1,080,098 of record RXPK01000063.1, read on the forward strand.
ATGATCCGTCCATGTTCGTTTACAACTACATAGTCTCTAAATAAGCAATAGCGATACACTTCAACCGGCCGAAATAAATATGCATGAGATAAATTACCATATCTCACAGAATAACTAATCCCTTAATTACTTAAGCTGCGAATATAAGGGATATTTTTATTTCCCTGAATGTAAAATATCTAATTATTCATTTGAAAAAGGTATGAATTCTTAATTAAAATACTTACAAAGTACAAATTTCAGTGGATTTCAAATTCAAAGTAAGACTTGAAATAATAATTTATGGATAGTAAACACATTTATACTTATTCTACCCTACGATTTAAATTACAATTTCACAGGAAAATTTACCACCACGTAACGAGCGTTATGTTTACAATGGTTATATATCTTCTTGTTTTTTTTCATTCCTTTGCGGGCAGAAACAATAACAGCGATCGAACAAAAAATATTTCACTTTAGTGGGCCCGCAGCCGCTTTCCGATAATGCTTTTGTGGAATGAAACCACCGCAGCGCCCGGCCCACATTCCCTGTTTTCCCGACAATGGAAAAAAATTCATCCTCACAATTTATCCAGCGAAAAAAAAGTGAACATCTATATAACCAAACATAATTCGGTTTCCACACCCAGACGGTAAAATACAATAAATGATGAGAGCGTTTATAAAAATACAGTGAAAAACGGAATTGTTAATAGTTTTTTATGGAATTTTTATAATTGTGCCAGTGTTGAAGATGTTCCGTGGTCAAAGTGATGTTATTAGTGAAGAACGTTATTCAGACGCATAATGTGACCGGGATACGAGAAGTATTTATAAAGAGTGTATATCAACGTATACAATTCCTGGTCCCACGGTACAAAACAGTTTTGTTTGCTCCTTATACAGTGACCGGCATAAATATTGCAACATATGGGAATTTTTTTTATTGTAAATATGCAAAACTTTTTTGGGGGATAGGTTGTTGGCATTCTAGAAACCCCAAAATTTATTTTGACACACGTAACGTGACCACTAGTATGGCGGTAAATTTAAAAAATATGCCGTGAATCTACAAAAAATGAGGGTAGATGACATGATATCGAAAAAGGTTATTTGAAAAAGCTGCTTAAAATTCAATTTTGATGCTGTATGCTAATTTTTGTAAACATATTTTAAAAAAAATAAAATCACAATTTTTCCAAATATTATTTCGTTGAATTACATATTTCATTTTTTTTTCGCTATTAGGAACTCAGCTGCAGTACTGCAGTTGAGCTGCTAAAGCGGAAAAAAATGAAATATGTAATCAATGAAACAATATTGGAAAAATTGTGATTTTTTTTTAAATATGTTTACAAAAATTTGCATGCGGCCTCAGAATTGAATTCTAAGCAACTTTTTCAAATAACTTTTTTGGATATCATGTCATCTAACCTCACTTTTTGCAGATTCACGGCATAATTTTTAAATTACCGCCATACTAGTGTCACGTGACGTGTTGTCAAAATAAATTTGGGTTTCTAGACATGCCACCTATTCCCAATAAAAAATTTAGTATATCTTTAATAACAAAAAAATAATCTATAATTAGCAATATTTATGCCGTCACTGTATATACACCGTGTGCCTATCTTCATATATATTATAGAAACAGCCGATATCTCGTAGCGAACAAGCGAGCGGAAATTGAATTGGCCCACTGGAACGATAAGAATCAGATAAACACACTTCTTAGGACGAAAACACGTGCAGCGGAAACACATAGACGCACCGATGAAATTACCATTTTACGTATTGAATAGTAACCCATACGCCTTTAGGAACAAAGAGCCTATGAACTAGGAGTACACATAACAATTTTTTCACCCAAAACCTGAGCGGTGCTCTTCTTTGGTTATTACAGACATAATCGCTTTGCTTTCAATTAAGACATCCCAAAATAGCTCAAGAACTCAGAAATACTTCTCACTCTTTCCGTTGTATACCGGGATCTTTTTTTTTTCATTACATACACGTTTTTTTCTACGTGTAGTTTAAAAAAAAATCGATGCATTGGCAACTGGGGAGTAGACAACCAGTTGTACTAGTTATTTAACGTTTGGCATTCACTACTATTACTTGCTTTTCATTAAGAATTAAATAACACACATAAATCAATACAACAAGGGTACAGTTTTATTTCACAGCAAGTTTTCAAAATTCGTTGTCTCTTATAGCAATAGGCAACACGGTATTCGGTTAAGGATTTTCTAATATAAAAGAAAAAAAACAAGGGAGGAGAATCAACCAAAATGATCAATGATCCACCTTCGATCTAGAGATGCACATTTTGAAAATTATCTCGGTTCGGCCAAGCTCGCTACTGCTAGTTTGTTTACTGGAGCTGCTCTGTCACCTGTGCTAGTCCAATCGCCCAGTCGGCCCGTCAGCTGGTTGGCTAGTTGATGCGTCAAACTCACGCGTTCTCCTTCTAAAAGTATGTCCTTTATCAAAACTGTTTTAATGTAAAAATTATATTCTTTTTGCGCTACTGAAAATATACATAAAACGAGTTGTAATAGCTACAGAGCTGTCCAACATTTTGACTACACAATAAAGTGGAATAGACAATTTAAATATTCGTAATCCTAAGTATGCTAAACGCAATTCATATGCGTTTTATTATAAAAACAACATATGTTTTGCTATGAACTTAATTGATATTTGCCCCGTTTTCTAAAAACTGATGAGATAGATAAGTTTCGACAAGACTTTTTGAAACCTTCGATAATTTTACAAGGTGCAATAAATTACGATGCCATTGGATTCTTAAAATTTTAAACATTAATATGTTATTAAATTCATCTCTGTATACTCGATCATAAAAATTATGGATCCTAGTTGTGATTTGAAGAAAAAAATTGCTTTTGAATCAAATGTAACTTCGAGCCAAAAACTTTAAGGAAGAACATCAAGGCGTAACTTTTGATTAAACAACAAGCAGTGAATAGGTGCAAGCATGCCGAGCTGTATCTATCCCTCACCCCACCTAATTTATAATGCAAATTATTAACCCTTCGAATTCTATATAAATATGATATATAATTTGTTGACCCATTGTTATCTGTACCTGTTGCTATTATAAACTAACCTTCATTTCCTTAAAATGTGTAACGTTACCGACAAATTTCCTAATCCAAAGACCTTCCCATCTAAGAAAAACTACACGTTCGAGTGGAGTGTTTAAAATTCTAATAATATCATAACTTAGACGTGAATTTTTTTGTATGCGATCTGGAAGGCAATAACTTATCTACCCCACCTTTTAGAAGCCTTCATTTTTCAGGCGCACGCTCCTGCACGTGCTGTTATCCCTCTGTAGTACTATAGCCTCACTAATTTCTAATCCTTGTGTATAGAATAAGAAAAAAAAAACACCGCGGAAATGAACACTGCGGGATACCCTATCTAATTACGATCTTTCGTCATAAAACTTAAACCTTTCATGTTCATTCGCTGTTTTTGACCATGATCGCTTAATCATTACTTGTTACAAGAATATAACACACTTTATGCACAAATTATCTTTCAATCTCTTGTAATGGCAATTATGATACTATCTGGACTTTCGAAAATTAAATGAAAAAACTGAGGAGTCAACAAGAGAATGACCATCTTCTTCTTTTATATGTGTAATTTCGAAGTCTGTCGTTGGACTAAAAAATGCACGATAGTAGATAAGCAATAAGCTTTCATGGAATGGTGGATATTACTCCATGAAGGTTCTTTAACAAAGATCTTTAATAAAAGATATTTGACAAATAACCTTTGCAAGATACGTATATGCGGAGAGTGATGTTACACTGTGATCTAAAAGATCTACTGTGTCCCCTATTCTTGCTGTTTTACAGCTGGCCTTCTCATCCAATTCCTTTCAGAAAATGTAGAATATCAGAAGGCCCCGGGTTAGATAAGTCTCCCTTTTCGATTTTACATTCTCCCAGCTGCAACGCCCTTGAGTTGTCACAGTGCTACGCAATTTGAGAGGAGATGGATGGGTGCTTCATCCTGTTCTCCATACGCTTACTCAGATGTCCTTTCAGTTTACAATGGCCTGAAAGCATTCCTGTTAATATACGAACATTATTCTTACTCAGACTGATGCATTCGGTGAACCTCTTCTAGTTATAGGTTCCCAGAAGAATTTTGCTTTGCGTCATTTCCTGGAGATTCTCCCAGTAATTAGATTTCTCTGCTCCATTTCTCTTTTCAATTTCTTCAGTACTGTACTGCTACTTACCCCACAAAAAGAGCCCTACAAAAGGTATTCCAGCCCCTTTTTTATGAGATTACCCCTTTTTTTACCATTCCTTTTGTCTGGCTCATTTAATTTCCCTACACATTCCCAGACCACCTTGGAATTGATTTCGTATGAGCTCAGCGGCTTGATGGATGCTTGACTAGCAGACATGATGATAATCTCCTGCTTTCGATAATTTCTATCAATATTGAACTGGATGCATCTTTCAGTAGCGTGAATTTCTGCCTGGAAGATACTTGGGTATTTTACCCAGCTTTCAAAATACTTGGTTCTACGCCCATATATTCTTTAAATAGTTCTTCTTTTCCAAGCTACTGATGCATAAGTGATGATCGGTCTCACTATCGCTTTATACATCCAAAGCAGTATTTTTGGGTTGCATCCCCAATTTTTTGCCTGCAAAGTTTCTGCACACCATCAGGGCTTCTTTGGCCTTGTTGGTTATTTGAAGTTCATGTTTGTTCCATAGAGGTTTATTGTTTAGGGTAAGGCCTAGATATTAACCTCCGTTCTCCAATCTATAGTTTGCCCATCCATTTTTATGGGTTTGAGATTACATTTTCTTTGCCTCGTAAACGCTACTAAGGTAATCTTAGTGGGGTTAGCATTGAGTCCCACCGATTGACACCATGTTCACGTGAAGTTCAATCAATCTTCTTTGAACTAGCTTTGAAATCTTTTATCAAAGATCTTTGTCAAAGAACTATTATATTGCAATATCTACCAAACAGAGAAACTAGAACAAGGCCTCCCGGGAGGTCGTTTATTAAGGTACTATCAAAAAGAAAGCTGAGGGAACATTAAGCTTAGTAAAAATTATCTTGGCATAGTAGCAGGTCTACCTAATAGGACACCATGCATTGAAAAGACATCTATAGAAAATCATCTCTGGAAAATATTTACGGCAAACTGGGCAATAGAATAACAAAGAGGGTTCCAGAATCGGACATTGCGTTACGCCATGTCTAATTACAGTTTTTCGTTATGAAATTTTCCATTTTCAGTTCCAGTTTTTGAGTAAATCATTTAGTCATTCTCTGTTAGAAAAAAAAAATTGTAACACAATTTTTGTCCAATCTCGAATGATTGGCAATTAAATTTTAAAATATTCAAGGATCAATACGGCCAATTCAAGACCAAACAAACGTTCCACTTTTAATCTCGATATAATACGTTATATACGTTATATATACGTTCATACAATAAATATTAGATTTAGAGGACTGCTCACCACCGCCCGGCACCACCTCGAAATGTTCAAGGTCTTTTTCTTACCATATCGTCCGTTTATATAAACGTGTCCCAACTGATCTGCGTTTGGTCGCTTCCGAGTTCCTTCGCCGTGACTACGAAAATATTTATGTGAATGATGCTATAATTAAATTTAATTCTATATAGATACCTATATTTTGTTATTACAGTAATATTTTGTTGTAATTCAATATATTATTTAGTTAGTTTGTGGTTTGGTACTTCGTTGGCGTTCTCCTTTTTTTCACCCTTGTTAGACTTGAAGGTAGACCAGCTACTTCGAGTAAGTCCTGATCTCGAGCCGTTTGCATCAGAGAGTGAACGATATTCTCTTGCAGTATACTATTAAGAGTTTTCTTATAACATTTTGTTATGTTTGAAATGTGTATTCTTGTTTGTCAATAAACCACTTATTATATTATTATTATTATTATTATTATTATTATTATTATATTCCAGAGAAAAACCATTAATTACCGCATCCAGATCTACGTTTGACCATATTCGTCGTTCGAAAATTCCATAATTGACTTAATTGCCGATTAATTCAATTAGTAGACCTGGTCGGGGGCAAAATTAAAACCCTGCGATATCAGCGATTCGTCCCTACGTGCGTACGTTGGCCATCTCTGTCGGCAGTAGCAGCGCCCCCTGTAAGAACGTTATAATAAATCATTGCCATTGATGATGATTAATGACCTCTGGCGGGAGCACTAAGGTAGAAAAACACGAGTTTTTTCGTTGGGGTTTTTGCTTAAATATACATAGTACCCCAGTGACGAGCGAATTTCTGCATGTTGGATAGACCTTAGGAGCGCTCTTAATCCTTAATGGGGCGTTCAATGATAAGACAAGATGATGTGTTATTAAGTTATTTATGAACAAGGATGTCAAGAATCTATATCCGTATCCACAGATAGATCAACCTAAACTATGTATATTTTCATTAAATTGGGAGACGCAACAAAATCATGATTATACTTTCCAGATTAGAGTAGGCTGTTTTTTAAGAAAATTCTTTAGTAAAATTGACGACACTGGCCTTCTAAATTGTACTTGTAAGGGTGTTCTATTTTGCCGGGGTTAATTTACAAAGATAGATATTGTAGAATGAATATTAAATAAAATTTATTTAATTATTCCTTATAACAATAAATTAAAGTTTGACAGGCGATAAAACAAAAGGTTATGGCTACCAGTAATAATTTGACAGACTGCAAAATAGAATAATTAAATTGCTCTACGAGCATCTAAGTAGCATCTGAGTAAGCCAGGGTTACAATCTAATTCAGGCAAAAGTCGGCTATTTTGATTAAACAGTTTTACTTACACACGGAAAATTATGTATACCAGAGGTGAGTTTATACACAGCGGGGTAAAATTAGCAGAATAAAGCTCTTTATTTTCAGCGGGCAGCGACCAAATATACATACAACAAGTACAGAAAATTACATAGAAATGCAAAGCCATAATCAAGAAATTAGATACCAACTTAACGGGCATCCAATATCGCAGTGCGGTTTAATCATCTAGTTTCCTCATGCAAGAAATAAGTCCCTTGCCTATTTCAGGATGAGTGCAACAGTAAATCAGATCTCTTGCATGGGTCAAAACAATAAGAGATTCTGCAGTTATAGCTGTCCGGTTTGCGGTCTCGCTTTTAAATTAGCTGACGTCAAGATGAGAAGCACGTGCGTGAAAATACCAATTAAAATGTCGGTAGCTTCTGCCTCAAACAAATTAATAGGTATTTCTTTTGTCAGAATAGTTGAAATACTTTTGCCCACAAATTCTAGCTCCTGCCAAAGTAAGTGTGCAAAAATTTACAGGTTATCTCCTTGTTAATCTTCACGCAGTTTCTTCCACGGGAGAGATTACCAAGAGAATCGATACATCAGTGTCGGATATCCGTGCTGTGTCAGTAAAAGAAGGGTTTATGAACACAGAAAGCCCGAAAATTGCTGGAATTCGATTTTGTGGAAAATTGACGTGCATGCAAGGTTGAATATTCTTTGCACAGTAATTAATTTTAAGATTGTTTATTTAATGTAGTAATTTGTAGGTTTTTAAAAGTATTTTTCCCATGATGTACATACACCAAAGTTTATTTCATAATGAATGTAAGGTGATTCCATAATTTTGCAGTAATTATCTGTTTCAATTTAGTTTAAACATTTCGTAGTTCCATTTGGCCATATAGGCATTCTCATGTATTAAATATGCGATAGTCACTTCGGTGAAATTAACAGGCTTTTCTAAGGCAGCCTGTAGCCCTTGCGAAGACAATCGCAATCGATGTCTGTGAGATTTTTGTAATTCAAAACATTCACTAGCCAACTTCCGTGAGAGACGGACGTGTCTCGATTAATTTTTATAAAATTTAGCGGTTATTCTGATGAATTCCTGTTTATTCCAAAGTCCAACCTAAAATCAGGGTTATTTTTAAAATAAACTTAATCATATTCTTTTTACCCACATTTTTACCTATATAATTGTTGGGTAAATTTTCACCAATGACGATATTCCCGAGATATGTTCCTGTCCTGAGCCTTTCTCCGCGATTAGAAGTACGAGAGCCCCCATTCAATGCCTAAACCTGACTGGCACGCTCTGATGCTTGCTGATTTGATCCCTCCAGAGGTACTTCGCGCCCAAATCAATCTAAAAATGAACGTATTATTTCAATCCTAATCTAAATTTTAATGTACTTATGGGAAATTGTATTTTGATATATTCGGCAAATTTGTTTAGTTATAAATGTAAACAACCGCCGATCAGTTTGTGTTTACTGGTGTAAAATTTTTATTAGCTGGTATTACTAATTTTACTAGTCAAGATATGTATATTCACGGCACGAACCGAATACCTTGTGATTTTCACCTTCAGTTGTTGCACATTCTGATTTACCCGTCTTTTAAGCATGGAACTACACAGGTAAATGTCCCGAAAACGCAGAAATTTTAAATTTAATTTTAAATGTATTAATTTTTCTATGATGAATTTATACGGCCAAAAGTGGAATTACTAACAAAAAACATAATTGTTATTCAATAAGCGAAATCATTTAACTTACCTGAGATAATTATATGCTTATCTATGTTTTTTGCACGGTTTCACATTTCGAACTTTTTATAAATAAAAATCTTGTGTGTTTGAACTTATATGTTGTTTTTATCGTACAAAATCCATCATAATTGATGTACCAGAGTCTCAAGCACACTATTTCACTTCAACTAAGCACTATTGGAGTAGAGGAGATTCAAGCAACATCCTCCTACAGCACCTCCTACCGTCCTGAAGAATTAAAAGGGAGTAACTATCCATTCGTAATTTTTTTTAATGCTAGCGCGTCCTCTAGCCTGTTTCAGTCAGATATTCAACCTCCGCTGCTATCTGGTAGTTGAGAGGGCATACCTATGATTAGAAATTAGCCAAATAAATGAGATTAGGATGTTAAAGAAATGATTTTAATAATTTAATTAAAAGTTTGTATTTATTTATTTTGTATGCTACCATATAGCGTTACAGTATATAGCACCAAATGTTTTGAGTAATGTTAAAGACTCATTTCTAGAAAGAGTACGCCTCGGCATTGAAAACGATGGCCATCATTTTGGACACTTTTTAAAACATAAGCAGTTTTGAACATATAAGTTTATCCGTTTTAATAAAGTATATTTCTGAAGTTTGCTTAGTTGTAACTTTTAATTAGTATATAGGAAAAACTAGTTGAAGAGTTGGACCGCTAAATATCGTCATTTATTATGCTAGGAATTAATACTTGAAAGAGATAATCCTAAATTACTAAGAAACTATAACAGATAGTTATATTAAGCATTAATACAATCTTAAAGACTGTTCAAATTAGAATGTAAATAAGGTAATAAATACAGGCTGTTCCATTTAAAATAAGAAAGTTACTTGCGTTAAAGATAGCGAAAATTAAAAATATGTTTTTGTAGATCCTGTACATTTTTTGGCGTTACTTTTATTTTTTTTATCAAGTCTAATGCTTTAGTTAAAAAATAAATACAGTTTAAAATATCTAGCTTAAATATGCATGGCAGGTATGCCTCTTAAATTTTGGTGTACAGTTTTAAGAATTGTTAATTATCTCGTAAACGAATTGAGTTAGGTATAAAAAACCTAACACCAACTCGCCTTTACTTAGTCTGTACTATCAAAATATGCTATAATATACAGGGTGTTCCATTTAATTTTTCACAACTTTGGTGTGTAACTTTTCTTTGAGTCACCCTGTATACTTCAAAATAATTTTGAAATATGGTCCTTCTGAACCTGTATAGCTATTAATAAAAAAAAATTGAAAATATGTTACCACTTTTCATATATAAACCGACGCGAATGTGGTGCCCCACCCTGTACATTTTCTAGTATTTTAATGCGTTTCTAAAGACCTTTAAGATGAACGCTTTTTCTTGCTATTACAACTTTTAGATAACCCTTAATTAATGTTCATCAAATTTATATAATTGCTTTCAAATTTTATTTAATTGCTTCATTTCTCACGAGGTGAGAAATATCCATATAGACGACATTTATTTTCAATTATAACCGAATTTATTATTTTCGTTTTAAATTTTTCTTATTTTTCAAACATAAATTTAATCGTGTGTTACATTCAGTTTCTCTGTCTTATTCTAAGAATACGATTTTGTATCGTCGAAGTTGGCCCAAAGTTGCTCATCTCCAGATTTTATCGACCGTAACCAACTAATTAATTACTCGGTCTAATTACTCTGAGGGCACGCATATTAACTTCTACGATAACGAATCCCTAGCGTAAGAATATTAATATTATCGTATGTATCAGTACCAGTTTAAGAACGAAGTATAACAGAAAAAACCAGTCAGTAAGTGAGTACAGATCTAGCAGTCAACATCTAACAATCGATTCCAAACCGTTCTCATCAGTAAATTATTTTCTTTATATTAATTAAAATAAAGTTATTTTAAAGAACTTAGAGCTTTTCTTCCAAAAAATCAAATCGCCGGGTTGAAAGAAAGTAGTGCAGAACGCAACGACTTCATTTCTTCACTCCGAAGTTTTAGCAATCCAAAACAATCAAAGTTCCGCCTTCTCGTAAATTCTATTGTGGTCATTTTAGAGCGACTGATATTTGAATCCTGCACCTTGGTTCACGCTTGTACAAATTCTGGAGCGTCCTGTATTTTGTTCAGCACTGCGTTGTTGATTTTACTTTTAGGTCATCATGCCATTGTGACCAACCGCGTTCCATAAAGTTCAATCTCCAGCTTTACTAGATGTTTGTCCACGATCAGGTTTCACAACAGAGGGAACAACGCCTCACCCTGCGGATTTCGGAGATAAAGATTTACTGTATCCACGCTTGAATAAAAATTTGTAAACGATTTAAGAATAGAGGATAAAATATTCACAGGAACACAACAAACCTAATACAATAATAACGCTAACTAATTCTAAATGCCTTAACAATTACCGAGTTAAATATAAAAGGCAATGTTCGAATATACTGACACCGGTTTTTAACATACAGCCACGCCGATTCTCCTGCCTGGAAATATAAAATAATTTGCATTCATAACAAGATCCCGTACCCACCTACTACTACTCGCCATTTAAAATTCATCCATCTAAAGGACCATGCGACGCAGCTTTTGAATGTAAATTGCGACGTTTCGTTTATGCGGAGCGATACCTCCGTTACGCCAGTGAGGTCCACGGGAGATGTGGACGACCAAGGTTATCGTATACCGTTGGAGCTGATGATGATAAAATGGGCAAAGCAGAGCGAGAGAAACAGAGTTCTCAATTACATATATACGATTCACGAGCAAATTGCGTACGCTATATAGTTTAAATTCAATTAATTCCTACGCGTTTACGACCGAATTGACATGGAGATCTAGCTCTCTCTAACCGTATAGTTCGGTATTATATAAGGACCTACGCAATTAGTGATAAAACCACGTGAAATTCAACATTAACGATATGAGTTTCCTATAGGTATAGCCATGTAAACCTTAGTAAACGTATCGTTGTGTGAGGACAGTCGAAGCTGGCCGAAGGAGAGTTTCAATCGAAGCAAAACACTTGGAGATTTAATGGTGTAATTTGAATAATCCCAGAACGGCAGACGCGGCTGTATTATTATGATTTGTAGATGATAGTTTATATGGGAAGATGTAAAGAGCAGGCGACTTAGTAGCTTATTGAAGTGAAGTATATCAAGTGCTTCGAGATTGTAGCAGTAGCTAATAATGAATGAACCTTTTGTAAAGCGTTCGATTAAATGTATTAGTCGCACCGACTATTAGATATAGTTAAAGCTTTAATAGGAGTTAAACTGTACGAAGGTAATACTATCACGTCTTGCTGGTAAACACTTAATATCATTATAAGTTTGTAACGTATTCTCTAGATCATGGATTCCCAAACTATTTTGGGCAACAGATCCCTTTACTAAAATGAATTAATACCTCAGACCCCATAGCCAAATTACTATCAAATCGTATCTCCAATTTTTTTTTTTTTAATCGCAAAGTAAACATAAAAAAATTAAAAAATCAGTGTATGATGAACCTGGTGACTTTCTACTAATCTAGCTAAATCTGGTTCAATATTGGTGAGTTGCAGCCTTAAATCTCCGCGTTCGTTGATTTTCAAACGGTTTCTTTGTTTTATCAAAATGTTTGTAACCACACTGAAGCCTTTTGCACTAAGTATGATGATGGAAAAGCGATAAGGTATTTTTCAGCAATGTTCCACAATGCAGGATACTGTGTTTCAATGTTGCGCTGCAAGCAGAACTTCTGATAGCCTTGGTTAAACTTCTGCTTAGCTCCTCGTCTGTGCTGATGGTGATCAACTCTTCTTGCATTATCACATTGGGTTCTTTCATAGCTGTGATATCGTACGGATTTATTATCCATGAAGGAATTTGTAAATTTAAGAGAACTTCAAACCTCTTAGTAACTTCCTTGTATAACGCGTCCAAGTGAGTGACATATGATAAAATAACATCGTCTTGAAGCATTTTCGGTAATTTTGAAAAATACGGGAAACTGTGAATATTCTTTTCTGCTTAAATTTTGTTTATGGAGGATAAGTTTACCCACAACGGCCGATATTATAGATTTTGTCTTAATCAAGTTGAGATCGTCACCCTGCAACTGCAAATTAACTTTGTTAAACATACCAAAGATATCAGTCAAGTAATAAATATCTGATTTACGATTGTTCAAATTTTCTTTCAAATTCGGATCTTTTTCTTGTGAAAACTCCAACACAGATTCAAAAATAGCTGAAAATCTTGCTAAGCAAGAGCCTCTTGATACCCAGTGAACTTCAGTGTGCAGAAGTAACCGAGTAAAGACTTCGTTGTTTTCCTCATATAACTGAGCAAATAACCGAGACTTCAAAGAATTGCATTCAGGACTCATAGGATTTTTTGCTACTAAATGCAGTCTGTGAATCACGCAGTGAATGAATAGTACCTCAGGCAGTTGCCGCTTTAAGTGAGCTATAAAACTACGATGACGACCAACCACAGATGGTGCACCATCAGTCGCAACAGAAACAATGTTCCTACATGGAATAGCTTTGTCGGTGAAAAAATGTTCCACGGCCTGAAAAATTGATTCTCCACTGGGTATCAGTCTCTAAATATGTAGCAAAAAGCAGTTCTTGGCACATATTTTCATATTTAATATATCGAACATAGCCTAACAACAAAGCTTCATTGCCGGGTAATGTAGACTAGTCCAACTGGAGAGAGAATGTGCGGTTTGTGCAATACATTGTTGAGGACCTCCGCAATGACTGGTAAAATAAGCTGCTCTCCAATTGTGTGGGGCTTCCTCGGCTTCGCTATTAGTAAAGATATATTGTAGGACGCTCGTAAACCATCAACGTCTTGCATAGATGACGACGCAAACATCGATCTTATGAATGGCATTTTCTCTAGTTTTTCTTTAAATGTTTGAAAGAATGATAAGGGTTTACTTTTTTGTTAGCATGTACTCTTGATAAGTGGTCCTCCATTTATGAAGACTTGGCATCGTTAGTGAATACTTTTTCACATGTGAGACACATCGGCAAATGTTGATTTGGTAGAGATGAAATAAATCCAAACTTCAAGTAGTCCAAACTGTATTGTCTGCATTTTTTTTTTCGTGTCTGCCATCATAAAACTCGCAGTAAGCCTTCAAGTCAAAAAGAGAAATATGTTTAAGAAACTACTTAAAAAAACAATAATAAAACTTTGCACACGAGGTTATTTGTATCACAGCTAGGTACTGGATGTTTTTTAGGTATGCTCACAACCTTTCTCATTGATAAACTTGGAAATAGTCACTGTAGTATAGAAAATTTGTATTAGGTACCAATCAGCGTAAAAAACGAAAACAAAGAAAACTGAACATTTATAATTTTAGGTGACAACTTTTCTAAAGTAATTTAAAAAAATATTAAAACGCTTTTTGGTACTTACACTGTTACTTGTTCATAAACTGCAGAAGTGTGTGGTTACGCTATTTACCTGCGTAGGTAACTAAGCACTTTGTAAATTCTTTTTCAATCACTTTATTTTAATTCACTTTAGTTAACTATGTAATTACTTTGTAATCTCTTGAAATAAATTAGTAGATGAGTGTACTTTCATTCAAGCTCCAACGAATTTCAAAGCGTAAATGAACTTTCAGCCTAAGTGCAAGCTTGTTATATAGTAAAATATGATCATGTTTTCGTTCGCGTTAAATCGCGTATATGCGTCAAATACGGAGCAAGTCAGAACGTGCCTGAAAGACTTGTACGCTCGAACTCATTATCTTGCACGAACTTGTCCACTGACTTGCCATGTTCTTCATCTTGTACGAACTCGTGCACGCTTATCGACTCGTTGAGTTTTTTAAAAGTACAACAATGATACTTGCCATTGAAATATTAGTCATTCTTATAACAAGTTGGTACACGTAACACAACTTATACAGTATCTTGAAAGTTTCAAATAAGAACTTGTGTTAATTAATAGGGGTCGATTTTTAGACCTCGTCGACCCCCAAAATCAGTTTTGGTTTTTGTCGACCCTGGGAAACCGATATCGACCCCAAGGGATCGATATCGACTACTTTGGGAATCGTTGCTCTAGATGGTCTGCTTGCCGACGCGTAACACAACGTTCTTATACCAAGATATACACCTTAAGATAACTAGACATTTAGATGAATACAATTTTCAAAAATGGTGTAATTTCCAAAGACTACATCAGAAGAATCAATCGAAAATTCCAATTAAGAATAATCAATTTGAACAAGAAATTCCACGAGGTTTGTGCCATGAAGAGTAAGACTATATGTTCTTTGGAGAATGCACCATTAATTTGTAATCAATCTTCGGAGACCTTTACTAATTCTGAAGTAGCTCTCTTAAATAAAGCACTGTATACCTCCAGCTTACTAGCTATTGAACTAACCGCGGTGGTTGAATCTAATGTTAAAGATTTTGATGCCACAACGAAAGATTACGTTGGAAATGCCTGTAAAGTCAAAATTAGCTAATAGATAAACTGATACCATTTTCCACTTTGCTAGATGATGCATCTGTACTGTTCTTAATTATTTTCCATGCAGCTCTATTTCGATTGGTTGAATTATTTATAACGTGATTATTATACATTAGTTTTGCTTCTTTTATTACCCTTCGATATATACTCCTGGATTTGCTATATAATGCCTTTACATCCTTATTACCCAATAAAGTTTGTTTCTACACTTTTTTCAATCTTTTTGATGAGACCCTAATACCACTTATATTATTATATATATTATTGACTTTCTTTTCGTTTGTGATTAGTTTGCGAATTGAAGGAAAAGCTAGATCATAACTGAATTTTATTTTTTCGAAGAAATGTTCATATTGCACGTCCGGATCCTTTGAGTCTAATATATTTGATCAATTTTTATTGTGCAATAAGTTTCTACAGTGCAAAATATCGTTTTTATTGTTTATTGCCCTATAAGTTTTAATTGACCTTCAATCTCAGCTATATATTGTAATTTCTGCGCTGAGTGATCCGGAACACCATTATACAATAGCCTGCTAATAAAATGTGACATTTTGCCAACAACACTGGATTTTTGCCGACTTTCGTTAGAGGTAATAGTGAATCGTTTATAGATGTGACATGTAGTACCCAAAAGACTGCCAAAGGAATTATCAACTGGAAGGTTTTAACAGAAGAGACCCTTAGCGATCATTCCTATATCTTTTTTGAAGTTATAGGAGCCGTCACTCGGAGGAAACAAGAACAAATAGTTCAAGTATTAAATGACTGGAAGCCAGTTTCAAAGCCAATTCTAGATATAACGTACCCAAATGACAGGGCAAGAGAGAAAATCGTACGAATGGTGTGCAAAAGCAATCAAAAGTGCCTACATAGATAGTGTTGTTAAAGGAAAAGACTAAAAATGAGCACTCCGTACTGGTGGACTCTAACTATTAAGGATAAACGCGAGGAATGTATTGCCTGGAGATGAAAATGTACACGGTTGGCTAGAAACCCAAATGTTACTGATCATGAATGGGTAAGGACGAAGGAGGTGTATAAAGCCCAGAAGAAAGAGCTTCAAAAAATAATCAGGCAATCGAAAACAAGACACTGGAAGCAGCTATGCACTAAATTAAACGAGGATATATGGGGTATAGGCTATAAAATCGTTGCCCACGAGCTAAAAAGTATAGTTCCATACGAAATCTCAACTGATTTTAAGCGGCATATCGTGCATGAACTCTCCCCCGGACGTACTATCGAACCACGTACACAGTGCACTGCGGGAAAGGTGCTCCCTTTTTGTATTACATAGCTGGAAACGGTGGTACGAAATATAAAAACAAAAAAGGCACCGGGAATAGATGGAATACCACCAGAGGCTATCATGCAAGTGATAGAATATAACCAAGACTGGATACTTGCGGTGAAGAACGCCCTACTGATGAGACAGGCTTTTCCCAGAGATTGGAAAATTGCTAAGGCAGTACTGTTGCTGAAAAAAGATAAAGATCCAAATACCCCCGCATCCTATAGGCCGTTGTGCTTGCTCAACACTCTAGGCAAGCTTTATGAATCCTTAATCAAAGTGCGTCTGCTAGAGGAATTGGAGGAAAAAGAAAGTCTGTCGAGTAACCAGTACGGTTTCGTCAAAGGTAAATCTACTATTCATGCGGCGGAGAAAGTGATTAATACTATAAATAGTAGGGATAAGCGGTGTGTGTTAGTAACGCTCGACGTAAGAAACGCGTTTAATACCGCCGACTGGGGACTCATCATTGCTAAACTGGAGAGGATGAGTATTTCCGCATATCTCATCAATTTGGTATCTAATTACCTAGATGGTAGACAACTACAATTCAATAGGAATGTAAAAACTGTGGCCAGCGCAGAAGTCTGGTTTCTGTCTGGAGGAGGGTTCTGTCCTCGGCCCAATTTTGTGGAACATATTATATGATGATGTACTGAGGATTAAACTGGCTGGCAGTGGGAATACTATTGGCTATGCAGATGACCTGGCATTGGTAGAAACTGCGAACGAGGAATACGGCCTTATGACCGCAGTTAACAAAGACCAGTGTAGAATAGTGATATGGATGTCTGCAAACCATTTGAGCCTGGCGCCTGAGAAATCTGAGGCGATTATTCTTAAGGGAAAAAGGAAAGGGGTCATATCTTTTTCATCATGGGCAAGGCCAAACTAACACCTAAGAAGAGCCCAAAGCACCTGGATATAACCTTAGACTATAGGTTGACCTTTAGTGAACACACAAGGCAAGTTTCTAAGAAAGTAAATGAAAGAGTTGCAATCCTAACCCGTCTTATACCAAACATCGGCGGACCCAATAGTGCCAAGAGACTTGTCCGTAGTGAGGCCGTGCACTCCATTATGCTTTATGCAGCACCTGTATGGTGCACGGCTTTGGGTAAGAAGCAAAACGTGTGTATCCTAGAAAAGACCCAACGTAAAGTTTTGCTAAAGGTACCCTCTGCCTTTCGCACAGCTTCCACGATTGCTTTGTAAGTCATCACGGGGAAATCGCCCATCGACCTGTTGCCGGTTGAAAGGAATTCTATGCATCGAAATGAGTGCCAAAAATCGAGAGAACAGGCAAGAGGCAATACGATCAAGATATGGAAAAACAAATGGAACAACAATGAGGCTAAAGCCCAGTGGACAAAGAAACTGATACCTGATATTGCAATGTGGATGGTGTGTAAGCATAGGAGTCTGGACTATTTTTGACTCAGTTGTTGACAGGTCACGGATATTTTAGAAGCTATGCAAAAAAGTTTGGAAAGGATGATAACGAGAACTGTCTCGTCTGCGCAGAGACAGATACCGTGGAGCACACGGTTTTTCATTGTTACAAATGGCGGGAAGTGCGTTTACATACTTATAAAGAAGTCGGGATAGTACTGACCCCGTAAAATATAGTAGAAATTCGAAAAAGATCCACGGAGGACTGGAGACATATAGCAGACTTGGCACGCAGTATAATGTCTAAGAAGGAAGTGCTAACAAGGAGTACATAGTGATTTACCTGAAACCCCTAATCACCACGAACACCTGATGGATGGGGACGTAGGGTCTACCTTTTCTTCTTTTTTGTTTTGATGAACGAAAGACAACCTAGTGCCCTGATGTTGATGTCTGGAAGAGACGGTTCCGGGGTATTGATTCATAGGCGGTTCGGTAGGGCCACTTGGAGGGTTAGTTTTGCGCCCTCCAACGTCGTGCAAAAAAAAAAAAAGAAATTTTATCTATACAAATATTGTCAATACAAATCAAATCATCTTTTTATCCGTGTATGGTAGTAACGATATTATAAGATCGCATCAGATCATTGAAAGCCCTTAACTCATATAATTGACCTAGAAAATTAACAATATGTGATCAACATTTTCCAAAGGTTTTATAATTTTTTGAATTTTCGCGTTCAGGATCTTCCGTAAATTTTAGAAATACCTTTTATGATGTTTTCAGAAGATATCCAAACAATTTCTGAATGATGCGTCTTTAATTACAGGCAGCGTATTTTCAATATTAATATGGTTTATTGTTAGGCATTTTGCTTCTTCTATAGAAAATAAAATTTCCCTTTTCATATTAACCTGTTAAAAATTGTGGTGAAGAATCCGATAAAAGCATGCTAAACTTCTTTACGTGTCAGGCAACCGTTAATGTTTATATTAAGTCAACGGTTCACGTCTGCAATAGTACACCTGGGAGAGCAAATGTAAATCACTGAAGGGATGCGTGAAACTTAATGACAAGGTGTTAACTCAATATATGTAATCACTGACTCTGTAATTAGAATCTCTCCGCATGTGTGGTCTTCGTTGAGATATCGCTTATGTTACAATCTAGGTTGGATTATTTGAACCTACGTCACGCATAACCGAAACATTGCCACCGAAAATTTTGTCATGCATGGTGTCGTTGAAATTGTAGCTAACAGCTGGCTTGCGGAAATATATAGAAATAGCTTGTTTCCTGGTGTGTAATTATTAGAACTTGAATATTAGCAATTTCAACTAGGAACTACATTTACAGCGTACAAATATAAATAATAAGTTGTGGAATGCTGTAATAACCATAGAAATTGTATTAAAAATTAACAAAAAATAAAACATAATGATAACTTTGTTTAGTTATCTGTAGCGGTTTTAGATATTCATTATTTCTAGCCAAAATTTTGACCAAAATCATGGAACATTGAACAAAACCCTGGGCGGTTTGTCATGCGCCAAACAGTCTGTAATCGTCAGTTACGGTATACATATTAACTTAATTTAAAAATGTTTTAAGTAAAAGTTATTTGGAAAAGCACGAACTATCACCTAAATTATTTTCATATATACAAGATGGTTAGTTTCTTCGATACACTATGTAAGTTTCTCGTTTTTAATGGAATCCACTATATATTGTTACATTTTTTTTATTCCTGAGCGGAATATAAAGTGAATTTGTACAACATACTATATGGTTTAAATTAATGGTTTTCGAAATATTCAGTTTACCTAAAGCAAAAAAAAGGATTTGTGCTAATGCTTAGCCAATAGGAGAAAATCTTCGTTTTATAATACTGAGTGTTGCGAAAGGGAACATGAATTTCAACATTTTAAAACAGTAGAAAATCTTTTTTTTTCAAATACCCATATAAAGTGTAATTGCACCTGGAGTTGCTACCTATGGATTATTACTACTGTAATTGGACCACATTTTTTTGATGGACCACTTAAATGGCGCTATGTACCGGAACTTTCTTGTCTATGAACTTGCAGGTTTACTAGAAGATGTACAACTTGATGTAAGAGTGAATATGTGGTCACATATCCATCAGCATGATGGAGCTCCAAGCCACAACAATGCGACAACAAACCAATTACTTGACGAAATCTATAGGGACAGGTGGATTGGAGGAAGGGGACCAATAACATGGCCAGCTAGATCTCCTGATCTGACACCTTTGGATTTTTTCTATGGGGTCTTCGGATGTTGTTACCTCAAAATCTAGGAGCTGATGGAAAACCCACGTGAGCGGAGTTAGCGTCTAGGAGTTATCCGTGTGGTTGATCGACCGAAAACGACGATAAACTACAGATCAGCTGCTTCTGTGTACTAAATTACTAATGCCGATACAATCGGTTTGTATATTTTACTTTTAAACGCAGTAAATTCTCAACACAATATCTAGGTACACCAATCACTGATCCTACCTCTGCGCTAGTTGGAATACTTCGTCCTCTTTCAACAACGTCGGGCTCTTGCACACTAAAAAAAAACACAATCCGCAAAAAGGCAAACAAGTGAGTTCGCATACAATATGATACATCTAATCTAATCTCTATTCTAATACATTTTATATTTTCAGAAATAACACAAGGACATATGTACATATTGCAAACATGAAATTGAAATCTGCACATTAATAAATAAATTAAATGAATTAGGGAATGTTTAAACGTGTAAAATGATAATAAAGAAATAAACTTATAATATGTAAATAGAGAAATTATTACATACTTCAGCCTTTCGCGAAATAACACGTGAAACACTTTTGGAAGGGGATTCGCTTCATCGAAGACTACGTCTTTGTATAAATAATGAAGACGGTTATTTTGAGCAGCTTCTGTAATTTTGAAGTGCCACTTCTATCTTCGTTTTAATGTTTATTAAATCCGGATAATTGCATTATTTGCTGTATAACTCAAAAACTATTAACGTTGGGTATAGAAAGTGTTATAAGAAAACGAAAAAGGCCTTTAAACTGCATCGAATGGCGTAGAAATATATAGGGAGTTACACTTAAAAAAAAAAAGATTTACAACAGTTGTAAAATTTTCAAGTTCATGTTCTCTTTCGAAACACCCAATATTATAAAATGACGATTTTGTCCTATTGGCTGAGCATCTTAAAATATTGTCACAATGATATTAAAGAACTATTGTAAAATAATTACACATGCAAGAAATATGTTTTTTTTTAAGAAATTATAATGAAAGCTGTTTAGATTTATAAATTATATAAGCGTGCAAAATTTAAATTGAATCGAGCAGGAAATGTTTATCATCTTATTTCTTAAAACTGATGATGATAGATACAAGACGATAAAAATAAAATAACGTTTTGATACTGGTCAAAAATACTTAATTTAATTTGACGTAATGTTTTCTGTGCTACAAAATTCACGTTAAATTTTGCAAATATCAGAAAAATATGCTCACTCTACCAGAACAGATCTGCATAATTCATAACACTGAATAGAACATAGGGGAATTACCTATTTCACCGGTTATTGGTATTGGTCCCATCTACAACATCTCGACTGGTAAAAAAAATCCGACTACCGGCAGTGTAATCCAATATTCAAACAAAAAAAAACTTTAATAAAGATGACGTTAAGTGCTTGTTAGCAGTGGATTCAGTACGCGAACAACTCATATATTGTCAGAAGAAAAGCGGTCAGAGCAGATTCGCATTAGCAGATCACATTTGCCTGGATGAAGCCCGAAAGTAGGAATTTTGTTTCACTTTGGGAGAAAGAATCCTGGGGGCTGAGGAGCGACAATTTTGTAAAAAAAAAAAATTGTAAAAAAATTATGTCAAAAATTCTAAACGTTAATATATTAAAAAAGTTGGTGGTATGCAATTTAGTATTATGTTAATGCTCTGTTTCTAGATTAATCAAATTCCTTATGTTATTGACAGTAAACCACAAGCCTATGGCATTACAGGTAACGCCTTGAATTGGATAGTATCCTATCTAACGGAAAGATGTAAATTTTTCACATGGCTATACTTTCAGACGAAGTATCATACGCATGGATCAGCATCGCCTTACAATTACGTCTAGAAGTCCTGATTATGTAGGAAGAAGAATTTATAATCACCTTCCCGATAATTATATAGATCTTAATTTAAAGCTATTTAAAGTTAAAACTAAAAATCTTTTATTACAAAATTGTTTCTACAAATTAAATAGAAGGTAACTCGAGCACTATGAGATATACTGATAACACACGAAATACCAATAAACTTCGTCTCATAACAGTTTTTTAATCTCCAAACACTATGTACATTCATTAGCTATGCTAGCATCATCAGTTGTACATACAAGTATATTGTGAGAATGCCAAATGTGTATATATAATAAGTATATCCTAGGTTACAAAATCAAGCTTCAGGACTACTACCGTCAATAAATTTATAATTAAGGGGTGTTAAATTGGTATTAAGTAAGCTATTATTATGTTTTTTTCATATAAATAGCTTAGCTTATAAAGCCCAGAACATTTTTTTTTAAATCAATAATTTCAATATCACATTTTAATTTATTTCTTAAAGTATTAGAATTTAAAAAAACTGGACTAAGATTGTATTTTTTACACAGATTCACTATCTGGTTAACCCATAATTTATTAAAGTCACTCCACTATTTTCTCTTGAATAAGTGTAGTTATATTTCTTAATGAACTCATATTTTCTAACTTCTTTTTATTAATTGTAATATAAACAGAAATTTTTACAAATGGTAAAATTTAAAAATCAGATAATAATAATAATAATAAAAATTAATACTAGTATATGCTTTATATTTAGATGAAACCTATTTTATTTTGCACCTTACTTCTTGCATTAAATGGCTTAATTTTTGAGCAAAATTAATTTTCAGATAAGCTATAGGACTGTTGTTAGAATAATCTTGGAACATCCATCCAACGAATAGTTGTGTATTTAACATTTAAAACTATTCAGCTTTATGTATATATTATTTGCAGATTTTCTATTTCTATCCTCCAGAAGCTAACTAGTTTCTGCTTTTAATTCTTTTGGATTTAGCTATTTAGCTGAATAGATTACTTGCACATGAAAGGCTGGCCACCTAAACTGGTTCCACATTTCAAATATGAAATGAAACGCACAAAAATTCGCGACAGTGCCTCTACGTAACACCGACATGTCCTCTTTCCTGCACTTTTAAATTATAATATTATAATTTAAATTTAATTTATAATATTATTATAAATAATTTCAATTTATTCGGTGATATTTTTGATCTGCATCATATCGGAAACAACTGAGGGCTTTCAGCCTCACTTTAATCATGCACATAAGCTGAAAGCACACCGCCGACGCAATATATTTTCCTCAAAACAAAAATAAAATATAGCCGTTATGAAAAACGCTTGATGGGGCGTCGAGATCTCCTTAACTAAAGACACTCTCTATGTTTCGACGGGCGCTCCTCTTATCCCCCAGTTTTCCCAGCAGCGCCTATCGAGTTTTCATCTGCCACCCTTATGATGACAATGAGGCCGCTCGTCGCCTCCCGGCACCTCCACCAAGTTCCGAATGTTTCCCACGCGACTCTGTATAATTAAAACGCTTACTCTGATTACAACTTAACGACGATATTAAAGTAATACGTGCTTGTCGTGACGTAAAAGCAGCTGAATACTTAACGGGACGAGAGAAATAATCTACTGCTATCGCTCCAGGCGATACTGCTAGCATACAACAACAACTATGTTGTATGTACCAACAGTGCGAAGCATTGCTTCAATGGGCTATATATGTTGGATTAAACCGTGTACCCGGTGAATAATGAGATGGTAAACTACACAATACCACGTCAAGTGCATAACATATTCATCCACCAACAATGAGTAATCATAAACTAATAAATTGTGACGCTTTTAATTCGTTCAAGTGTAAAATAGTGGCAGAGACAGGTTATGGTGGGTGNGGGAGAGGAGTACATAAGATATAAAAATGAGTATCAATAAAATTAGGCTAGTGGGTCAAACACGCGTAGCAAATAAAAATGGAGTTAGATGGTATCATAAGAGAAGTAAATACGACTTAAGGGAGGACTGTATTTGCATTTATGTAACATGGGAGAAAGCGAGACCTTAGACCACTTCCTTCTCAGATGTCCCTTATATAAACACCTTCGCCAGGGGTTCCTACTGCGTTAGGATGTGTACCCAACGGTGGAATCCCTATTCACGATCAGGAGCGAACGGCAATTAAATCAAATACATATATTACTACATTGATGGTGCTTTGCGGTTAAGATCCTTTATCTTAAATGAATAGGGCTCGTTTGCTTTAATTGTTGTTATGATAATATGTACCAGAACATATGCAATTTGTATGTTTACTTCTATTTCTTGAATTTCAACTTTCTCAAACTCACTTCTGTAAAACTATTTGTTATTAAAACAGAATAAAGAATTTAGTCAGTCAATAACAATAATGTAATGTAATTGTGTAGTTTTTATATAGGTACCTACTTACTGTTTGTAGCAAATTACAATAAATGGAACCGTGTTACAAACTAAAAGTGTGCTTTTCATAACTAATCGTAACATCAACGATTGCAAATTAAAAAAAAATATTAAGAAGATTTAAGGATTTAAATAACTCTAAGTACATATTGTGTTTTTTTTTTTTTTTCATTAAGTTAGTCTTAAACATTTTCAAAATTAATCGAACGTTAAAATTTCTTCATTCTTTCGATAAGTGCTTGTCAAAGATAATTTTTTTTCTCTTCATGATTATTTATATTTTTGTTTTAATAATCTTCAAATTATATAGAGCTTTGATGTGCGATATATTTTTTGTTTGTTAATAATTCATTAGTTACTCAAACGAAAATAATATCAAAACTGGAAACTGATTAAAAACCAAGTCAATGTTTGCGTATGTAGCTCGAAAGGGAATCGTCATACGTTGTTATTATTACGCAAACATTAGGGTAGATGCTAGAAGTAAAGTTGTTTTTAACATCTACCCTATTTTTTTTTATAGCATAGCAAATTCCAATTTTGTGAGTCTTGGTTTTATTATTTACCTTATTTTATTTATCCTATGTTCATACGTTGTTATTATGGATTTATGTATGTACCTTCACGTTAAGTAAACATCAGAATACTGTAGTTTGCATATTCATATCACTTCCAGTAATGGACAGTTTGCATTAATAATGTCCCAATCATCAAAACGTTCATCACCGACGAATAAAATATCTATTGTTTCAAGTACTAAAAATGCCTCCCACGGAAACGCTATAAAAATATAATACAATGGAAATATGTACTTGAAGATTACTTTACTGCGTTTTAAACGCCTATACTGTTAATACGCGCAGAGTACTTATAAGTAATCATGAGAAAATAATATTCACAAGATTGCCAGTTACAATTTTCTACAGAGAAAAACCAATTTGTTCAAGACAACAAAATAATTTCAAACAAATTTCATCATGAAAATTTAGTTAATCAAACGAAATATGTCGTTATTTCAAATAAATAAAGGATTAAATGAACAAATAATTTGGTTGAATCAATCAAATATTTGTTTGCCCATATTTAACTCAGTATTTAGTTAACTTAAACAAAATTTGGTATTAACAAATAAATCAGTTTTTCAGTGTATAAATCAATCACGTGATCAAAGATACAGGTTAATTATCTTCGCGAAAATATTGCTTGCGTCAGGGGGAAATCGGCAAAAGCATGTTGGTGTTGGAGAACGGATTGTTTGAAAAGACTTCACAACTCTTCAATAAATCAAGCGAGCACTCGTTAAAATTAACTTTGTTATTTTAACACGTTGTAATTTATTTATATTCACAAGTTACAATACATTGTTGATGCGACACGATCAGCTCATTAGCTCAGCTAATTAATTTACGTAACGAGCTGTGAACAAAGTTTTTCTTCAAGTTAATCATTCTCTCACTACATCTACCTCCAAACTTAACCTTATGTACTATAGCAGGTATTACCATTAACAAATGAATTTCCAATTTAATCATCTTGTGGGAGTATGCCTTTGGGTTATTTTGTTAAAAGAGGAACTGTGAAAAGGTACTTGAATTTGATATGTTTGCCATAAATGGAAAATTTGTTAACATTAAAACTTAATAGCTTCGTTAAGCATAAGACCTGAAGGCTATTCGGATTATTTTGAAAGGGATAAATGAATTCAGATTGCTTGAGTCGAGCGAAACGTAATTTTATTACGAATCAATTGTAACTTTGTGGATCCCTAAGGCATACCACCCTATTGTAGAGGACGACCTTTGTGTAATTAGTTTAATTTTAGAAGTGGTGTTGGTTACGTCTGGAAAGTTTACAATATTGCGTAAAGCAGTAACGTTATCGATATGTATGAGATTTAAAGTATCGATTTCCATGTTTAGTTTTAAGGTAATGCCTTCGTGACTTGTAAACTATCCCCTTGAAATCTAATACAAAGAAAACCTTTGATTTCTTGTTGAATGCACATTGGCACGTCAGTATAAGATTTTACTTTGGTTTCCTCGGTAACTTATTTTCTACTTATTATTTTTTTCTAAAAAGTACATTAATAGTAGGTACTGCCTGGAAATGTTGACAATGTAAACATGAATTACTAAAGCCTTGTTCTGACTGGCAAGCAATTTGCTGCAATTAAATTGCAGCAGGCAATTTTTGCGAGTGTGAACGACTCAAAAAATATATAGCAACAGAAGGATGTTGTTGGTGCAAGTTATTGCAGCAATATATTTTGCGTAGGTGTGAACAGATAACTTTTGATTGCGCGTAATGTTTGGTTACTTGCGACGGTTGGCTCCACGTGTCAATGGCAAAAAAGTGTTTGCATAAAATAACCAAAGTTTCGTGGATAAAGAAATTGATCCAAAAATTAGTATATTAATTAATAATTTATGAATCTAACCGCGAATTATGGGAGGTATCAAGTGTGGATTTAAAAAATCGCTGTAGGGAACAAAGCATTATTCAAAACATATCTATCAAAAGAACTAAATATATGAGAAAATGAAATAACATACACAATACCTACAGGAAGTGCGACGTATTAAAAGAAAATGAGTGGTCAAGGAATTGGTAATAATTATGAAAGTAAATGGGAAGGGTGCTAAAACTTAAAATCCACTTCATAAAACTTTCCTTTCGAGCATTCATATCCCATCTATTATTTACTTCGTATAAATTGGAGCATATACGCGGAATATATCAAACGATATAACCTTTGATAAGAGGGATATATAGCGCATATATGTATGTTACATATTTATCTGTACATATTCTCATCAATCTCCCTTGATATAGAGTATGAAGGAGAAAGAAATACTGGCGACACAAATCCTACTGCTCCATATTCTCATTGTCTTCTCGCATTTATTATCAAGTTGCAGGTTTCCGTTTCCGCTTCCATACGTGCATACATGTTGAGACGAGATAGAGTTCAAGGATTTTTGTAACGCCAACAGTTCTGGAACAAAAAATCACACGTATTCTATTGACATGCGATCATTACTACGCTAAATAGCTGACGCTAACCTTACACAGCTGTACACAAAATAACTGCTGAAGTATCCATGGGCAAAGAAAAGTTGCAATAATGGCTAAATTGTTATAGAATTTTGAAAGATCGGTGATGGTTTTTGAACAAAAGCGACCTCACTTGGAATTATTTTTTTACAAACTCATTTCATTGTCTCTTTTAGTAAAGGAAAATAATGTTTTTTTTTTTTTAATTTGTGTTTAGCCATTTTATTTAAAGTACATTTCATGCTTTCATGCTCTGAATATTGAAATGGTGTACCAAAAAGGCTTGTATTTGGTACAAATAGTAACTTTAATTGAGGAAATATATTGTTGTGGTGCATAAGTAAGAAAAGCCATCAACCATAGTAAATCTAATTATTATTTTAAGTGCACACCTGTTTGTAAGTCCAGTATACCCTTGGGTTTGTTCAATTCGCTTGCAGTTGTGATAATTAAATGTATAATTTATCGTCTGGCAACTGTACGATATTTCGGTATCCTAGGATTTGACTTTACTTCAAAGTGGTAGAGACTTTATGTAATTTCTATAGAAAAAAGAGAGTGGAGATCCTTGGAGATGGGGGAGTTGTTGATGGAAAAAATCTTCTTTAAAAACTATTTTATTTTTCATTAAGTGAAATTTCAATTAAAGGATATTCCTGTGGTATATCTTCTTTGTAAATCAATTATTTATCTTCGGCCTAAAAATATACGGAAGAAACGTCAAGATTGTTCTACATAAGAGGAAATTTGCTGTGTTAATATACCTTGGTACATTTTTTTCATATGGAATGATACATGTCTCTGCTGTTTCGAGTATAATTATACATTTTGGTTGCTGTGAAGGAGATCTTTCCCTGGATTTTCTGATACCGGCTTTGTGCTCCTGACATGGACCCTTTGTGGAATATTTTTGGTTCGTCACTGTTAAGAAACTTCATTCTGAAGCATTTTTGGGTGTATATGCAAGCTGATGTACGAGGTATTTCGACAACTTGATGTTTAAATTTCTGTGTATTTAACATTTAGAACATTTTGAGGCTATTTTTGATGTTTATAAAATGACAGTTGATACTAAAATTTTAATGTATATAAGTTGGTATACGTGGTTCGTGGTTTTTCTTTCTCTTATGATAGCGGGATATTTAAAAGTTATTTTGAGAATTTAAGAATCCAAAAATATACTGAATGGTAGTTAATATTTGAGTTAAACATTGTAAATAAGTATACTCATCTTGGGTAAGACTTCTCATACTCTTTATACGCTTTTGATATAAATTTGTCAATAAATTATACATGTTATTAGTAATTACACTGTTTTATT
The DNA here is from genome assembly GCA_004143645.1 of Protaetia brevitarsis. Classification (NCBI taxonomy): domain Eukaryota; kingdom Metazoa; phylum Arthropoda; class Insecta; order Coleoptera; family Scarabaeidae; genus Protaetia; species Protaetia brevitarsis. The sequence continues at coordinate 1,108,854 of RXPK01000063.1, forward strand.
AATAAAAACTCATTTAATAGATTGAATGATTAAAAATTAAACTATAAATTCAATATTTAACAAAGTAAAAGACTACTAATATACAAGTTAGTGACTTAGGAGAGACCCCTCAACCCCAAAATCTGGATTTGTTCGAAAATATTCTATAAATATAATGTTATACATAGATGATAAACTTTCGTGAATAGCTGTTTCAAATTCAGGGATCTAATGTAAGTTGCCTTTGACATATACTAAGGCGGTTCAAGTTTGAGGTGATCGAGCGAATGAATTGTATGTTTACTTTTACGCCAAAGACGGTTCGTTCGTTAGCCATTTTTATTCAATACTTTACGAAAGACGGAAAGAACATAGGGTGTGGGTATATAAATAAATGTCTTTCCTTTTTAAAACATTTAATAAACGAAATAAAATGTAAAACAAACAAAAAAAACTATTAGAGGAAATGATCGCATGCCAGCACATGTTTATGTATTTTTATTTATTTATATTCCCTGTATTACGAATGCTTTTCATTGTTATACTTTTCTCACTGAGGATTTGAATTCATTTCATCATTTCCTGGATTCCTAAAATATTACCTAGTTTCATTTGTTTTGTATTAACATTGCTGTTACAAATAAAATTTTTAGTTTTCGACTTTAAAATGGCTAAAGCAGTTATTGTGAAAAACTAGTTAGATAGTTATAAAGGCACATTCTCAATTATAGATGAGACTCAATTCATTGCATTGTATGTGATTAAATGATTACAAGTGCACAAAAGTCAAATATCATCACACAACATATAGAAAGAAAGAAATATCAACAAAATATGAATCCTAAAAATCAAAATTTCAACCAAACTTTATAAAGTATTTTAGCTACCGATATACCTTTATCAAAAATAGATAATCCGGTTTTGAAGAAATTTTTGAAACCTTTACTGGATATACTGCTCCCCCCGAATCAACCTTGCGAAAATGTGTAACAAATACATACGAAAAGGTGATACATTTCATAAGAAATCAGCTCCATGGAAAGCATATTTGAGTAAGTAACGAGGAAATATGTGACAGAATTGGGAGATGCGTAGTAAATATTGTCATTGATGAATTGAATGGTACAGACATGCAAAAGTCTTATTTAGTTAGCACGAACTTTAAAGACACTGTCAATGCTGAATCGATAACAAAAATTATTGAAAATAGTATTGACAGCATGTGGTACTGAAACTTATAATTATAAAAGTCGACCTGAAGGTTGGCAAACTATTGAAAACTATATATCCAAACATGTTACATGTAACCTATGTTGCGCATACTATACATGGTATTTGTAAATTTATTAGAAACGAGTGGAGGATATTGTCAAGTTAATTACTTTGGTAAAAAAAAAATTAAAGGCACCTTTGTAACTCGCTGTTTATAAAAACAAATGCCCAGATTTACCATGTCCGCCAAAGCCTGTAATTACTCGTTGGGGAACAAGCGTCTTTATTCTATGCCAAAAATTTCTATAAAATTAAAAATGTTATTTTTTTTCACTAAATGACAAATACTAAAAATTACGGCTTTGCAATCCCAACTAAATTACATAGAAACCAATTTTAATTTTTTAATGCCAACAATTACTTACTTTGAAACACAAAATTTAAATTCGGAAAAAACCATCAATTATTTAAATTCCATTTTAAATCAGTTAAAATTGCTATCTGGTCTTCCTTCTAAATTTCCCAAAAAATGGCACAATTTTCTAAAGAAATCCGGACCTACGTACACAGTAATTTTGTGGAAAAGATATTTTGCTTTCGCATCTTTAACAATTTGCGATGTAGAACGTTCGTTTTCCGTATACATTTATTCACATCACAAAGAAATGTTACAGAAGAAAATCTTGAAAAAGCAATGACAGTATATGCCAACAATTCCAATCTCTTAAACACTTAATATTCTATTTGTATTTGTTTATTACTTATACTGTCAATTTAAAATCAGAAAAACAGATTTGTTACAAAGTTGTACAAACACAACTTTTTTTGAGTTAAGTTTATAAATTCATTTCTACGTGTAGAATGTGTGTGTCTATCTATAAATACATAAATTAAATTATTATTTCAAACTATTGTATTGATTGTCTTACATGTACACTGATAGAAGTATCCTTTTTATTTAAAAGGAATTGCATTAAACCAAAAGTTTTTACGTTTTCTGTATGGCCAACATTGTTTGGTGTTTTCTTGAAAAGGAATACAATTTTGAACCCACACATTTCTTCGAAAATAATATATTTTTCGTTGAAGCAGTTCATTCTTTTAAGTCAAAGATATTTTGATAGATGATTCAAATCTTCTTTATTTTGAACTTGAAAACTACGCACATTAGCAAAAAAAAAAAACGCAAACATTTTGAATCAAGAGATTTTTCCTTTTCTTATTACATTTGTTTACTTTAAGACATGACTTTTACGCAGTTTTACAGAAAAGCGTAAACATAACAAAATGTCGTGATCATTTTCGATTAAAATAAAAATGATCTATTTCCAAAAATCCATGCACTCCATATTTATCATATACGTAGGTCGCACGGTTAGGATGTTGTAAAACCGCCAAACCTTTGTCCCTGGTATTGTGAGTTGATCGCAGCGACCATCCCAGTGCCATAGTGTGCCATTAAAGAAATCGTCCTTCCAACGGTGAAGCCTCCTATCAGATGTTGTTCTGGTAGATATTCTAGGTTAGTATGTTGTAATCGTATATTCCACTCTATTTGTGCAAAATATGTTCTGTTACTGGAATGAAACAGAAGATGCGCCATCTATGCGACAATTTCTGTACTACACATAAGTATATTTGCTGTACTATAAGAGGAGAAATCTGCTATACAAAAATAATATTTATTTTTACTTCCATGTAAAAACCTTAGTTAAATTAATAAATACTGCTCTTGTTTCAAACAAGCCTTCTAACTAAATTATTCGTTTGATTGACTACAAGAATATTTTTTAATATTACATAAATCAAGTAATAATTTAGTAACCAAATACGTTAACAAAAAAGTTTTATCCGTGGATAACAGTTTTAAACGTTCAAACACTATATACATATGTACTTTGGAAAGTATGTTGACTTATAAGTAATGCAACATTAACCGAAAACATTTCAATTGTCCCTGAAAGTCCTTTAATCTCGCACAAAAATATTTATCTTTGCTTGCTATAGTTTGTGTATCTGAAGATTTATGCTCGTGGTAACATGAATAAGACTAAAATACTAAAAAAGGCACTCAGCTTAAATGCGCATGGACTCATGCGTGTCCACCCAAATAAACTAAAACGCCGGGTTTTTTTTTAAAGTAATTCAATAACATGATAATATAATTAGTAATATGTCGTTAAATATATATAATAATAACAATATAATATGTGAATGTGTATTAGGTGTGTAACTTAAACAAAAGTTGCACAGATATTATAAAATATTAACCGAAACTAAGGCACATTCCATTTAATTACGGTTACTTTTCACCCAAAAGCATGTACTTAAGAAGGAAGTAGTTTTCCGGCAAAACAGCGCCCTACTTTCAAATAAAATAAACACTTTTCTGCGAAAAGGTATCCTTTTCGCTAGATATGATAAAAACCAAAAGTTATAAAACTTTTCATTTAATCCAATCTCTTTTCTCAGTGTAATTACTATATATCTAATTAAAATACAATAGGAAACTTTCAATAAGATTAAAAATACTCTAATAAAATTACGGCGCCATTGGATTTATACCTGCCTAGAAAATTGAAAACGTAATTTTTTTTTCCACATCATGGAAGTAAATATTGGGTGCTCTTATGTATGCTTGCTCAATACTTTTCTTAACTGCAAGTCAATACTATACTCCTTTTTTCAACGGCCACATATTCGTATATAATTAATTAAAAATTAATAATCAAGAGCGTGTATATAAAACTTTATGATCAATCTCATACTTAAACCGTCTTAAATATGACCTATTTCAATAAATCCTATAACAACAATAGTCTTATTAAACCTCACTATCTTTACAAATTGGTATACTGCTTTTTTGATCTCTTGATTATGTAATTGGTATACTTCTTTTTCATTTGGGAGCAGGTCGGGATATTTGAATCAATTAAGTCTTCAGTGCATCTTTGCTACTAATACCTACACACAACGGTTCGTTGCTTATTGGCAACATTTTCAAGTACTTTATTAAACAGTGAAACTGCGTTTCTTCTCTATCACTACTTCAGTATTTGTTTGTTTGTCGTTGTTTAGGTGTTAATATCGTTTACAATTTGAAAATGTTTTTGTGTCAAAATTGCCGACTTTTATTTCGAGTATAATTATATTGCCTTACTAAAGTAAAAACTGCTTTCGAGAAGTTAGAAGGAACGCAATTTCATTGTTTAAAGTACTTAAAAATGTTGCCAATAAGCAATGAAACGTTGTATATTATATTAGTAGTAAATATACACTAAAGAATTAATTGATTCAACTATCCTGACCTACTCCCAAATGAAAAAGAAGTATACCAATTACATAATCAAGAGATTATCTTTACAAACTATTTAATACTTATTGTTAGTAATTGCACAGTGTATTAGAATATTACAATTCATGCCAAATATAAACGCAGTTATTAAATAATGTCACTTATACACTAACATGGACTGTCAAATCGTATCTGGCAAATGTGACATTGGCCGTACGCAGAATCACCAGTTTTTTTTTAATGGCCGCAATAGTTGTGACGACTTTAGGATAAAATTTGAAATTTTTCATTTTTCGAATTGATTCAATAATGATTTTTTTTGTATAATTTGTTGGACCCGACCCTATTATCATAAAAAACCACTGAGTCTTTGCTCATTCAACGGAATGTGTAGCCTTAATAATAATTACTCAGCACTACAGGCCTTGAAGGCCCTTGGCTGGAGTGCCGGAACACACCGAGCCACTGGGAAGTGTTGTCCGAATGGTGGCCCAACCAACAACCGGAACCGCATATTGCTGCTTGACTTTCAAGACTGGCAATGATGCACGCTTCCTTCTCAGCCGTACTGCCGGCAGCCTTAATAATAACAAAACTATTTTCTCTCTCACTCAAACTGGATGCGTTGTTTCTTCTTTGACTGTACCTACTTCCAAACTGTACGCCGAAATAATTGATACTGGCAGTGGCATTGCAATGATAATGGCCGCCAGGGCCCAAGTGTTGTCAGGTATTTGAGGTAAATATGATTTGATTAATTCAACAAAATAATATGCTAGCTTAGATTCGAATTGAAATATCGGCTCATTTCAATTACATAATAATGTCATACATTTAGAGTCACAAAGAAACAAATTGCTTGTTTCAAATAAGCTTCTGATATACTTAAAACAACAAGGTGAATATACTTAATTTATAGAAATCAGCTTTTTCATTAGTAAGATTCATATGTTTGGATTAAATAAATTGCGTGAAAATGCTATAGTTCAAGCAGATTATACGATCACTGCATAATATTCCGGCTTTATTTGTATTGAGTTTAGGTTTCTTAACCTAAACAGATGCATTATTAACTTAAACATACAGTGTTATCAATACTCTAAAGGTTGAAATGAGTATAAACTTTTTTCTGTGTAACAACACTGCATTTTGTGTGAGCAATTTAATATTTACAATAAAATTTAGAATGGATTCAAATCACTGGAACATAATTTAACAGTTTACTTCGAAAGTTCGAAAGTTGTTTGTATATTAAATGCACTCCATTAAAACTTGTGATTAACTACACTCTTTTCTCTTTTGTTATTTAAACAACTTCATAGCACGATTGGCTCTCAATAAAACAGCAAAATCTTTCTATGTATTTACATTTACGCCACACTGTACATCACATTCTCTGGGCACCAGTGCCACGATGTCACCAATTCAAGAAATACAAAAGTCTAAAACTAGAAAAATTGACAACTTAACAGCCGCTTATATATAAGCTATCTTTGTTTGAGAAGAAGAGAGATCGAGTTACGATAACGATATGCAATACTCATTAAAACATAGCTAGCAATTTATCTCATAATGTTAAATAGTATTTTGCGCCATTAATTAATCTACTTATTTTATACACTAATTTAGCGCTATAGCAAGATTATTTTGAAACAGGCTATATATATATATATATACATACTCCGAGCTAGACAACTTTTAATGGCGGTCACGTAGTGCGGAAGACTAGATAAGGTTTTATGATGACGATATCTCGCGTATGGCATTGAATGCACCGTGAGATGCTGTAAAAATGCTTTGCCGATGGAAATAATTCGCCTTGCGACTATTGCAAGAAACAGATCAGCATCGTTATTGCAGTCATTCGTTTAATGGCCGACACTCATAATCAGCGAAGACGCGGAGTTGGAGCTGTTCTGTGCATTTCTCGCCGTCTTGCGCTTCAGGAAAGCGAACACTTGTTACTCGATGTAGCGATCTGGTAATGGAAAGCGCCCTACATTCGCTGCATGAAAATGCAAAGCTTCGAGATGGAAAGAGAGAACCGGCGACGCGCATTGTTCGTTTACGTTGCTCTCTGAACGAATTCCTGCCTAACCCACGTTTATTTATTCTGCTATAATGGCGGTATTTCACTAAGCTATTATTCTAAAATTGACGGTTTTAAAATTCAATACTGCATATACTGCTCGTACATAGTAGTAATAGAAACTAAATGATTTCACGCAGTTTAGGATACAAATTATGTGAATGGCCGCGTGAAACAGATATTTTAGAATAAAAACAATAATTTTTAATAGAGACACTGATGAACATCTAGCTTTAATTGAATAAAACATTTATCATTTGCGTAATATCGGACTATACCGAGGAAATACAATGTGTACACTCAAGTCAAGTAATGACATGGTGAAAATAAGCCATAGGAAAAGATACATTTTATTTAATTTTCCTACGATTGCAGATTCTAAAAATTATTTTTAGATTTAACCCTTTTGCGGAAAATACAAAAGTCATATTCTGCGAATACAAATCTCAAGCCGAAAAGGCTGCGGCATCTTTGTCGCGTACCGTGAAGGTCTTTTCTCCGTTCCGTCGCGGATTATGATGGCATTGCATTTTTAAGTGCAAGAATTGCATTGCATTTATTACGATTATTATATATATATTATAAATTTGTTGAAACCGTTAGTTCCATTAAGGATATAGTTTTATAAGAATTCCTTGATTTTGTTTCTTCTTCTTGCAGATTGTAATTTAATTGAATATCATGGTTTTTTCGAACATTTTGGAATAAGGATCTAAATAATTTTAAAGTTTGTTGTAAATTGTCTAAGGAATTATTATTGAAAACAATTAACAAATTGAAAAAAAGAGACATAAATAATATATAGAATACGGAAATAATTTTCAATTGTTAAATTCCTTAAAGTAAGTACTTTATATGTATAATTCCAAATTCATTAAAAAAAAATATGAAATGTAATTGTAGGTACATACTAAAAGATGGCTGCAATTCTTATTTCAAATTCCAGTAGCGTACAGGATAAAATAACCAAAAATTAGAAAATATACCTAGTGTGTTACATAAATTTCCAAATTTTGGTAACTTCACCCTGTAAGTTACTGGAATTTTCAACAGGAATTGCATACGTTTTTTTAGCGTGTAATTCATTATCGTAATAACTAAATAATTACTTATTACATATTTATTTAATATGCATTTTTTAAAAAGTAGGATGTGCATTGTGCACATCGGCGAAACGTCAAAATAAATTTTAAAATTGTTTAGTTTTGTAAGAATTTCTGAAGATAGATGTACTGTAATCGTCAAAATTTAATTATAGTGTAGGTAAACAGAGAGTAGGAAAGAGTGCGCCGCTTTAAAATAAAAATAGACATACAACCGTTGACGGTTCCAACGGTTGTAACCGCTATCATGCCTAACGCCCAATATCGTTTCAGCACTGGCATCGCGTGTATTGCAAGATCATTTTATGCTTTGTATAAGATCCCTACACTAAAATGAACGGTATAAAATAATGTATCAGATATAAATGCCAACTGGCAATTTATACTATTTATTAAATCTCATACACAGAAAAAATGTTACCCTGACTTAAAAAAAAAATAGTACCTATTTTTCTTTGTTTTGCTTCTATTGGTTTTTGTGCCGACATAAATCGAATTACATTTTTGGGAATTAGTGCATAAAACATGAATTAATATAATTTTCTTTAAAATTTTAAGAATTAAGTTGCTTCCACATAATAATTTTAATATATACTCCCTAATATGAGCTGAAATAAGGACTCTGAAATTAAAACTACCTACAAAAATACATCATCGTTTCTATAAATACTAATATAACAAACGCAGTAATCATACTACACAACCAATACTACCAAGGTCAATAAAAACTTAAATATTAAGGATATTGGAATAAAATTTCGACGCAATCAAGGCAATTACAAATATACCCACGATTGCACATGCTCAGATTCTAAAAATTATTCTTGCATTTAGTCTTTTGGCGAACACTACAAAGATCAAATTCTACAAATATAAGTGCAGAAAAGCTTGCCGCATTTTTGTCGCACACCAGAAAGGCTATTATCTTTCGAGACAGTTGTTTACTCTGTCGCAGATTACGTTGATATAGCATCTTCAAGTGTAGGAATGTCAGCGATCTGTATATGAAGAACTATTCACGAGAAGTCTGAAAATCTGAGTGTATATTAATATGGATTTGGCCTGATCGAACAAAATATATACAACTCTCTATAGCACTTTTGGTTACACAGGGGTAGCTTTCTTATCTCAAATGCAACAATTTGTATATTTTTGAATTACCCTTAAAATTATTATTATTATAAAATTCTAATTAAAATTTATGTAGAGATCCCTATACCTAAACTCATTTATTTTCGCCGTATTTCGATTTTTTGCAGAAAAATAATATTTGCAACCTCTTAAAAAGACGTTAGTATCTCATGTGCGCCACCGGTTTTCTTCAATCCATTTGGCATACTTATGGATTGAAGCTAAATGCTTCAAGATGGACATAAAAATTACTGTATCTTATGGGAAAATTGTTAAAACATTAGTTTGGAAAAATACAGAAAAGTCCAAATTTCAAATGGAATAGTCTATTTTTTCTGTCTGATTATTATTTAAACCTAAAAATAAGGGCAATTTATTTGTTGTTAAGTTTCTTCAAGAGCATCTTCAAGAGTTTCCGAGTTATTTAAAAAAAAAAATTTTCTTACATTTTAAAAATTGTAGGAAGTTAGCCATGCCTGAGATGCAAAAACAATTGCAGTAGGACTCCCAATATTATAAAAACCAAAATGATAGGGCGTCTTAACTACACAACGAAGACTATTCAAATTTATTTATCATCTACGGAGAATGTAATACAGTAATTAAGAACATCTGACGCTTTCGCTCTACTGTATCTAGAGAATCAGAAACCGTCCGTAGCTGATGTTTTAAAACGTATAGTACAAAATTTTGAAAACAATGGCTCAGTCAAAGCTGCAATTAGATTAAGAGAAACAGAATATAGATCGATATAGGTATTTCAAGACTAAAATGTGACATAGTAAAGAAAATAATTCAGCAATGTTGAAGTAGTTATTAATTTAATAAACGTTTAATATTCCGTCCTTCAACCTCCAAACATTTTTCACATCTTTTGAGTACTCCATGATAAGTAGCTTTTCTAATTGCAGATAATCTTTTAAACACATTTTCCACGCGTTGTACAATCATTCCTTGTTGTCAGTGGACTGGCATTAACTTGACTTTTTAAAAGCAAAAAAATCTAACCTTGCTAAACCTGGTGAACGGGGTGGCCCCAAGAACGGTCCGTCGAAGATCCTTCAGATTGCTCTACAGCTGACGTGAATTCCTTGAATCAAACGCAGACACTTTTGATCTAGCACTGTTTACGAACGTTAAGATCACGATTGGATCAATCTAATTTACTTTTTGAAAACCCCTAATGTTATACTAATAACACTATTTGCAAAATTCTAACGTGTATTACCTCATTAACATCAAACAAAACCATCACAATTATGCAAGTGTTAGGTTAATTTTCTATCAAAACATTATTAGGTACTTACCAAATATGTACCGATTAATATTTTACTCCAGGTTTGCATCTATTATTTTTATAATTGAAATCACACAAGATACACAACAATCATCAAGAACGTACTAATAAGCATGCGTTGATAATTTTAGACGGCAAAATAATGCCGTCTTATTGGTCAATTTCATCGGTAAGTTCGACGATGAATGAAGCAAAGGATAAACAAAAATTTGTTGTAGAAAGTGGATATGCCTCTAATACCAAATAATATTACAGGCAATAACACTACTATACATATAATCGACGCTATTATGCACGATTTCAGCAATGGAGTATATTAATATTTATTTCCATTCAATGTAGATGGTAAAATCCAGATTGTAACTCTTATTATAGATTAATAATAATAATAATAATAATAATAATAATGGTCTTTTATTATCCAACAGATACAATATTATCTATTTACAGGATAACACAAAAGATAAGGTAAGATAAGTGCAGGGCATATCTAGACTTACTAATAGCATATACATACAGAAACTACAGGACAAAAAACAAATACTATTTAATACATTATTAAAAGAAAACATCGTTGTATAGATTATTGGCATTCTTAGACATGTGAGTAATTGGTGCTTTAAGCAAAATATTAGTTCTAGCTGTAGGAATAAAGAATGTTTCCGCATTTCTGGTTGCATACTGTGGTACAAGGAATCCAACATCCGCAAGTATGTTTGGAGCATCAATTTTATTAGAAATTAGTTTGGCCAGAAATTTAGCGCTGGCTAACTCCCGACGGGCATTAATAGTTTTCATTCCATGTTGTTCCAACAATCCGTTATAATCTGCTCCTCGTGGGGGATATGTACCAGTGATTTTAAAAGTTAAGTATTTTAGAAACCTTTTTTGAGTTCTCTCGAGTGCAAGTTGTTGATATATATATATTGGGTACCAAACGACGGAAGCATACTCCAATTTGGGAACTACTAGCGTATAAAACAGTGTTTTAAGGGTTTGTAGATTCGAGAATCCTCGACACGTTCTTATAAGAAGCCCAGAGATCTTGAGGCAGATTTACAAGTAGCCAAGATGTGTTCAGAGAATTGAAGTTCTGAATCAAATAAAACGCCTAAGTCCTTGAATTGCGTCGATGATGAGGTCATCTTCCACCGTGTAATCGTAAAACACTGGATTTTTGTTCTTGAAGTATGATACTACAGCACATTTACTAACATTTAGTCGTACTCTGTTACTAATACACCAATTGTTAATTTTTTCTAGGTTTTCTTGCAATTTTTGGGAGTCAGCAGTGGATGATATCTCAGAAAATATTTTTAAATCATCCGCGTATGCGAGGACTTTACAATCAAGGTGAGAAAGTAGATCATTTATATATATATTAAATAAAAGAGGACCCAAATTGGAACCCTGTGATATTCCCGCAGAGAGAGTATATAAATTAGAGGTGAAGCCATTATAGCATACGTACGCAGATCTGTTCTCTAAGTAGGAAGCAATCAGATTTGTGAATTCTGATGAGAAACCAAATGAAGAGATCTTGGAGACAAGTATAGAATGGTCAATGGTGTCGAATGCTTTGGCGAAATCCGTATAAATAACGTCTACTTGCCGCCTACTATCGAGAGATTGACTGATATACTGAGTAATTTCTACTAGATTTGTCACAGTGGATCTGCCAGAAATAAAGCCGTGTTGAAATGGAGAAATATAAGACTTTACGCCGTTGTATATTCTTAAATGTAGTAAATGTTCGAATATTTGGAGACAGTGGAGAGAATACTAATGGGACGATAATTGGCCACATCACTTTTGTCTCCCTGTTTGAAAACAGGGGTTACTCTGCTGAATTTCCAGAACTCAGGAAGGTGGAGGTTCTACAACTCAGGTTAAAATAGTAGCTAAAGGTGTAGCCAAAACAGCTGCGCAATCTCGAATAAAGAAATTAGGAAGTCCGTCGTGTCCTGCGGTGGTATCAGCTCTTATTCTTTTTATTGCATATAAAACTCATTATCTGAAAATTCGGGAATATCCAAATTTATGGGAATGCTCCCGCACACTGTGAGCCAGGCATACCTGATGCCCGCATACGCGCGCGAACACATCGCGAAAGCCTCCACAATATCCTCAGGGTTCTCCAAGATCTCGGGTCCATACTTCATTCTAGCGGGGATACTGGTATTACTGGTTCTGTGACGAACATACTGCCAAAACTGCTTCGGATCCGTTACAATATAACTTCAGTATTGACACATACCGTCTATATGCATCCTGGACTCTGATTTTAGTGATTTTACGCAGCCTAAGGAATTCTCGGTGATATCTATCTGTGCGATGTTGTTTCCACTTTCGAAAGTAGTACCATTTCAGCTTTACTATTTGAATAATTGTTCTATCAAACCAGATTGGATATTTCCGAGGCGTATCGAAATTTTAGGGACATGTTTATTAACAATGGAATAAATTATTGAGTAAAACTCATTTACAGCTAGATTAGAATTAGTATACGTATCTAAGAATGACCAATCAACATTTGCCATATCTCTATATAGTTCAACAAAATTGGCTTTGCGAAAATTATACACAGTGTTTCTGCTAACAGGAAAATTTTTATACTTAGGGCTAGACAGTAAATGAACAGCAACATCTAAGCTTGGATGGTAACTATCTTCTGGCACAAAACTGCTATTATATGTGTAACAAATACAGAACAATCAAAATTTGTAAATACTAAGTCCAGCAGTTTACCTCGGCAATTAGTGATGCTGTTATGCTGATGTAAATTCAATGTATTTGCGAAGTTATCGACTACTGCACATTTAAAATCTGTCGCCCTCTCATCAGAATTGTACTTGGGACAATTAAAGTCGCCACATATAATAACGGATTTAGTTAAGAGTTTTAATGAGAGCGCATCAAAAATAACTCAAAATTCTCATTTGTGACATTAGGCGGTACGTATATTACTACAATGTAGACAGTCAATGATAACATGACACATTTACTAATTACAAAGTCAATACTTGGTACAAGGCTAATAATCTCTGCATCCAACGGCTGGGGAAGCGCGCATAATTCATTTAATGTTCCGCACAAAACACCACCCACCGATCGCTTTCCTAATAGTGTCACAATCACGATCCTTTCGGGAAATATCGTAGCGGTTATCCAGCACTTCATAGTCTGCGACATCAGATGAGAGCCAAGTTTCGGTTAATAATATAATATCGACTTCAGAGCAACAGCTGGAGCAATAGACATCATTCAGTTTTGATCGGAGTCCGCGGACATTCTGGTAGTAAAAGTGCAACGATGAACGGTATCTGTTGGACTGTGCTAGTTTTCCGACTGATCAACTTTGACGATCTTCGGCACATCCTTAGTGTATTTGATGGTTAACCCGGTTTCTCCCGCTGCCAGACGTTCGTTAAGCTGAGCCCTAACAGATCGGTAGAGTGAATTCTGGAATGGAGTTTTGTCTCTACTAATGAAGACAGACTTATATTTCTCATTGGCCTTTAATTTCTTATTACCACGCAAAACGGTCATAATAACATCCTGATTTGGCAAAATAATTCTTATCGGCCGCTTACGGCATTGCTTGGTTGGATCAAATTTACCCAACCTAGTTGGCGTAATGGAATCAACCGATATATCGAGATGCTCAAGAATTTCACCAACTGACACTTTATCGGCTGTTGCTTGGTCAGCTCGGGTCCCACTATCCAGTTCAGGAATATTAAAAATTATTACATTGTTTCTACGCTTCTCCCGCTCAGAAATTTCTCGAATAAGTGTTTCTGTATAAAGAGGATCGCACTTGTTTTCCTCAGCTATTATTGGATATTTCTGAGATTTAAGGGCTTGAATATCAGATTGTAGAGATTTGACTTGAGACGTCAATTCATGCAGATTAGTGAGTTGCTGCTTAAAATTAGAGCAAGATGTACAATAATACGTTAGTCCACGGTTTTTAGATTTCAAGCATTGAATTTCAATTCGCGATAAACCACTGCAAGTTGTATGAATGAATTGTTTGCACAAATCACACGTTATTTCATTCTCTGGTATCAAACTCTGAGAACAGACGCTGCAGTTAACATCCATAGATATTGGTTTTAGGAAGCTACAAAGGAGAAGGACTAAAACAGGGACAACTTCTTCACACCAAGGGGGCCCGTCCTGGTGACTGACCTTAGACACACACACGCAGGCCGCGATAAGAAAAATGCAGGATTACAAAGGAGAAATTAATCAAACAATATGGATATACATATAATTTGACAGTTACTTTTGTTTAAGGTGAGTCCTCGTATAGATGCGAGGAACTTAGATCGCTCCAAAAAACACGCCGATAAATAAGAAAAGTCGGGCAAAACACGACTAAGGACAAGAGAATGAATTAAATTAACTGCGATTCTCGAAAAACTAGACAATACCTTACAAAACTATCCACATTATCGTAACCGGGAAACCATACCAATAAATCTGATATATAACTTGATAATTATTGAAGGTATTTTCTTCACAAATAACGAGAAAAAGACCACCAAGCGAAAAACGCCACTGCACACAGATATACAGATATAAACAAAATAACATATTATAAATGAAACCGTTCAAGAATATTTAGTACAGCAGAGTGAGTTCCAAGAAAAATGGAGGGTACAAATTGAGGGTATATATGGCACATACACAAAAGCACCATTCAAGGCCTCTTTTCGGGAAAATGGTTGTGACATTGCCCGAACGTTGATATAGGTAATTGTGATATTCAAAATGGTATGGATTTTAACAAAAAAAAAAACTTGTATAAATTCCGGTGAAACTTGGCTTTTTGCTGAATGTATAACGCTAAGTTGTCCTTGCAACCACAAACATGTCCTTTTATTATGCTCAGAGAGGAAGCATTGAATTAGAAATTTAACAGTAATCAACAACGAGCATAGCCTGCTAAATAAATATAGCTAACGGAATGTAAAGATAAACTATGGATTTTTTACATTACACATATGCATACATTTTATGTGTATTTATTTATTTATTAAGTTATTTAAATTGGATATGTAAAGTATGCAACCAAGTACACACGTCATCACGAACAGTTCCAATTCTAATGATGAATACACTAATCAGTTTATATAGGGTTAGGCCAATGTGTGGGAACACTTAATTATCGGTTCAATTAAGAAATAACCTTAAAAAATTTTTGTTACTGTTTTTATTCTACCCTGTGACAAGTTTTGATTTCCAAAAACTATCGCATGTTTTGAGATATGACGTAATCGGTAGTTTTTTTAAATGAATCTTTTCACATTTTCGGACACTTTCTCAAGAATTACAATGATATAGGATGTGGTGGGTGTGCGGCTATTAAAATAAAGCGTTGGCCATTAATTTTTTTTTTTTCAGAGATATCTGATAAAGAATATTCGTATTTTTATGTTGCCATGGAAGCTTTTAGCAGAAATAAAATTATTTACATTATTACTAGCAGTCGTAGTCAATACTGACAGATAATTTCCGTATACTAAAACTGTTGTTCATTACGGGTGAACAGAACGTAACAGAATTAGTTTGTTGGTTTTGGAGACAGGAAGAAGCCTCAGCAGCCTCAGGGTGTTTAATGGAACTGCAAGTGTTAAAAATCGACCAAAATCCGGTCGACATAACATTGCTACAAACGAAGATAATTCTTTGGGTGTTCTTATTAATCGTCAAGAAAAGCCAAAAACGTCATCTACAAAACTGTTCTTATATTACATTTCGGATCCCCCTTATTTTATTTTAAATATGTTTCATCCGTATGAAGTACATGTAGTAAAAGAATTAAATGAAGATGATCCTAGAAGGATGTAGTTTTGTTAGGAAATGGTGCAGAAGATAGATCTAATGGAACTAAATATGTTAATAACCAATGCTTTATTTTAATATCTCAAACCACATACCTGCCAAGCCGCATATCATTGCAATTCTTAGAAAAGTGTCTATTCGGAAATATGAAAGATACGGGGTAATCCATTAAAAAAAGGACCGATCACGTCATATCTAGAAATATATGTTGTTACAAATCAAACTAGAATAAAAATACTACAAAAACTTTTTTATGGTTATTTTTTAATATAACTCACAATTTAGCATAAAATCAGGTGTTCCCACGCATTTGCCTGACCCTGCATAATATTAGATCCACCATAAAATTAGTTTACGTATTAGTGACAGAAAATAACATAGCAGAACTCGGTGTTCCATTTAAAGTAACTGAATAAGCATACATTTGCCTTTTCCAAGACATTCTGTATAACCAAAAATGTTTAAAGTTATACAGCATTGAATTTAATAAAACTTTAATAAAACGTGGCTGCCAACTGAAAGAAATTTCAGTCAACAAATGTGTCATTTGGAATGAAAATTAGTTTATCTGCAAAACGTTCATTTGAATGCGAAAGCCTTCGAATTCCCTTGAGAGTTTACGCTGCGCAAAATATTGAGGGCGGAATTTGAATGTAACAAAAGTTCAACTAACGGAAAACTACTAAAGTTGTTTGCAAACAAGTAAGAAAATCGTCGAATTCACATATGTATGGAAAGGATGTTGTGTTGTTTTTGTTTTTTTTTTCTTTTTACCCCAATTTGGTCCTCAGTATCTGCGATAAAGATAGGTAACTTAATAGGTTAAATCCGCACACTGCAATTATTGTGTAAAAAACCAGAAATGTGTTTTTTCAAAATAATTTAATAAAAATCGAAAAACCTGAGCGAGTAAAGCTATGGACAATAGCTAGGCGAACATGTTTCTATTTGCAAGTTTACAGTTAATAGTTAAAACAACGGTCAACTTTTTTCACTCAAACAGGAGCAATTAGAACCATAAATACGTTAGAAACGCCAAACGGAAAGCTTTCACTTACGAAACTCTAATCTTTTTGGTAAGTGTTCGACTGTTACACACCGGGTGCAAGTACAATTTGTAATAGTTTTTTTTTTCACTTTTAAAGACAGGATATGAACTGGAAACATTTTTTGTATGAGGAAAACAGCCCTCTCCAAAAATTTTTGAGAAACACATGAATGACTATATAACCACTTTTTAATTTTTGTCGAATGATTTTTATGTATTTCTTAATATTTAGATACTATTTGACAAGCGGAACTGACTGACTGATGTATAATAATGACGATCCTTTCCGAAAATTTATCTTTGTGTTTGACAAAATATATTTAATATTAAAAAAAAGTGATAAATTATTTTCTATATCTAAATCTCTGTGGAATTAATTTCTTAAATGAAGTGACTATTCGAACCAAACTTGTGACCTAAAGCAATTCTAGGTAAGGAATTTCAATGTTTTGCTTTTCCAAATCCTAATAATGAAGTTGTTTAATTAACAAGGATATCGCTTGTTTGATAGTTCGCTGATTTGTTTCCTTGCACCTGCCACCAAATTTCTTTTCCGAGTAATCATGTTCAGACATCGATACTTCGCTGACCAATATAAGCGCATCAGCGTCTTCCTCACACGGTTCCGTATAAAATCCAAATGTCATGTTTACGAGGTTCTTGACGCTTTTAATTTTGATGCATTTCTTAATAACCTCTTTCAGAGATGTCTTTTTTTATAATAATTATTAGAATTTCTTTTTAATTTGTGTATTAAGAGCTAAAACCGTTGCAACCCCGTTATTGAAAATATTTTTGTATCTCTCGTAGTTTTAAAAGTTATTTTGAATCTAAGAAATGTGAATCGAATTTCGAAGGCAAACTTCACCCTCTAAAATTGAACTTCTGCAGCAGTAAACTTACATATATACTTGAATAATACTTCATGGGGTCTACAAATTGACAAAGTTTCATTAGAATCTACGATTTACAGTTTGCAAGATTCCCTTCTCAACCAAAGCAAGCATTATTCATTATACAGGCTGGGCCACCACATTCGCGTCGGTTTATTCGCGTAGGTTCAGAAGGAGCACATTTTAAAATTATTTTGAAGAATACAAGGTGACTCAAAGAAAAGTTACACACTAAAGTTGTGAAAAATTAAATAGAACACCCTGTATATTATGACATATTTTAATAGTACAGACTAAATAAAGACAAGCTGGTGTTAGGTTTCTTATGCCTAAGTCAACTCGTTTACGAGATAACTAACTATACTTCAAAATGTAGACCAAAATTGAAGAGGCATGCCTGTCATGCATATTTAAACTAGATACTTTAAACTGTATTTATTTTTTAACTACGGCATTAGACTTGATAATAAATATAAATAAATAAAATAAAAGTGATGCAAAAAATTATACGGCGTGAACAAAAACATACTTTTAATTTCCGCTATCTTTAAAGGCAAGTAACTTTCTTACTTTAAATAGAACAGTCTATATTTAGTACCTTATTTAAATTCTAATTTTAACGGTCTTTAAGGTTATATGAATGCTTCCTATACCTATCTGTTATATGTAATTTCTATCTTAGTAATTTATAATTTTCTTTTTCAAATACTAATTCCTATTAATTCTTTTTCAAAAGTAGGCTTAGACAAAAGTATTAGAATCTAAATAAGGTACTAAATACAGACGGTTCTATTTAAAATAAGAAAGTTAATTGCCTTTAAAGATAGCGAAAATTAAAAGTATGTTTTTGTTCACCCTGTATACTTCAAAATAATTTTGAAATGTGGTCCTTCTGAATCTGTATAACCCTTAATAAAAAAAAATTGAAAATATGTTACCACTTTTCGTATACAAACCGACGCGGATGTGGTGGTCCACCCGTATATAGCTACTCCTCCTCCCTTATAACTTGCTCTACAATAATTATTCAGAAGGGTGTAGTCAGGTAAAGGACAAAATGGAATCTCACTCTCCACCAACCAATGTTCAAAGACACAAACTACACTGGGCAGGTCTAGCTCATATAACAAACCCAAAAGACAATGAACTTTATGACGAAGACTGCGTACATTTAAATGAAATAAATTTTTTAGTGTAGATGACGTATGACATTTCAATTCATTAGGAATGCTAGCGAATAAAGCGTTAGCGTCATCACAAATGTCGTCATTAATTGTAATACAGATTAAATTATTATTGTACGTAAAAACTAGGAAAGCCTCCATGCTAGCCTGTTCATTACATATCATCATATGGAAGCCATCCCTCGTTCTTGAGTCATTGTTTAAGATTGTATTGATTTCGACATAACTAATATTAGGCAAACCAAAAGCTTGAATTACATTATATAGTCTACAGTCAAATCCATCCACTATTATCTTCAATAAATTCTAAATATTTATAATTAAGGGATGTTAAATATGTATTAAGTAAGTATTATTATATTTCTTCATATAAATAGCTTCCTACATATAAGATATTTATAATTTGAGGAGTTAATTACATCTACATTATTAATTGAAAAAGTGTGTCTTGTATTAACAAAACGATATGCTAAAGCTGATTTATCAGCAATGGGATTCTTAACATGATATAAATGTTCTTTAAATCTTATAAATCCCAGACTTTTTTTTCAAATTTAATAATTCTAATATTACAGTTTAATTTGTTTCTTAAAGTATTAGAGTTTTGAAAAACCGGACTAAGATTGTATTTTTTTACACAGGTTTAACATCCGGTTAACCCATAATTTTTTGAAGTTAAACCCATTACTGGGTTGGTAACTGGACACTGTCCCCTGAAAAAGCATCTATACAACACAGTTCGGGTAAGCGAACCGTGGCATAGAAGATGCGAACTACAGGAGGAAACGAGTTTACATGTAATCTGCACATGTGAGGAACTGAAGGTACATAGACAGAAGTACTTCGGGAGAGATCTATTGGAGCCCTCGAACGTTCTGAAGTTTCCACTGGGCAAGATACTGGGCTTTATAGAGGACACCAAGCTGCTCGAGTGGAAATAAGAGGATTAATAGAGATGGTACAATAAGCACCTAGCTCAAGTGCCCGGACATTAAGTGCCCACCCTAACTTCAATGAGAAATGAATGAACCCATAATTTATTAAAGTTAAATATACAAAACTTTTTCTCTACTAGTTTCTCTGGAACAAGCGTACTTATATTTCTTAATGGACTCTTACTTTCTAACTTCTTTTTAATTTTATCTACCATACTTTTCTTAACAAAAATACACAACATTATTTTTCTTAATCACCAGATTATTGAACATACCGCTTGCGGAAGATTATTTTAAAAAAGAATTAGAATATACATATATATATATACCATGTAGTAGAAATTAATAGTTATAAGAAAGTATGGTAAATAAAATTGAAAAGAAGTTAGAAAATAAGAGATCATTAAGATATACAGGGTGTATCAAGTAAAAAAGTAAATTTTGCTTGGGTGTTAACCACACGACATATAAAGCACAAGCCCGCTGAAACCGGATTTCATCATTAAAAAATAAAAAAAAAAGTTAAATTTAGAGCCAAAAATTCTCTGGTCCGGGCCTGATGCAAGGAAACATCATGTTAAGCACCTGCTAAACGTGGTATTATGTATAAATACATTGCACTGATTTAGTATTATTCTTAATGGTATGCCGTAAATTCGTTTAACGTCATTCTGAATAAATAAAGGCCAATCGGCCAGTGTGGCCTTGTAAAAATAGCAAAACTGAGGCATTTTAAATTTCTTCTTTTTTATAAAATAAATATTCCTTATTTGTTAAGAGCATTCTACGTAAGTCTACAAACTATTATTTTTAATATCCTGATAAGACGTTCGAGTGTCATCGGATATGCAACTTCAGTAGTTACAAAAAACGTAAATATTTTTCTTTCGCTTTGTCGAATCGAGAGCTAGTTGTTAATAAACGGTACCACATGAATCTGAGTTATTTCTTTTGCATTTATTTAATCAAATAACGCAAAATGAATTGAATCGAATTACACAGGAATAAATGTACATACAGAAAATTTGCAAACACGCCTTTTTACTATGATGTTGCGCGAAAATGAATCTATATATTGCCGCGCTTTTGCCGATACATCAAACTTCGATTTTCTTTATATGAAATCATGATGGTCCTGAAAAGGATCGTTTTTTCGAGACGGGAAGAATTTAAATAAAATGTTCGAAGTGGCTTGCACTCCAAGGGGCGATCCACACAAAACTAACAGCGGTAATGGCTGAATGATAGTGGTATGTGGGGGTATACTCGGGACAGCATTTAGGTTGGGCACAGGTGCGGCTCTAGCCCACGGCATTTATAAAATATTTTTTTCCTCGTTAATGCTTACAGATAGACCCCCTGTGCATTTAGACTTTTTGATTGTATATGATTACAGCTGCTACATATTATTATATTTACCTCTATATCTGATACACCCTGTATAACTACACCTAATATCCCAATTATAAACAACACAAGCCGCCCCTACACTATTCTAATCTAATTTCCCTTACCGTAATTAAATCCTCAAACCCTATTTCATTCCTGTCCCTACGAAATTTAAGTTCTCTCGGATGTAAATCGACTGTTTATACACGCAAAAATACGTACGCCGCGTCAGCCGAAGTAGATGAGTACGCGTTCGCAATCATAACCATTAATAATCTTTGCGCCCCGATTGATCTTTTTGTTTCTTTAATTTTACACGCGATCGCTCATATCGCTTCCGTGTATAACACTGCCGGTTCTATAGCGCCCGCTGCGTTACCGCTTTGTGATAACAGATTATTGGGCTAAATGAAAGCGGTAATCATTGCACTATCCTATGCTATTGAAACCAACAGATCGCTAATCAAGCTGCACATACACCAGGTTCAGGCGCACGTACAGCAACCATTCCTTTTCTTCGGAAACGCTTGGCTGTGCGGCACGAGTTTTGTAGCTACCAGCCTTTATTGACACTACCTTTAACACCTGAGAATATATGTGGTAGGTTAATGTGGTGCAGGAAACGATGACACTGGCAGGATCCACGTTTTGCTTTGTGGCATAGGGGTATAGCGACGACCTGAAGAAAGGACCAACAAGAAATGCGTTTTCTGGCGACATGCAGCACATATTGGCTGCATACAGATTTAACCGGACCACTTATGTTGAGAACCAGACATTCCACGAGATATTTGCTCAAATTCACACAGCACAGAAAAACTATGTTTGCCCCAAACGAAAGCAATGTTAATTTTCTACCATGGCCTGTCATATATATATAGCACCAAGTCAACACAGCGTGGCAGATATTCATTCTAAATTGATAAAAAAGGATTAGTATAAAGTTAATTTATTGAATATTTTAGAAACTTCAGCGAACTTCTCCCATATTTTAATTCAAAATGATTTAAATGTTTGTTACTCTCTACCTCCCAAAACAAACATTATTTTAATGAGTGGATAATCTCTTAAAATGAATTTCATAAACTAATGGCCAAAGATGTCAATTTATTCAACAGGGGAATACTTTCAGTGCACCTTCTCTACCCGCTCCGAGACTTGATAATTAACTTTCGTCGTCGTTTAAAATTCAATTTCTCGTAATATCAGATCGCGGGCCTCACGAGAGAGTATCTTTAATAAAATTTCGAAATCCGATCGCGACAGTGAAGTTTCAACAGAAGCGTTTGAAAACCATTTAATTGCACGGGTTTGAGGCGCCGACTCGAGAACAAAAACAAAAGCAAACAGCGAAAATTCCTAAGGAGTTCTTACGTTTGCGCGCTTTTTCGTTTAAAAATTAATAACCAGCCTGAAGGAGGGAAACAACGGCTAAAAGAAACAATGGGGAAAAAAAGAAAAGACAAAAGACTGCTGTTATATTTCTATCATCATCCTTTGTTCTGTCTTATTGTTTCTATGATACAAAGGGAGTAATAAATATGAGACACAAACAGTGTGTTTAGAAGGGCAATTGTTTTATTTTGATTGATGATTTCGTTCTATTTTTTTTTTATTTATTAATAGTTGCACGAATCAAAGTGTTGTACTTAAGTGAATAGCTCGGTTCAAAAACGGAACAACTTTAATTTTTGCCATATTTTAGGGTTTCAGCTCAATGCTCAGCTTAAGTCATTGATTAATACATATTTCTGATTCTGATTTTTAAAATGGCCTTATGGATGAGTTCTAGAACCGAGCCCTTCAAATGTAGAACCAACGGAGAAAATGTTTTTTACTCAACCAACATCGTTTTGCATATTGGATATATTGTATTTATTATTCGCAAAAGTGGTAGCATGGAAAATATTCGCTTATGACTAACTAATTTTAGACGATTTATAAAGGTTTCTAAGTGAACGTTTAATAAATGTGATCGCCAGATAATATACATACACGCTTTCTTAAATTCAAAAATTGTATTCACAGTTATCGCAATTTCACGCAAGTCGTGTGTCGCTTTTTTTAAAGCTGTTCAGTGCTCCTTGGCGATAATTGCACATCACAAATTGGGGTATGTACACTGAACTAGTTGAAATGATAATGAATGAGAGTGTTACTACAACCTAACACTCTTATTCATTATCATTTCAACTAGTTCAGTGTACAGACGCTAATGCGTGACATGCAATTATCGCCGGAGGGCACTGAAGGACTTTAAAAAAGCGAAACACGATGTCTGTCCATTGGATAATTGCGAACACAATTTTTCTGGATGTTACCAATTTAATTAGTGCGACAGCGCAATTTTAGCGGTTTAAAAGTCAACCTATATTAACATTTTCGATATGAAACAAAATTGTAGGTACAAATTGTCAAATTTAGCAAAATCTCCGTCAAATATATTGAGTTTAACAACCCAACACTATCATTCACTATTAAATTTAAAAGAAAGAAAAAGGTAGGTACTAAATCATTTTTTAAGGGGAACCCCAAAAATACGTAGCTTCTAAGGTGATGTATAATTGGTTGTTTTTAGCTGTTTTACGACACGGAATTTCGTAAAATATTGTCAAACTAATCTTTTATTACTATCTCTCATTTTGATACCTTCCAAATTAATTATAGTTCAACGGTACATGAACCTTTTTGGATTTTATTCAATTTTTGTTTTAGAGAAAACATTACACTAAACGAATGAGGTCTCTGAGGTACAGTTGATTAAGCATTTCTATAAAAACAATACTTAAAATGCGAAATTAATAAATCCATGCCAACCAACGAACAAAATAGAAATTATATTAATGGTAAAGCAATGCGTGACGTGGGAAAACTAGGCATTATCAACGAATTCCGACAGGTTACTCAATTGGCAACGTGGTAAAAGAAATTTTATGATATTAGAGGTAAGCAACCCTTTAAATTCTCTGACTTAATAAATAAATCGAGTTAGTTTTATGGATATATTTACTTTAAGTGCGATACACACGAATACAAAGAATTTGGCCTAAAACAACATGCAAGAAATAGATGTGTACTATTGTCATGTTTGTGCTATTTTGTAACAATTTTGTAATATAATGTATATGTTCGTATGATATATGTGTTGGAAATATAAATCTGCCAAAACAAAAGTTTCCATAACGTATGAACTGTCACAATAACTTCATATTGACGCTACAGTCATTTGGTGCGCTTGTTTATTGAGGGTTCAATTTAAGGTCTACTATTTTAAGAAAAAATGCAAGTTGAATGTGTATGTCAACTTGCACCAGACAGGAACCAAACTTAAACTATAAAACTAAAGGAAGCGTGCACTTCGCAACTATGGTCAGCTGCTTTTCATGTGTGCTAGATGACCACAAAAGTAAACATCGTTATTTATATCCATATCTATGATACCTTCTCATATATCGTGGATAGTACAAAAAATGTATTGCATTGGGTGTCAGCAGCTGGTTTATCATTAACAACATAAATATCTGCTGATACTTGTTTGTAGCGACATGTTGGCCATGTAACTTGGTATGCAGTTCTCATATCAGTGAGGGAAAACAAAAAAGAAATTAAAAGCAAAAGATGTTTACATAGCATTCAAAAAAGTAACTGAAAGTCAAGAAGTAGTGAAAAGAAGTGAATACTTATCAAAGTAAGGATATTTTAAACGAAAAAGAGAGACGAGTTACCGATAAGCAGTTTCAGAATCGTGCAGACCTGCAGGTCAAAACAGCATCATAGAATTAATTCCAAAGAATTCAACTGTAGGGCAGAGCGCACACCGGAGGGATACGACACGCAGTACGACAAGCGACACAGCTAGCAACACGACATATACCGTGTAAATTTAATATAATTGTCGTGTTTCTGGTTGTGTGATTGTAGTATTGCGTTATGCGGCTATATTGTATCACTCCGGTGTGAACTCTGTCTAACAGTCGCGCGTTATTGAACCATTATTGCGACTCACTAGTTGTCCAAACCCTAGTTAAAATTTGTGTAGTTTTATAATTCTTCCATACACTGCACCCTTACTTTAAGTTTTCCTTTTCTAAAAATTGAAGAACTGCGGACAAGACACACATTCCTTGTGTCGTAAAAGTTTACGTAATCTTTGTTTTATTATACGTTAGGCAAATTATTATGGTTTTCAATTGTTGGTTAGATTGGATTAGAGTTGGGGACTTACTCACTGCGACCTATTCGAATATTTTATGATCCCCATTGTCCGAAAAGGCGCTTTCTAAGTTTGAGAGGGGGTCCTTGATATAGCTGTTAGGTGTAGGGTTCTCCACGCCCAGTACTAGAAAACTTGTCCTCGCCAGGCTCTCTTATTGGCACAGCACATAAACTGGTGTTTCTTCCTTATCCATATGTTATACATATACCTGTTTAGTCTACAGTGTCTAGCCACCACACCTACTATAATTTTGTCTTCCTGTCTTTACTCAGTATGTATTTAGCAAATTCAAGTCTTTGTTCCTTTAGGAACTCTTTTACCTGTCTTCATCCAAATGGTTTTTGTCGTTACTTCACAACTCACTTATGTATCTATTAATTA
Organism: Protaetia brevitarsis; assembly: GCA_004143645.1. NCBI lineage: Eukaryota > Metazoa > Arthropoda > Insecta > Coleoptera > Scarabaeidae > Protaetia > Protaetia brevitarsis. The sequence goes on from RXPK01000063.1 coordinate 1,134,859, forward strand.
ATACCAAAGAAAGGATCAGCTCCAACTAAGGACTTTGAAGGACCTCGCCTAGCTAAATCGTTCGCCGATTCATTTCCCTTTATCCCCAGTGAATTTGAATCCAGACCAATGCTAATTTTCTTTGGGTGCCCGCCACATTTAAGACATTAGAGTTTACCGATACTGATATCACATAAATAAGGCTTTCACCCAAGTCGGTTCAAGTTTCCATTTCTCTAGTACAATGATGAATCGTAAAACCTCATCCTGGAACACGTCGTGTTCTTGTTTAAATTTACAGAAAGACACTTTTTAGGCTTCTTGCCACATGTTCCTGCTCCTACGCCATAATTAGTTTTAGAGCTACTTATATGCATACCACTTCGAGTCCGGTTTTACTGGAGTGCCTTTCTCCCAGTTCTTCTTACCTGGCATTATACCTTAATACTTTCTCTCTAGGTTGAATTTCTGGTGCCAGTTGCTGTTTAGAACTAATTTAGTTTTTGCTAGTTGTTTTGGTCTATTTCTCACTATATTAATTAGTGTAGAAATAACTTTTTTTTTTCTTAAAGAAACTAACTATAAAAAACACATTCATAAAATTGATAAATGCTTTAAACGGCTACTACACCAGGTTATCGCTTGTCAAAACGGAAAATGAAGAGTTGTAGTCTAAGTAAAAAAGATTATTTTAAATATTAGCAAAAAAGCAAACGAGGAAGGTATCCGCAGATAAATTTTAGTAAAACAGTTGATCAAGCTAATAGTAAACACAAGGTTCACACCTATAAGGATTTATTAACGCACTAGTAAACATGTATGTGGAACACTTTTGATTGGCATTAACGAAATTGCCTAAAATTTAATCATTATATTTATGATTCGATCTAAAGATGTATAATTAAACTTGTGATTAAGGTTGTTAGCCTTTTTCTGGGAGAAACTGTACTTACTTCTGCCATTTCGAAGATCTCCCAAAATTACATTAAACTGGTAATATATGGGAATGAAGAAGTTGGGAATGAATTAAAGGATTTAGGAATTCGCTAAAATCTATCCTAATAGCGTCGGAAACACGGAAGGGGACTACTGGGTCGCCATACAAGTAATGCCGCCAAACGGTCTGAGAGCTAACATCAAAACCGTGCGCGCAAGTAGTAATTGCCAACAATTTAATAGGAGTCCAACGGCGTAGACAGAATACGTGACCGAAAGAGGCGAGTTACATTGGGGAGTATTGGAAACTTTGCCAGACCGCAAACATCGCCATCAGGACTCTGTCTTACTATCAATTGCTTGTCCATGTGCACACGATATTTGCCATCATTTCGTCACATTGCTGCGGAAAGTTCGCTACCCGTTCGTTGCAATCGGGCTAAAGTTACTTTAGCGGATGTATCGACCGCTAACCACAATAAGCGGTAGCTGCGCTTTCCTTCACCATGTTCCTTCCAAGATAGTTTAGATAGATAAATGGGCAGATAGACTAATCTGATGAAAAGTTAAAATTGAGATTACCGTTTGGATAAATACAGACGACCAACAAGATTCTGACCCCAAAAATAAACAAATTGCATTTGTAATAACCGTTCCATATTAAAAACAACTTAATTAAGTATATAAATTTCAGCACTAGCGGTGCACAAAATAAACTTGAATTTGATTTAAACTATGAAATTACTCTAAATATATTGGTACTCATAACTTAATTTTGTTTTCTGAAACACTTTGAATAACCACTTAAAGAATAATGTTTAGGGACTTTTGTACAATTAGCAATATCGTTTATTTAGCTTTCATAAACAAAGCTTTTCCAACTTTCGAATAATAATAATAAGGCTGATAGTAGGAAAACATAGTTACCTTTATACTATGATTTGTTTTTGAATACATACAGTTATTAATAGTTACGAAATAATACTGTATCAAAGATCGCTCATACAACAATTTCAGTTCCAGGAGTTTGAAGTAAACAGTTTAATTATTTAGGCGTTTCTTAAAACTGTAATTTTAATTCAATAAATGAAAATAAAAAACTAGGATTCTTATATAGAAGCTTCTAACACTCATGTATTGCGATCATAAATTTAAGATGAAAGATAATAAAATGCAGCTGCTACGTATTTTGGTACTGGTTAGCACTTTTCCCTTATACAATAATAGATAATTTATACAATACCAATGATAGATTAATAGGAATTTTGATATGTTTTGTACAATTAGCAATATCGGTTTTTTAGCTTTCATGACAAAGCTTTTCAAACTTTTGAAAAATAATAATAAGGCTGATAGTAGGAAAAACATATAGTTACCTTTATACTATGATTTGTTTTGAATACATACAGTTATTAATAGTTACGAAATAATACTGTATCAAAGATCGCTCATACAACAATTTCAGTTCCGGTTTTGAAGTAAACAGCTTAATTATTTAGGCGTTTCGTAAAACTGTAATTTTAATTCAATAAATGAAAATAAAAAACTACGATTCTTATATAGAAACTTCTAACACTCATGTATTGCGATCATAAATTTAAGATGAAATGTAATAAAATGCAGCTGCTACGTATTTTGGTACTGGTTAGCACTTTAATAGATAATTATACAATACCAATGATAGATTAATAGGTAATTTTGATATCATATATATTTGGTTGTAAAGTAACATTTTTCAAATTTACTCATTTGGCCTCCTTTTCTGCCTATTGATATCGGCTAGCCAATAAAATATAACCGTCCTTTGTAGGTATCCTTATGCGTCCTGAACGACCACAACGTTTTTTTTTTAAGAATTAAAATCCTTTGAGCTTCAAAATACCAGAAACAAGAGAAACTGTTCACTTATTCTACAGGAGATTTAATTTGAAATACGTAGATCTACTTTTTTTAGCAGTTAGTCTAATGAAAACATAGTTTTCAAGTAAAATGGCACGCATCAAGCAATCTTGATCGATTAGATATTTAATACGCCCATTACACTTGATGTCAAATGAGAAATAAACTCAATTTTTAATAATCTAGTGATTGATTTCTCTTGAATATTTCGTCCTCTTGAATATTTTTTAAAGCGCAGTTGTCACTTTCATAGACACCCTTACCATATTAATTCGTGAATAGCAATCATTTCAGGACAAACAGTAGCCATAGTTTGCGGAATAGAAGACTCACTTTGTTGTAAGTGCCCGGACATTCGGTAATCGAAGGAAATGAAAAACCCAACAAGTACACTTCATAGGTAGACTCAAAACCTATTCTAGGAGCACAGCACAAAAGCAGGCAAGGAGTTGGGTTAAAGAGAAACATGAAAAACACCGGAATAATACAACCAGGCGAATTCATGGAAAGGCCTTCATTAAGAGACCATCAACAAAGAAGACCGAAGCACACCTGCACCTCAGTAGGAATCATCTTCACATCGTAACAGATTTTCCAACAGAACACTGGAAAGGACACCTACAGAAAATTGGCCTCAACACTGAAGATACTGACTGCAAACTGTGCAATGGGATGACGGAAGACCCTTAACACTTTCTGTGCGAATGCGCAGCTTTGGGCGCACAAAAAGACATGCAATTTCTAACAAGCCAAAAATGAACCCAGATGATTACTTCTATCAACCAGTCAGAGACTTGTATAGATTAGTGCGGAGTACTGGAATAGGTAGTTAATTTAATAGGTGAAATAAATGGGAAACTAAACATAAAAAGCCATGAGGCTGTAGTGCTTCCGAAGATTCCAAGACAGACGGCTCCGACAATCAAAAAAAGTGGGTCGGCTTGGGCTTAGCTCTTTATACTTATTAAATAAATAAATATACTGTCAATTTTACAGTCTTTATGTAACGCGACAAATATTCAAATTGTTCAAAATGAAATTATTCTCTAAATTAAATTTATATCAGATACAAGTATCTGTTGTCTGTCTATTGTTACTGCAATATTATTACTTTTTAATTACACCAATACTATTGTTGTATTACAACTATTTTTCTTATTTTTTATTATTTAGCAATTTTTGCACCCTAAAGGACACTAGTGTAGTAACCGAAGATCGACCTTCGGTTGATAATGGGGACCCACATGTTTCCAAAACCATTTTCCCGAATTAATAAAATCTTTTGTAGTGCGGAGTGATCGAATATATACGTGTTAATTTTTTGCACGCTTTGCGATAATTGTATTTTTTAAGGTATGGTAATGTAGCTGCTAACTTTTTTTTCTTGGTATTTATTGCATATTTCACTATTTGAATTTTTTAATTTTTCTTAATTTTTTTTTCCGAAAAGGCAATACTACGGTCAATTAAATCATTTATATATTATTGGTGTTCGAAAATGAACCTTCTACTGGAAATGGGTTAGATTCCTATGGCTCCTACCGTTTATTCGATTCCCATGTATGATTTGTATGATATTAACCATTAACGGAGTCAATAATGTAACCAGTATCATACTAGGCATAGCTCCGAGTTGCATACGAATCATTTCAGTTTGTATCAATTCATATTTAATTCTTGAACCGTATCGAGGTCAGTAGTATAATATAGATACTAGTACTGGTACCACTCCAAGTTAGATACAAATTATTTCAGTTCATACGATCCGCACAGGAGGTACTTGACAGGATTCTGTAGTACACTAGTATACGATAATTGTATATATAGGGTGAGTTTCTTATATGGCAAAGTTCATTTATGAAATAACTGTCAGCTGAATTAAAATTTGGATAACTGGAATATATATTGTTGTAACAGGTTCATAATTTGAAAGTATTTTTAAGTACCCCCAGTAATCCGTAAGCTTGTAAGGAGTAATAAGATATTTTTTTACCTACCCTATATATAAATAGCTTGTTGTGTTCCATTTTAAATTCTAAAATCTTTTGTTATAATTTTTTTTTTCGAAAACGGCTTAGTTTTCCAATTCTCAATTCTCTTTAAAAAATGGCGGAATGGCATCTACGGATTTATCTGATCCTTTTCTAAGTGGTGTAAGGTTGGGGAATCAGCTTCTGTTGTATTCCAGCATAAATTTCTCTACATCTTAAAACCACATTAGAATTTATAATTTTTATACTGTGTGATCGTAAACCAAGGTTGCACTAGCAAAACTTTAATTGCTGAGAACTTGTTTTTTTTTTAATGGAACATCCTGTGTTATTTTTGTGGAATCTTATAGCGCAAAAATTACTCAAATTGTTTCCTTTTGGCAGCTACAGTATATGATCATAGCAGTGAAAAAAGAAAAAAATTGCATAAGTGTCAAACAATTAGCGACTGTGCTTCTTGTAATTATTCTCACATTTTTCGCTTTCTTTCGCTATTTCTGTCAAATTATTTGGTTTTGTTACATCTGTTACTCAGTTTAATTTGTTAATTTTTTTTACTTGTCGGTCTATTTATTATTGAAAATGGATTTTTCGAAAGAAGAATTAATTGAAGTGGTATATATCCTAGGAGAAGCTCAAAGAAATTGCTTACTTGCCGCATGAATTTACCAAATGCGTTATCCAGAGCGAGGCCAACCGACAAGAAAGTTTTTGAAAAAGCTTCGAAGCAGGTCTGATATTGTTGGTAGTGTAGATTGTGCGAAAAGAGAAAGAAAGAAAACTGTGGCTACAGATGAAAAAGAATTGGAAATACTACTTCATATAACCCGTACATTAGCAATAGAGAGTTGAGTGTTATTAGCGAAATATCTGAAACAACTCTAAATAAAGTAACAAGAAAATATAAATTTGTCCATACCACATGGAGTTGCATCAAGAACTTCAAGAATTTTTTTTTTTGATAGAAGAATTGGATTTTGCCATGATATAATAAATGTTATAAATGTTCATCCCGAGTTTACATCTAGCATTTTGTTTACTAACGAGACAACATTTAAAAGCAATGGCAGTGTTAATCGCCACAATATGCGTTACTATGCTACTAAAAATCCACACTGGATGCGAGAAACAAATAATCAGAATGTTTGGTCTCTAAAGATATGGTGTGGGATATTGGGCAGCAAATCATTGGACCATTTGCCTTTGAGCAAACTGTCACAGGTGTGGATTATTTAAGATTTCTTAGGGACGAGCTCCCACTGCTCTTGGATGATGTTGACCTACATACCCGTAGGATTATGTGGTTCCAACATGATCGCGCACCAATTCATTACCACCGAGATCTCCGACAGTTTTTAAATATTCAATTTCCTCAAAAATGGATAGATAAATGGAGTTTCATTGAATGGGCCGTTAGATCCCGTGAATCTAACGGCTAACGATCCATAATGTAGAATCAAATAACACTAATTTATGCCTATAAAAGTGTCAATTGGTTTATCCGATCATGATCAAGAAACATTAGTCAGAGAAGAAGTGTTGACAAAGAACGTGGTAAGACGTATTTCCCTCCCTTACTAAAGCTTCTGACTAATTTCTTTCATTAAAATCGATAAATTAGTTCTTTGCTATTGTCTCACATTGCAGGGAGATTACATCCTTTTAGTTTTAGCCAAAAAACCTTTTCTGTTTTCATTTGGTTCAAATTTGTTTGGTTTCGTTTTTCCGACATAAAAACATTTCTTATGTATTCAAGGCAGCATAAAAAAATTGTCAAAAAAGTACTTTAAAAAAAATATTTCCCGTTTGGAATAACTATTGTTGAATTATATATAAAATCAAAAAGATATTCTTGGCTTAACTGAAATTCTCAAAAAAGTTTTTCATTGTTGTTGAAGCCAGATTTAGAAACGAAACAATGAGAATGTATAGATTATATTATAGGGACTCAGTAGAGGCATGAAAAAGATAGTTCGGGTATTGCAAAACCACATTAAGTCCCTCCACATTACCCTGCAATACTGGCTTGGTGTAAGTATCCAAAATATATATAAAAAAAAGGACATGACAATTGAAAACATTTTTATCTAGCTAATGAGATTCAGATCAAGTTCATACTTTTACAAATAGTCTATCGCTTAGAAAGTTTCAACAGCATGATTTGGACGGGCATTTTAAAGATCACTTTAGTGACAAAAAAGACAAAGTCTGAAGTTCAAGATGCTGTTCTTTCCTTCTAATTATAGAAATATGGTCCGATGCAGAGTCCTTCAATATGTATAGCACCGTATATATACTATTCCGTTGTGACACTCGCAATGGAAAGAATTAAAAAAGCTAAAAAGACTGTCATCAGAAAATTAGGAGAATTATTGTAGAAACACAGCGCAGTTTACTTTCGCTAAAAAAAATTTCAGGAAAATTGTTGAAAATAAGCTCTTTGATCAATTTCATATTCGTTAGCTGATGAATCATAATTATTTAATTTTGATTTAATATTTTTGTCACCTTTGATGGTCGGCACAGATTTCTAGGGATACTGTTAGACGCAGCACAGCCTAATCATTTTTTGTTGCCAATAAAGCACCCGTATAATTTAAGTCATTATGTTTTTTCCTTTCTTGAGATAGCAGTTTTTTTTTGATGAAAAATTTTTACTAAACTAAGTCATTTTTTAACGTTTCGACAATTTTTGTTATTGTCTTCTTGAAAATCATTAATCCATTTATATATTCTAATTATACATTTAACAAGCGCATCACAACATTTTAAAATTTTGCAATTTAACAATTTACATTTTATAAAAATAAATAACATTAAAATGGTATTTGTCAAAGGAATTTAATATACATGTGTGTGTAGCAACTGAATACAAATGTGAACATTTGTCAAATTTGTATTCAGTTGACATATTGTATTATATGTCGAAACGTTAAAAAATTATTTAACTTAGTAAAAAATTTTCATTAAATTGTTCAAAAAAGCCGCTATCTCAAGAAAGAAAAAAACATAATTTGCACTATCGGTTAAGAATAAAATTTTATCAAAACATTTAGGTTGTCTAATACAATTTTAATGAAATGACGTTTTTATAAGTTTCAACAGTGTTTTATTTTAGTTTGAGACCATTTTCTGTAGGAATACCCAATCAGGCGTAAATATAGATTGTTTGAATATCATTTAACGTTTTACAGATTACAAAAGAATAGCTATTTACAATTTTAACTTACCTCTATTGTAGAAAATAAATTCATCCAAGTAGTAGCAACACATAAAACTGTATTAGCCTCCTTTGGAATACAAAATGCAACAGCACAAGAAAGAAAAAAAAACCCACTGAAATTTTAACGCACGTCGTAAAAACTTTCTTAATCCGCTTAGATATTAACTGAAACTAGGGGAAACTTTTCGCCATTTGCAGCGATATCAACGTGGCAACTGCGATTAAGCGCGTCCAAATATGGAAATAATGAAGTCACCACGCACCAGAAGAACTTTGTTTTTTAGTGCGAAAACTTCGAAAGAAACGCGAAAGTTCAGCGTGAACCGCGCACGACTCGAACTGTGCCGTCGTAACTGTTGCACTATATAGGACTAGGGCCCTATTAGTCCCCTCTTCCTGTTCGTTCGCAGTTTGCGAAATGTAATCGACTTATTAGAGATTCAAACAGGCGACGACGTCATTAATACCGCGACCGGTGTTGGGATTCGCGTGCGAAACGTTGCGAGATTCGCGGTAATGCAACTACTGAGGCCCGAGTCCGAACAAACGTTTGGCGCGTTGTGCGCTTGCCCGGTATCGTGAGTACGGTGGAGATTCTGGGATCCGGTTAACGGCTTGGACGCTTGGAGCTTCGTACGACGCGACGCGAGCCCGGAACTCTGGAAGGTTCGTATGTTACTTGAACGGGCGGTGGAATCTGCGATTATTGCGAAATGGATGCAGTGGAAAATTAATGTTGACAGGCGTGGGCAAAAAACAAAAGCAGAACACTTAAAAACGAGCAAAAAACTAGTTGCCGTAAATCAGAACAATAACTATTCTGACTATAGTGCATCCATTGGAGTAGATACAGTACCAGAATTGGATTGCTACAAGTTTTAAATGCTGCAAAAATACGGGTCGGTTTTTCATCTGGTAAAAGTATAGGAAAGGGAATGTAAATATAATTTAGATATAATTCAACATATCGTTTTTTTTTAAGGTCTAAAGCATCTATTTAGAAAACGATGTTTCTAGGTTAGGTGCGAGAGTTTTTGACAGGACTAAAACTATTGCCACTTCATTAGTCGCGCAAAGGTCCAGGACCCAGCAACTGTATTTTGATTATATTTCGAAAATAGGTTAAGATATCTAGATCTATCTTTATGGCATCTCGGAAATGGTTATTTACAATCGTTTGCTTGAATGACGTCTAGATTACCCGCTGCAGTTTATAAATAATTGAGGAGTATACGATACATGCTTATTGTTTTGCGCGCCGGACCTAGCGGACTCACTCTCGTTAGTACTTCCTGCCGTAGCCACAATTCTTATTTGCCGTAATATGATTACAAATTGTAATTTTTGTAGTTGTAATGTTCATATTATTTTAATATACTGCTGTGGACTGGCGCCCCGGATTTCGCAAATTCAGATGTTTTCATGTTTACTCCGGTCAGGCTTTGTCGGTGTGTCGGGAGGGTTTTCACAAATTCAAATGTTTATTTTTATATAAGATTTAGTTAATGAATTGATTAAATGAATTGTTTAGTTAAGAGTTAATTGTTTGAGTTATTTAGTTAAGTATTCAGTTGTTTTAAATTAAATTTATTTATTTTATTTGTCTAGCGCTCGCTAGTTTGATTCATTGTTTATTCTTTTGGATGTTGATGTATAGATTTTGTGCGTAGCGTTGCACGCAGCTGTTGTTGTTACAAAAACGATGAATTGTATGAGCCAGTTACTTGCTAGGCGCTAGCGTAATTATATGTGTTTTTGAATTCTTTGCTGCCATTTTGTTATTTCATTTGATTTTGAGAATTGAATTCGCGGTTATTATTTTATTCTGTCTATCAAGGAACTCGCGTAATAATAATTGTTATTATATTGTTGTGTACACATTTTAGATATAAGATCATTTATTATTTTTGTTCGGGAAGATATTTTAGTTAAAAGAGTTTTTTTTTTGTTTAGTTTTTTAGTTTTTTAATTTTGCTGATTTGTATTTAATTATTAATCACCTCCGGTTGGGTGAATAGAAGCATTGTGCTTGTATTTAAATTTTTCTTTTGTAAATTTTACTTGAATTGTCCACGTTTAATTTAGTTTGTTTTAATTTTGAAAACACGTGGATTGATTTGATATAAAAAGGATTATCTTTTTGAACAAATTTGTTTTTTGCTTTGATATAGGATTTAGCATTGTCCTATTGTAATTTAGAATCTGTAGCAGTTTTTTGATTTAAGCCAGGACCCTCTGTCCACGGTTTTTTTTTTCAGTTTTGTATTTAACATTTTTTTTTCTTTTTTTTTATAATAAATTATTGATTGTTATTTAACGTCATTCAAAATTATGTTCTTTTATTTTTGATTAAACCTTTTCAATTTTTTTTGGGGTAATTTAAGAAAGTCAGATTTCTTTCACCCACATTTTACCTTTCGTGATTAGATTCAAGTTTTAATTCGCGAGGGTAACTCTGAGTTTTATTGTTCTTTTGCGCCCTTTAATTAAGGTTTTAATCCCTTGAGCTAGCTAATTTTTCTTTGGTACATTCAGTACACAGCAATACGTACAGCAACAAGTGAAATATTCAAGCAATTATTTTGGTTAATTTTTTTATCGAAATTACATTGCATCTGCGGTGCTTGGTTTATTGCAACACGGCAAGTAGTTCTACGTTTTTATTTCGAAGATTCCTGCAAGAATGAGTAAACAATTTTACAATTTGAATAACCCTGAAGATATTGACGAAATTCATCGACTCCTTTTTGAAGGAAATGCATTTGGTACAAATGCTTTACCAGAAGAGGATTTAGGCGAATCAGATGATTCAGAAGCAGAAGATAATCTAGAAACTAGGTCTATTGATTCTGACATGGATCACGAATTTGATGAACAAAACACGTCGACGAACGACGAAGTTGAAGAAGAAGATAACGACATTTACCAGGGTAAATAACAAACAAAATATATTCCGTTATTTGTTGCAATTGATAAATTTCAATTGTATTCGCTATTATGTCTTAGATACGATACTATCAATTGTCGCGTTTAACTCATTATAAAACAATCGCATACTTTTTTCATTTTGTAAATAAGTTACGTAGATACATATTGTTGTGGTTTGGCACCCCGGGGTTTGTAAATTCAGTTATATTTCATTTGTTGAGATTAATCTTTATCAATGTGTCGGGCAAATTCTCTCAGAAATTAATGTTTTATTTTTGACAAGATTTTGTTAATAAAATTGAATGTTAAATGTAATTTAATTGTTCAGTTGTGTATATTGATTTCTTTCAGTTGTACATATTGCATTCATCAGTATTGTATATTTTGTAGTTTATATTCTAGAATTTTCTTAGACGAATTCTGCGTTGCGAGCGCACGCAATTGTAAAATTTTATATATACGACCGTGTTTAACCCAGAGGCTCAGTTACCAGATTGACGAGCGTGAGTACATTTTATTTTAGTTTCTTTGCTACCTATTTTGGTAATTCATTTTTGTTTAAAGATTTGTTCGTTATTTTGTGATTTAAATCGTCCATCTAGGAACTCTTCAATTAATAATTGCTGTTGTATTTGTTTGTGTACACGATTGGATGTAGGATCAGTTATTATATTTGTTCTAGAAGGTATTTTTAGTTTTTAGAGATTAATTTTTTCCGTTTTCTAGTTTTTAAATTTGTATTTTATAGTTAATCATCTCGGTTTAGGTGAAAAGAAGCATTGTGCTTGTAATTAAATTTCAATTTTATAAATATACTTGTTTTGTCCACGTTTAAATTAATTTAGGTTGTTTTAAATTTTGAGACCACGTGGATTTTTGTGTAAAAAGAATTTTCTTCTAGAACAAATTTGTCTTTTGTTTGTTAAAGGTTTTGCATTGTCCTTTTTAATTGTAGATTCATGCAGTTTTTGTTTTCGACCATAATCTTAAATTCATGGTTTTGTTTCTGCATAATCGTAACTAAATGTATTTTTTTTCTTTTTTCTTATAATAATAAAATTTATGATTATTAACGTCATTCAAAATTTCTGTTCTTTTATTTTTGATTCAACCTTTTTCAATTATTTTTTTTGAGATTAAAAAAAGTCAAATTTTTCAAACGTCCACATTTTACTTTTCATGATAGGTTTATTTGTGAGGGTAACCCTAAGGTTGATTGTACTTTTGCGCCCTTTCGTTTTTATCCGCTGAGCTAGTTAATTTAATTTTTCATTTTTTTTTAAATTCATTTTGCATTTATGCTGGTACCATCAGTACACAGCAATATGTAAATAAAATGCTGCAAGTACGTTCTTATTATTATAGGCCGGGATGGTACAAATTTGAGAAAAACTCGCTCGGAGTTACTCAAACTCCCTCGCATAACATATTAGTGAAACTGCCTGGAATTGTTGGTTAAATAGCAAAAGAATGTAAAGAACGAAGTTGGCGTTTATTTTTCGATGACAAAATAATAAATTTGTTAGATGAAAATACGAATACTTATATAAACAGTATTGCTCAAAATGTCGCCTGTGTAACAGATTGCAGAACAACAGACAGGATTAAAATTGAAGCTTTTATAGGGTGACTATATCTGGCAGGAGGTTTTAGAGGTAATCAACAAAGCCTCGCTGATTTTTGGTCAACCGATGGTTTCGGGGTAGATGTATTTCGGATGACGATCTCAGAAAATAATATTTAGGTTTTTCGTCAGATGGTTACGTTTTAATAATAGAGCCACAAGACCTCAGAGAAATGCTACAGAGAAATTAGCCCCATAAGAGAGACTTTTAATTTTTTTCCTGGACAAAACGTGACCATAGATGTAATGCTTCCAGCATTCCGTGGGCGATATGGATTTAGGCAATAGATTCCGTCTAAACAAGTAAATACGGAATTATTTTTTTTTGTCTCTGTGATGCAAAACTTTTCTATACCTATAATATGGAAATTTATTGCAGCCTGAAGGGCCCTATAGGCAGAGTGATTCTGCCGATAGTATTGTGCTGGGATTATCAGAAGTAATCTTCAAAGCTGGGAGGAATATAACTGTCGATAAATGGTTAACAAGCTTACAGCGTATAAAAAAGTTGGAAAAAAAGAGGCTATCGTTTGTGAGAACTGTTAGAAAAAGTACCTCCTTGTTTTGTGTTGTCAAAAAATCGGAGCCAAAACAATAGCTTCTTCGGATATATTAAGCAAGAGACATTGATGTCGTATGTACAAAAAAAAAGGTAAAACTTCTTACTTCTTAGTCTCCAGCTTCCGTACCTCTAGTTCTGCCATGGTAAATGACGCAAAAAAGAACCGTAAATAATATATATAGTCGCAGAAAGCACCCTATTATGGGGTTGCGCCGCTCCGTAGAGCATTCTTAATCCACTTTCGGGTGGATCACTCCTCACGTCCAATTTTCTCTTCTATTCCTCTCCATAACCCTCTGAGCCCGGCCTTCCTTTTCCAATTCGCTGCTCCAACCTGCACTAAGTCCTGCTCCACCTCTTTCAGCCATTTGGTCCTGGGTCGACCACGTTTTCTCGCTCCCGACGGCTCCCACATCATCATCGACCGCAAGCGCGACGCTGGCCCCGCTCTGTACACATGACCTAGCCATCTTACTCTTTTCTGCGTATCATCCTAATCACATCCTCCCCTTTCAACTCCTTCGCTATCTCATAATTCATTATCACTCTATATGTATCTTCCTCCACTTTTACTGATCCCAGTATTGCTCTGATAATTCTTCTTTCCATAATTCGGATGGCTTTTTCTTCTTTTTTGGAAAATATCAATGTTTCCGCTGCCTATGTCATTATCGGTCGTATAGCTGTTTTATTAATCATTAGTTTAGTGTTCTTCGTAAGTATTTTTTTTTTAATTTTTAATATCACATACATCATCAGCATATGCAATGAGTTGTCGTCCTTCCGCTCTCAAATTGTTCTTATTAATTTTTCATGTTACATATTCAAACGCTAAATTAAATAGCGTTGCTGATAGAGCGTCTCCTTGTCGTACTCCTCTATTAATTGCGGACTCTTCTGTTTCTCCTTTTCTAGTTATGACACTGACTCTTGATAGCGACATCGCCATCTTAATTAATCTTCTAAGTTTGCTCCCTATCCCAAGCTGTTCCAATGCTACCATAAACATATTCCTTCTTACAGAGTCAAACGCCTGTTGGAAGTCTATAAACAACATTTCCAATTCCAAAAAGACCCGTCTTCAAAACCGCAAATAATAGATCCCTATAATGAAACTAAATCCGGCATTGATGTTGTCGATAAACTATGCGCTGCATACAGCACAACACGGTCCTCCAGAAGATGGGCAATGGTAACTTTTTGCCACATATTTAATGTGGCGGGAATTAGCTCCAGAGTGATTTTGCTCGGATATGGCATGAAGTATGCTCCTAGACGGCAGTATTTGAAAAATTAATTTTGTTACAAAAATATAAACCAACACTGCCAACAGATAATGAAGAGGAGAAACCAGGACCATTTGCAACCTCTAGACACAAAAGAAAATATTGCGAACCATGTTATAATGAAACAAAAAGGCAATGTAAAACGCAATATTGTTGTTGTTAAACTTAACATAAATAAAACTAAAATAATGAAATTTGAGCTAATAAAATATTAAGAATTAACAATTCCCACGTCTTTACATAAAAAAATAGTGTCAAATCTTTAGAACTACAAATTGACACTGCACTTATATGGAAAGAAGATATAAAATATCTACAATGGTCTATGCTTTAACAACGATATCTTCCGAGATACATCTACAAATGGCTCTCGCAGCGTATCATTGTTTTGCGAAATCCAGGCTGTCTTATGGAATCATTTCTGGGGTAACTCTACAGACGCGAATAGAATTTAATACTTGAGAAGAAGCTTGCCTAAGAAGTATTTTCAACCTAAAAAAGAAAGCGTGTACGAACTTATTTAAACAAAATAATATATTTATGTTACCTATTTAAATGTACGTGTTTCTTAAAAAAAAAAAAAACATGAACTAGTTATATCTTTTGCCGCGATTGTCTTCTGAAGTTAAAGTCGTGGTTATAGATACATAGCCAAAGACATTTTTTCATGAAACTAACCTAAGAAGAATGTTTGAACAAACTTGCAATAGATTGATGAACTGCTCTTTATTTTGTGTGAGTGACAGGACAAGGGTGAAGAGGTCATTGTTCAGAGATGTACGCGATAATCATAATAATTTGGTAAATGACATTAATTTGAAATAAAATTTTTACTATCTTGCAAAGATTGCAAGCTTTTTACAGTAAACAAAAAATAACAAATTAATGTATTTCTGCTAATAACTGTAATGATTAATGATTAATGATTTTCTTGGAAAAATTCCTCTTAATCATTACAGTTATTGGCAGAAATACATTAATTTGTTACTATCTTGTTTTAAAAGACGCAAATTATCTGATCAATTCTCAAAAGTAGGTGATAGTGGAGATAATTCTTCATTAACATTATTAAAGAGATTGCACAAGAATAGCATCGCATTTAAAATATTCTTTAAGTAAAGATTATTGTAATCTGAACTATCAAATGCTTGAGCACATTCAAAAATTTTCGACATCTGCGGTATCATATAATATCCTTCAAAGTTGGTTTATATATCAGGAACCTACGAAAACGAATTCCTTCTTTTGCCCTATTAATACTTCGTCACCCAGAAAATTTGTAATTTCTGTGAATCTTAGGCATATCTATAATTATTTCGTAACGAAAATTTTGAATCAAATCTAGTAAATTAATTTAAAAATCAAAATTTATTATTATGTTTTGAAGAGCACACGGACGGCGTTTTAACATTATTGCGGGTAACTGCAATTGCGGAATATTAGCGGGTATAGTGGCAAAATCGTGATAATAGTGGAGAGAACGTGGGAACTTATAAGAAACCTATTAAAAATAATGAGAAATATTCATAAAATTCCTACCGGCATCATATTTAGAATTACAAGTGTTTAAGGTTAGAGGTTAGACACATTTTGTTTGCAGTGCAATGAAGCAATAATTGCCAACATTCATTCCACGAACTAAAGTTGGAATAACACATATTACCTGTTCATACCCATACTTACGTGCGACTCCAGCCAGTGTATGCACTTAACATATATCTTTTGGCACGTGCGGTTCGTGCGGTGCGCATCAGTGGACGCCTAGCTTAATATGGAGTGAAAATCAAGGAACTGGTCAACTGTCGTGTTGCAAACTTGCGAAGAAACTTTGCTCCCTTTGCCTGGTAATTTCTATAGCATCCTACCAATCGATTTGAATACAATTAATATGCAAACTATTCCTGCACCCGCCGCATTGTAAGGCAGAAGAACCTGCCACAGAAATAATACGAACAATGACTACGTATTCACACTGATATATAAACACAAAATTTCGGTAAGCGAAACAAGTATAGGAAAAACGCAGCAGGTATAACATACATCATTATATTCCTATAATTCAGCAACGAAACAAAGTGCAAAAAATAAAAACGAATAAGTGAATATACAAGGAAATAAGGTAGGCGTTTCAAATTTGAAATGAAGTAAACAGCAACATACAATTTATTTCTCTTTTTGGAATTATAGAGTATACATTCCAATATAAGTCGAAACCATAAGCCACTTTTCCGCCTGCATGTTTTAGAGAAACACTAAACACGATGCCAGAACGACGTTTAATTGTTTTAACAGCTACTAGAACATTGTGCTTTACCAAATATTATTGGTCTGGATCTGCATTCAGTGAACAGCTCATTGGCTTAATTATAATTGGTTTGATAAACAGCAATATAAATTTACACCCAAATAACGCATATAATTGCGAATATTTTGGGCTAATAATGAGCCATCGCTTTTAAAATTAACTAGGGATACAATTAGAGCGGAAATTCAAAACTCGAGCACCGGTATCAATCAAATAATAATCCATTTCAAATCATTACAAAGGTGATAATGCAAATTATTCAACCTATCGTGTTACATAGTACCCGTTGTTTGCTTTGAAATGTGATGCAATGCATAATTAGTTTGTTATGTATTAACTACAAATAGAATTACCAAAAGCTTTCGCTGCTGCATGCATAACGTATTTCATTAATTACCATAATGTGGTAATTAAGCCATCAAGCCATAAGCAGCGCGAAAGAATTATACTCAACATATGAATTAGCCTTTTCGGCAATTTTGTACTATTTTTATGTAGGTACTCATTTGAACCAATTTATACATATTGTTGTTATTACATATGAAGAATGTGTATAAATTGGCGAATGAAATATATATAGGCGTGTTCTTTGTATATTCCTTAATCGAAGATATTAATATTCTAATAATGTGGTTTGATCCCTGTGTTCGCAGAATCGATTTAAGGATACCTACATGTGCAACACTGTCGTATGCCGCTTAAGTTTGTATTGATTTATGCGGTAATTTCCGATAATCAGAAAACCATCCCCTGAAGTTTTTTATTCTTAATTTTATTTTACTGTAATAAATGACGAACCAGGCTTTTCAACTTAATATAGAAATTACAATTACACTGATCAACAAAATTTCAGATTTATTTTATCCCTCGAGGTGAAGTGGGCGAACTTGGTAGTACTTTTTACACTTATATCAGAGTGACAAAGCATATGAATGTCGTGTGAAGTAATATATCATAAGTATGTTGTATAATCATGACAAAGATCGTAAAAAGTGACTTTATATTTACTTATATTATATTTACTTGTAAAATGTCCTGATATATAACTTTCGGCGGTACTTTGTATCAGAAACATCTCTCTTCGGCGTCCAGCAATAGTCTGCCAACATAGCAGGACTTCATTTGCCTTCGTATCTCTTCTCCACGACTAGAATGTCCTAATGAAATCTTTCGCCATACTCGTCACTGACTGCTCCAAGGTTTTTTTGGGAAAAAGTTCAAGTGAGAGTCAAGAAAGTGTATTTTTAGACTCATGTTGCAACCCATGGCTATATATGAGGCCAGTAGGTTGTTAACAATCTCTACGCAATTTTCAGCATACGATTTTCCAACAGGCCGCCCCATATTTCCTTAAAAGACAACCATACTCCTTTTTATATTCCATTTAGCGCCTCAATTTCGAAATAGCTGTCTGATCTGGAGTTCCACAAAAATATCTTCCCTTCTTAGGGAACTTACTCCTCACATATGCAAACCCACTGTTAGTTTTACCTATACCTTCGACAAAGTTATTCATCAACCCAAGCTTAATGTGCAAAGGAGGCAAATTATTTTTTTGAGGATTAGCAAGGAGGGTACCAATGACATTCTTATTTCCTGGTGTAAGTGAAATTCATTTTGGCCACTCTTTCTTTTTATAATGATTTTTCCTATCCCGACTGTCCTATTCACAGAGGAAACAACAATACTTTATGGAACCGAATTGCATGACGAGCAAAAGTGAAACAACTTTCAAATCGCCACAAATACTCCACTTAAAGTCGTTATATTTAATATTTTCCAAAAGAAGCTTCATGTTGTCATAAGACTCTTTCAAATTGCTTGCATGAGCCAAAGGAACAGAGGAAACTTATTTCCATTGTGGAGTAGTACCGCTTTCAAACTAATTTGGAATAGTCAATGAACAAACGCCACTCATTTGTATTATATTCATGACCAAGCGTCTTCATAACAGCACGGATGTCATTACAAAATAGAAGTCCTTCTTCAATACAAAAGAAATTTTCCAATTCTGCATGGCGATTGCGAAAAAGAGCAGCTTTTGTTCGCACTCTGAGAGATTCATCTTTAATCGGAACTAGAAGTTCGGCTTCCTAGACAACTTAAATCGCGGACGATGGTTGTGAGGTTTTCTTACTTTAGGAATACTATACGTTGAATGTTGTTCCAAATGCATATTGTCGCCTGCAAAACTTTCTTCATTTACTTCGTCATCAGCACTATCATCGTCGCTTAGTGTCATGTTCTGTGTAAGTTTAGGCACAGATAGTTCCGGATATTTTACAGTATGTTTGGATTTAGAAGTCATGCCACTTATATTTGTAAGCCAAAAATAACAACTAGTAATATAATCTACTGGCTCCCTCCAAATCATAGGAATAGCAAAAGCATGTGTCATTTACCTTTTGCCCACGCTGTAAGAAATCTGACACACATGATAGTAAATATGGAGAGCCCAGCTTTTGTCTTCATCACCTACTTTACGCTTGAAAAACTGCTCATAGCACTTTTTAAGGAGAGATGTGGTAGACCGTTTTTGATATTTAAATGTCAATTCTCCGCAAATGTAGCAAAAGGAGTTCGGGCATTTTACACATTTCCCTGGCATTTTTACAGGTTATCAAATTTAATGTTCGCGGTTTCACTACAATAACTTGAACACACCACAACGGAACACTCTTTCAAACGTTAACAATGTCAGCGTAGATGTTGTTTTGCTGAGCTCTAGGCGACAACTGAAATAACAAGAGTTGCTACCTAGGAATGGGAAATGCATATCTTAACATATCAAGACATGTTCAAACATTAACCATTACATGCTGCTTGATCAGTTCCGACCTCTAGCCGACAACTAAAATAACGTCAAGACATGTTGTCTCACATTATATATCTATGCATGCATATTTTGCGTGGATAAGCAAATATCCTGGAACATAAAAATTAAGGGTGATGGAGAAATTCTGAAAACATAATTGATCTTAGCACGCAAAAGTTATGGGAATTAGTCATTTTTGTGCTTGGGACAAAAATCTTGTTAACCAGTGTTATTAAAGAATTACATGTACTAAAATTAGAGTTTATTGTGTGCCTCAAATATTGAAATTGAAAGCAGTTTCAATACTTAGTTGCAGCCTTTGTGGTATAACTTTTGTCACTCGCTCCAGTATTTCTGGGGTGATTTCCAACATTGATACATTTAATACGTTCTCTCAATCCGCCAGCATTTAAAGAAGGTGTACCATATATTTTTTTCTTTGATAAGACCCCAAACAGGAGGGTCTAATGGAATAAATGCGGAGACCTAGCCGGTTATGATAAAAAGCTATAGTAAGTTTTCTTAAAAAGAGTGCTTCATTTTTCTTCAAGTCAGATCAATTAAATTCTTCTTGTCTTCTTTGTGAATTTAGGTATTTACCATCGGACTAAAGCGGTAGATGCAAAAGTTGCTTTGATTTTAAAATTGGAATTTAAGAACCGAAAATATACTGGATAGTAGTTGATATTTTAAAAATTAATGTATAAAAAAAAAACTTGTAATAGTTGATATTTTATTCAAATGTTGAAAATAAGTGTACTCACCTTGACCAAGAGTCCATATACTCTTTAAACGTTTCTAATGTGTCATTGAACCATAAATTGTGCATGTTATTGATATTACGCTGTCTTAGCTACTCATTGTTTGAGAAGAGGGAATGTCACTGATGTGCATGACCTCTAGTGACGCATTCGAAACATATCAAGCATATTCATAAGCTCATAGCCATCTAGTGAAGGGGGATTGTATTTTTGAATATTATTTAATATAGAAGGATAGGTATCTGTAAAGAAAAGGCAGATTTGAGAATAACAATTTATATTTGTTATTAAGAAAAATATAGCCGGGCATTCCTTTATATTCCTTTATTATAAATCACAACAGTACATATTTCATTGACACATCAAAAATAAAGACAGTTTGACACTTGTTCAGCAAGACACTGTATATGTTTCATCGTTTCTGGATAAATTTAAGTAAATTAA
This sequence comes from Protaetia brevitarsis, assembly GCA_004143645.1. Taxonomy (NCBI): domain Eukaryota; kingdom Metazoa; phylum Arthropoda; class Insecta; order Coleoptera; family Scarabaeidae; genus Protaetia; species Protaetia brevitarsis. The sequence continues at coordinate 1,155,612 of RXPK01000063.1, forward strand.
TACTAAATCAGCAAAAACATATACCATCAATCAGACATGGATACGAAATATTGTTGGCGTACAATGTAGAGAGAAATGATCCGTCCATGTTCGTTTACAACTACATAGTCTACTAAATAAGCAATAGCGATACACTTCAACCGGCCGAAATAAATATGCATGAGATAAATTACCATATCTTCACAGAATTAACTAATCCCTTAATTACTTAAGCTGCTGAATATAAGGGATATTTTTATTTACCCTGAGATGTAAAATATCTGAATTATTCATTTGAAAAAAGGTATGAATTCTTAATTAAAATACTTACAAAGTACAAATTTCAGTGGATTTCAAATTCAAAGTAAGACTTGAAATAATAATTTATGGATAGTAAACACATTTATACTTATTCTACCCTACGATTTAAATTACAATTTCACAGGAAAATTTACCACCACGTAACGAGCGTTATGTTACAATGGTTATATATCTTCTTTGTTTTTTTTCATTCCTTTGCGGGCAGAAACAATAACAGCGATCGAACAAAAAATATTTCACTTTAGTGGGCCCGCAGCCGCTTTCCGATAATGCTTTTGTGGAATGAAACCACCGCAGCGCCCGGCCCACATTCCCTGTTTTCCCGACAATGGAAAAAAATCCATCCTCACAATTTATCCAGCGAAAAAAAAGTGAACATCTATATAACCAAACATAATTCGGTTTCCACACCCAGACGGTAAAATACAATAAATGATGAGAGCGTTTATAAAAATACAGTTACCGGAATTGTTAATAGTTTTTTATGGAATTTTTATAATTGTGCCAGTGTTGAAGAGTGTTCCGTGGTCAAAGTGATGTTATTAGTGAAGAACGTTATTCAGACGCATAATGTGACCGGGATACGAGAAGTATTTATAAAGAGTGTATATCAACGTATACAATTCCTGGTCCCACGGTACAAAACAGTTTTGTTTGCTCCTTATACAGTGACCGGCATAAATATTGCAACATATGGGAATTTTTTTTATTGTTAAAATATGCTAAAACTTTTTTGGGGGGATAGGTTGTGCATGTCTAGAAACCCCAAAATTTATTTTGACACACGTAACGTGACCACTAGTATGGCGGTAAATTTAAAAAATATGCCGTGAATCTACAAAAAATGAGGGTAGATGACATGATATCGAAAAAGGTTATTTGAAAAAGCTGCTTAAAATTCAATTTTGATGCTGTATGCTAATTTTTGTAAACATATTTTAAAAAAAATAAAATCACAATTTTTCCAAATATTATTTCGTTGAATTACATATTTCATTTTTTTTTTCGCTATTAGGAACTCAGCTGCAGTACTGCAGTTGAGCTGCTAAGAGCGAAAAAAATGGAAATATGTAAATCAATGAAACAATATTTGGAAAAATTGTGATTTTTTTTAAATATGTTTACAAAAATTTGCATGCGGCCTCAGAATTGAATTCTAAGCAACTTTTTCAAATAACTTTTTTGGATATCATGTCATCTAACCTCACTTTTTGCAGATTCACGGCATAATTTTTAAATTTACCGCCATACTAGTGTCACGTGACGTGTTGTCAAAATAAATTTGGGTTTCTAGACATGCCACCTATTCCCAATAAAAAATTTAGTATATTTTAATAACAAAAAAAAAGTCTCATATATTGCAATATTTATGCCGGTCACTGTATATACACCGTGTGCCTATCTTCATATATATTATAGAAACAGCCGATATCTCGTAGCGAACAAGCGAGCGGAAATTGAATTGGCCCACTGGAACGATAAGAATCAGATAAACACACTTCTTAGGACGAAAACACGTGCAGCGGAAACACATAGACGCACCGATGAAATTACCATTTTACGTATTGAATAGTAACCCATACGCCTTTAGAACAAAGAGCCTATGAACTAGGAGTACATTAACAATTGTTTCACCCAAAACCTGAGCGGTGCTCTTCTTTGGTTATTACAGACATAATCGCTTTGCTTTCAATTAAGACATCCCAAAATAGCTCAAGAACTCAGAAATACTTCTCACTCTTTCCGTTGTATACCGGGATCTTTTTTTTTTCATTACATACACGTTTTTTCTACGTGTAGTTAAAAAAAAATCGATGCATTGGCAACTGGGAGTAGACAACCAGTTGTACTAGTTATTTAACGTTTGGCATTCACTACTATTACTTGCTTTTTTTAGAATTAAATAACACACATAAATCAATACAACAAGGGTACAGTTTTATTTCACAGCAAGTTTCAAAATTCGTTGTCTCTTATAGCAATAGGCAACACGGTATTCGTTAAGGATTTTCTAATATAAAAGAAAAAAAAACAAGGGAGAGAATTCAACCAAAATGATCAATGATCCACCTTCGATCTAGAGATGCACATTTTGAAAAATTATCTCGTTTCGGCAAGCTCGCTACTGCTAGTTTGTTTACTGGAGCTGCTCTGTCACCTGTGCTAGTCCAATCGCCCAGTCGGCCCGTCAGCTGGTTGGCTAGTTGATGCGTCAAACTCACGCGTTCTCCTTCTAAAAGTATGTCCTTTATCAAAACTGTTTTAATGTAAAAATTATATTCTTTTTGCGCTACTGAAAATATACATAAAACGAGTTGTAATAGCTACAGAGCTGTCCAACATTTTGACTACACAATAAAGTGGAATAGACAATTTAAATATTCGTAATCCTAAGTATGCTAAACGCAATTCATATGCGTTTTATTATAAAAACAACATATGTTTTGCTATGAACTTAATTGATATTTGCCCCGTTTTCTAAAAACTGATGAGATAGATAAGTTTCGACAAGACTTTTTGAAACCTTCGATAATTTTACAAGGTGCAATAAATTACGATGCCATTGGATTCTTAAAATTTTAAACATTAATATGTTATTAAATTCATCTCTGTATACTCGATCATAAAAATTATGGATCCTAGTTGTGATTTGAAGAAAAAAATTGCTTTTGAATCAAATGTAACTTCGAGCCAAAAACTTTAAGGAAGAACATCAAGGCGTAACTTTTGATTAAACAACAAGCAGTGAATAGGTGCAAGCATGCCGAGCTGTATCTATCCCTCACCCCACCTAATTTATAATGCAAATTATTAACCCTTCGAATTCTATATAAATATGATATATAATTTGTTGACCCATTGTTATCTGTACCTGTTGCTATTATAAACTAACCTTCATTTCCTTAAAATTAACGTTACCGACAAATTTCCTAATCCAAACCTTCCCATCTAAGAAAAACTACACGTTCGAGTGAGTGTTTAAAATTCTAATAATATCATAACTTAGACGTGAATTTTTTTGTATGCGATCTGGAAGGCAATAACTTATCTACCCCACCTTTTAGAAGCCTTCATTTTTCAGGCGCACGCTCCTGCACGTGCTGTTATCCCTCTGTAGTACTATAGCCTCACTAATTTCTAATCCTTGTGTATAGAATAAGAAAAAAAAAACACCGCGGAAATGAACACTGCGGGATACCTATCTAATTACGATCTTTCGTCATAAAACTTAAACCTTTCATGTTCATTCGCTGTTTTTGACCATGATCGCTTAATCATTACTTGTTACAAGAATATAACACACTTTATGCACAAATTATCTTTCAATCTCTTGTAATGGCAATTATGATACTATCTGGACTTTCGAAAATTGAAAATGAAAAAACTGAGGAGTCAACAAGAGAATGACCATCTTCTTCTTTTATATGTGTAATTTCGAAGTCTTCGTTGGACTAAAAAATACGATAGTAGATAAGCAATAAGCTTTCATGGAATGGTGGATATTACTCCATGAAGGTTCTTTAACAAAGATCTTTAATAAAAGATATTTGACAAATAACCTTTGCAAGTACGTATATGCGGAGAGTGATGTTACACTGTGATCTAAAAGATCTACTGTGTCCCCTATTCTTGCTGTTTTACAGCTGGCCTTCTCATCCAATTCCTTTCAGAAAATGTAGAATATCAGAAGGCCCCGGGTTAGATAAGTCTCCCTTTTCGATTTTACATTCTCCCAGCTGCAACGCCCTTGAGTTGCACAGTGCTACGCAATTTGAGAGGAGATGGATGGGTGCTTCATCCTGTTCTCCATACGCTTACTCAGATGTCCTTTCAGTTTACAATGGCCTGAAAGCATTCCTGTTAATATACGAACATTATTCTTACTCAGACTGATGCATTCGGTGAACCTCTTCTAGTTATAGGTTCCCAGAAGAATTTTGCTTTGCCGTCATTTCCTGGAGATTCTCCCGTAATTAGATTTCTCTGCTCCATTTCTCTTTTCAATTTCTTCAGTACTGTACTGCTACTTACCCCACAAAAAGAGCCCTACAAAAGGTATTCCAGCCCTTTTTTTATGAGATTACCCCTTTTTTTACCTTCCTTTTGTCTGGCTCATTTAATTTCCCTACACATTCCCAGACCACCTTGGAATTGATTTCGTATGAGCTCAGCGGCTTGATGGATGCTTGACTAGCAGACATGATGATAATCTCCTGCTTTCGATAATTTCTATCAATATTGAACTGGATGCATCTTTCAGTAGCGTGAATTTCTGCCTGGAAGATACTTGGGTATTTTACCCAGCTTTCAAAATACTTGGTTCTACGCCCATATATTCTTTAAATAGTTCTTCTTTTCCAAGCTACTGATGCATAAGTGATGATCGGTCTCACTATCGCTTTATACATCCAAAGCAGTATTTTTGGGTTGCATCCCCAATTTTTTGCCTGCAAAGTTTCTGCACACCATCAGGGCTTCTTTGGCCTTGTTGGTTATTTGAAGTTCATGTTTGTTCCATAGAGGTTTATTGTTTAGGGTAAGGCCTAGATATTAACCTCCGTTCTCCAATCTATAGTTTGCCCATCCATTTTTATGGGTTTGAGATTACATTTTCTTTGCCTCGTAAACGCTACTAAGGTAATCTTAGTGGGGTTAGCATTGAGTCCCACCGATTGACACCATGTTCACGTGAAGTTCAATCAATCTTCTTTGAACTAGCTTTGAAATCTTTTATCAAAGATCTTTGTCAAAGAACTATTATATTGCAATATCTACCAAACAGAGAAACTAGAACAAGGCCTCCCGGGAGGTCGTTTATTAAGGTACTATAAAAAGAAAGCTGAGGGAACATTAAGCTTAGTAAAAATTATCTTGGCATAGTAGCAGGTCTACCTAATAGGACACCATGCATTGAAAAGACATCTATAGAAAATCATCTCTGGAAAATATTTACGGCAAACTGGGCAATAGAATAACAAAGAGGGTTCCAGAATCGGACATTGCGTTACGCCATGTCTAATTACAGTTTTTCGTTATGAAATTTTCCATTTTCAGTTCCAGTTTTTGAGTAAATCATTTAGTCATTCTCTGTTAGAAAAAAAAAATTGTAACACAATTTTTGTCCAATCTCGAATGATTGGCAATTAAATTTTAAAATATTCAAGGATCAATACGGCCAATTCAAGACCAAACAAACGTTCCACTTTTAATCTCGATATAATACGTTATATACGTTATATATACGTTCATACAATAAATATTAGATTTAGAGGACTGCTCACCACCGCCCGGCACCACCTCGAAATGTTCAAGGTCTTTTTCTTACCATATCGTCCGTTTATATAAACGTGTCCCAACTGATCTGCGTTTGGTCGCTTCCGAGTTCCTTCGCCGTGACTACGAAAATATTTATGTGAATGATGCTATAATTAAATTTAATTCTATATAGATACCTATATTTTGTTATTACAGTAATATTTTGTTGTAATTCAATATATTATTTAGTTAGTTTGTGGTTTGGTACTTCGTTGGCGTTCTCCTTTTTTTCACCCTTGTTAGACTTGAAGGTAGACCAGCTACTTCGAGTAAGTCCTGATCTCGAGCCGTTTGCATCAGAGAGTGAACGATATTCTCTTGCAGTATACTATTAAGAGTTTTCTTATAACATTTTGTTATGTTTGAAATGTGTATTCTTGTTTGTCAATAAACCACTTATTATTATTATTATTATTATTATTATTATTATTATTATTATATTCCAGAGAAAAACCATTAATTACCGCATCCAGATCTACGTTTGACCATATTCGTCGTTCGAAAATTCCATAATTGACTTAATTGCCGATTAATTCAATTAGTAGACCTGGTCGGGGGCAAAATTAAAACCCTGCGATATCAGCGATTCGTCCCTACGTGCGTACGTTGGCCATCTCTGTCGGCAGTAGCAGCGCCCCCTGTAAGAACGTTATAATAAATCATTGCCATTGATGATGATTAATGACCTCTGGCGGGAGCACTAAGGTAGAAAAACACGAGTTTTTTCGTTGGGGTTTTTGCTTAAATATACATAGTACCCCAGTGACGAGCGAATTTCTGCATGTTGGATAGACCTTAGGAGCGCTCTTAATCCTTAATGGGGCGTTCAATGATAAGACAAGATGATGTGTTATTAAGTTATTTATGAACAAGGATGTCAAGAATCTATATCCGTATCCACAGATAGATCAACCTAAACTATGTATATTTTCATTAAATTGGGAGACGCAACAAAATCATGATTATACTTTCCAGATTAGAGTAGGCTGTTTTTTAAGAAAATTCTTTAGTAAAATTGACGACACTGGCCTTCTAAATTGTACTTGTAAGGGTGTTCTATTTTGCCGGGGTTAATTTACAAAGATAGATATTGTAGAATGAATATTAAATAAAATTTATTTAATTATTCCTTATAACAATAAATTAAAGTTTGACAGGCGATAAAACAAAAGGTTATGGCTACCAGTAATAATTTGACAGACTGCAAAATAGAATAATTAAATTGCTCTACGAGCATCTAAGTAGCATCTGAGTAAGCCAGGGTTACAATCTAATTCAGGCAAAAGTCGGCTATTTTGATTAAACAGTTTTACTTACACACGGAAAATTATGTATACCAGAGGTGAGTTTATACACAGCGGGGTAAAATTAGCAGAATAAAGCTCTTTATTTTCAGCGGGCAGCGACCAAATATACATACAACAAGTACAGAAAATTACATAGAAATGCAAAGCCATAATCAAGAAATTAGATACCAACTTAACGGGCATCCAATATCGCAGTGCGGTTTAATCATCTAGTTTCCTCATGCAAGAAATAAGTCCCTTGCCTATTTCAGGATGAGTGCAACAGTAAATCAGATCTCTTGCATGGGTCAAAACAATAAGAGATTCTGCAGTTATAGCTGTCCGGTTTGCGGTCTCGCTTTTAAATTAGCTGACGTCAAGATGAGAAGCACGTGCGTGAAAATACCAATTAAAATGTCGGTAGCTTCTGCCTCAAACAAATTAATAGGTATTTCTTTTGTCAGAATAGTTAAATACTTTTGCCCACAAATTCTAGCTCCTGCCAAAGTAAGTGTGCAAAAATTTACAGGTTATCTCCTTGTTAATCTTCACGCAGTTTCTTCCACGGGAGAGATTACCAAGAGAATCGATACATCAGTGTCGGATATCCGTGCTGTGTCAGTAAAAGAAGGGTTTGTGAACACAGAAAGCCGCGAAAATTGCTGGAATTCGATTTTGTGGAAAATTGACGTGCATGCAAGGTTGAATATTCTTTGCACAGTAATTAATTTTAAGATTGTTTATTTAATGTAGTAATTTGTAGGTTTTTAAAAGTATTTTTCCCATGATGTACATACACCAAAGTTTATTTCATAATGAATGTAAGGTGATTCCATAATTTTGCAGTAATTATCTGTTTCAATTTAGTTTAAACATTTCGTAGTTCCATTTGGCCATATAGGCATTCTCATGTATTAAATATGCGATAGTCACTTCGGTGAAATTAACAGGCTTTTCTAAGGCAGCCTGTAGCCCTTGCGAAGACAATCGCAATCGATGTCTGTGAGATTTTTGTAATTCAAAACATTCACTAGCCAACTTCCGTGAGAGACGGACGTGTCTCGATTAATTTTTATAAAATTTAGCGGTTATTCTGATGAATTCCTGTTTATTCCAAAGTCCAACCTAAAATCAGGGTTATTTTTAAAATAAACTTAATCATATTCTTTTTACCCACATTTTTACCTATATAATTGTTGGGTAAATTTTCACCAATGACGATATTCCCGAGATATGTTCCTGTCCTGAGCCTTTCTCCGCGATTAGAAGTACGAGAGCCCCCATTCAATGCCTAAACCTGACTGGCACGCTCTGATGCTTGCTGATTTGATCCCTCCAGAGGTACTTCGCGCCCAAATCAATCTAAAAATGAACGTATTATTTCAATCCTAATCTAAATTTTAATGTACTTATGGGAAATTGTATTTTGATATGTTCGGCAAATTTGTTTAGTTATAAATGTAAACAACCGCCGATCAGTTTGTGTTTACTGGTGTAAAATTTTTATTAGCTGGTATTACTAATTTTACTAGTCAAGATATGTATATTCACGGCACGAACCGAATACCTTGTGATTTTCACCTTCAGTTGTTGCACATTCTGATTTACCCGTCTTTTAAGCATGGAACTACACAGGTAAATGTCCCGAAAACGCAGAAATTTTAAATTTAATTTTAAATGTATTAATTTTTCTATGATGAATTTATACGGCCAAAAGTGGAATTACTAACAAAAAACATAATTGTTATTCAATAAGCGAAATCATTTAACTTACCTGAGATAATTATATGCTTATCTATGTTTTTTACACGGTTTCACATTTCGAACTTTTTATAAATAAAAATCTTGTGTATTTGAACTTATATGTTGTTTTTATCGTACAAAATCGATCATAATTGATGTACCAGAGTCTCAAGCACACTATTTCACTTCAACTAAGCACTATTGGAGTAGAGGAGATTCAAGCAACATCCTCCTACAGCACCTCCTACCGTCCTGAAGAATTAAAAGGGAGTAACTATCCATTCGTAATTTTTTTTAATGCTAGCGCGTCCTCTAGCCTGTTTCAGTCAGATATTCAACCTCCGCTGCTATCTGGTAGTTGAGAGGGCATACCTATGATTAGAAATTAGCCAAATAAATGAGATTAGGATGTTAAAGAAATGATTTTAATAATTTAATTAAAAGTTTGTATTTATTTATTTTGTATGCTACCATATAGCGTTACAGTATATAGCACCAAATGTTTTGAGTAATGTTAAAGACTCATTTCTAGAAAGAGTACGCCTCGGCATTGAAAACGATGGCCATCATTTTGGACACTTTTTAAAACATAAGCAGTTTTGAACATATAAGTTTATCCGTTTTAATAAAGTATATTTTGAAGTTTGCTTAGTTGTAACTTTTAATTAGTATATAGGAAAAACTAGTTGAAGAGTTGGACCGCTAAATATCGTCATTTATTATGCTAGGAATTAATACTTGAAAGAGATAATCCTAAATTACTAAGAAACTATAACAGATAGTTATATTAAGCATTAATACAATCTTAAAGACTGTTCAAATTAGAATGTAAATAAGGTAATAAATACAGGCTGTTCCATTTAAAATAAGAAAGTTACTTGCGTTTAAAGATAGCGAAAATTAAAAATATGTTTTTGTAGATCCTGTACATTTTTTGGCGTTACTTTTATTTTTTTTATCAAGTCTAATGCTTTAGTTAAAAAATAAATACAGTTTAAAATATCTAGCTTAAATATGCATGGCAGGTATGCCTCTTAAATTTTGGTGTACAGTTTTAAGAATTGTTAATTATCTCGTAAACGAATTGAGTTAGGTATAAAAAACCTAACACCAACTCGCCTTTACTTAGTCTGTACTATCAAAATATGCTATAATATACAGGGTGTTCCATTTAATTTTTCACAACTTTGGTGTGTAACTTTTCTTTGAGTCACCCTGTATACTTCAAAATAATTTTGAAATATGGTCCTTCTGAACCTGTATAGCTATTAATAAAAAAAAATTGAAAATATGTTACCACTTTTCATATATAAACCGACGCGAATGTGGTGCCCCACCCTGTACATTTTCTAGTATTTTAATGCGTTTCTAAAGACCTTTAAGATGAACGCTTTTTCTTGCTATTACAACTTTTAGATAACCCTTAATTAATGTTCATCAAATTTATATAATTGCTTTCAAATTTTATTTAATTGCTTCATTTCTCACGAGGTGAGAAATATCCATATAGACGACATTTATTTTCAATTATAACCGAATTTATTATTTTCGTTTTAAATTTTTCTTATTTTTCAAACATAAATTTAATCGTGTGTTACATTCAGTTTCTCTGTCTTATTCTAAGAATACGATTTTGTATCGTCGAAGTTGGCCCAAAGTTGCTCATCTCCAGATTTTATCGACCGTAACCAACTAATTAATTACTCGGTCTAATTACTCTGAGGGCACGCATATTAACTTCTACGATAACGAATCCCTAGCGTAAGAATATTAATATTATCGTATGTATCAGTACCAGTTTAAGAACGAAGTATAACAGAAAAAACCAGTCAGTAAGTGAGTACAGATCTAGCAGTCAACATCTAACAATCGATTCCAAACCGTTCTCATCAGTAAATTATTTTCTTTATATTAATTAAAATAAAGTTATTTTAAAGAACTTAGAGCTTTTCTTCCAAAAAATCAAATCGCCGGGTTGAAAGAAAGTAGTGCAGAACGCAACGACTTCATTTCTTCACTCCGAAGTTTTAGCAATCCAAAACAATCAAAGTTCCGCCTTCTCGTAAATTCTATTGTGGTCATTTTAGAGCGACTGATATTTGAATCCTGCACCTTGGTTCACGCTTGTACAAATTCTGGAGCGTCCTGTATTTTGTTCAGCACTGCGTTGTTGATTTTACTTTTAGGTCATCATGCCATTGTGACCAACCGCGTTCCATAAAGTTCAATCTCCAGCTTTACTAGATGTTTGTCCACGATCAGGTTTCACAACAGAGGGAACAACGCCTCACCCTGCGGATTTCGGAGATAAAGATTTACTGTATCCACGCTTGAATAAAAATTTGTAAACGATTTAAGAATAGAGGATAAAATATTCACAGGAACACAACAAACCTAATACAATAATAACGCTAACTAATTCTAAATGCCTTAACAATTACCGAGTTAAATATAAAAGGCAATGTTCGAATATACTGACACCGGTTTTTAACATACAGCCACGCCGATTCTCCTGCCTGGAAATATAAAATAATTTGCATTCATAACAAGATCCCGTACCCACCTACTACTACTCGCCATTTAAAATTCATCCATCTAAAGGACCATGCGACGCAGCTTTTGAATGTAAATTGCGACGTTTCGTTTATGCGGAGCGATACCTCCGTTACGCCAGTGAGGTCCACGGGAGATGTGGACGACCAAGGTTATCGTATACCGTTGGAGCTGATGATGATAAAATGGGCAAAGCAGAGCGAGAGAAACAGAGTTCTCAATTACATATATACGATTCACGAGCAAATTGCGTACGCTATATAGTTTAAATTCAATTAATTCCTACGCGTTTACGACCGAATTGACATGGAGATCTAGCTCTCTCTAACCGTATAGTTCGGTATTATATAAGGACCTACGCAATTAGTGATAAAACCACGTGAAATTCAACATTAACGATATGAGTTTCCTATAGGTATAGCCATGTAAACCTTAGTAAACGTATCGTTGTGTGAGGACAGTCGAAGCTGGCCGAAGGAGAGTTTCAATCGAAGCAAAACACTTGGAGATTTAATGGTGTAATTTGAATAATCCCAGAACGGCAGACGCGGCTGTATTATTATGATTTGTAGATGATAGTTTATATGGGAAGATGTAAAGAGCAGGCGACTTAGTAGCTTATTGAAGTGAAGTATATCAAGTGCTTCGAGATTGTAGCAGTAGCTAATAATGAATGAACCTTTTGTAAAGCGTTCGATTAAATGTATTAGTCGCACCGACTATTAGATATAGTTAAAGCTTTAATAGGAGTTAAACTGTACGAAGGTAATACTATCACGTCTTGCTGGTAAACACTTAATATCATTATAAGTTTGTAACGTATTCTCTAGATCATGGATTCCCAAACTATTTTGGGCAACAGATCCCTTTACTAAAATGAATTAATACCTCAGACCCCATAGCCAAATTACTATCAAATCGTATCTCCAATTTTTTTTTTTTTTAATCGCAAAGTAAACATAAAAAAATTAAAAAATCAGTGTATGATGAACCTGGTGACTTTCTACTAATCTAGCTAAATCTGGTTCAATATTGGTGAGTTGCAGCCTTAAATCTCCGCGTTCGTTGATTTTCAAACGGTTTCTTTGTTTTATCAAAATGTTTGTAACCACACTGAAGCCTTTTGCACTAAGTATGATGATGGAAAAGCGATAAGGTATTTTTCAGCAATGTTCCACAATGCAGGATACTGTGTTTCAATGTTGCGCTGCAAGCAGAACTTCTGATAGCCTTGGTTAAACTTCTGCTTAAGCTCCTCGTCTGTGCTGATGGTGATCAACTCTTCTTGCATTATCACATTGGGTTCTTTCATAGCTGTGATATCGTACGGATTTATTATCCATGAAGGAATTTGTAAATTTAAGAGAACTTCAAACCTCTTAGTAACTTCCTTGTATAACGCGTCCAAGTGAGTGACATATGATAAAATAACATCGTCTTGAAGCATTTTCGGTAATTTTGAAAAATACGGGAAACTGTGAATATTCTTTTCTGCTTAAATTTTGTTTATGGAGGATAAGTTTACCCACAACGGCCGATATTATAGATTTTGTCTTAATCAAGTTGAGATCGTCACCCTGCAACTGCAAATTAACTTTGTTAAACATACCAAAGATATCAGTCAAGTAATAAATATCTGATTTACGATTGTTCAAATTTTCTTTCAAATTCGGATCTTTTTCTTGTGAAAACTCCAACACAGATTCAAAAATAGCTGAAAATCTTGCTAAGCAAGAGCCTCTTGATACCCAGTGAACTTCAGTGTGCAGAAGTAACCGAGTAAAGACTTCGTTGTTTTCCTCATATAACTGAGCAAATAACCGAGACTTCAAAGAATTGCATTCAGGACTCATAGGATTTTTTGCTACTAAATGCAGTCTGTGAATCACGCAGTGAATGAATAGTACCTCAGGCAGTTGCCGCTTTAAGTGAGCTATAAAACTACGATGACGACCAACCACAGATGGTGCACCATCAGTCGCAACAGAAACAATGTTCCTACATGGAATAGCTTTGTCGGTGAAAAAATGTTCCACGGCCTGAAAAATTGATTCTCCACTGGGTATCAGTCTCTAAATATGTAGCAAAAAGCAGTTCTTGGCACATATTTTCATATTTAATATATCGAACATAGCCTAACAACAAAGCTTCATTGCCGGGTAATGTAGACTAGTCCAACTGGAGAGAGAATGTGCGGTTTGTGCAATACATTGTTGAGGACCTCCGCAATGACTGGTAAAATAAGCTGCTCTCCAATTGTGTGGGGCTTCCTCGGCTTCGCTATTAGTAAAGATATATTGTAGGACGCTCGTAAACCATCAACGTCTTGCATAGATGACGACGCAAACATCGATCTTATGAATGGCATTTTCTCTAGTTTTTCTTTAAATGTTTGAAAGAATGATAAGGGTTTACTTTTTTGTTAGCATGTACTCTTGATAAGTGGTCCTCCATTTATGAAGACTTGGCATCGTTAGTGAATACTTTTTCACATGTGAGACACATCGGCAAATGTTGATTTGGTAGAGATGAAATAAATCCAAACTTCAAGTAGTCCAAACTGTATTGTCTGCATTTTTTTTTTCGTGTCTGCCATCATAAAACTCGCAGTAAGCCTTCAAGTCAAAAAGAGAAATATGTTTAAGAAACTACTTAAAAAAACAATAATAAAACTTTGCACACGAGGTTATTTGTATCACAGCTAGGTACTGGATGTTTTTTAGGTATGCTCACAACCTTTCTCATTGATAAACTTGGAAATAGTCACTGTAGTATAGAAAATTTGTATTAGGTACCAATCAGCGTAAAAAACGAAAACAAAGAAAACTGAACATTTATAATTTTAGGTGACAACTTTTCTAAAGTAATTTAAAAAAATATTAAAACGCTTTTTGGTACTTACACTGTTACTTGTTCATAAACTGCAGAAGTGTGTGGTTACGCTATTTACCTGCGTAGGTAACTAAGCACTTTGTAAATTCTTTTTCAATCACTTTATTTTAATTCACTTTAGTTAACTATGTAATTACTTTGTAATCTCTTGAAATAAATTAGTAGATGAGTGTACTTTCATTCAAGCTCCAACGAATTTCAAAGCGTAAATGAACTTTCAGCCTAAGTGCAAGCTTGTTATATAGTAAAATATGATCATGTTTTCGTTCGCGTTAAATCGCGTATATGCGTCAAATACGGAGCAAGTCAGAACGTGCCTGAAAGACTTGTACGCTCGAACTCATTATCTTGCACGAACTTGTCCACTGACTTGCCATGTTCTTCATCTTGTACGAACTCGTGCACGCTTATCGACTCGTTGAGTTTTTTAAAAGTACAACAATGATACTTGCCATTGAAATATTAGTCATTCTTATAACAAGTTGGTACACGTAACACAACTTATACAGTATCTTGAAAGTTTCAAATAAGAACTTGTGTTAATTAATAGGGGTCGATTTTTAGACCTCGTCGACCCCCAAAATCAGTTTTGGTTTTTGTCGACCCTGGGAAACCGATATCGACCCCAAGGGATCGATATCGACTACTTTGGGAATCGTTGCTCTAGATGGTCTGCTTGCCGACGCGTAACACAACGTTCTTATACCAAGATATACACCTTAAGATAACTAGACATTTAGATGAATACAATTTTCAAAAATGGTGTAATTTCCAAAGACTACATCAGAAGAATCAATCGAAAATTCCAATTAAGAATAATCAATTTGAACAAGAAATTCCACGAGGTTTGTGCCATGAAGAGTAAGACTATATGTTCTTTGGAGAATGCACCATTAATTTGTAATCAATCTTCGGAGACCTTTACTAATTCTGAAGTAGCTCTCTTAAATAAAGCACTGTATACCTCCAGCTTACTAGCTATTGAACTAACCGCGGTGGTTGAATCTAATGTTAAAGATTTTGATGCCACAACGAAAGATTACGTTGGAAATGCCTGTAAAGTCAAAATTAGCTAATAGATAAACTGATACCATTTTCCACTTTGCTAGATGATGCATCTGTACTGTTCTTAATTATTTTCCATGCAGCTCTATTTCGATTGGTTGAATTATTTATAACGTGATTATTATACATTAGTTTTGCTTCTTTTATTACCCTTCGATATATACTCCTGGATTTGCTATATAATGCCTTTACATCCTTATTACCCAATAAAGTTTGTTTCTACACTTTTTTCAATCTTTTTGATGAGACCCTAATACCACTTATATTATTATATATATTATTGACTTTCTTTTCGTTTGTGATTAGTTTGCGAATTGAAGGAAAAGCTAGATCATAACTGAATTTTATTTTTTCGAAGAAATGTTCATATTGCACGTCCGGATCCTTTGAGTCTAATATATTTGATCAATTTTTATTGTGCAATAAGTTTCTACAGTGCAAAATATCGTTTTTATTGTTTATTGCCCTATAAGTTTTAATTGAACCTTCAATCTCAGCTATATATTGTAATTTCTGCGCTGAGTGATCCGGAACACCATTATACAATAGCCTGCTAATAAAATGTGACATTTTGCCAACAACACTGGATTTTTGCCGACTTTCGTTAGAGGTAATAGTGAATCGTTTATAGATGTGACATGTAGTACCCAAAAGACTGCCAAAGGAATTATCAACTGGAAGGTTTTAACAGAAGAGACCCTTAGCGATCATTCCTATATCTTTTTTGAAGTTATAGGAGCCGTCACTCGGAGGAAACAAGAACAAATAGTTCAAGTATTAAATGACTGGAAAGCCAGTTTCAAAGCCAATTCTAGATATAACAGTACCCAAATGACAGGGCAAGAGAGAAAATCGTACGAATGGTGTGCAAAAGCAATCAAAAGTGCCTACATAGATAGTGTTGTTAAAGGAAAAGACTAAAAATGAGCACTCCGTACTGGTGGACTCTAACTATTAAGGATAAACGCGAGGAATGTATTGCCTGGAGATGAAAATGTACACGGTTGGCTAGAAACCCAAATGTTACTGATCATGAATGGGTAAGGACGAAGGAGGTGTATAAAGCCCAGAAGAAAGAGCTTCAAAAAATAATCAGGCAATCGAAAACAAGACACTGGAAGCAGCTATGCACTAAATTAAACGAGGATATATGGGGTATAGGCTATAAAATCGTTGCCCACGAGCTAAAAAGTATAGTTCCATACGAAATCTCAACTGATTTTAAGCGGCATATCGTGCATGAACTCTCCCCCGGACGTACTATCGAACCACGTACACAGTGCACTGCGGGAAAGGTGCTCCCTTTTTGTATTACATAGCTGGAAACGGTGGTACGAAATATAAAAACAAAAAAGGCACCGGGAATAGATGGAATACCACCAGAGGCTATCATGCAAGTGATAGAATATAACCAAGACTGGATACTTGCGGTGAAGAACGCCCTACTGATGAGACAGGCTTTTCCCAGAGATTGGAAAATTGCTAAGGCAGTACTGTTGCTGAAAAAAGATAAAGATCCAAATACCCCCGCATCCTATAGGCCGTTGTGCTTGCTCAACACTCTAGGCAAGCTTTATGAATCCTTAATCAAAGTGCGTCTGCTAGAGGAATTGGAGGAAAAAGAAAGTCTGTCGAGTAACCAGTACGGTTTCGTCAAAGGTAAATCTAC
This sequence comes from Protaetia brevitarsis, assembly GCA_004143645.1. Taxonomy (NCBI): domain Eukaryota; kingdom Metazoa; phylum Arthropoda; class Insecta; order Coleoptera; family Scarabaeidae; genus Protaetia; species Protaetia brevitarsis. Next base: position 1,172,436 of record RXPK01000063.1, read on the forward strand.
TATTCATGCGGCGGAGAAAGTGATTAATACTATAAATAGTAGGGATAAGCGGTGTGTTTTAGTAACGCTCGACGTAAGAAACGCGTTTAATACCGCCGACTGGGGACTCATCATTGCTAAACTGGAGAGGATGAGTATTTCCGCATATCTCATCAATTTGGTATCTAATTACCTAGATGGTAGACAACTACAATTCAATAGGAATGTAAAAACTGTGGCCAGCGCAGAAGTCTGGTTTCTGTCTGGAGGAGGGTTCTGTCCTCGGCCCAATTTTGTGGAACATATTATATGATGATGTACTGAGGATTAAACTGGCTGGCAGTGGGAATACTATTGGCTATGCAGATGACCTGGCATTGGTAGAAACTGCGAACGAGGAATACGGCCTTATGACCGCAGTTAACAAAGACCAGTGTAGAATAGTGATATGGATGTCTGCAAACCATTTGAGCCTGGCGCCTGAGAAATCTGAGGCGATTATTCTTAAGGGAAAAAGGAAAGGGGTCATATCTTTTTCATCATGGGCAAGGCCAAACTAACACCTAAGAAGAGCCCAAAGCACCTGGATATAACCTTAGACTATAGGTTGACCTTTAGTGAACACACAAGGCAAGTTTCTAAGAAAGTAAATGAAAGAGTTGCAATCCTAACCCGTCTTATACCAAACATCGGCGGACCCAATAGTGCCAAGAGACTTGTCCGTAGTGAGGCCGTGCACTCCATTATGCTTTATGCAGCACCTGTATGGTGCACGGCTTTGGGTAAGAAGCAAAACGTGTGTATCCTAGAAAGACCAACGTAAAGTTTGCTAAGGTACCCTCTGCCTTTCGCACAGCTTCCACGATTGCTTTGTAAGTCATCACGGGGAAATCGCCCATCGACCTGTTGCCGGTTGAAAGGAATTCTATGCATCGAAATGAGTGCCAAAAATCGAGAGAACAGGCAAGAGGCAATACGATCAAGATATGGAAAAACAAATGGAACAACAATGAGGCTAAAGCCCAGTGGACAAAGAAACTGATACCTGATATTGCAATGTGGATGGTGTGTAAGCATAGGAGTCTGGACTATTTTTGACTCAGTTGTTGACAGGTCACGGATATTTTAGAAGCTATGCAAAAAAGTTTGGAAAGGATGATAACGAGAACTGTCTCGTCTGCGCAGAGACAGATACCGTGGAGCACACGGTTTTTCATTGTTACAAATGGCGGGAAGTGCGTTTACATACTTATAAAGAAGTCGGGATAGTACTGACCCCGTAAAATATAGTAGAAATTCGAAAAAGATCCCACGGAGGACTGGAGACATATAGCAGACTTGGCACGCAGTATAATGTCTAAGAAGGAAGTGCTAACAAGGGAGTACATAGTGATTTACCTGAACCCCTAATCACCACGAACACCTGATGGATGGGGGACGTAGGGTCTACCTTTTCTTCTTTTTTGTTTCGATGAACGAAAGACAACCTAGTGCCCTGATGTTGATGTCTGGAAGAGACGGTTCCGGGGTATTGATTCATAGGCGGTTCGGTAGGGCCACTTGGAGGGTTAGTTTTGCGCCCTCCAACGTCGTGCAAAAAAAAAAAAAGAAATTTTATCTATACAAATATTGTCAATACAAATCAAATCATCTTTTTATCCGTGTATGGTAGTAACGATATTATAAGATCGCATCAGATCATTGAAAGCCCTTAACTCATATAATTGACCTAGAAAATTAACAATATGTGATCAACATTTTCCAAAGGTTTTATAATTTTTTGAATTTTCGCGTTCAGGATCTTCCGTAAATTTTAGAAATACCTTTTATGATGTTTTCAGAAGATATTCAAACAATTTCTGAATGATGCGTCTTTAATTACAGGCAGCGTATTTTCAATATTAATGTGGTTCATTGTTAGGCATTTTGCTTCTTCTATAGAAAATAAAATTTCCCTTTTCATATTAACCTGTTAAAAATTGTGGTGAAGAATCCGATAAAAGCATGCTAAACTTCTTTACGTTTCAGGCAACCGTTAATGTTTATATTAAGTCAACGGTTCACGTCTGCAATAGTACACCTGGGAGAGCAAATGTAAATCACTGAAGGGATGCGTGAAACTTAATGACAAGGTGTTAACTCAATATATGTAATCACTGACTCTGTAATTAGAATCTCTCCGCATGTGTGGTCTTCGTTGAGATATCGCTTATGTTACAATCTAGGTTGGATTATTTGAACCTACGTCACGCATAACCGAAACATTGCCACCGAAAATTTTGTCATGCATGGTGTCGTTGAAATTGTAGCTAAAGCTGGCTTGCGGAAATATATAGAAATAGCTTGTTTCCTGGTGTGTAATTATTAGAACTTGAATATTAGCAATTTCAACTAGGAACTACATTTACAGCGTACAAATATAAATAATAAGTTGTGGAATGCTGTAATAACCATAGAAATTGTATTAAAAATTAACAAAAAATAAAACATAATGATAACTTTGTTTAGTTATCTGTAGCGGTTTTAGATATTTCATTATTTCTAGCCAAAATTTTGACCAAAATCATGGAACATTGAACAAAACCCTGGGCGGGTTTGTCATGCGCCAACAGTCTGTAATCGGTCAGTTACGGTATACATATTAACTTAATTTAAAAATGTTTTAAGTAAAAGTTATTTGGAAAAGCACGAACTATCACCTAAATTATTTTCATATATACAAGATGGTTAGTTTCTTCGATACACTATGTAAGTTTCTCGTTTTTAATGGAATCCACTATATATTGTTACATTTTTTTTATTCCTGAGCGGAATATAAAGTGAATTTGTACAACATACTATATGGTTTAAATTAATGGTTTTCGAAATATTCAGTTTACCTAAAGCAAAAAAAAGGATTTGTGCTAATGCTTAGCCAATAGGAGAAAATCTTCGTTTTATAATACTGAGTGTTGCGAAAGGGAACATGAATTTCAACATTTTAAAACAGTAGAAAATCTTTTTTTTTCAAATACCCATATAAAGTGTAATTGCACCTGGAGTTGCTACCTATGGATTATTACTACTGTAATTGGACCACATTTTTTTGATGGACCACTTAAATGGCGCTATGTACCGGAACTTTCTTGTCTATGAACTTGCAGGTTTACTAGAAGATGTACAACTTGATGTAAGAGTGAATATGTGGTCACATATCCATCAGCATGATGGAGCTCCAAGCCACAACAATGCGACAACAAACCAATTACTTGACGAAATCTATAGGGACAGGTGGATTGGAGGAAGGGGACCAATAACATGGCCAGCTAGATCTCCTGATCTGACACCTTTGGATTTTTTCTATGGGGTCTTCGGATGTTGTTACCTCAAAATCTAGGAGCTGATGGAAAACCCACGTGAGCGGAGTTAGCGTCTAGGAGTTATCCGTGTGGTTGATCGACCGAAAACGACGATAAACTACAGATCAGCTGCTTCTGTGTACTAAATTACTAATGCCGATACAATCGGTTTGTATATTTTACTTTTAAACGCAGTAAATTCTCAACACAATATCTAGGTACACCAATCACTGATCCTACCTCTGCGCTAGTTGGAATACTTCGTCCTCTTCCAACAACGTCGGCTCTTGCACACTAAAAAAAAAACACAATCCGCAAAAAGGCAAACAAGTGAGTTCGCATACAATATGATACATCTAATCTAATCTCTATTCTAATACATTTTATATTTTCAGAAATAACACAAGGACATATGTACATATTGCAAACATGAAATTGAAATCTGCACATTAATAAATAAATTAAATGAATTAGGGAATGTTTAAACGTGTAAAATGATAATAAAGAAATAACTTATAATATGTAATAGAGAAAATTATTACATACTTCAGCCTTTCGCGAAATAACACGTGAAACACTTTTGGAAGGGGATTCGCTTCATCGAAGACTACGTCTTTGTATAAATAATGAAGACGGTTATTTTGAGCAGCTTCTGTAATTTTGAAGTGCACTTCTATCTTCGTTTTAATGTTTATTAAATCCGGATAATTGCATTATTTGCTGTATAACTCAAAAACTATTAACGTTGGGTATAGAAAGTGTTATAAGAAAACGAAAAAGGCCTTTAAACTGCATCGAATGGCGTAGAAATATATAGGGAGTTACACTTAAAAAAAAAAAGATTTACAACAGTTGTAAAATTTTCAAGTTCATGTTCTCTTTCGAAACACCCAATATTATGAAATGACGATTTTGTCCTATTGGCTGAGCATCTTAAAATATTGTCACAATGATATTAAAGAACTATTGTAAAATAATTACACATGCAAGAAATATGTTTTTTTTTTAAGAAATTATAATGAAAGCTGTTTAGATTTATAAATTATATAAGCGTGCAAAATTTAAATTGAATCGAGCAGGAAATGTTTATCATCTTATTTCTTAAAACTGATGATGATAGATACAAGACGATAAAAATAAAATAACGTTTTGATACTGGTCAAAAATACTTAATTTAATTTGACGTAATGTTTTCTGTGCTACAAAATTTACGTTAAATTTTGCAAATATCAGAAAAATATGCTCACTCTACCAGAACAGATATGCATAATTCATAACACTGAATAGAACATAGGGGAATTACCTATTTCACCGGTTATTGGTATTGGTCCCATTTACAACATCTCGACTGGTAAAAAAAATCCGACTACCGGCAGTGTAATCCAATATTCAAAAAAAAAAAAACTTTAATAAAGATGACGTTAAGTGCTGTGTTAGCAGTGGATTCAGTACGCGAACAACTCATATATTGTCAGAAGAAAAGCGGTCAGAGCAGATTCGCATTAGCAGATCACATTTGCCTGGATGAAGCCCGAAAGTAGGAATTTTGTTTCACTTTGGGAGAAAGAATCCTGGGGGCTGAGGAGCGACAATTTTGTAAAAAAAAAAATTGTAAAAAAATTATGTCAAAAATTCTAAACGTTAATATATTAAAAAAGTTGGTGGTATGCAATTTAGTATTATGTTAATGCTCTGTTTCTAGATTAATCAAATTCCTTATGTTATTGACAGTAAACCACAAGCCTATGGCATTACAGGTAACGCCTTGAATTGGATAGTATCCTATCTAACGGAAAGATGTAAATTTTTCACATGGCTATACTTTCAGACGAAGTATCATACGCATGGATCAGCATCGCCTTACAATTACGTCTAGAAGTCCTGATTATGTAGGAAGAAAAATTTATAATCACCTTCCCGATAATTATATAGATCTTAATTTAAAGCTATTTAAAGTTAAAACTAAAAATCTTTTATTACAAAATTGTTTCTACAAATTAAATAGAAGGTAACTCGAGCACTATGAAGTATACTGATAACACACGAAATACAATAAACTTCGTCTCATAACAGTTTTTTAATCTCCAAACACTATGTACATTTCATTAGCTATGCTAGCATCATCAGTTGTACATACAAGTATATTGTGAGAATGCCAAATGTGTATATATAATAAGTATATCCTAGGTTACAAAATCAAGCTTCAGGACTACTACCGTCAATAAATTTATAATTAAAGGGTGTTAAATTGGTATTAAGTAAGCTATTATTATGTTTTTTTCATATAAATAGCTTAGCTTATAAAGCCCAGAACATTTTTTTTTTAAATCAATAATTTCAATATCACATTTTAATTTATTTCTTAAAGTATTAGAATTTAAAAAAACTGGACTAAGATTGTATTTTTTACACAGATTCACTATCTGGTTAACCCATAATTTATTAAAGTCACTCCACTATTTTCTCTTGAATAAGTGTAGTTATATTTCTTAATGCACTCATATTTTCTAACTTCTTTTTATTAATTGTAATATAAACAGAAATTTTTACAAATGGTAAAATTTAAAAATCAGATAATAATAATAATAAAATAATAAAATTAATACTAGTATATGCTTTATATTTAGATGAAACCTATTTTATTTTGCACCTTACTTCTTGCATTAAATGGCTTAATTTTTGAGCAAAATTAATTTTCAGATAAGCTATAGGACTGTTGTTAGAATAATCTTGGAACATCCATCCAAGGAATAGTTATGTGTTTAATATTTAAAACTATTCAGCTTTATGTATATGTTATTTGCAGATTTTCTATTTCTATCCTCCAGAAGCTAACTAGTTTCTGCTTTTAATTCTTTTGGATTTAGCTATTTAGCTGAATAGATTACTTGCACATGAAAGGCTGGCCACCTAAACTGGTTCCACATTCAAATATGAAATGAAACGCACAAAAATTGGCGACAGTGCCTTAGCGTAACACCGACATGTCCTCTTTACCTGCACTTTTAAAATTATAATATTATAATTTAATTTAAATTATAATATTATTATAAATAATTTCAATTTATTCGGTGATATTTTTGATCTGCATCATATCGGAAACAACTGAGGGCTTTCAGCCTCACTTTATCATGCACATAAGCTGAAAGCACACCGCCGATGCAATATTTTTTCCTCAAAACAAAAATAAATATAGCCGTTATGAAAAACGCTTGATGGGGCGTCGAGATCTCCTTAACTAAAGAGACTCTCTATGTTTCGACGGGCGCTCCTCTTATCCCCCAGTTTTCCCAGCAGCGCCTATCGAGTTTTCATCTGCGCACCCTTATGATGACAATGAGGCCGCTCGTCGCCTCCCGGCACCTCCACCAAGTTCCGAATGTTTCCCACGCGACTCTGTATAATTAAAACGCTTACTCTGATTACAACTTAACGACGATATTAAAGTAATACGTGCTTGTCGTGACGTAAAAGCAGCTGAATACTTAACGGGACGAGAGAAATAATCTACTGCTATCGCTCCAGGCGATACTGCTAGCATACAACAACAACTATGTTGTATGTACCAACAGTGCGAAGCATTGCTTCAATGGGCTATATATGTTGGATTAAACCGTGTACCCGGTGAATAATGAGATGGTAAACTACACAATACCACGTCAAGTGCATAACATATTCATCCACCAACAATGAGTAATCATAAACTAATAAATTGTGACGCTTTTAATTCGTTCAAGTGTAAAATAGTGGCAGAGACAGGTTATGGTGGGTGACTCGAGCAAAATACGATGAACTACTTGACATTTCGAAACATTTTAGCTCATAAACGGAATTAAAAAATGGAATAACGACTTCAGAAAAAAATATTTGCGGTAAAGCAAGCTTGTACAGAAAAAAAGAGCAAATTTGTAACAATATAATTGGCTCCTATAGCTCCAATTGCATTATCATTTATTTCTTTTTCTGTTACGTATTGCTGTGTACTGAAGAAAATGCAAAATGAATTAATAATTAATCAGCTCAGCGGATAAAATTTAAAAAGGGCGCAAAAGAACAATTAAACTCAGGGTTACCCTCGCAAATTAAAACTAATCACGAAAAGTAAATTGTGGGTGAAAGAAATCCGACTTTCTTTAATACTCCAAAAATTGAAAAGGTTTAATCAAAAATAAAAGAACAGAATTTAGAATGACGTTAATAACAATGAATAAATTTATTATTATAAAAAAAAAAAACATTTGTTAATTACAATTATGCAGAAAAAAAACCTTTGGACGGAGAGTCCTGGCTTAAATCAAAAAACTGCTTGAGATTCTAATTTACAAAAGAACAATGCATATCCTTCAGTTCCACAATCCACGTGGTTTCAAAAATTAATACAAACTAAATTAACGTGGACAATTCAAGTGAATTTACACCAGAAAATTTAAATACAAGCACAATGCTTCTATTCACCCAACCCGAGGTGATTAAAAATAATTACAAAACAACAAAATATAAAAAACGAAAAATTAACTCCTTAAACTAAAAATATCTTTCCGAACAAAAATAATAACTGATCTTATAGCTAAATTGTGTACACAACAATACAACAACAATTATTATTAAACGAGTTCCTAGATGGACGAAATAAACCAAAATACGCGAATTCAAATCTTTAAATCGAAATGTAAGGACAAAATGGCAGCAAACAAATTTAAAATATATATACTCACGCGTGTCTATCGAGGAACTGGTTCTTACAATGCAAAACAGTCGCATACATATAAAATTCTACAGCTGGGTGCGCTGCAACGCACAAAGATCATAGAAGAAAACTACAAAGAAGGACATTGAACAACATGAGCAAATGCAAACCATATAAACAGAATGAAATTAATTTAAAACAACTGAACATTTAAAGAAATAAATTAAACAATTAACTCAATAACTAACTCTTATACAAATTGACATTAATTTCTGAGAAAACCTGCCCGAAACATTGATAAAGCCAAATCGGAGTAAGTAAGATCACAGAATTTACGAAAACTGGGGTGCCAGGCCACAGCAGTATGTTGCGTTGTGTTTGATCAAAGGCATTTTAAGCAAATCTTGTCTTACATTTGTTCTCTATAGTTATAATTTGCGTGAATATTTTTTATTGCATAAATACAAATTGGTTTTATCTTTATTGTGGTTATCTCTTTATGAAATGACAAACGACAAAAAGAGTTTCCAATAAACATGTGTGTATGTAGTTGTATTCTGTCTTTATTCTAGCAGTCCTATTTTTGTGTATGAAAGCAATAGACTCGAACTCCTATTTTAAAATACAGTATAATAGATACTGGGATATGTGACGTGGGGGGGGCTGTAAAACTTTTTTAGACTAAGACTCACCTGGGTACAATCGGTGATGAGAAGGCGGATTAATTAGTGAAAAAGGCGATGTCTAAACGGGCTAGCGCCATAATTAGGTATGCATTAATTTCGGCTTGCGTAGTAAAAAAAGCCTTCGAGAATAGACTTGATAATGATTGACAGGGTAGGTAGGGTATTACTTTAAATGGGAGTGGAACTAGGAAATTTATCAGTAACGTGACAATTTTCAGGGAAATGAGGGTTAGTTTGTCGTATCAGGCGGTGGAGTTAATAACGGGTCACGGTAATTTAGAACCATGTTTATGTAACAACCGAGAGGATTAATGATTCGCATTGTGAATGTGGTGGGGTGGATACAGTGGTGCGTGTTTTCAACACTTTCAATCACTCATCAATAAGTAGAGGTCACGTATGGAAACTAGGGCATTAGCTAAGAAGTTGAATTGGCCTGAAAGGAACATTGACCACACGACTAGCAGATGGGTTGACTGCATGCTAAGAGGCAGAGTGGTCTATGCCAGTAAGCATATTGGTATCTAGCAAGACCTCAAATATCGCCCATGAGGACCACCTAGAGGGTTCCCTCAAGCGGGGGAGTACTGTCACCACTGCTGTGGAGCTTGGTCGTGGATGATCTCGTCAGATCATTAAACGACGAAGGATATGGACGCAGGGGTACGCTGATGACATTGTCATCGTAGCTAGGGGGGAAGTTCCCAGGCCGTGGGGCGGGCATATGCGTAATGCACTGCGAATGGTGGAGGAATGGTGCCTTTCACAAGGACTCTCAGTTAATCCACAAAAAACAAAGTTGGTTGCCTTCACCAACATGAGAAAACTCAATGACCTAGGCGGCATTAGACTGTTTGGGCAGGAGTTACAATTAACCAAGGAAGTAAAGTATCTGGGTGTTACCCTTGATGCGAAACTGAGCTGGAAAAATCACTTAGCTAAAACAACGACCAGGGCCACGCAACTATTCTGGCGCTGCAGGAGAGTCTGGTGGAAGAGGACAGAAGTGTCCTCCGCAGCGAAGCTGCTAACCGCTGTCCAGAGACAGGCATTGCTGGGTATCACTGGTGCAACTAACAGTACAGGGACCGCCTCTCTGGAGACCATTGTGGGCCTCCCCCCGCTGGAACTCTATGTGAGAGCGGAGGCAATGAATGCGATCCTTAGACTGAAAGCCAACAACCTGTGGCATCCCAACTTCAGGGTGGGAGGACACACTTATACTACGGGCACGTTGCTGGACGGGCCATTGCTACAAATGCCCACGGACAGCATGGTACCCGAAATTATCTTCACTGAAAAGGTGAAAATCTCCATACCGAATAGAGACCAGGCACGTAATGAGATCACTGCTAACGAAAACTGGTACACGGATGGATCCAAATCCAGCCAGGGGACAGGAGCCGGTATTTTGGGCCCAGTCCTAATCAAAGGATATTCATAACCTGGAGACATACAACGGTCTTCCGGGCAGAGGTATTCGCCCTTGCGGCCTGTGCAGAAATGATTGCAAAAGGGGGCTGCATGAGGAGAAAAATTAATATACTGACTGACAGCCAGGCTGTCATTAAGGCAGTCTCAAGCCTGTAACTAGGTCAAAACTAGTTAGGGACTGCAAACTATCCCTCAATGCACTGGCACGAGACAACACGGTGTCTCTGATTTGGGTGCCGGGACATGAGGATATAAAGGGCACGTAATAGCCGATGAACTAGCCAGAGGAGGGCTCTAAGAGACACTTCATGGGTCCAGAGCCCGTATGTGGGATTACTAAGGATTCCGCAAGAAGGGAGATCTGGACCTGGTGTAGATAAAGAAAGTACAAAGAAATGGAAGGTCGACTGAAGGTCAACTCCATACCAAAACGCTGATAGGGGATTGGGATGGTAGTTTCTCTGATAACCTACTCAAGCGCAGTAAGAAAGAAGTTAAAACCATTACTGGATTGGTAACTGGACACTGTCCTCTGAAAAAGCATCTATACAACACAGGCCGTGTAAGCGAACCGTGGTGTAGAAGATGCGAACTACAGGAGGAAACGAGTTTACATGTAATCTGCACAGTGAGGAACTGAAGCTACTTCAGGCAGAAATATCCTCGGGAGAAGATCTATTGGAGCTCTCGAAGGTCCTCTTAGTTTCCACTGGGCAAGATACTGGCTTTATAGAGAGCACCAAGCTGCTCGAGTGAAATAAGAGAATCAATAGGGATGGTACAATGAGCATCAAGCTCAAGTGCCCGGACATCAAGTGCCCACCCTAACTTGAATGAATGAATGAATGAATGAATGAATGGCCTGAAAGGAAACTGGAGTTCAGAAGGGGATATGTTAAAGTCCTGGCGGAATTAGAAGCAGAGGATAACACTAATTAAAGGCACAAAGGATAAAATCGCTAGAATACTTAACAAGAAGAAAAAGTACAGATACTATAAGGAAAATCACGAATTGAAAACCAGACTTTTCGAAGACCGAAAGGAAGACGGACGTATGGATGGCTAGAGAGTATGCTGCTGCATATTTATAGTATAGCAACAGAAAACCAGAGATAGAAGGCCATCAACAGTAATATATGGAGAAAGATAGTTACAGCGGCAAAGGCTCTGGAGAAGACATAAGAGCGCCATGAAGTGGGATCAGAAGGGGAGTTGTCCACCGAGTTAAAAGTGTCTAAAAGCTGATCCCAGAAACGGCAATATTCTCCCTGGGAATGAACAACCAATTTTAAAATACAATACACTGGCTCAAATATTAAAATCCTATTGTTTTACCATCCCAGCGCAATCTACTTTATTCTATTTAAAACATCGGTGTTCGCTCTTTAATGCCAGATAGCCTGCAGGAGAGGTAGATTTCTAAAGAGACAGTCGGTGGAACGCCTCACTCATTAAAAAAAAATACGAATAGACAGATGCCCTTTTATATTTTTATAGTATAATCGGTGATGTTCTGGGAGACTGTTTTCGTATGTGCACTGCTTAACATACAATGTCAAACTCCTTAATTCAAATTCCTCAATTCAAATTATGAGCTCATGACACATAATCCGTGTATCAATGCTATTAGCCGACTTCGTGATATAAGAAAACATTTAATTACATGTGCGCGTTTATTAAATATCAATTATATTTCCATATAGTAATTTCAGACTTTGTAATATATTTAATCATAGAACCATAAAATGCGTTGGGTGCAAAATTTCGTCACCTCACGATGCCAAACAGTAATTGACATTACCTTGGCGTCGGTGGGTATCTCAGGCCACATACTAGATTGGCGGGTGTCTGAAGAGGCATTGATGTCATATCACAAATGGATCTGTTTTCAGATCGACCACACGAGTGTTCAAAAGACTAAATATCGAAATCCAAGGCTGACGGATAGGCAGATCTACAGAAACCGACTGTCCGTTAACCTTCAAGGACTGCGCCCATGGGATGGTCTGGAGATCGGTGGCCTCGGTCAGTTGGCTGCTGGGGTGAGGGCATCGGTTATGGATGCCTTTGAGTGCGCATGTCCACTTAGGGTTACATCGGAAAGAAGTAAAACTCCATGGTGGAGTCGAGATGTTTCTAAGATGAGAACCAAACTTAGAAACCTCTTCAATAGAGCTAAATCAACCAGATCTGTGGAGGACTAGGAAGCTTACAAATTTCTTTGTAGGCAATATAAGAAGGAGATCCGTTGTGGTCAGAGGCGAGCTTGGAGAAACTTCTGTGACTCTGTCGAATCGACCACTACGGCTGCTCGCTTAAAGAAACTTAAGAAAACTACGCCCACCACAACTGTTTGACACTGCTCTCGGTTTCTCGACGAAGTCAAGTATCTGGGTACCACTTTTGACAGAAAACTGAGCTGGAGCAAACATGTCAAAACAAAAGCTGAGAAAGCATGTAAGGCCTTTTGGCAGTGTCGTCGCGTGCCGGGTAGGGCTTGGGGGCTCTCCCCGAAAATTACCTTGTGGCTGTACATTGCCATAATTAGGCCCATGCTAACTTACAGTGCCCCCGTCTGGTGGCCAAGGGTGGGACGAGTGGTAGCCAGGAATGACCTGATGCATGTGCAGCGCATAGCATGTCTTAGCATTACAGGGGCAATGCGCACTACGCCGACAGCGGAAATTGAAGCCCTCCTATGTGTCCCTTCCCTGGATCTGTTCGTGGAGGAGACGGCGTTTAGAGCGGCTATAAGGTTGCGGTCCCGGGGTCTTCTGATCGCGGAGTGGGAGGGCCGCGGCCACGTGAACATCATCCATGAGGGCGTCGCTAAAGCGCCTCTTCTTGGTGCCGCGAAGGAATGTGTGCCTCCCGTGTTTGCTTTCGGCAGACACTACCGCGTTCATGTCGACCTCTGCGTTGAATCACTGCTTTCAATTGCTGTCTATACAGACGGATCAGACAAAAACAGGGACAGGTGCGGGAGTTTTCTCTCCAGACCTCAAGCTCAACTTAGAGTTGGCACTAGGTAGGTTCGCTACGGTTTTCCAGGCGGATATTTTGGCGATCCTGCATGGTGCAGAAGAGATTTTAGCAAGGGGCATTAAGGGACAATGCATTGTCTTGTACAGTGATAGCCAAGCTGCCCTTAAAGCCCTTAGTCTAGTACTTCAGTGTCACAATGCCTTGGAAGTGATTGCTATTGATAATGACTTGATACTCAGATGGGTTAAAAGTCATAAAAGTAATCTGGGAAACCAGGCTACCGATAGGTTGGCGAGACGGTTTCGTGTTCTCCTTACATGGGACCGGCGGCTGTTCTTCCCATTTCTTCGGCCACACTCAATGCCCTAATAAACTGCCCTAATACACCAGGAGAGATCGGCATCCATAACTACCTGCTGTCAAGCACGCAAAGCCATACCCAGGCTGTCGTCTAGGACAGCGAGATACTGTCTGCAGCTTTCTCGCAGTAAACTACGTCAAGTTGTAGGGCTATTGACTGGTCACTGCAAACTTAATAAACACATGCACCGCATAGGACTGACTAGCAAGCTATTCTGCCGTGCATGTTACCTAAAGGACGAGACACCGGAGCGCATCTTATGTGACTGTCCGGCGCTTGCCCAACTTAAAGGTTCCATCCTGGGGGAGTTCTGGCCCAGTATGGCCAGCTTTGGCGGCGCCTCACATGCTACACTGCTCGAGTTCATTCTTCCCTTGGGTTGGCTCGAGTAGGCTGTGGGTGAGTAACCCCATCTAGGGAAGGTAGCACAATGGGCTTGGTTAGAGTGGCCAAAGTGTGCGTGGCTAGCCACCCTTCCCAACCAACAATCCAGAATCCAGAATCCAGAATTCCGAAGTTCCCGCGTATTTCTAAAATTTGTATTCTATGCTTATGTTATGGGTATACGAGGTATGTAACATTTAATAGTAAAAATTATAGGATATCCGGATTTATGTCATAAGAATACATATTGTCACCTTATATGAACTTTACAGTGAACTTTTACAGACCATCTTCTAATCCAAAATTCGGCGAGCATATCAAAATAAATATTCTTATAACTATTTTGACATTTAGATAAAAATTAAAATAATACGTTCGTCTTTTAGGGCCATATCGGCGCAGATTACCCTTTTGAAGAGAAAGACGGCGTGCATCTCAGGTAAACTAGGTTCACGAGCAGCGAAAGTCAAAATTTACTTTAAATTACGGAGAATGGCTTGGCCGGAAATATTTCTCGAGAAAATCATCGCTGAAAAATTACCCAGCAATTATTATAAGTAAAGTGTGTGTTAATATAATGACATTTGTTTTACATAACCATTATTAAGCTTGGAATTTGAAATAAATTGGATGTTATATGAAGAATGTCTGGGTACCCAGACACTCACTCATTCTTGGACATAAGGAACCAGACCTCTTTGCCAAAAAGAATGTTGCGGATGAATTTCAAAGACAAGAACCTGCCATTGGTGTAGCATCTGCAGTAGCTAAACAGCAAGTCATATTCTGGGCAATCAGTAAGTCCTCCAATACTGGAACAAGTGTCGTGGTTTGGTGCATGCGAAGGAGTGCATTTCGTCAAGCCACACTCGAACTAAGAAACTGCTAGAACTTGACTGCAAAATGTCATGGTAATTATCTCTGTTTTTACACGTCACTGTAAACTAAGAAAGCAGTTACACAGGATCGGGCTCTCTATGTTTAGAAGATGAAGAGACAGTTGAGCATACCTTCTGCCACTGCCTTGCTTCTACAAGAATCAGGTATGTACCTTTCGGAAGGGCTGACCCTTCCCTAGAAAACCTGAAAACAATCTCATTCAGCAAGATAATGAACTGTCTTAAGGGCCTATACTTGTTCGATGAATAGATAACATTCGCTCTACAATAGATTCTACTAGCAGCAGCCGTAGACGAGACGATTAATCGAACCATGCGGATGCTATTATTTACTGAACTAGAATACATGAAAAATGCCATTAAGTTTGATCTAAATTACATGAGACACCACCGTCTCTTACGGAAGTTGGCTAGTGAATAATTCGAATTACAAATTCTCCAACAGACTTCGATTGTCTTCGCAAACGACCAACTGTAATCAAAAAGTCCCTTAATTACACCAATATGAGGGAAATAGTAAGTAGAACTACAAAATGCAAAAACTAAATTTAAAAGAAATTATTATTGCAAATTATGAAATCTTACATTAATATAAAATACAGGTAGTGATATATTCTCCATGAAAAAAGAAATACTTTTGAAAAATTACAATACATATTGCTACATATAAATAACAATTTAAAACATTAACGTTACAGTGAGTGAGTCCTTGCAATTTTTATGTTCTCCTGTTTACACATAAATGAAATTGGATTAAAATGCATCTACAATTCTTATTAGAGTAAATTTATTCAAGATTAAATACACTCCAAAAAATACATACTTTCGAAGTAAATTCGTTTTTTTTTCTTTTTTTTTAAGGGGTAACGCCTAAGCTATATTATTTAGCTTGTCAGGCCCCCGCAGAGCCAAATCTCCCTCCTAATCAACATTACGACCCCGGAAAAAACCGATTATCGTAATTGACCAGAGCGAGATTTGAACCCCGGACTCCGCACTGATAGCCAATCGTGCAAAGCCACTCGACTTCCAGCCATGCTTCATGTATTTAATATTATGATAATTATTAATACTCGATTTCAATTTGCAGGTGTCTTACTACTGATCAACTTTACTACGTGAACGACAAATTATGAAGAAATATGACATTGAATAATTTGCCAACTATAGAAGTTTTCTACACCAATCGGATCGTTTGGCCTTTTATGTTTCCATACCTTTACATCCTGTATTATATCCATTTCTAATAGACAAAAGTAAGTTATGCAATTAGATAAACCATAGGCAATATGTATATTGTTATAGAACATACATAAGATGAATCACCAACCATAGTAGATGCAATTATTATTTTATGTACACATCTGTTTGTAAATTTAATATATATTGGGTGTTAATCAATTTGCAGTCGTGGTAATTAGTTGTATAAATTTATCGCCTGGTAACTGTGTGATTTCTATACAGTTTTCTTGGCCACTACCTCAAAAGGGCGGAAACTCAGTGTAGTTCGCATTAAATAAATGAGTTGGAGTCAATGAAGATGGCGTGGCTTTTAATAAAAACCTTCCTTAAAAAATGTTTTGTTTTTCGTCGAATCATATATCTGTAATATATCCGCAATCGAAGGAGATTTTCTTTGCAAATCGATATATCTACCATCGGCCAAAAAAATATATAGAAGAAACGTCAAGATTTTTCAACATTAGAAGAAATTTGCTGTATTAACATATCTTGGTACCTTAGTGCAGCTAATTTCTTCTAATGTTGAAAAATCTTGACGTTTCTTCTATATATTTTTAGGCCGATGGTAGATATATCAAAAACAAACCTTGGTACCTTTTCTTTTGTAGAATTATCTATGTCTCTGCTGTTTTGAGTATAATGATACACTTTGGATGCTTTGAAAAAGATTTTTCCTTGGATTTCCTAATACCGGCGCGGCGTTGTGTTTTTGATGCGGATCCTTTTCTGCAACATTTTCGGTTTGTCACTGCAAGGAAACTCCATTCCAAAATACTTTGGACTGTATGCAATGATGTTCGAGGTATTTTGTCTAATTAACGTTGAAATTTCTGTACAAATAAGTATTTAACATTTCGAAAAGCTTAAGGTTATTCTTCTTCTTTCTAAATGACATTGAAATTGAAATTTTGATTTGGTAGGCATAATTGGTGTATTTATTTTATGATAGAGGGAGGTTTAAGAGTTGTTTTGTTTATTTAATTTGATTTAATCATTCCAAATAAGTATAATCACCTTGGGTAATAGTCCTTATATCCTTTATGTTTTTTTTTATAATATCGGATAACAAATTGTACATGTTACTGTTATTTATGTGTTTTTATCAATAAAAGACATTTGATACATTAAATAATATAAAATTAGACTATAAATTTAATATTTAATCAAGAAAAGTCTATTGATATTCAAGTTATTGATTTAGAAAACATACTATGTACACTTTATTTATGAAAACTAAATTATTACAAATCATCCTAACCCCGTGCTCCACCTGAAAAGGTACTACACGGGGCTACCTATTCTAAGTACTATATGGGTTCCATAACAATTGAAATGATCCTACTCTAACTAAGTAACTTCCCTATGATTTATAATAACAAAAATATAATACAGTAGCCTCGCGACCATACGAATATTACTTTTGAGAAATGATAAAAAATGTAAAATGTGATTAACTCACATAATCGCGAGTCTACTGTAAATCAGTCAGCTATCAGTTATTATTAAATGTGCCCATGGAACGACTTTCGTTATCTCCCAGCATTCGCCAAGGACACTGATTATATATAATATACTTATATAAAATCAATGGCCACGGAGTAAAGGAAAACCATGGCAAAAACCTTACTCTGGGAGGATCTGGGAAGAAGTCCCAGACCTTATTACTGATAGCCACAAATTATTATTATCCTTCTGAGTGCCGAAGAAGCAGCCTCCACATCTCCTCAAATTCCGACAGCCTTGCCGTTCTCGCGTAGCTGCTCCCTTTTCACGCATTCAGAAGTTGAACAGGAAAGATGATGACCTAAAAAAAAACAAAAAAAAAACAACAGCAGTACCTATTCTAATACTTAATAATAACTTAATCCTAATTATTCTAACCAAGAGTAATTAAATAAATATTTATATTTTAAATATTTATAGTTTAACACCAATTCCGACCACTAAAGAGCATAAAATACTCATTTATAAGCGTGCTACTCTACTAACTATCTAAATATCATGCCGTAGCCTATCTAGTTCTTTAACAACATTACTAAAAAATTCCCACCATTCGATCGACTCATTATCTCTAATATCTGTTTCGCGTCGCGGCCAATTTAACCCCCTAGCTAATGCCCTAACCTCCGTACGCGACCGCCACTCATCAGTGAGTGGACATTCAAATAAGACATGCCCGGCTGTACTACCCCACCACACTTACAAAGCGAATCATTAACCCTACCAATTCTACATAAAATGATTTAAAATTATCGTGACCTGTTATTTAATTCTACCGCCTGATCCGATAATTAACCCTCATTTCCCTAAAACGTGTAACGCTACGATAAATTTCCTAGTCCACCTCCCATTTAAGGTTATTATCCCACCTACTCTGCCAATCATTATCAAGTTCATCCCTAAACGCTTTTTTAACTACACTAGCCGAAATTAGCCCAAATCTAATAATCAAGCTCCCCTAGATACTGCCTCTTTCGCTAATTGATCCGCCCTCTCATTACCGATTGTACCTACATGAGCCCTAGTCCAAAAAAGTTTTATACCCCCCTCGCGCAACATATCCCAAGTATCTCTAACAACAAATCGGTCGGATTTTTTAAATTCCCTAACGCCTCTAATACAGATAAGCTATCTGTTATAATTCTCACGTCCCGCATAAATTCCCATCCCCCGCCTACTGTAAACTACTGCCTGATTTATTGCAACTACATACCATGTACAGCCACCTCGGCAATCTACCTACTACTGATATAAAAGTATAAATATAACTACTCATTGGTTAAAAGAGGGGAGATTACCAATGTGTATATTCTGTAGTGGTGAATTCGAGACATATCGAGCATATTCATAAGCACATAACCATCTAGTAAAAGAGAGTTGTATTTTTTATGGACGTGACTCGAGGCCAAAGGAAGAGCACTATCATGGTGATTTGGTCTTTTTGGCCAATATGAAAATGTATATATTTTGTATGGTCCCAATAAATCGATATTATTATTATTAATTATTATTATTAAATATCATTAAATATGAAGGATATGTATCTGTAAAGAGAATGCAGATTTAAGCATTAAAGTTTTTTATTTGTTACAAAAAAATATTATCTGGACAATCTATTATAAAAATCACAATAATGTATACCTACTGTTATTGTTTTATAGAACCCGCTGGTATGCTCATTATTCGAATTAGGATATCTTATTTCGATCCCAGTTTAGCAAATACATGCATCAGCAACAGAGAATGTTCAACCCAAATTCCTGAAATATTTAAATTAAAAATATTACATTTGATGCTATTATATAAAAAAAGTCGTATTTAGAACGCTGTCTAGCAGAATTTAATAATATACTTTCAACAGAGTGCATGTGCTCCCAAAGATTGTGTCATGCATTGTAACTGTGTCCTAATGTTTTCGGCAATTTTTTTGTTCCATGTCAGTCAGTCAGTATATTTCAACATGTAGTCATGTATTTAGAGCTACCTTGGCGTTTAGGTCACCAGTGAATTTTGTTGGGTTTAATATTTAGAATTATTATTGGTTATTGTAGAACAGCGCCCTAATGTTTTTTTTTTCACAAATAATATAGCTTTTGAAAACATTCAAATTCAAACAAAAATAAGTTTTTAATTACAGTACATAAACAAACTGTAAACTATGTTATTAAAAAAATTATGTTATTAAAATAAACACCTTCATTGTTTTAAAAGCGCGCATATCGGAATACTATAAATCAATACATGCTTTACGTGCATTTAAATGTGCATTTAAATTTATTTATTTTTCGTGTTGTACTGACTGAAAGGTTATTTCGATTTAATTAAACTGCAACGTAAACAAAATATAGATGTGTAAAATTCCGATATCTGTTTACCACTAGCTTGTTAAAACATAAAATTTACCACTGACCCAATTATCCTAGCGTAATAGTGATAAATGTTATCGGTAATTGGTTTCTACGTGTAGCTTGAAATTCTTATTTTCAAATTTAACGTGCCTAATTATTCAAATTGTAGCCAAGTTTTAGGAAGGCCGACGTTTGTTACAAAAGGGGCTATTAAATTAGTGAAATTATGTTCTCAACACGCTAAATGATGTTCTCGGGACATTGAGAGAAAACAAGTTGTAATGCCTAGTGAATTCGGACATATTTACAATGGGAGTGGGTCAGCGTGCCTTTTGTCATTGCGTTTCCATTCCTTATGGTCTTTGTGTCCAAAGGATTTTGCTTGTTCAACACTAGAGTCGAAATGCTTTTAAAATGCTTGCAATTACAACCGGATGGATGGTACGACTATATCATAGATATACGTACTGTTTTGAGAATCGTTACTATCTAGGGCGCCATTGCAACGATTCTAGAAACCGTGTGTATATATCATTTTATGTGCTCCGTTTTTATAGTCGGTTTAAATTTTTGTATACATGAATACATCATTGTTAAATACGGTTATATTGCCTGTACAAAGATAATAATAATATAGATAAGTTCTAATTTTGTTATTATTATGCTACAATTTAAGTTGACAAATATGTCTTACTTTAATTCTGTTTTATTAGCTATAATAATAATACATTTCTGTGCAAAAGAAAGTTTGTTTACATAGACAGAAAATCCTCTGAAGTCAGTACCATACGATAGTCTCGAGTGAATCTCAGTATAATAAAAAGATAAAATCGAGTTTAATGGTAAAAGTTATTTAATTTTGTAATCTAGAAACAAGTGTTATTCATGCCAACTGTAAGAATTCGAAATTCCAGCCTGTATAATAAAAAGTATTTAAATTCATTTTATTAATACGTAGATGATAAGTAATGTGGCAATCGCAAGCAGCGTCTACTTCACTGGATATAATAGTCTATTTTTGTTTAAAGTCTCGCGTAGTTGAGATAATACGATGTTACTTTAAATATTATCTGCTTCTTTGTTTATTGTATGTTATAAATGCTGACCCGCGAATCCCACGTTACTCTCCAGAAGGGCGTTTGAAGTTCAGAAAAATAACATCTTCGATCATTCTTGCCGCCTGTAAAGAGAAGCGGAACTAGTTATCGGTGCGAAATGACGTCACAACCAAAGTTTATAAAAATTCTTTTCATTGGTGTTTTAATTCAATTAATTCGCGGACTCCAATTTAGCTACAGTAACGCATGCGTTTCTCTTTCGTTCCGGGCGTTACCATATCTTAAAATTAAAAATCAAACTTCTCTTGTAAAATTTTGCAATTAAAATAAGCTTGAAAATTTCGAGAACAGGAAGCAAAAGCTTTCCTCGAGAGGTGTTTCGTTTTTGCGCTAAAACCGTTCGAAAAACCGCCCTTTTCTTTAAAATTTTTGTGAGTGTTGTGTAAAGTTTTTATGCCTTATAATTTGGATTACGGGAAGAATTAATTACCCACATCGGTTGGTGAGATGTTCAAAATTTCTGCTTAGAACTAACCATTGCAAATACGTAAAAATCGTAACCCGTTCGCTCTCTCTCCCTCCCTTAATAAATAATTTTTGTAGTAAAAATTACTAGTGCTTATGTCAAATAACTTTTGAAATTTAAAAATAATCAACCAAATAATTGTGTTTTGTTTTTTTTTTGTTCACTTGTTATTTTTTTATTTAATTGTGTAGCTTGCTAGTTTAATTCCTTAATTTGTAAGAAATAAAAGTCACTCTATTATTTCGCCATACCAAAATTAAAAAAAATATGAATTTGTACCCATAGTAAGTTTTGGAGAGGAAGTTATTTCGCTAAGAGAAAGCCGACGAGGTGGGTAAATCGAAAATCTTTAGGCTAACTAACGGCCCTGCTTCGACTGACCGAGAAAACACTGTTGGAGAGCATCTTTGGCTAAAACTTCTAAAACCAATCGCTACCGAAGAAAAGATTGCTTTCCAGCAGTGGCTAGTCGCTCCAAAGAGCAGGTGGGGTTATCTGTGAGACGGTGTTTGGCTTTGACTTGATTGAATTTGGGCTGGCCATCCCCAAATGTTACCAGACTAAGTAAACCCATACTGTTACACAACCATAATACTGGCACAATGCTTCTCCCAGTCCAGGGTTTCATAAAGATAAATGCCCAAAAACTTTAAACCATTATATATATTTTTTTTGGCAAAGGGAAATCCTTGATGGACATCGAAGCCCATGGTTCAATTGAATTGGTATTGTGGGGCTCCCCATCATAGCCTACCCACTGAAAACCCTCTTCAACTTTCACGCTCGCGACTTGGAACCCTATTGACTACGCGATAAAACATCGAGAACATGAGATTGCCATATTTTTATACGCACCTACGCTGCTGGGAGTTTTCTCTGTCTTTCATAACTTTGGTGGCAAAATGATGAATGGTTCTCCAGCTTGTATGACTTGCAATTACCAAATTCCCTGTCTAAGGTCCACTTGTTGCATAACAGCACCGCATGTTTGGGTGGATCGAACTCTCCACAGCACGTGCAGCAGTCCATCTCTTCAAGGTTAAATCTCCTCAGATAGGCACGAAAGTGCCTATGGCCCGTTAAAAATTGGGTGACATAATATTCCACCCTTCTATGTTTACACGCAATCCAGTGAGCTACATACGGTATTAAGGTCGTCGTCCACCTCGCTGAGGTGTCCAATTTCCCTCACATAGCCTACCATCTCTTGATTGTCGTTTCCCGTGTTTGCATTTTATCTTTTCGTACTCCTTATCTCTCGATAAGAAAATTATTAGCTACTCCTCCGCCAACAAGGAAATCGGTGGTATACTAAGGACTACCTGGGCTGCGTTGGTGGATATCGTACGGTATTTACTTATCACTCTCAAAAGTGCTTCCCTTTGTAATTTCTTCAGAGTCTCCTTGTTTCCCTTATGTTTGAGTGCCGAAGAGCAAACTGGTATTGCATATAACATCTGGGACTGAATCACATCATACAGAGCTTTTCGTTCCTTGTTATTTTCCCCCTGGATATTGGGTATGATTTTTAAAAGCGATGACAGAGTGGTACCCACTTTATTTGTTATATATTTTACATGCGCTCTAAATGATAATCTGTCATCGAGCATCACACGGAGATACTTCAACTCTCTTTTGGGTACAACACACTCCCCCATTATGTCAAACTGCGTATTGGCTCATTTTCGCTATTTATTTCCAAATTAATTAGTAATTCCTTGTCAGTTAAATTTGCTGTCATTCTTTAATTATTAGTTCAAGTTTCATTCATTAAAACCTTTTCTTTTGTGTAAATTATTCCGCATTACTAGTTTGTCAGTGACTTATTTCATTCATGTTGCATTTCCGACTTCCGCCCGCTTGCATTAGCAAGGGAGACGCATAGGTTTGACACACCATCTTAGACGCGCTGTTCAAGTTGCTCCGTGCAAATTTCAATTAGACCACATTGTGGGATTTTGTCGCGCGAGAAACTTCTAATATCGAGTGCATTTTTGTTCGTTTTACCTGGGAGATTTGTGTCCTTTGCATCGATATTCCTGAAAATGGTTTTGAAACAGCAGCGTCAAGCCGGCATTTCATTTTGTTAATGGCGTCATCTTAGGTCACCGGTAAGCGGACTTCTCTTGTTAATTTTATCAGTTTAGTAATCCGATCCTATCTTATGACCTATTATCTACTATCTATTATGTACCATCTACTATCTACCACAACTACTAGTGTTGTTTTGGCTTTGAGTTGAACCTCGAGGGTGAGCGAAGTACCTAATTTAGGAGACCAAATCCAGATCGTTGAATTCGAAATGGGGACCACGCCTTGACATCAGCGTAACGCGCTCAAGCCACCCTCCTGGACGTAATACACCGACACCCATAGAAATTTACCAGATAAGTCGCATATTTTAGTTTTATTATTTTCTTTTCTTGCACCAAATCAATATTTCATTATTTTATTTTATTATTTTTAAAATCCTAACACATGACACAAATCTTCCGGCCAACATTATTAACCTAGACATTAAGAATAACATCTATATTTCGAAATTATATCATAATTAATAGTTTAATTTATTATTAAGTATACAGGTTAAGACTGAACATTTATATATTATAATCGTAACCTATGTTAAGAGTTAAGTTTTATTGTAATTCATTGTATTTTTATTATCTTGAATTTTTTGTTTTGTTAAATATACAGTGTCAACCAAAACTTTGTGTGTCGAACCAAATTATTTCGATCCAAGAAGACCTTTAGCTTGAGAGCGAACGAGCCTAGTAACAGTGTACAGTATTCTGTTGAGAGACCTGCTACAATGCGCAAATGATTCCAACTAAGCCACAGTAGTTCTTTAGCCTTCTTTCTTGATGGTCTCTTATAAAGTTCTTACCATTGACTGGTTGTATTATTACAGTGTGCTTTATGTTTGTATTTGATCCAACTCTTTATTTGCTCTTGTGCAGTTTTTAGACACCCCTCGAACAGGGTTATATAGGTTCATAATGAAGCGGATAATCCCTTTCTTGTTAACTCATCGGCTTTTTCGTTTCCTTCGATTGCGGATTGTGCGGACATTCACAGTAAGGTGACTTTATTGTGGTCTGTCCGGCTGTTTTGTTCTCGAATGCATTCCTAAACGAACCTTGATTGTATCGTGGGGTTTAATGGTGAATATCGCCTAACTATCTGTTGCAATATATATCCGCTTATTTCCATAAGCCCTGTGATTGATTTCATTTGCACAATGCAATATTGGGTATGGTTCTGTTTGAAAAACGACTTACAAAATACTATCATCATTAATACATCGACGGTTGAAGACATGCATAGGGAAAGAAAGAATAGGAGAATATCAAAACGGCTTCAGAAAAGGTAAATCTACAATAGATGCAATACACACCCTGAATCAAGTAATAGAGAAGTGCTATGAGGAGAATAGCGAACTACAAATATTGTTTGTTGATTTCAAACAAGCATTTGATAGGTTAAAGGGTTGTATTATTTTGGAAGATGCGCAAAGGGTAGGTGTACCGGAAAAACTAATTCGGTTAATCAAAATGACAATGGATAAGTCAACATCAGCGTTGCGAACAGCGGAAGGGCGAGAGATAAGAGATACATGTGTACAGAGGATTATCTGGATGGATTATCTGCTCCACTGTTTAACATAGTGCTAGAGAGCGTGATTAGAAACACCGCAGTCTATGGTACTTTAATTGATAGAAAGTAATAGCGTATGCCGATGATATAGCGTTAATAACCGAGGACATGAGATCATTAGAGACTGCAGTTTAGGCACTTGGGAACCATGATAAATAATAAAAATGGTCGTTCAGAAGAGATTGGACAAAGGATACAATCCGGATATAGTGCATATGCCAAAGTTAAACAGCTATTGAAAAATAAAAGAATTAGTAGTACGTACGAAATTGAAGATCTATAACACAATAATAAGACCAGTGGTAATGTATGCGGCAGAGACTATGTACCTCACACATAGACAAGAGGAACGATTAAGAATTTTTGAAAGAAAAATTATTAGAATTCTATAGGGACCAAAAGACATTAGTGGAGATCTTGTCAGCAGATTAATTAATCATGAAATACAAGAAATACTGGCAGGTGAGGATATCATTAAAGTAATAAAAGCGCAAAGAATAAAGTGGTATGGACACATAAATAGGAAAGGAGAATATTCAGTTATAAGAAGGATCATGAAATGGAGACCGAACAGTAAGCAGAAATCGAGATGGGAAGACCAAGTTGTATGGGATTTGAACATGATGGGAGTAACTGGATGGAGGCAAAAAATAAAGGTAAAGAGGAATGGAGAAAGATAACCGAATAAGCAAAGAGAAACAGCAATCTGTTTGAAAAAACGTACACCCTAAAAAAAAATGTGGTAAAATTGCCCTAAAAGTAGGAGGCAACTGGACTACCTCTATTTTTGGAGTAAATTTTCACCTATTAAGGATTTTTCACATGCTTGTATCCTATTTTTACCATTTTGCCAGCTTCATTTTCCTTCTTCCCTTATTTTCCTTTGCATCTCCCTTTGCTCTTTAAACATATCATCATTAATGAAAATTTACCCCAAAAATAGGAGGTAGCCCAGTTGCCTCCTATTTTTGAGGTAATTTTACCACCTTTTTTTTTAATGGGTCTATTAGAGTATCAACAAAGAAATTAGAAATAATTGATTATTATGTTGTTTTATTATCCAGAAATATTAAGTTTCAGTTATCTAATAACATGTTTATGTCATTTAGAACTTAGAACTTGCAGATTCTGCACTTAAATATTAAAGATATACCATATATAATATTAGATTTAATTTTAATAATTTCTGAAAGATATATTAATTAGTTGGATTACAGAGAGTTTACAAGAATTTCAATAAATTTTGCCAGAATAAGCAATGTTTTAAAGAGTAAACATTTTGGGAGAAAGATCGATAAGAAAAGCCAATAGTTACTAAGAATTGGTTGTATTCATAATACAAAAGATCTAGTTGAATAACCATAAAATAAATTTTGACTAACAAAATACATTAAAAAATCTTATCAATTTGAGTTTGGATTTAGGACGCTTTTTTATTTTTGATTGCCCTGTTTCAGGGTATAGTTTTAAAATTACCTCTGCATAACTTCTAATGTGTTAGAAGCCTCTTTTGCGTACTGCAAATTAAAATTAAAATATTTCACCAAAATATGCCGCCATCATTTTACTATCATGTGGACGATTTTAAAATGTAGCGTGTAACTTCTTTAATTTTATGTATGACATTATCTTTGTACTTATGTCCAAAGATGAATATTTTATTATTATTATTATTATTATTATTATTATTATTATTATTATTATTTGTTGTAATGCAGAACGAAATGAATCTGTTTGGTCTAATAACTGTCTTTCTACCATTAAAGAATGCAATTACATTTCCTAGAAAGAAAAATAAATGTAAAAAACATAAAATTAAATATATTTTTTTGATAACCTTCTTTCAGCATATTATTAACGGTGTATTCACCTCAATTTCTTCAAGTTTAGATTTATCCTGAAAATTTTGGATATATATTAGTGCTGCGAATCGAAGCCCCTTTATGTGAAACCGGGGTTTGGATGCAATGATTAATCGTCTTCAAAACAAAAAATTGTAACCGGTAAAACCGGTTACAAAACCAAAACCGGTTTTTAAAATCAGATTATTGCGGCTTAAATAGATTTTTCGATTTTAAAATACATAGCACCTTTAAAAAAGTAACACGTATTTGTTTTAGTGTAAAACTGGTTTTGAAAATCGATTTCAAAAATGAATTTTAAAAACCGATTTTTACTAAGAATCGATTAACCGGTTTTTGATATCTGGCCATTCCTGCAATACAGTATATACATAACTAATGTTGTGATTAACTATTGAACTCAAATTTGCCGCCCTGCGGTCTTGCACATTTGCATGTATATGTGCTTAATACCTACTTTACTTTTGTATTGTTGACGAGATGGTGAAATAATCAGCATACCTGCACATACATATGAAAATATAATATAATATACCTACATATAATAATTTGTTCATTAAATCCTAGAGTAAAACCAAAATAGTCGCCTCCTTACTTTACTTGTATCTCTTAACAACGAAAATATAGCCTACAATAACGGCAAGTCACTACCCAGTGAACCAAATTCAAATTTCCCGCAATTATTTTTAGCAACTTCAACGTAAATGTATTCAAATAACTATAATCTATAAAAAATCCTAGTAATTCATGCTTTAATGTTGAAGTTACTAAAATAATTGCGGGAAGTTTGAATTTGGTTCACTGGGTAGTCTTTTTATAGTTCCAAATGTCTAATGAAAGAGAAAAAAAAAAGAATTTACTCCTTCAAAACGAATATTTTCTGTTGTTTAAATTGAAAAGTTTGATAAGGTAGTTTCCCGCGAGTCACTTGCACGTTGGAAACTTTAAATAAATGTACCGTAACTTGTAGCAACAATACCGCCAAATGCTATTGAGGTTAAGTTGCCAGTATATCATATTACATATCTATACGCAGGTATATGTCTATTATTTATATGTGCTGCAAGCTAAGTACATGTAATTTCAAATTTTCTCAATACATTAATTACTGTAAAATGAACTTTAACCTCAATCTTTATTTGCCAAGACAAAGTCAAAAACACACCATTCACATTATGCTTACAACCATCAGGTTTAGATGCCGCACTTGTTATTTCAAACTGCAGGACCTCAAACGCTTGTCGCGTTGTATAGTCGACGCCTATGTAAGCATTCTCGTAACGTTTTAATTTTTGGTCAAGCGACACAATGTAATGCAATGTTAAAAGAAAAACATTTTTAAAAATTTTTTGTTCCAATCAAATAACAGATACTTTACAAATCAGAATTTCACGTCACTTGTATTGCCCATATTGTATTTTTACCAACATAAAGGGGTAATATTCCACGAAATATGTTATTTTTTCCTTGCTACTAAGCAATTTCCAAGTGAGGGATTATTTTCATTTAATTGAAGTGTTTTTCCATCAAGATCGGTTTACCAGGCAAAATTTACACCTAATTTGTGGTAATCTGATGTTCACCCTCTTTTTGGTGTAATTTTACCTTATATTTCATATGTTTTTTCACACACTAGTGAGGTAAATTTACTATGATTTTTTAGAGTATAGCATATTTTCTAATACTTCATGATACCCACCACTAAACAAACAAAAGATTACCAGCATATTAGTTTTTGATTACTCGTAACAAATATATAAAAAATTTCCTCAAACCTGGATTTCTTGTCATGACTTTCTATTGGATCTGCTCTCCAAACTATATTAGGCGGATTTCTAACGGTATTTAGGAATTATTACATTATTCGAAACAATGACTAGATCTAGTCTACTATGAGAGAGATGGCTTATCGAACCCCGTCCCTATTATCTATATGTGTACACCAAACGCATGGCATTAATTTATGGCAAATTGAAATTTTACCACAACGCAGCGCGGCGGCAAAACGGTACTTAATCAGTTTAGTATCTCGCCAAATTAGGTCGGTTGTTCGCGTTCCTGGCGAACGCGAGTATGGAGAATTGCGGGCTTAGAGGGGAGAAGGGAGAAACAGTTAGATCGGATACAGCTGCTTGCTAATTTCACAATAAATTTCGCTGGAGCTGTCATAATGCTTGTGCTCACGGTTTTGTTGTTTATCGATTCTAGCGGTCGCGACAACGTAAATATACCGTACCGTAAATATGTATAATATGTTCAACACACGTAGGAACACGAGCGACGCCGGTGCACTTGATGTTTCATGACGACTCCGCGACGGATGAAAAAGAGGTGTACAATGTCGTACACATAATTTGTTCCACGAGAGGGGAAACGTTAGCGCGTTCATATACCTAACAATGGCGTGAAGGGGATTTCATACGCTGCTGTTCAATTTCGGGATGGTCTCATTGTTTTCATATTTTTATTATATTTATACCCATCCTAATCATGCCCAATATATGGCAATATTTGAACAAAACTGATACTAATTTAGTCCTGCAATGCCGATGGATGCAAAAAATTCTTCATGCCTGCGTGTACTATGATCGATATCGACGATGCTTAACGCCTTACGCGTCAGCGAACCAAAGGCATTAAATTCTTTTGCTCGAATTGTGATAAAGTTGTGGATCAATTCTCTGAAATTAAATCTATAGCTAGCAGCGATATCTGGTCGATTAGACAAACTTGAAAGGTTAGTCAGGATTTTTCGCCGACACTTTCGACAAATTAGCTACTGAGGTGAGGAGCGGGTCCAAAGAGACAATAACTTAATTGTTTATGGCATACAAGAGGGTGTTGATGATGTTACCGTTATTTCACGCCTTATCAATGAGGTAGCTCCAGGAAGGGACTGTGTAATAATATAGCCATATTATGAGATTGGGAAGCCAGGTCGACGTAAGCAAGCCAGGGTCTTACGTATTGCATTCCATATCCGATTACCGTTAAGACATATTGCGTGAAAAATACAATAAGAGCTACCCGCAGTACAAACGGGGTAATAATAAAGAAAGACGAACTCAACAGCAACGATCTTTATTCAAAAAATGTCAAGAAGAACTGAAGGAACGTAGGAGCAGTGGTGAGCGTAATTTGAGGATTAGGTTTGCGAATGGTATTCCAATGGTCACTGCAACCTCGATTGAACAGCCGCCTGAAGGGGAGAACCTCAACGTTGACGTCGAAATTGCCGAACAAAAAAACTAATAAACTCCAACAGTGTTTCTTGTATGTTATACTATCAAAATGTGCGTAGTATTAGGGGTAAATTAGTTGATTTTTTTTGTAATGTAAGTAGTGCTAATTATGATTTTGTAGTACTATCTGAGACGTGGTTATCGTCTGATATTTATAATTCGGAAATATTTCCTTCACATTATGAAGTTTTGCGTTGTGATAGGAACTTTGAAGCTATGAACGTGTCTCGAGGTGGAGGTGTTTTATTCGCATATAAAAGATGTTATGTAGTAGATATGTTAGATCTCACGGAAATTTTAGAAGTGTTACCATCTTTCAATATAATAGGAACTCGATGTAATTTATTGATGAATTGTATACGTTTTGTATTGTACATACCTGAAACACCACCTACATCAAATTGATATTCTTTTAACTTATTTGGTTCAAAAACTTTGCGGTCAATAAATTATTATTGCTGGGAGATTTTAATATCCTCAGTACGTATCTGCATCTAATAACGATAGAGTCTGCAGTATTTTAAACGAATGTTGTGATTTTTTAAACTTGCGGCAATATAATGTTGTCCACAACGAGGAGGGCAAGCTACTTGACCTAGTTTTCTCTAACTTTGTTTGTACTATAGAACGCTGTGAAATGCCTCTCTCTAAGGTAGATACCCTCTATCATCCTCCGTTGGAGATTTCTTTTACTATTAGTAAACATAAAAAAGATAAATTTCCGTCAAATCCCAATATTCGCCACTACAACTTCCGTAAAGCTGACTATCGAAGCTTTATCGGTCTTTATTTGAGATGGATTGGTCCTTCCTAGAGGTTTGCGTCAATGGGATGAAGCTTGCCATTTATTCTATGATTACCCTCTATGCTGTGCTGGATGAATTCCGTACCTGTTTACAACCACGCAAATATAAAATATAAATATCCAAGTTGGTACACATACGATATAAAATACATCCTTCAACAAAAATATCGAAGTTTTAAAAGATATAAGCGTACGGGATCCACTTCAGATTATAATTCTTTCAAATACCTACGTCTAAGAGCAAAGCAGTTAATACGTGAGGCATACGGGCAATATTTGCAGAGAGTTGAGAGTTCTGTGCTGGAGGACAGCTCAAATTTTGGTCGTTTGGTGAACAGTCGCAGAAATCATAGCCAGAATTCCAAGTAAAATGTTATATGGCGGTGACGAACTCGATAACCCTCACGACATTGTTAATGCTTTTAGCATGCATTTTGTCAGTTCCTTTCAACAAGTCTGAGCTCTTTGATACTGCCGCCTCGGTTGTATACTAATGCTTTAAATTAACATTAAATTGTATAACGGATGAAGATATACTACGAGCTATCAATAAACTTAACAACAAAAGACTGCTGGCTGCGACCAAATGCCATTTTGTAATTAAAGATTGCAAAGACGGTTTGTTGTCCCTCTAAAGATATTATTGAACCTGTCCCTAAAGACTTCGACATTCCCCACTATGTGGAAATTATCGCGAGTGTGTCCCATATTAAAGTCAGAAGACGCGAATAAAGTCACAAATTATAGGCCTATCTCTGTCCTATGTAACTTCTCTAAAGTGTATGAGTGTGTGTTACATTACTACCTAAGCAGACATGTTACGGGGAGTATCTCGGATTCGCAGCATGGATTCTTGCGTGGTCGATCGGTGACGAGCAATTTGGTGTACCTTACTCAGTATGTGGCGAAGGTTGTGGACGCGCGTGGTCAGGTTGACGTCGTATACGCGGATTTCGCAAAAGCGTTCGATCGGTTGGATCACGGCATTTTACTTCGTAATTGTGCGGTGTTTGGCGTTAGCGATCCGTTATTGCGTTTGCTGCAGTCCTACTCTGCGATCGGAATTTTTTTGTTACCTACAATGGGTATAACTCGATGTCACAGCGATTACGTCTGGTATTCGCCAGGGATCAACCTCGGACCACTCCTGTTTTTAATCTTTATAAAAGACCTGCCTACGAGTCTGACTTGGTGAATCTTGATGTTCGCTGATGATGTGAAATTATTTTTGCGGTAGAGGCTCAGGATGACTTCCGTAAATCTGCAACACAATTTAGATGTGCTTCACAATTGGAGCACTAATAATAAATTATTTAATATCTCAAAATTCATGTGATGTCATTCACACGAAAAGATCTCCAATTTTTATAACTATTACCTTGAAAACCAAAACCTGAGCCGTCTAACTACTGTCACCGATTTGGGGTTACATTCGACCCATCGCTGACCTTCTCCACTCATGTAACCAATGTGTTTCCTCCTCTAATAGAATGTTGGGTTTGGTGTTGCGCACATCAAAGCAGTTTCGTAATGTTGCGACTTTTTTTCATTGTTCAATACCTTGGTGCGATCGAGACTCGAATATGCGGCTGTAGTGTGGAACCCTTACTATGACAGTTATAAAAGTCTACTTGAAAATTGTTCAACGAAAATTTTAAAATATATGTATTTCGAACGTGTGGTGTGTATCCTGAACGTGGCTTCCCCCATCCTCATTGTTAGCAATGTTTGAAACACAAGCTCTAGAAACGAGGCGGTCTATTCAGGGGCTCAAGTTTTTAATTTCGTGTTGTTGCATGGCATAATCTCAGCCCCCTTATACTATATAAATTTATCTTCTTGTGCCAAGGCAATCCGCGCGTTGTTCTCGTACATTCTACGTTGCCACGCCGCACTCTAATCTATTATTTAAAGCTCCTTTAAAATTTATTTGTGAAACATATAATAAGATTACGTCTTTGATTGATATCTTTAACTGCACAATAAAGAGTTTGGTAAATGCGTACCTTCAGTATATTAAGTAATTTTTTTACCTTCTTTTTTTCTGTAATGCACACTTTTGCTCTTGCTATTTTTTCTTTTAGTTAATCTAATGTATTTTTAAGTACTCATAAGTTTGTATTGTTTATTGTATGTTTTTTTTTTGTCCTTATTTGGTGGAAACACTGTTGGGCAATAAATTTATTATTATTATTATTATTATTATTATTATATTTAGCAACGCTCATTCTTCAATTTTTCTGAATGGCTGCACTCTCTAATTGGAATTTATGTTTGTCAAAATTGTAAATCCGATTTTGTCATAACTTAGGTACTCTCAATAGTAAACGAATAGCTTTCGGTCGAAATTCCGAACTACATTGCTTTTCTAATTTCTAGTATAGCAAACAGTGCCATCATTTTGTGTATATACAGAATAGGCCAATAGTGTGGAAAAGTAATACAATGTTGTCCTGTCTTAACTAAACTAGATGAGTGCGTTAACCATCCGCAAATGATTGTTAATGCTTTTTGCTGAGTTATTTCAAAATACTCAAACACAATCCTCTCCCCTTGTTGAAGTTGATGCATATAGAGAGAATACGTCGTTTTCCCTTCCAAATATGACGGAGGAGGAGGTGATTAGAATTTTAACAAAACTTCAAGATAAGTTTACCTCTGCTGATGATATGCTTCCTAGCTTCTTTCTTCGTGATATTCGATTTGTTATTTCTCATCACTTATGTGTTATTATTAATATCGCCATCAGCACTTCCACTTTTCCAACTTTGGAAGAAGGCTAAAGTCCTGCCTATCCATAAAAAGGTGACCTATCAGCTATTAAAAATTACAGGGCCATATCTCTTCTATCTAATTTTGCCAAAGTGTTTGAGAACATCATCTATTCGTGTATTTTTAATAATATTAAACCCTTTTTAGGTGCACATCAACATGGCTTTATATCAGGTAGATCAACGGTTACTAATTTAGAAATTATTTCCCAGTATATAACTCAACATCTGGATAATGGAGAACAGGTAGATGTAGTATATACAGACTTCTCTAGTGCTTTTGACACAATAGATCATGGCATTCTTCTGACAAAGCTGAGTGCCTTTAGATTAAGTCCATCTTTTATTAGATTACTAAAATCTTACCTCACCGATAGATCTAATTATGTCTTTTACAATGGGTTTTCGTCAAATTTGTTTCTTTCAACCTCCACGGGGGTCAAATTTAGGTCCTTTATTATTCATAATATATATTGATGATCTCCTAAAGACACTCTCCTGTCCTGGACCAGCATACGCTGATGATATAAAGATTTATTCAATCGTTACTAGCCTTTTGATTCAGCTCAGCTTCAACTTAATATTGACACAATTGTTCAATGGTGCATGAACAATAATTTAAATTTAAATTTTAGTAAATGTCATGTTGGTAACTACTGTAGAAAAACTAAGCCTTTTGTAACCGTCTATTATATACAAAATCAACCCATATCCATCAAGGATCTTGGTGTTCTTTTTGATAGACGTCTCACTTTCAACCCGCATATTAATTACCTCATATCCACAACTTCTAAGAAACTAGGTTTTATTATGCGCGTATCTAAATATTTCACTAATGTTGATACCTTAAAATCTTTATATTACGCCTTTATTATTAGTTCCCTTGAATATTCTTCTGTAGTGTGGTCTTCTTATTATATTTGTCATCAATTATCCTTGGAGCGCTTACAGCGTCGTTTTTTGAAATTTCTATAATTTAGGATAGACTCTCTTTATCCACCCCGAGGAGTTAATTACCAATATTTGCTAGACCGTCATAATGTATAATCTCTATCCACTCGCAGAGAGCTTCACAGTAGTAGGTTTATGTGGAAGTTAATTAATGGTGTGATCGACTGCCCTCAACTTCTTGGTGGTGTAAATTTTCATGTGCCTCGCTGCTCAGCTCGTTTTACAAATACGTTCTCCGTTCCTGTTCCGAAAACTTTAAATTTACTTCGGCAATCACCACTCTATACGATGTGTAGAAACTCTGATAAAATTTTTATTTTGACATTTTTTTTCAGCCCATTTCATAATTTTTTCATGTTTACTTTATAATTAGTTGTCTTGAATTTTATTTTTACTTTGTTATTTTTGTATAAGTATATTCAATTTTTTTTGTATACACGTAATTTATGTATATGCATGCATGAAATTACTTTATAATTTTGTCCTGTAATTGGTCTGTACTGTTGGACAATAAAAAACCTATTATTACTAGACTACTTCCTGTAACCCACCTAAAAGATCTTCTATACAGAATATCACCCAAAGATGATATAGAAAACAGAATTCGACAAGGTTTTAGAAATCTTTCCATGGATATTCTTCACAATGTGAACAATGCTTTTGAAGAACGTGTGGCGTTATGTATATGAAAAGAATCCATTCATTTTTCCTTTTTAAACGATCTGTATATTAACAGAGAAGCCATATATTTCTGCACGTCAAATATAAGGCAGTAAATGTTATCTACGCGTAAATAAAAAAAAAAGGCAAAGCAAAAAAGAAGTTTAGTACTTAAATTTTTCTAGCTGTTCTTGACGACGCCAGCTACTAATCATGCAATACTGCGGTAACTACGGTACTATCTACAACACTTGTGCACAATTATACGTACAGGTAATACACATCGCCATATAAATACTCGTCGAAACCTATACGTGTGCAGGTTACGTACTTATAACTTGCACGATGCTGTACTTACTCAGGCAAGTTTCTAAATGCCTAGAATGTCCGATGTATTTAATTCAAGTTCCAATTGAATTCATTTTTGTACAAACACTGTGATTTGGAGCAGTATCGACAATTGATGTTATCAATTGCTAATTATAAAACATTCTACTGTATTTTTGACTCAATCGGCGTCACCGGTTAACCATCGTGATCGGTTAACCTTCGCACACGGTTAACCGTTGTAACCGATCAACCGCCGCGCCGTGACCAGTTAACCGGTATCCGGTTAAAATGCTAGTAAAGACGAAATGAATTTAACTCTGGAAATACGTCGGTTATCTAAACCCACGCGAGCAGTCCTTACTCTTGGAAAATCATTGTTTGGTTCAAATAGAAACATAGCGGCGGATAATTGGTTTTCTTCTACTGAACCTAGCAGACACACTACGAAATCATAAATTAACTTATGTCGGCACTTAAAAACAAACGGAAGATTCCACCCAGCTTTTTGCCGAACAAAAAGCGACAAGTAGGATCCACATTGTACGGATTTACAGAAGACACAACCGTGATCTCACATGTAGCGAAGAAAAGGCGAAGCTATCATCCTGGTTTCTACCATGCATGATAGGATTTTAGATAACCCAATTTCAAAGAAACCGGAAACCAACTTATTACAACGGTAATAAAAGCGGAATGGACACTATCGATGGGGGATGTTCAAAAAGTTCATCGAATCGCCGAACACAACGATGAAGCATGGCAGTATTTTTCAATTACTCGATATCTCTGTGGTAAATTCTTTATTTTACACCAGTGCTTTAGAGATAATCGTCAAATTAAAGAAAAATCATTGTTTGGAAAGGAACTAGCCATGGCATTAGTGCAAGAGCAACACATCTAAGCAACCTCCGAATTCTTTGAGACGTACGTTTTACTATACATCGAATTCTTGGGCTACCAGAACACAATTCTTCACTTGATACAACACAATATATTCTAGAAAAGAGGGATTGTTACCTTTGTTCACGCTCTAAGGATAGAATAACAAAATTCCTCTGCGTGCAATGCAAAAGTCCTATATGCCTCCAGTATTCCAAACCACTGTGCACTAAATGTGTTACTAAACACAATTTGTAACTTGCTCGGCATGTAACTATTTGTTATACTAGAACATAATTCAGTTATGGGTGCAGTTTGTGATGTGTTTTGCTATATAATATTGATAAGTTTAATTTTTTTTATTATTATAGTTTCTTCTTTTGGTGTATTATAAAAAAGTCAAAGAAAATTAAATGTATCTAACATTTTTTATCGATAAATTTAACGATTGTACTGAAATCTTTTTATCATTTTAATTTTATAAAATTGTTTTTACTACAAATAAAATACTAAAATGATGTATTGTTGGTTTAATTGTTCGTTTTAATTTGTAGTCTTTGAGACGCTGCATGTCCGATTATGTCTGTAATTTTCAGCTGTCCGGTTAAGGGCTAAGTTGTTACGAGTGCGTGTCAGTTGTATGGAAATATTATGTGACGCGTTTGAATCCATTGGGGATACGTAATATACGATTCTCAATGGGTTTATAACTCGTAATTAGTCCAGCAAACTTCTCCCAGACCCCTCACCACAAACTGCACTAAACTGGACGTACGTTTCGATGGCAAAGCTATCATCATCAGCAGAAATAAGCTTTGCTATCGAAGCGCACGCCCAGTTTAGTGCAGTTTGTTGTAAGGGGTCTAAGAGAAGTTTGCAGCATTACCAGTACCACAATTTGAAGTATTTTTGTCATCGTAATTAGTCCAGTTTTTATTTATATTTCATATAAGTCCATTCCCAATTTTCATGCTTAGTACTTTCCCATGAAAGACACTCTGGTAACATCTCGTCCTTTTCTGACAATTATACGATAAAACTGTTGTTATATTTGCAATATCTTTATTTGGTCTAGATAGAAATTGAGAATGATCAACAAAACGTGGCAGATTAAAAGGCTAGCTGGAAAAGAATTCAAGTTGAAGTTTGATTAGCTTGATAGTTAATAACGTTATGTTAACCAATTCTATAACCATCACTATTGGATATTACTTGTAATATATTCGTTTCGTCTTTAATAACCAAGATACTCGGAAACAAGTAAGAACTTTTGTTTTAATTGTAACAACTTTGAGATTCAAAAATCGATTGAATGTTTAAGTTTTATTTGTATGTGCATTTTGTACTTTTTTAGACGTCTTAGAAGTTTCAACGTCATTGGGCTATTACGACCTTAAAAAGAAGCAAGAACTTTTGTCGAAATAAAAAAGTTTGTGAAAACACTAACCGTAATTAAGAACTTTAGCTGTGAAAGTGTAGGTACAGAATCCCTTGGCTGACACAAAATCGATGCCAATATTATATTCTGTAAAATCTAGTCTCGTCTTTTACAATCTAAAAGTGGTTTTGATCATTTATTTTACAGCGACTTTTTTTCTTTCAAAGCCTTTTACGTTGTTTTTAAGAGAAGCGACCGTGGGAGCGTTAAAGTACCTCTATAACCATCCAGTGTATAAATACTGTTTACCTTCCTAAATTCCCTGGCGACTCTTTTTGAACATTTTTGTGTACAGAATCTGGAACATGTCAACTGCGTCACATCACGAGAAGCACGTTCTTTTTTTTTTACGTAGAGTATTAATTATACTTCGTCTCTTTGATTCCCTAGGCGATGTAGCATTTTAAATGAGAAAAAGTAACGGCAGCGTTGAAAGATTATTTCCTTCGCTGTAGCTAAAATTTTCATTTTTTAGCAAAATCTATCAAAATTAATGTGTGCGTTTCAAACAGTGCTCTTAGCGAAAATAATAGGTATATAATTTTATGATACATATGGTAAGTTACGCTCACAATAAATATAATTATTATTTTGTGTGCATATCTGTTTATAAACCTAGTATATATTGAGTATTCATTAATTTAGCATCGTTTAGCATACGTTCATCGTACGGTAATTGTATGATTTTAATTGAGTTTCCTTGGTCTCGAAACTAATTATTCAGGGATGAAGACGTAATGGCACTGGTATTAGAGAAAATGACTACAGTTCCACGAAGATGGGGTAGTTTTTGATAAAAAAAATCTTTAAAAGTTGTTTTTCATTTTCATAAATTCAAATTAATTAAATCATATTTCCGTATTCTCTTGGAAAAAAATTCTTAATCACCAGATTATTGAACATACCGCTTGTGGAAGATAATTTAAAAAAAGATTCTATGTATACAGTCGCTAGCAAATGTTATAGGCACCCTAAATTTTCGGCGAATATCACAGTAAGAAATGAGAAAATAAAAACTTGTAGGTAATACATTATAAATATTTTACTATTTTAAGGGATCTTATTAATTTGTTGCATATTAGAGTGTTTTAGGACAGCTATTAATACTTTTAGATGCAGGGGAAAGTGACTTCTCGAAGACTTGAAAATATATAAAAAAATAATACATTTACAAAGGTATCTATAAAGACTATTGTAACCATAAAGACGATTATATAAACGTTGAAATAACTGTCACAAAAAAAATGCAAGAAACATGAAACCCATTAGTTTTGTCAAAGGTGCCTATAACATTTGCTCGCGACTGTATATCATGTAGCGGAAATTAATGTTTATAAGAAAAGTTTGATAGATAAAATCAAAAAAAAGTTAGAAAATAAGAGGTTATTAAGAAATATAACTGCATTTATTGCTGAGAAATTAGCAGAGGAAAAGTTTTGCAGATTTAATTTAACTGAATTACAGGTTAACCAAATATTAAACCTGTGTAAACAATACAATCTTAGTCCGGTTTTTCAAAATTCTAATACTTTAAGAAACAAATTAAGATGTAATATTGAAATTATTGATTTTAAAAAATGTTCTAGGATTTATAAGATCAAATGCGGTGTTTGTAACAAAGTACACATAGGTCAAACAAAGACGAATGCGGAGGGTTGTTTTAAAGAACATTTATATCATGTTAAGAATCATAATAAATCTACTTCAGCATATCATTTTGTTAATACAGGACGTATTTTTTTAATGAATGATTTAGATGTAATTAAGTCTTCAAATTATGAAAGGCTTAATATGTGGGAAGCTATGTATATGGAAAAAAAAACATAACAATAGCTTACTTAACACCCCTTAATTATAAATATTTAGAATTTATTGAAGATAGTAGTCTTGAAGCTTGATTTTGTAACCTGGGATATACTTACCATACAGCATGGGCAACCACATCCGGGTTGGTTTATATACGAAAAGTGGTAATATATTTTCAATTTTCTTCTGTTAAGGGTTATACAGGCTCAGAAGGACCGCATTTCAAAATTATTATGAAGTATACAGGGTGACTCAAAGAAAAGTTACACACCAAAGTTGTGAAAAACTAAATGAAATATATTAATATTTGAAAAAGAAAATTGTAAATTACTAAGAAACTATAACAGATAAGTATAGGAAGCGTTAATACAATCTTAAGGACCATTAAAATTAGAATCTAAGGTAATAAATACAGGGTGTTCCATTTAAAATAAGAAAGCTACTTGGCTTTAAATATAGCGAAAATTAAAAGTATGTTTTTATCCACCCTGTATATTTTTTGCATTACTTTTATTTTATTATCAAGTCTAATGCTTTAGTTAAAAAATAAATACAGTTTAAAATATCTAGCTTGAATATGCGTGACAGACATGCCCCTTAAATATTGGTCTACATTTTGAAGAATAGTCAATTATCTCGTAAACTACTTACGTTAGGCATAAGAAAAAAAAATTGAAAAAATGTTACCACTTTTCGTATATAAACCGACGCGAATGTGGTGGCCCACCTGTATATACATATTTGGTATTTTGACCTTATATTTGTGCACCTGATGATGTTAGCATAGCTAATAAAATGTACATAGCGTGAAGATTAAAAAACTGTTGTGAGACAGGCGTTTACTTGTATTTCGTGTGTTAGTTAACTTTGAGACCTAGTGAAACAACAAAAATTTAATCTATACCACATATCAATGTATCAAGAGCTTCACGGAACTGATATTGGACATCGTATGAAACTTTGTGAATGGGCTCAGCAAAAAAATCGAAATAATAATATTTTTTTTCTTAATGTGCTGTTTTCCAATGATCCACGTTCACAAACCATGGGCAGATAAATAGGTATAATATGCATTATTGAATAGCGGAGAATCCAAGATGATTACGGCAGGTAGAGCGGCAACGTCCATGGAATGTAAACGTATGATGCGGAAATTGTTGGTACCAACATAATTGGACCTTTCCTTATAGGAGGTAACTTAAATGGCAGTATGGGCAGCGACTTTTTTGACAGGGTGTTTCCTACACTGCTTGAAAATGTACCTCTAGAGCAGCGAACAACAATGTGGTATCAACATGATAGGTGTTCATCTCATTAATCACAGATGGACCAAGAAATATTAAATAGGGGCTATGCCCATCACTCAGTAGGGCGCGATGGACCTGCAGATTGACCTGCTCGTTCCCCAAACTTGACCCCACTCGATTATTTCGATTTTTTTTGCTAAGCCCGCTCACAAATTTCTACACGATGTTCAAAATCCGTTCCGTGAAGCTCTTGATGCATTAGTTTGTAGTATGGATAAAATTTGTGTTCTTTCAGGATTTGAATAATCCTGGTTCGTGAAATTACAGATTGCTCTGCAAGTTTTCCAGTACCAACTTGTGGATTACGAAACACTCCCGTTAGCACAGAAATTTGCCCGTTTTCCTTGAATGCTACATTTAAAAAAATCGTTAATACTTTTCTACTCACTATTAGACCTTTTTTCAGAATTTGTTAAAAAAATAACATTTAAAATATTTAAAAAAAAATAATTTGACCTCCGTATGACCTTCACGCGCTCTCCTATATAAATAGACGACTCGGTATATACGGATTTTTCGAATAGTGCTTTCGATCAACCTGTAGCAATAAAGATCGCAGGGAAGATGACAAGCTGCATATACTAATATTAGCCGATTGTTACACATGCTTTTGTTTAACCAAATTAGATTTGCAAGCGATTTGGAATAGAACTGAACACCACAAAGCAAAATATAAAAAAAAATTGAAAAAAAATAAAACCTCTCGGCAACAGAAAAATATTACTTGGAAAATCGGTTTAATAATTGTTTAGAAGCTATTAAGGGGGTCACTACATATCTTTATCCATATGGGAAAACCGCCATTACGTATGTCCCTTTTTCTCAGAAACGCCATATCTGATCTCATTGATTTTTTTTACACACGTTATCTAGTATTGCCCCAACAGTTTAATTGAAAGATTTCATACAATTTCTAAAGACTTTTTTTTTGAGTTTTACAAAATCAATATTTTCTTTGCTAGTGCTTCTTCACATATTGTTTCGTTTTCTCGCAACCTGTTCAAAGTATTCCCAGTTAGCAAGATACGTCTAATATACATACATGTTGGATCCACATGTCTAGTTAATGTCAACGTTAATGATAAACGTACCATATACGTATAATAGACGTTAACAATTGACCTATTTTATAACTTAAAGATCAGTAGTTGGTTAATATTTTACTATTAAATGTTACTAAAATCTAATAAAAGAATATTAAAGGTAACAATATAATTGTAGCATAGAGTTTTGTAAATGTACAGCACAGCCGTATATTATATGTATATTAATATGTTATAATTGTATTGTAACGTTTTTCTAGTTTTTAAAACGTTGTCGGGGTTTAGAAAAAAAACACACAGGCGATATATTTAAATTCACTTATTCTATTAACACAATTACGGTACTTAAAATCTATTAAAATGCTTATTAATTAAATCACTATCACTAATGTCTTTATGTAAACGATTTATTTGCACCGATATTTATATTACACGTACTAATTCAACCGCGATCCGCACTGTCCAACTCGTATCGACTGACTGCCTCCTGGCCAACCCGACGCGTTATTTATAGCTGGCGCGAACTACCAGATTGTTCGAGACCCTTCTAGAACGTCCTTCCAGATTCCTTCCAGAATATTCTCGAATCTTCGACCCGGTACTGCCCTCTGTCATTCCTCGTAGGTAGGTCTTTCTTCCGCTATGCTAGCGCCATCTAGGGACGCCTATCGGAATCGCCAGTTTCAAAAGTTGGCGCTCGTTACAGTATGTTCATTTAACATCTACACCACAAAGATATAATATGTGAAATATTTATGTAAAATTGACATTATTTAAAATTGCTACGGTCACAGCGTACTGAGACACGCAAGCGCACGTTTTTATGGTGTGACTGTTTCATAGCGACGGGATTACAATTTATTTTGTAGTGAGTTGTGTTTACTATTATTATTCTATTTCGTTTCGTGTGCTGTTCTTCAGTAAGACAATCTAAAACCAGAAAATAATATACTTTTTTATATCTTCGAAATGGACGGCAAAACAAACATTCTGCATTTTTAACCTTGAACTATGGATTTTAACATGAAATATTCCTTTTTCTCTTCATTGTCAAGATATAAAATGTATATTGGTTTTTTGTTTTATATTGTGAACTTTTCTTTAATGTAACTTTCACACCGTAAACACTAAACCCAATAAAAAAAGGTTTGGAGTTTTGAAACAGTTGTTTTAATAAAAATCCTATAGTTCTACTGTAACTTCATAGAGTAGTTTCAGGGAAGATGTCTTGTTGAGTGAGATGGTCAATGCTAATAATTTAAATATGCACTTAATAATAGATGTTGATATTAATTAATGTTTGATACAATGGTGCATATAGTATTACACGGTCTATACAAATGCTTTATCAATACTCATGCCTATTACAAGTATATATTTTAATTATTGAAGTTGGCCATCTCACTCAACAGAGCATTTTTTCCGGAATTGCCTTGCCTTTGCACATATACATATATACATACGCATAATTTACAGATATGCTATACATATAGATGCATGCATACAATACATATATTTTATGTATAATTGCCATAAATCATACTTACATAATATATACATTATATATACATATATTTACATGTAATTGACGTTAAATGTATGTAAAAAAGTGAGACATTTGTACGTAATATATACGTATATTTTATGTTTTCAACATGTACTATGCACATTAAATAATAATAATAATTATTATTTGTCGTAGGTTGTAAACAACATAGACATTGCCAGTAAATAACACAATTCACATACGCTACCCTACATTTTAGGGAGAAGGAGGAAATAATGGACATCAAGTAACCTCTATGAAATCGAAATCGAACTGCACCTATAGTTCTAATTGTTGCGGTTTATAAATTCCTCAATAGTATAAAAACAATACTCATGGATAAATGGTTTTAACATTTTTTTTAAATGTATTTAGAGAACCGGCTGATCTTATACCATCAGGTAGTGCATTAAAACAAGTTACACACCTATAGTATGGGCTACGTTCATATAGTGATGTTTTATGAGCTGGTACACTTAGTTGATTTCTTGAACGTGTTGTCATAAGATTATAAATATCTTTATTTTAACAAATTGGCT
The DNA here is from genome assembly GCA_004143645.1 of Protaetia brevitarsis. NCBI lineage: Eukaryota > Metazoa > Arthropoda > Insecta > Coleoptera > Scarabaeidae > Protaetia > Protaetia brevitarsis. Next base: position 1,216,699 of record RXPK01000063.1, read on the forward strand.
TTCGTGACGTTTATAAAAGAGTAAAAGCTCATATAAGTACAGTGACCCCAGAGGCATGATTTTTAATTGTTTAAATAATGGTCGACATGATTCTCTAGTCGATGCATCTTATTAGGCGCTTTTGATGGATAAGCAATCTGTTTGCCCAAGGCGCCGATCCCCAGAAAACAATTGCATATCGTAATCGCGATTCAGCATATGAAAAGTAAAACATACGCAAGGCGCCCACACCGACTGCAGTCTTTAAGTTTCTGAGGCCATAGTACGCCGCACAAAGTTTTTTTTCTATTGTGTAACAATGCTCTTCAAATTTTAAACGACAGGCAATCTCCAATCCTAAAAACAACGCTGACCTGCTCTTAGCGATCGACCTGCCATCACATCGAACGTAAAGACTGCTAACAACATCAACACCAGCACGAAACTGTATTAATTTATTTTTTAGAGTTTAGTAAAAGTCGGTTACCTTCACACCAGGAGTGCATATCTGAAATAGTTTTTGTCGCACTGATAGCAACGACATCAGCGTTGGGATTAGCGATACAACAGCTGGTATCATCAGCAATATTGACTAAAAGGACATGCAGGTAATGACAAACACAAGTCGTTTACATATATGACAAACAACGTAGGCCCTAAGATGGACCCTTGAGGCACACTACAGGTGATATCTATTGCAGGCGAAAGATATTGTTTACTAATCTCATTCGCGCGACGGTACCGCGTATTCCATATGCCCACAATTTACTTAAATGGATATTGTAATTTAGTGTGTCAAATGCCTTTGACAAGTCAAAAAATACACCAAGAGTAGTGTCCCCAGCGTCTAGGTGTTTGTAAATGTGAGCCATGACATTATGCATGGCGTCCAATGTAGATTTTCCCGATAAGAAACCAAACTGATAGTTAGAAATTATCTTCTTCTTTTCTAACGAGAGTAAGGTGATGGTAAGGTGATTGGTAAGGCGATGGGTCTGTAATTCTTGGTTTCAAATTTGTCACCCTTTTTATGAACGGGAATGACTTTACTAATTTTTAATTTATCAGGAAAAATACCTTTGTAGAATGATTTATTTGTTAGAACAGCCAATGGTTTCGACAGGTACGACGCAACAAACTTCAAAATAAAACAAGGGCATTCATCAATTCCCGCGGAATTTTTCTCTGCCACCTCCAGTATAACGCGTTCAACTTCATACCTATCAGTTGGTTCGAGAAAAAAGCTATCATTAACGCAAGGTATATTGGGCGTGTCACTTATAGATATAATGTCACGATTAAAAAATTCTTGCGTAAAATCTTTCACATATGGTTTGAGGATTATTTATGACATCTCCTGACGCACTACGTAGTGAGATAAATTCTATGCTAGATTTTAAGGGGTTGGTTATTTTATTAATAATGTGCCATGCTGTTTTACTTTTGTTTGTTGATTTTTCTAATCTATTTTCATAAAATTTTCTTTTGGTATTATTTACTAAAACTTTATATTTCTCCTTTTCAGTTGCATATGCACGTAATAAAATTGTATAATTGGTCTATATTTTGTTTAGACAAATTATATAAATCTCGGAGTTGATCTGCTTTGCGGCCCAAGTCAGCAGTGTACCACTCCATCTTAGGCTTACAATCAACTCTAGACTTCACCAATGGAAACGACATATTAAAATAATACAAAAATGTTTTGTAAAACACGTCAAATGTGTCTTCGTCCGGTGTAGTCACATTCAACCAGCTCTCGCTGGCTATCAAAGACTGGAAGCGCATGATATTCTCATTAGTGAATTTACGTCTGTATTCAAATATGGGTTTATGTCTTTGCCGGCTACTAATCTCCAACAGTTGAAAACAGTGGTCAGACAAGATCGCTTCCTTCGAGAAACAAGTGTATGTGTGCGTAGTACTATCAGCAAAAATATTATCAATTAAGGTTGAAGAAGTTGACGTTATTCTCGTATTTTTATGAAATCCTTCACTTAACTGTTGGGACAATACTAGATAACGTGTGTAAAGAAAATCAATGAGATCAGACACGGCGTTTCTGAGAAAAAGGGACATACTGCTGTGAACTGATGGTCCAAGCATATAAGTAAAGAGAAATTAAAAATGACAAAATTAATTTAGCTAGCTCAGCAAAAATGAATTTAAAAGGGCGCCAGAGATTCTTAAATCTCAGAGTAAATTTTTTTTAAAAAAATTAATAGTGGGCGTGCAAAATTACTTTCTTTAAAATCCCCAAAAATTGAAATAGCAGATTTAAAAATAAAAGAACTATTTAAGGTGATATTTACAATCATTTAATTTATAATAAAAAAAAAAAAACATTTGATACAATTTACAGGATAAATAAAAACCGTGAATATAAGATTCTGGCATAAAACAAACCTGCGTAGGATTCTACAATTACACAATCAACAACTTCAACTTCCCTTTCTTTACTCAAATTATCAACAACTTCAACTTCCCTTTCTTTATCTAAATCATCAACAATTTCAACTTCCCTTTCTTTACTCAAATTAATAACATTATCATCAACTTTCTCCTCATTAGAAGTATCTGAACCCCGATTGATTTTATCCCCTTCCGTCTGAATCTCTTTCTTTTCTTTATCAAAAACACTGTAATCTTTTTGCAACCATGCATCAACTCTCTCAATACTTCTGTCATAATTCTGTATCATTTGTTTCATCATTGCCATCATCTCATTCATACTATTAATACTTTCCTTATTGTTAGTCCTGCTTCCTCCATCTATCTGGATATCCTTTTCGTCCATCCTTCCCTTTGTTCCTGCCACAATTTCCTTTTCGTCCATCCTTCCCTTTTGTCCTGCCACAACCGACTCCTTCCTGCCATGAGTTCCTTGGCTCCGCCAACTCTGGTCTCCAGGAACGTCCACTTCCTGTTCCCTCGTGGTCCTGTCCATCTTCATTCTCGCAGCGGTGTACATAAAAAGTTTTTAAAACGCACACGATCAGTCTTGTCAACGCAACGAGAAATTCTCACAAATTCCAAACACGGGATCCTAATCTTACTAATTACAATTACAATCATATCGTGCCCCACGTTGGGCGCCAAAAATATATGCTGTGAACTGATGGTCCAAGCATATAAGTAAAGAGAAATTAAAAATGACAAAATTAATTTAGCTAGCTCAGCAAAAATGATTTAAAAGGGCGCCAGAGATTCTTAAATCTCAGAGTAATTTTTTTTTTTAAAATTAATAGTGGGCGTGCAAAATTACTTTCTTTAAAATCCCCAAAAATTGAAATAGCAGATTTAAAAATAAAAGAACTATTTAAGGTGATATTTACAATCATTTAATTTATAATAAAAAAAAAGAAAAAAAAACATTTGATACAATTTACAGGATAAATAAAAACCGTGAATATAAGATTCTGGCATAAAACAAACCTGCATAAGATTCCACAATTTAAAAAGGACAATGCAAATCCTTTAGCAACAAAATGGAAGATTTGTTCCAGAAGATAAATCTCAATCCACAAAAAATATCCACGCGGTCACGAAATTTAAACCAAACTAAATTTTACACTGGAAAACAAATAATATTTAAATGGAAATTTAATTTTACAGCACAAAGCTTCACTTCACCTTAACCGTGGTGATTAACAATACAATACAAATCAGCAAAAAGAAAACGGAAAATTTAAACTCTTTAAACTAAAAACACGAAGGCTTCTAGAACATTTTACAATAATTACTGATCTAATATTCAAAACGTGTACACAATTAAACAAAACAGCAATAATTAAATAAAGAGTCCTTTGATGGATGAATTAATATCAAAATACCCGAACAAAGATTTAAAAATTAAATGAAATTACCTACATGGTAGCAAACAAAAATGAAAAAAAACATGTACTTACACGGCCATCATTCAAAGAACTGGGGGCCTCCAAGGGATAACATCGTACATATAACAAATTTACAATTTCGTGCGATGAACGCACAGCGCAACGCAAAGGAAAAACTAGCATATAAACTATATACAGGAGTACGCAAAATGTACAAATAAATGAAATTAACTATACACAACTGACCAAATAAAATGATACTAACAATTATTCAACTTGTGGAAACTCTATCATTGTTTTGACAAGGCTGATTTGGAATAAACAAAAATACACATTTAAATTTCCGAAACCCGGGGTGCCAGTCTACAGCAATACGTAATGACGGTTTTCCCATATGGATAAAGATATGTAGTGACTCCCTTACCCCCTTAAGCTTAATAATTGTAGCGATTTCACCATGTGAAATATACTATTATTAAAGGAAAGAATTGCCACCTAAAGCATAAACAATAGTTTCAGCTTCTGTAATAGAAAATCCACACCGATGGTTCCATCAATATTGCTACTGCACTTGTGACGATTTTCCGATTTACTTAACACTGCCCATAAATATTATCCGGTACTCTGGCGATTATTCTGGCGCTCCATAGTCAAATCGCCTGCCCGCGTGCGGTCGAGTTTTCCTCGGACATTACTCAGGAGATGCTCACCAAAGTGTAAATGCAGAGATTCCGTGACCGAATAGATGGAGGAATTAATGGCGGGCACTTAACCCAATACCGTCCGTGAGCTCTGTCACTTTCTCATTGCGATTGTACTCATTAGGTGATTGTTTAAAATACGCCCTTGCGAGCAGGGTACAAAACAAACTCGTACACGCATACACTTTCAAAGAAAATTGAGAAAGGAAGCGTACTGGAAGGATTCGTACGCGCTCCTAACAAATTAAGCTAATTTTGCCAGCTCGTCTGTAAGATTGCTTTTTAGGTTCCATTCTGCGCGCCGGGATATTTATAACGATAGAGGATTATCAAGGATGAATAAACACACAACAGGGACAGAAAAGTAACAAGTTAGGAAGAGCAAAAGATTTCTGCCATTCGTACAAGGTTTGGTATAGCAACAATATACATATATATAGTATTGAAATGAAATTCAGGCAACTTATTTCTAAGTAAAAGAAATTAGGCAACTTAAATAGCATCATCAGCATAGAGGTTCATTAATGTTGACATTTAGAATTTGTAAATATTTGAAAGTGCGATTTTATTTATCTAAATTAACTAATAACCTAAATAAATTCTATTTATATTTAACTTTTACCTATTTGAAATTATAATTATTTCAATTTCATCTCTAGGTACTTTAAATGGTTACTTACTGCAATGGTTGTTCTGCATTATTAATCTCGAACCCTGATGTCATTTGTTCTTGCTAGGAGACTAGAGGACGCCATTTTAAAAACAATCTGATTGTGAATTGCAGAGACGCTTCAGAGATTTGATTAAATCCAGTATTTTCATAATTTGAAACGAGTTTTAAATCTATATCTTGAACAATATTCAGTTATTTCCTGATGTAATATCAGAAGTATTTAGTTTTTACTTTATAGGAAGAGGATTCCCATAACTTGACGAGCTAATACCCCATCCAGGAGAGGTTTCATTCCCGATTTTCCTGAATCATTCGTCATAGTAGACCCGAATCGCCGATTCAACCGGACAATTTAAGATTAGTCTACTTCAAGGGTTCAACTATACTGCATATTAATTGCCTAATACGTTTAATCTATACCTGTTATCGTATTGTGTATTTTTATTATAGTTTTCTTGTAATTATTTTTTTCTGTGTGTTTCTTATCTGTTGCAGCAAGAATGAAATTGTGAGTTCGTGGTTGTAGCGGATGACTAATTAAAACAATGCTCATATTGTGTTGAAGTATATAATGACGTTTCGTGAATTTTAAAAAATTATAATCACAAACCCGGAAATATACAAAATTGTTTTTGAAAATGGATTTATATTTTAAATGAACATTTTTCTTTACCTTAAACTTCACATTCTAGAAAAAAATTAATGTAATTATTATTCTGTTAATATTCACCGTACACCGTATTAATTTCTAACATAATTTCTCAACGTTCCCATCATAAATTTTTTACGCACTTTCAGCTGTAAATTCAAATTCTAAATAAGCGAACCTAATTAGGTATTTTAGTTAAAGTTAGAAAAATAAATATGTTATTTCATATGAATTATTTTTTTTTTGATTGATGCCCGAACGAACCCAAGACCTAAGTTTGAATGCTTACTCACAACAAAAAACATTATACTATATTTTAACTGCTCGTTTATTATACTAACTCAAAAGCCGTAGGAATAGTGTTGCTGCAAAATGACCATCGTGTTTCTTATGAAATGAAAGCGATAATAATAAAGCGCACGGCAAACATATCCACAGTTAGAGAAAGAAAAGTAGCTTGTAATACATGTCCCTAATATCTTTATGACAAAGGTCATAACCACTCACAAACCTGTAAAAACAATTTTAAAAAGTGAAATAGTACTGAACCGGATACCTGGATTAAAATGCATAGTTTGTTAGCTGTGGCTGTTGATGTACATGCAACATACAGAAGAGGAAGTGAAACAAAAAAGAATGAAGAAGTTATAATTACACGTTAAAGACAATATCGACAAAGCATTATCTACGTGTTCTACACCTTAAAACAAAAATGTGATAAAATTACCCCAAAAATAGGTGGCAACTGGGTTACCTCTATTTTTGGAGTAAATTTACACCTATAGAGGATTTTTCCCATCCCTTGTATCCTATTTTTACCATTTTGCCAGCTTCCTTTCCTTCTTCCCCTGATCCCTTATTTTACTTTGGATCCCCTTTGTTCTTTAGACATATCATCATTAATGTAAATCTCCGTGTTTTCAAGTGTTCCAACTTATTTTAGGTTTTAATCACATTTGTTTGTCCTTCCCATTTTCTAATTCAACCAGATACGTTTCCTCCCCTAATTTTTTTTTGCAGTTTTTATTCTCACGTTCACCTCTAGATTTACTTTCATAAAATCGTCCATCGTCGCTTCAGGACGTCTTTATCATAAGTTCCCGCACTTCCACGCCTTGCTCCACTACATTATTTCTTTTTCTGGATCCATAGCTTCTATTCTGACTTTCATTTCATACACTTCCTGTTTTAATTCTTCCAGGATGTTATTGACTGCTTTTCTAAATTCCCGTTACTCCTTGCTTAGCTCTCTTATTTCTTGTTTTACGTCATTGTCGCAGCTCTGGATCATCTTTATAAGCTGTTCTATTTTATCTTTCGGCTTTTTATTTTTAACTGGCGTCCTTTACTACTTTTCCCAAATAAATCTGCTAGATTTTCCGAAAACTTTCCTCTTTTCCCATCCGAATTAGTATATTCCTCGTCCAAACTCATTTCAATTTTTCTGCGACCATCCCTGTCCTTGTTGGTTTGATTGTTTTGTGGGTGATGCGTGTCTCCGATCTTCGTTGTACCACAAAGCGCGAGATTTTCGAAGATCACTTGCCTCTCAGCACCAGTAGCTTCGTTTTATTGAAATCTCACAATCACTTTCTTCTCCAATTTAATTCTGTTTGTATTATACTTAATTATGAAGCACTATTTCACTTTAGTCTAACTTACGGCGTTTTTTATAACACTCGAAAACTCCCGGTTTTAGGTTTGTTTTTCGAGGCGACTTAAAACACGTACATTCATCTACATGCAGGACGGTACCACTATGATGAAAATTACACTTGCACTACTTTAACCTTTGACCTCCCTAGAACCATATTGCTTTATGCGCAAAAAAAGAAACGTGTTGAGACGTGTTATTTATTGGAAAGAATTTTCCGGCATTAAAAGACCTTTACTACGGAAAATTACTGTTTTATGGAAACATTAATTCGAAGCATTTCCGCACTTAGATAATGATTATCTTTACCAGCAGCCATTCCTATTATCGTTTTAATAGGAAGTTTGATGAGCAATAAACCGTAAAACATCCGGAAAATCGTTTCGAAGTTTCAACTCTTTATATGAGATATTAAACTTAATGTAGTTTGCCCTGTGCTTCTACAACTTAGACAATGCACATCGATTAGGTGCCCGCAAATAAAAAAAATCACAAATTCACGCACAAATGCAGTATGTAACTGGTATTTGCCCATTCTTCCCGTGGCATTGGAATAAATAGGCGTGCTGTAAATAGGTAAGATCAGATTACAAATTATATTGTTGCAGTTATAGTCAATATTCTAGGTAGTGACAAATATTCTAACTAACAAGGGAACATCCCGAGATTGGAAATTTAGAAAACTATCAAACTTTAGAAATATATAGGCGATATAAACTTGAAAAACGGTTTGTTTGATAATACCAAATTTTGTTTAAGTTAACTAAATATTGAGTTAAACATGGGCAAACAAGTATTTGATTAGTTGAACCAAATTATTTATTCATTTAACTCTTTATTTATTTCAAATAACAAAATATTTTGTCGGATCAACTAATTTTGCATGATAAAATTTTGTTGTCCTGAACAAATTGGTTTTTCAGTGTATATAGAGTGTGTGATAGACACTCTTTCCCTCCCAAAATTCACTGGGGGTTGAAGCACCCCTTCGGAAATTGAAGGATCTTCAATTTTCTCCATATAACTCCACTGAAAAGAAATGCAGCAGTTGCAGTATATATAAAGCTCTTACAAAATGTGTGACCAATGTATATAGGATGTTGTGATTAAGCTTTACGCTTACACTGCAGATGGTTTTAGAACAATGTGAGTTTTAAATATAACTTGTGTATCCTTCAATTCTGTTTCAAATTGTTTATATAGGATATTATATGGTGATATAAGTAGATATCACCACATTGTTAGTTATATAGTTTTTTTGACTGGTATTAATAAATATTTTTCTTTGAAGAAATCAGTAAAGAAAACTATATTACCCATTACTTAGTCTAATGATGAGTTGAGAAACATGAGAGATACACTAAAATCTCAGAAAATTATTTGTGATGCGCGAAACGGTCAGTTAGGGGGGGATACATACAGAGATTATTTAGATAAGTATAGAAATGCTATTACTGCCGCGAAGAGAAAAGTTTATAGTGATTTTTTATCCAACTCAGACAATGTAAGTAGAGATAGTTGACGTTTAAGAGGTTTTAGGTCCGAATGCAATAACACAAATCAAAATAATCCTGAAGTCGAAATTGATTCCATTGTCTTTAATAACTGGTATTTGTTACTGTCGCGGAAGATAATACAAGGCCTCTTCCTGCAGTAAGTAAGTCACGCAATTATGAACACTCATTGCCTACTAATTCTTCTCTTATTTTCTTTAAATATATGCTGTCTTCTGATGTTGTGGATTCTGTTTTATCCCTAAAAAAATCGAATTCTGTCGATTGTTATGGTATATCCGGGCATCTGTTAAAGAGCTGTGTTGATAAAATCGCGTTTCCTCGAGCTGCATATTTTAATAATTCTGTCGAACTTGGTGTCTTTCTGGATTTATTTAAGAAAACTAGAGTTGTTCCTATATATAAGAAGGGAGACAAAAACAGTGTCGCAAATTATCGTCCCATTTCAATAATACCTATATTCGGAAAAATTTTGAGATAATTATAGAAAGAACTTTGATTAATTGTTTTCTTTGAATAAAAATCTCTGATCAATGAAAAGCAATTTCGCTCCACTGCTCAGGCACTATGCAGCTTAATATATCGGGTGGTCGAGGGTCTTGAGGATGGTCTGCGTAAGAGAATTACGATGTGTCACCTCAGCAGGGCGTTCGACTGCCCAATACATTACGTTGATCGTAATGTATTGCGCGATAAGCTTTTCGTATACGGAGTTCGGAGAAATGTTCATGACTTACTATGTTGTTAGTTATCTGACCGTGCGCAATTTGTTGACGTGAAGAATAATATTTCTAAATCTCGCACTACTAAATATGGTATTCGCCAAGGTCCTGCCCTTGGCCGCCTACTTTTTATCATTTATGTAAATGACTTTTTTGAATAAATTACTCCTGACGCGTGTGTTATGTATGCAGATGATATCACGCTGATAGCATCTGCTGAGGACCTTAATACCCTATCTAAAATATCGGATGAGCTGCTGGCCGATGCTGAGGATTGGTTTGCGTCAAATTGCTATTTCAGGCAAATTAGTCACAGTTTTCCAGTTGACTTCACTCTCCAGCATAATTTGTACGATGTTGTGTTTATTTATTTCTCTTTGTACTTGCTCTGCCAAGGAGTTTCTTCTTGCAGTTCACCTTTCACATTCAAACATAACATGTTCCGGCGCCTCCTCATCTGCACAGTCTGGGCATAGGTGGCCTCCCACCAGTTTGTATTTCATCAGGTAAGATCTAAAGTTGCCATGTCCTGAGAGGAATTGTGTCACTTAATAGTCCACCCTTCTGAAACTGCATGCTATCCGTGGTTTAATGTCCGTAATCAGAGTTCTAGTACAGTCAGCTCTCGACTCCAGACTCTCCCACCTTCTTTGCCATCTCTTAATTGCTACTTCTCGTTCGAATGTTTTAGAACTTGGAGGTTTGTTGTTCTTAAAGATGTGGAGAAGTGTAAAACGGTGGTATGCCAGCTATCACTTGTGCCGCTTCAGCGGAAACCGTTCTGTCTCCGCTTATCACTCCCAGCAGAGATCTTCTTTGTAGCTTTCCCAAGGCGTCTCTATGTTTCTTTGTTATCTGAAGCGGATGGCCAGGCTGGTATTGCATAAAAAATCTGGGATTGGATAACTCCGTACAGTATCTGCCTTTTTATGCTGGTGGATCCCCCAAGGTTTCGTGGAATCTTAAGCACGGCCGTCTAAGTTATGTCGGATTTCTCCACGACCCGGTTCACCTGCGCTTCGAATGTCAAGTTGCGATCTAGTATCACCCCAAGGTATCCCAGTTCCGTTTTCGGTGCAATTTGCCTCCCGAGAACTAGATTTCCACGCGTCTGGTAGGGCCTCTCGGAATGATGGCTTCGGTCTTCTCGGGGGTTACTTTAAAGCAATTTTTCTCCACCCAATCAACGATACTTTCCAGTGACTCGTGCGCTCTAAACATGAGGTCTCTCGGATCATCTGCTTCCACAATCAACGCCAGGTCATCTGTGTAGGCTATTGCGGTAACACCGTCCACAAGTTGCATGTGCAGCACCTGATTATAGAGAATATTCCATAAAATTGGTCCCAATGCAGATCATTGGGGAACTCCAGCATAAATTTCCATGCTTATCTTAGGGGACACCAGGACTTTCCTCGACCTGAAGTAATCCTCAATTATATTTAAGAGGTACCTTGGGATATCTTTTCTTGTCAGTTCAATAATTATTCTACTCCACGATGTAGTGTTAAAGCCATTCCTAATATTCAACGAGATCATGGCTACCCGTCTTTCATCTATCTTGGTTTTGCGAAATGTAATAATACACTTCTGAATGTAAAGAAAAAAATATTGACGCTTCACCAAAGTTAACATTGTTTTTTTTTTCAATTGTGCAATAAATATAAATAAATCTTAATTGGTTAAATCTGTAAAAAAAAATGAAATATATTCATATTGGTAATTCACTTGAATTTTACATAAGTATTTGGTTTATAACAAAATATTTTTTTCTTATAAATCAATGTAATTAGTTTAAGTAATCTAAATGTTCATTTTTAAATATTGTTTGTTTTTTTTTTAAGTTTGTGGTTAATTTTTAAGCAGTTACATTTAAATATAACTTATATAATATAAGATTTATTAGATCTGTAATTAAACATGAACCTTCTAAAAGTTACGTGGCCTTTGAATATACGTGTATATTAGAGTTGCCACCTTTTTTTAATATTTTATTGTTTAATAATAAATTAATAAATTACTAAATAGTGCTATAATCAAATGATCAATTACTCCTTATTTATGCCATCTTTTTTAGGTCATAACATTTATTTTTTGTATATTATGTATATCATATTCGTATCCTTAAATGAGCTCCTGCGAGAATTTCTCTAGTCAAAGGAGGACAAGAGGACACAGTCTCAAAACGAGGGCAACGGGTAGCAACAATAGTGTATATATGTATAAGACAATTGTTATAAATGGTATGTTATGCCTTGTGCGTACAATTGTAATTTAGTACAATGCCAGTAATTAATATTAATAGCTAATGTACTGAACATATTACTTGTGACGTTTCAAGCAGCCAACATCGCAGTAATTCCTTTGACACCAGAAGAAAGTAAATTGCATGATGCCTTGCAAAATATAATTGCAGCTGTTCAACAAAATTATCGAAAAAAAGTTACCTTTATGTAAAAAAGGGTACTTTATTACGTCCTAGCAGGCGTATAAAACAAGGGAGTGGACAATTAGAAAATTCCTTGAGTTCATGTTAATGGTCAGAAATATTGTTAGCGTATTCGCGTCACTCTAAATAGACAAATGAAAATGAAAATTTCTGGTAACCAAGAAAACGAAAAATAACAAATCATATGTTTTCCGAAAATTACGTAGAATCCAAATGTGCCAAGATATACAAGGTGCTCCATTTAAAATTTTAAATTTGATCATATTTTCGGTAAAATCGGAAGTGATAAAATTCTATAAGATAGGTTAAACAATTACAAAATAATATTAAAGAAACATGTATGTATGTATGTATGTATGTATGTAGATGAAGGGTGGTGTTACACTGCGACCTAAAGGATCTATTGTGTCCCCCATTCTTGCTGCTTTACAGTTGGCCTTCCAATCCTACTCCTTTAAAAAGTGTAGGATGTCAGAGGGCCCCAGTCTAGGTAAGTCTCCCTCTTTCGATTTCACATGCTCCCAGTACAATGCCCTCGGGTTGCACAGTGCTACGCAGTTTGAGAGGAGTGGATGGTGTTTCATCCTGTTCCCTACAAAATCTGCATTCAGGATCTTTTTCCAATCCAAGCTTACTCAGGTGTCCTTTCAGTCTACAATGGCCTGAAAGTATTCCTGTTAATATGCGAACATTGTTCTTACTCAGGTTGATGCATTCTGTAAACCTCTTCTGGTTATAAGTTCCCAGAAGAATTTACTTTGCCTCATTCCCCGGAGATTCTCCAGTAACTGGATTTTCTCTGCTCCATTTCTATTTTTAGTTTCTTCAGTATTGTACTGCTACTTAACCCGCAAAAGGTTCAGGCCCTACGAAAGGCATTCCAGCCCCTTTTTTCGCGAGTTATCCGTTATTTCGTTTCCTTCCACTTCTGTGTGACCGGAACCCACAGGAGGGTTACTTTATTTCTTTTGCCTAGCTCATTTAGTTTCCCTAGGCATTCCAGACCATCTTGGAGCTGATTTCATATGAGCTCAGCGCCTTGATGGCTGCTTGACTATCAGACATGATGATAATCTCCTGTTTCGATAGTCCTATCCATATTGAACTGAACACATCTTCCAATAGCGTGTATTTCCGCCTGAAATATACTTGGGTATTTTCTCAAGCTTTCGAAATATGTAGTTCTAGGCCCGTATATTCCTATTCCAGTTCCTTCTGCCGTTTGGAGCCATCAGTGTACCATTTGATGGCATTTCTATTAAATTCAAGATGGTGTTATGATCCCACTCGCTCCTGTTACTTAGCTTTGTGGTGAATTCCTTCACAAAGCTAAATTTCTTTAACATGTCATCCCGGGCATATCCCAGGTTTGATCACTGTCAGGAGATTGAGGCCTATGCCTAATCATTCTTCCTTGACCATTCTTAGTGCGGTTCTTTTCGCCACGCCCTCCACTACAATGTGGAGGGGGGCAAGATCCAATACTACTTCAATAGCTGCTGTTGGGCAGGTTCTCATAGCCCCCGTTATGCATACACATGCTAATCTTTGTACTTTCGAGAGGTTAATTCTCGCGGTGGCCAGATTAGTTCTCTTACTCCATGCTACTGAGCATAGGTGATGATCGTCTCACTATCGCTGTATACATCCAAAGCGTAGTTTTGGGTTGCATCCCCATTTTTCCCTGCAAAGTTTCTACACGCCATCAGAGCTCTTTTGGCCTTGTTGGTTACCTCAAGCTCATGTTTGCTCCATAGAAGTTTGTTGTCTAGGGTGAGGCCTAGATATTTAACTTCCGCTCTCCAGTCTATATTTTGCCCATCCAGTTTATGGTTCTAAGATTGGATTTTCTTTTCCTGGTAAACGCTACTAGGGTTGTCTTAGTGGGGTTGACATTGAGTCCCATCGATTGACACCATCTTCTCGTAAAGTTCAATCCTCTTTGAACTACGTCACAGAGGGTATTCTCAATTTGCCTCTTGCGTATATGACAATATCATCAGCATACCCTTGACAGGATATGCTAGATCCGTCAATCCGCATAAGAGTTCATCTACTATTAGGCTCCACATAAGTGGGGAGTAACTCCCCCTGTGGGCATCCTCTGGTCGTGCTAACCGAGATGTCTTATGTCCCACCTCCGCTTCCACCGACCTGGTAGACAGTAGTTGCGACATCCATCTAGAAGTCACCCGTCTACCCCCCTATTAATTAATGCTTTTTGACAGACTCGTGGGAAGTGTTGTCAAAGCACCCTCTATGTCTAGAAAGGCGCACACTACGGTTTCTTTATTCGTCAGGGCATCTTGGATTTGGTCCGTCAGCTCCACTAATGCAGTCTCAGTGGATTTGCCTGTTTGATAGGCGTGCTGACAGGGTGCAATGGCACCCGCTCCAAGATTTCTGTTCTGATGTAGTTATCTACAGCCTTTTCCACCGTTTTCAAAAAGAATGATGTAAGGCTGATAGGTCTATGGGATTTAGGTGCGTGATGTCCTTTTTCCTGCTTTTGGTATAAAGGTGACTTTAGCCTTCGCCAGGCTTCTGGAATATATCCAACTCCAGACTACTTCGGCTTATCCGAATCATGTGAGGAAGGATTCTTCCTGCCCTTTCTGAAGTAAGACTGGAAAAATCCCGTCTACTCCCGTGTTTTGAACGGCTGAAAGGTATTAATGGCCCTTTTAACCGTTCGCTGCTACATATGTGTCTTGCCATTGTAGTAGCTTCTTTATTTGGTCTTTATATATCTCGGAAGCATCTTCCGAGGTTCCCACTTTGCTTTCAGGAAAGTGGGTTTCTAGAAGGAGGAGAGCTCTTTCTTCTTCACTTTCGGTGAAGCTTCCATCTGGCTTTTTTAGTGCCATTCCTGAGTCGATTCTACCCTTCGCCATTACCTTGTGAAGTCGCGAAGCGGTAGGTGTTGAATCGATTTCCTCGCAGAACTTTCTGAAGCTATCTCTTTTCGCTTTCCTGATAGCTTTATTGTAGGAAGTAAGTGTCTCGGTGTAACTCTGCCAATCCCCGTTACGCTTGGCCTTGTTAAAGAGCTTCCGCGTATCGGATCTTAGTTTGACAGATGCTGTTCCACCAAGGTGCGTCCTTACGTTCTTTTGTCTGCTGAACAGGACAGCTCGAATCGTATGCTTCGAGTATGGCATTGTTCACCTCTTTAAGGTCGTTTTCCAGATCCAGATGATGCCTGGCCTTTCTGGATTTGATGACCTCTAGATTACTACTTAGATTGGTTCTGTAGTTGTCCGCCAATCTGTTAAAGAAACATAATATAAACAATGGAGACGGATCTACGGGCTGAAATATTCGGTATCTAGACTGTATAATTTTTATTGGAAAATATCTCCGTTCTAGGTGAAGTGGCTGACACTTCTACTAGTATATCGCGTCGTAAAGTTATCGAACATCAATTAAGTCATCTCCACAGCCACTTACGCTGTGCTCGTCATTTACGGAGGTCTTGGAACCTCCTCCATCCGACAGATCAAAATGTCATAACATCATAAAAGCGGAACTAATACGGGTAACTGGCTCGCGGAAAGCATAAGATCGGCAAGGAGAGAGGGACGATTTGATGGTTTGCCATCTTCTCGCGGACGACGTCTTAATAAAAACTCAGAAGTATTTCCATTAAAATCCAGTAAGAGTTATGGCAGCAATGAAAGAGCGGGATCGTTTGGATTTTTATTGTTGGTCCCGGTCTGACGGACATTCTGATATTTAGCTGTCGTGCCGGTTGAGATGGTGATTACATTACTGTCGCGACTATGGGCGACAGAGGCGGTATAAAATAAAATTAAGGGGATTTGTGGAGCATGTGCTTTCGATGGCGCCCTTTTTTTTCTTTAAATAGTCAAAATTTTATATGCCATCGCTGTTGTGAACCCATACGCCTCTTATCCTGCTTAATAAAATAGAATTAAATAAATATCCAAATAGATAGATCAATGACACACAAAACACCTCATCTCCACGCTTACAACTAATCAACTTAAACCCATAAAACTACTTCATTTACCGCTTCCCGCTTGCCTGCGTAATTGGATAGCTCCTAATGCACGTCGGGCGATCGCCAAAAATAAACTACCCCTCTAGTGTCGCTTCATTTATCGCCTTTAATTAATTCGATTTGCTGTCACGTCGATCCCGGGCGCTTTTGTACGGTAAAGGTGTCGCGACAGGATCTCCATTTCCTTCCCGGGAATGTGTCTCTTCCGGATCTTCACCTCCTATTAATCGGGACGGCTGGTCGAGGCGTTAGATTGCACCGTTCGTCTTGCAAATGAATCGATACAACGGCGAGAAGTCGGGCGAAATAGGAAAGAGGAAACGAAACGACAGTACACTGTAAGAAAAGGTGGTAAATTTGCACTCAATCTTGCTGCAACACGGTCGTATCTGCTTGCTGACGAGGTTTTACTTTTGATAAAATATATTAGTAGTCATAAATAATAAGTAGACATAGATGGCATTGTTAGTACAAATTTCTTAGTCAGTAAGGGACAGGCATCACATAGTGTTAGTCCATTAGAACGAAAAATTACAACCGAGTAATTTGATATACTGACAACCTTTAATTTTTTTTAGAATGTGCATGTGAAGATGAAAATAAAGCCGACTAATTGAACAAGACTGGAATATGTTGTACGAATTACAATTTTGTTGAATTATGCTGTCTTCACCAGAATCTTCACTCTCACCTTTATATTTACTAATTGTCCTTATTACCGAAATACACCCAGCGGCTTGACATTATTAAAAAATGTTACTCTTTCTTTTTTACTTCTCCGTGAGAATACTTACCTAAAATATCAGAGACCAGAGGACAACTAAACAAACGCAAAAAGTTTTAGTTTTTATAATAGAAGCAAACAAGTTTTCAAACCAAATTATTCAAATAAGCTCTTTGCGTTGACAAATTACCTACATCCGTCGTGCTATATGGTCTATTGTGATCTATATCTATGAACTTGTTGTTAACAACAAGTGGTTATCTCACGGTTACCCTTAGTTATCATGGTTCCAGTTAAAGCGTCATCCATCTATATGCAACGTGTGGTGCCGACTTTAAAGCCATGGTTAAACTAAGGTATATCTATATAATAATAATAATAACCCTTATTGCTTAACAGGTGAAACATCCAATAACAGGACAAATTATAATACATAAATAATAGGTATAGGATAAAATTTGTTTGGTACTAAACGGTACTAAAAGTTGTCGTATACTGTCGCATAGGGAAAACATATTAATGTCAACAAAAATAGGTGTTTTTGTTTTTATACACCGTGCGCCATCGCACCTTCAGTATATGGGAAAGATAACGGAGTGTATTACGTGAGACGGCGCATTCCGTTTTAAAACATTAACTCGCACAGTAAGCAGTAAACCTCATTTGAATTTACATGAATATACCACATTACTGCTAAATATGCAAATGATGCCACGAATCAGCCTTCAAGAGTGGGGATAGCGCTAAGATATATAATTATTGTAATTATAATTAAAGGAGACTCTGCAAGGAGACTCCATGAGGTATTCCTCTTGGAGTCTTTGTTCATAAAGAGTTTAAGTGTATTGGTTGATTCCTGCCCCTACAACTCAAGCTAGGTGTAATTATTATAATTGAATATACCTCTGAGATACCCTGTCATGCCCCCAATGTGACATTTGGTGGTGGCGCCGGGTATATGCCGCTATGAACAACCATGGGTCCAGTGCTTCAAACTTGTGGATTCCCTGGGTTTACTGAAGCCATCATTATATAGTTAGCATCCTCCACCACATGCTTCTTCAGCCTTCATCTTCTTTAGTGTTGAGATGGTTTCTTGCTGTTCCTCCAATGCATGCCCATCTAGCGGCAGCAGCACTTTTCCTGCCAGTTTCCGAGGTACAAATTGCTCTCTTAGCGAAGTAAAGAATATTTTATTGTCTATAAACGCAGATTTTTGTAACATACATGATGAACTTGTGTACTCAGTGACATTAGAAGTGTTACACCTAGAAGGAGTAATTTGTTCAACTTGATTTTTTTTTTTGCAGTGTGACAGTTTTGCATCAAAAATGAAACGATAAGATATTTTATTAACATGTAATACAAAAAATAATAATAATGTAGTTGGCGACCCCGTAGTTGGTACACTTCTGTACACACCTAGGCATCGATAAAATGATATGGTCAATATCTGCTTGTAGGATCTCGTTTCAAGGAACTTGAACTTGACTGTGCCAGAGTCTGTAGAGGATGGCGCAAAGAGGACAGTCTCCTCCCCATGATATCCCACACAATTTCAATGGGGTTTAAATCCGGTAAATGAGATAGACACTGCAAAACATTAACACCTGCTTCCTGGAGAAAGTTCATAGTTCGACGAGCAATACGGGAACCTACGTTGTCCTACGGAAAAAGAACGTGTGGACGGCCATCTAAATAAGGTAGTAAAGGGAGTTCTAAACCATCAACATAACGCGCAGCTGCCATGTGTGTATGTTCAGTTCTGCAGGCCTCTTGTGCCCGTGGCTTTGCTGCAAATTCTTCTCCATTCTGTTCTATTCCATACTAGTCTCTTCCAACCTCTGGCCCCCACTTCCATCAGATCTCTTTCCACCACTTTGAGCCATTTCGTTCTTGGTCTTTCCCTCGATCTTCTACTTGATATGCCTCCCTCCAGAACCTCATTTGTTGGCCTCGAGTCTGGTAGGCTGGCGACATGTCCCAGCCATTTCATTTTTTGGGCCCTTATCACTTCAACAATTGAGGGTTGACCATATATTTGCATGAGTTCTTTATTAGTTCTTCGCCTCCAGTGGTTATTCTCTCTCACCCCTCCATATATTTTCCTCAACACCCTCCTCTCCCATACTGTCACTGTTTTCTTCTGCCTCCCTCTGGTTAATCTTCCAAACTTCACTAGCACTGGCACACATCACAACTGGCCTGACAATTGTTTTGTAGATGTTTACTTTTACTTTTCTCGTCATCCACTTCGATCTAAACATTCTTCCTACCCCTGCTAAACATCTCATTTTTTTTGATATTCTTTCTTGCATTTCCATTTCATCCTTTCTTCTGCTTTAGTTGTCATGGTCACTCCCAGATAGTTAAATTGTCCAACTTCTTCATATTTGTATTGTGTCGCATCCTCTGCTATAAATTCAAGCGATCCATTTTGTGGGTTTTGGGTTTCACCTAGCTTCGTGTATTTGGTCTTCTTTTCATTTATTTTCAGTCCCTGCTCTTTTGCTCTTTGCTCTATTATTTGTACTACATCCCTTAATTTTCCCTTGTTTCTGGTTAAAATTACTATCCGCATATGCCAAAATTTGTACCTGTTGGTCGTATATGGTTCGACCTGTTTTTACTCCACTGTCTCTAATAATCTTATCTAGTGTTGAAGAGCAACGTTGACAGAGGGTCTCCTTGTCTTAGAACTTTTTTAACTCTGCAACTCTCCGATGCATGTCCATTCACCTGCACCTTATAGTCTCCCTCAGCGTCATTTTCACTAGTCTTACTAACTTTTCCTGAATGCTTCGCTCCTTCAGTGTTTCATATACGGTGAGATTCAAAAAGATTGTCAATTCCGCTCCTATAGATAGTAGCAAAGTGTATATGTAATGAAGGTTTGAACTAAGTCACTGTTACTATACTATGATATTAAATGTAAATATAAACGGTTTGAAAAAAGTTATAAGATAAATAAACGAAGGAAAATTACAACACAAACGCTATGCCACTAAATGTCAAGAAAATTGATTTATTATATGAAATTTGTATGTAGCTCACTTCACTCATTAAAACGGTAATAAGTATAGATAAATTTTTTCCGGAAAACAGTTTTTTTATTACGATAATCATTTTGAATCTTAGTACTTTTAGTACTTTTGTTCTTTTTATTTTGTCATATGCTTGCTGAAAGTCTATGAAGAGCAGATGCAGTGGTAATTTCTGATCTATTCTATTGTCCATGATTTGTTTCAATATAAAAATTTGCTCTGTAACTGATCTACCTTTCCAAAACCCAAACTGGTATTCTCCCAACTTTGCTTCTATTTTGTCGTTAAGCCTGTTTTTTTATAGTCGCTGCCGGTGTCTTATAAGCAGTATTTAGTGGATCTTCTTTTTTAGATATTGGGCAGATTAATGCTTCATTCCATCTTTTTGGCATGATCTCTTTTGTCCATACCTCCACTATTATTCTATATAATTCCTCTTCCAGATTATCTCCTACTTTCTGCAACATCTCCGCCGGTAACCCATTTTCTCCCGCTGTTTTCCCACTTTTAAATAATTTAATAATTTCCCTCGCTTCTTCTTTACTTGGTGATTCCTCTTCATTTGCTTTTTCTCTTTTCTCAGTTTCCGTTTCCACTTCTGCCTCCTCCTCTTCTCTAAACCGCAGCTGTCATACTGCCTTAAATAAAGAGAAGTAATGATCGGCTACCATACGCAATACAGGGCGGCTAATTTCACGATAGGACAAACCAACATCTCGATAAGCAACAATTCTACCCCTGTCAAAATCACTAAGATGGTGATAGTTTTGACGTCTTCGAACTCCAGGCATTTTGTTGCGCTTAACACTCGTAGACGGTCGTGCAATAACTAAACATTTCTGTACTAGTCAGCTCTTATAAACAGGTTTCTTCACAAAAAAAAAAAACTAAGAGATACTTTTTTCGCAAAAAATTATCAAAAATAAGTTCACATTCTTACCATAGCTTACTCTAAACAGAATCATTCTGATGCCAACAAATCAAGTTGTTCTGGGCATAACACTTCTAATGTCGCTGACAATGAGTGTATTTACAGCAAAACTTCAATCTAGGGTCTAATGCATACGAAAATGGGAGATATAAATACAAAAAGCCAGGAGGATGCAGTATTTCCCGAGATTCTATGTTAGACGGCTCCTACCAAACAGGAAAAAAGTATAACATCGTATTAGCTCTTCGGTTTCTAAATGTTATGGCAACCATCTTGGATACTAGAAAAAAAATTGCCTAATACTCGAGCTAATAATTAGATCCAGCGTTACATATTAATCGCATATTGTCTGCTTGTCTATTGTCTGCATACAATGTTGCTAACAGTTGTTGTTACAGTGTTAACCATCATCCCGAAACAGCTGGAGGTTTACCGTGGCACTTGAAGCAGTTAATGTTTGCTGGTAAATGTCAGCGCCAGCATCAGTATACGGTTAATTATATGTAGGTGCATTCGCTTTCTAACCCGTCAATAGTCTTGATTAGTAATCTAGTAGTGATGAATAATTTCTATACATCGACATTCGCTCATATGTATTTACTATCCCTAACGCTAGGCGCAATGACACAAAATCATAAATTACCTCAATTTTATGATGTCAGTGTTAAAAGGTAAACCGCCTATAGTTATCTACATCATAAATGTTTAATTGCTGATAAGATTATTTCATGAACATTAAACGCTTAATCCTAAAACCTATCCTCACAAAATAAATCCTATATTCCGCTTTTAACACATACATACATATAATAGCAGCCAGTCAGTTCACGAATCTTCATCATGGGATTAAGGGTTTATTTGTTTTCGTTTAATCCTCTTTATGGTTATCTCATCCACTTTAGAGGCTGTTATATATACGAAATACCTTTACCCAGTTGTGTTTAAAATTTACGCAGACGATGCGGTACTAACTAATTTCTGGGGCAACTTTGAAATTTATGCAACCGTGAATCTTTTTATTGTATGTTACAGATTTGAAATGTTATGGAAATATATTCTCTAGATACAGTATTTCTGAGCTAACATAAATAGTATTTTATTTTTATAATACAGAATAGTCAATTTAAGTCATAAAATTAAATTCACTAACATTTTTTCGTCCCTGGCCAATAAAATGTAAAACATTTTTTTAAGTTCTGCAGTTTGGTGATCTGATGGATATCCGATAAATAACACCGTTATTTATACATCAAAAAAAAAAAAACAGGTGTTGAACTGACCAAATTTTACTCAGCTCAACCATTTTACAAAGTTAAATACACTCAAACTCAACAAATTTTGTTACCTGAACGGATACACTTTTGTTATCATTTTACGATTGGATTAAACAAAAACTTGAAGTTAAAACGAACGAGTACAGTAGACTTCCGATTATCCGAATCCCGGTTTACCGAAACGCTGCCTTGTCCGAAACGAACGGAAATTTTGGATCCCTCGTTTTAACCGAAACAAGTCTCGATGAACTTTGCACGTATACTTCTTAGAATTAATAAAAATCTGGTTTTCACCTGAATTAACTTATTTTTTTTTAATTATTATTTATTAAATAACGAATCTCATTTCAGTTGTAACCGAAACGCATTTTAGAGTTTATTTGTTCAATTTTAAATTGGCATCACCATGAGCAACACATTAAAAGCCAAAAAGCGTAAACGCATTGCTATTATAGTGTTCAGAAAAAAATTACTGCAATTAAACGTCTTGATAATGGAGAGACATTGCAAAGTGTTGCTAAAGATTCTGACGTAGGTATAAGTACTGTTTGCGAATGGAGAAAAAAATCGACAGAAAATTGAACAATGGTGTAGTGTATTAGCATCTCCTACCCGACAGTGAAAATCTATGAAAAAGGGAAAATACACTAAAATTGACGAGACATTGTATTTATGGTTTAGACAACAACGCCACCGTGATATTCCAATTTCGGGCACTATATTACAGCAAAAAGCAATTGAAATTGGTGATAATCTTTCCGTAATCAAAGCTCATGATACATTTACAGCAAGTGACGGGATACACCAACTAAATATTTGTAATTATCTCTTAATCAAACTTAAGTTGAAAATTTCAAACAAAAATTTAGACAAATCATAGAAGAAGAGTAATATACGCCAGATCAAATTTATAACTGCTAGGAAACTGGTTTATATTATAAGATGTTGCTACTAAACACTTTAGCTGTAAAGATGAGTATACTGCATCCGATTACAAGAAAAATAAGAACCGGGTCACAATTCTTATTTGTGGTCTTGTGGTGGACGGCATAAGCTGCGGTTGAGGTGCATTGACCAATCTGCAAAGCCAAGAGCTTCTAAAAATGTGCTGGCGAAAGTTTTACCAGTTTATTACCGAAATCAAAGAAGTGCTAGGATGGACTCAAGATTATTCAAAAACTGGTTCTATGAAGAGTTTGTTCCTGGAGTTCAGAGGTTCTTAAGAAAAAGTGGTCAACCTAGAAAAGCTCTTCTGCTAATAGGCAATGCACCATCTCACGCAAGTGAAAATGAATTAAGAAGTAAAAATATCAAAGTTACGTTTTTACCACCGAATGTAACTTCATTAATGCAGCCTATGGATCAGGGTGTTTTAGAAAATTTCAAAATGCATTATCGACGAAACTTACTGCAACCAATTCTGGAAAGAGTAGACGGTAGTAAAGAACTCGTGGACTGTTTAAAAGGGAATAAATTTGGAAGACGTGGTTTATTGGGCACCAGATGCATGGAACAAAGTGAAAAGTTCAACATTACAAAAGTCTTGAGCAAAGATAATACGCCAAGAAGGTCTCCCCCCAGAAAATAACGATAACGAAGGGAAAGCTCCGCCTCAGGAAATGATGAAAAATTTAGATGGATGTGAAAATATTAGCCAAGAAGAAGTTGAAGAGTGGATAACATTTGACAACAAAAAAAACACTAGGAACTAACTGACGTTGACCTTATTCAACTTGTTAATGAAAGACAACATGAAAAAGAACAGTAACAACGAGTCTGAAGGCAATGAAGAAGAAGGAACAAAAATTTCACATGGGAAAGCGTTTGATGCGTTAAACACAGCATTATTATACGTACAGTAACAACCTAATGCCACAGCAAGTGACATTTTACTTTCAACAAGGTGGAGAAACATTGCATCAAAAAACCGAATGCGTGCAAAATTAAAACAAACGAGAATTGATTCTTTTTTTAAGATATACGACAATTTTCTTTATAGAGAATGTGATTTTATATCAAATATGTAATACATATTCTAATATTTTGTTCTACGTATGAATGTATGTACCTTCCGGGGTCTACTGTATCTGTTATTTTAATATTTTGTTTTACTGTGTTAAATATAAATTATGCTGTTAAGGTGACATAGGTAAGCGTGTCTACTCAATTTAAATAAAATTTGGTGAGTTCATAGACTAAGGTAGTGTGTCCCGCGTTTTCGTGGGGTTGAGCTCCCTATTGGCAACACTGCTATTTGCTTAAATATCTCCAAAATAAAAGACATATCAGAAAAAGTTAAGACAAATATTTAACTGTTTCAATAGTACTAAAGGAGAGCGATAATAGTTTCTCTCTCACGATTATTGTTTATCGGCAACAACCTCCACATTTTTTGTTATATTCGAAATTTTTTTTGTTTGTAGAAAATGCAAGAAGTTATATGCAACTCATCCCTATAAAATACAAATAATAATAAAAAATAAATAATATAAAAAAATAATTAGTAAATTATTGTATAAAGAAATTGATAATACCACGTACGTGCAGGCTTCCGACGAATATTGAATGGTGGTGTACTTTGTGATTCCTTCGGGAAGCATAATCGTACAGAATTTTCAAACTTTGGTGGCCAAACAATGTGGTAATAATGGATTACGTGTCAAGAATTGCAACTGAATAATACTGTTTCTTTGATCTAGAGTTAAATCATACCCCATAAGTAGTTCTTCATCTGAGAATTGTGAATATTGAAGTTGACTTAGAAATCGCAAAAATGTCGACTATTTTGTTCGTGGTACTAAACTCACGTCACTCGGAAATTGTCCACTCAAAGAATCCAATAACAAATTCTCCGAAGTTGATGCAGACATATTGTAGTGGATTTGAAGAATTGATATTATTTAGTTGTATCGTTATTACTTAGCCTTACCTTTATCTGTTTTAAAATAACAAAAAAAGGATATAACGAAAAAGAATATAAAATGTATCAGTAAACAGTCAGACAATCCAGGTGATGTAGAAGGCCTCTGGTTCTTCAAGGCATTTTTCTTTAGAATTTTCTTCAGGAAGTAAAGCTGATCAGTAGAAAGACAACTACAGATAGAAATCAAATTTGAATTATAAATGTTCATAACAGATTTTGATAGATCAAAGCTGGATCAAGTTTCATTTCGAAGGAACATATTTTTACAGTGTACTTATTTTACTTACATTTAGTTGGATAATGCTTTTATATATATTTGCAATCCAAGTTCATTGATATGTCAACAAAGAAGACAGGGGAAATTGCTGGAATTAGATTTTGTCAAAAATTGACGGGTGTGCAAGGTTGCATACTCTTTGTACTGTAATATTTTTAAGATTATTAATTAAATGTAGTAATTTCTAACTTAATTTTAAAAAAATATTTTTCCATGATGTACACCCACTTACCGTTATTTTATAATGAATGTAAGGTGATTCCATAATTTTGAAATAATTATTTTTTTTTAATTTAATTTAAACATTACATAGTTCCATTTGATCACATGGGCATTTTCATACTGTAACGAGCGCCAACTTTTCAACTGGCGGTTCCGATAGGCGTCCCTAGATGGCGCTAGCATAGCGGAAGAAGAACTACCTACGACGAATAACAGAGGGCAGCACCGGGTCGAAGATTCGAGAATATTCTCCAGAATCTTCGAGGACATTCTAGAAGGCCCCCGAACAATCTGGAAGTTCGCGCCAGCTATAAATAACGCGTCGGGTTGGCCAGGAGGCAGTCAATCGATACGAGTTCGATAGTGCGGTCGCGTTTGAATTAGTACATGTAATATAAATATCGTTTACATAAATAAAGACATTAGTGTTAAGTGATATAGTAATAAGTATTTTTAATAGATTGTAATTACCGTAATAGTGTTAATAGAATAAGTGAATTTAAATATATCGCCTGTGTGTTTTTCTAAAACCCCGACAACGTTTTAAGAACCGAAAAACGTTACAATTGGTGTCAGGTGTGGGGTATTTGGCGATATATTAGTGGACTAATAGTGCGTAATTAGAAACAATGGCAGCGAAATATGTAAATTAGTGGACTTGAAAGTGGTAGATCTCAAACGGGAATTAGAAGAAAGGATGAAGATACGAGTGGAAGGAAGGCCGAGCTTCAGTCGAGATTACGAAGAGCAATAGAAGCAGCTGGTGAAGATCCTGAGACATATTTGTTTTGAAGTGTCTGGTGGTAATGGCGAACTTCTAAAAGAAATTACAGAAATTCTAGAAGATTAGAAGAGAAAGTTCTAGAAAATTCTCACAACATAGAAGAGAAAGTTATGGAAAATTCTCGCAATTTAGAAGAGAAAGTTCTAGAAAATTCTCAGAAAAATATGGAAAATTCTAGAATTTTCTGTAAGTTCTTTTAGAAGTTCGCCATTACCACCAGACACTTCAAACAAATATGTCTCAGGATCTTCACCAGCTGCTTCTATTGCTCTTCGTAATCTCGACTGAAGCTCGGCCTTCCTTCCACTCGTATCTTCATCCCTTTCTTCTAATTCCCGTTTGAGATCTACCACTTTCAAGTCCACTAATTTACAGTATTTCGCTACAATTGGTGTCAGGTGTGGGGTATTTGGCGATATATTAGTGGACTAATAGTGCGTAATTAGAAACAATGGCAGCGAAATACTGTAATTAGTGGACTTGAAAGTGGTAGATCTCAAACGGGAATTAGAAGAAAGGGATGAAGATACGAGTGGAAGGAAGGCGCGAGCTCAGTCGAGATTACGAAGAGCAATAGAAGCAGCTGGTGAAGATCCTGAGACATATTTGTTTGAAGTGTCTGGTGGTAATGGCGAACTTCTAAAAGAACTTACAGAAAATTCTAGAAGATTAGAAGAGAAAGTTCTAGAAAATTCTCACAACATAGAAGAGAAAGTTATGGAAAATTCTCGCAATTTAGAAGAGAAAGTTCTAGAAAATTCTCAGAAAAATATGGAAAATTCTAGAATTTTCTGTAAGTTCTTTTAGAAGTTCGCCATTACCACCAGACACTTCAAACAAATATGTCTCAGGATCTTCACCAGCTGCTTCTATTGCTCTTCGTAATCTCGACTGAAGCTCGGCCTTCCTTCACTCGTATCTTCATCCCTTTCTTCTAATTCCCGTTTGAGATCTACCACTTTCAAGTCCACTAATTTACAGTATTTCGCTACAATTGGTGTCAGGTGTGGGGTATTTGGCGATATATTAGTGGACTAATAGTGCGTAATTAGAAACAATGGCAGCGAAATACTGTAAATTAGTGGACTTGAAAGTGGTAGATCTCAAACGGGAATTAGAAGAAAGGGATGAAGATACGAGTGGAAGGAAGGCCGAGCTTCAGTCGAGATTACGAAGAGCAATAGAAGCAGCTGGTGAAGCTCGGCCTTCCTTCCACTCGTATCTTCATCCCTTTCTTCTAATTCCCGTTTGAGATCTACCACTTTCAAGTCCACTAATTTACAGTATTTCGCTGCCATTGTTTCTAATTACGCACTATTAGTCCACTAATATATCGCCAAATACCCCACACCTGACACCAATTGTAGCGAAATACTGTAAATTAGTGGACTTGAAAGTGGTAGATCTCAAACGGGAATTAGAAGAAAGGGATGAAGATACGAGTGGAAGGAAGGCCGAGCTTCAGTCGAGATTACGAAGAGCAATAGAAGCAGCTGGTGAAGATCCTGAGACATATTTGTTTGAAGTGTCTGGTGGTAATGGCGAACTTCTAAAAGAACTTACAGAAAATTCTAGAAGATTAGAAGAGAAAGTTCTAGAAAATTCTCACAACATAGAAGAGAAAGTTATGGAAATTCTCGCAATTTAGAAGAGAAAGTTCTAGAAAATTCTCAGAAAAATATGGAAATTTCTAGAAAACTGGAAGAAAGATTGAAAACATGGACGAGAAGAATATAGAAAATTCTAGAAAACTAGAAGAGAAAGTTCTAGAAAAAATTGAAAACATGGACGAGAAGAATATAGAAAATTCTAGAAAACTAGAAGAGAAAGTGACAGAAAATTCTAGAAAATTGGAAGAAAAAATTATAGAAAATTCTCTTAATGTAAAACACGAATTAATGAACAGAATCGACGAAAAATCTAGAATGATTGAAGAATTGGACGATCGCATGAAGGTGCTAGAAGAACAAATTCATTCTGGAACCATACGAAACACGGAAGAAACTGGAAATTCTACAAATACGGGAAGCGCTCAGATGGAACCAAGAAATTCAGTGCCCATCTGTACGGTTCAAAATAAATGTGACCTGCCTACATTCGACGGGAAGACTCCCTTGGAAGACTATTTGACGCTGCTGGATACCACAGCTACGGTATATGGCTGGACGGAAGCTACCAAAGCAGCCATGTTATCAGTAGCTCTGCGCGGCGATGCTTTGAAGGTACTCCAGGTTATTCCTTCGACGGAGCGACAAAATTACCAAACGCTACTTAATCAATTGGAGATGCGTTTCGGTAACAAACATCTGCAGCAAAGTATATCGCTCGCAGTTGAAAAATCGCTGTCAGAGGTCGAACGAGACTCTACAGGAGTATGAAGCTGACGTCGTTCGTCTAATTAAGAGTGCGTACCCAACGGTACCGGAAGATGTGTGCGAGAGTCTCGCTGTGGAAAAATTCCTGGATGGCCTGCTCGATAAGGATACTCAACAGGCAGTAAAGCTCGCTCGGCCGCAAACGTTGAACCAGGCTTTAGCTCAAGCACTAGATTTTGAAGCCGTGAAGCAATCGGTCAAAGGACCTGCTCGCGTCCGTGTTCTAGGGAGTCACGAGGAAGAAGAGCCATTAGAAGGAATTATGACGAAATTAAACGAAATGATGACGAAAAATATGACGGAATTGATGACGAAAAATATGACGGAATTGATGACGAAAATGGAATCCGTGCAAACTAGGCAACCAGGAAGACGATGCTGGAATTGTGGAAGGATGGGGCACGTACGTAGTCGGTGTCCCGATCCACGAAAACCAAAGCCGACGGAAAACTAAAATGGGCCGACGAGAAGGGGCGATCGTCGACCTATGTAGCTGATGCCCCAGTAACACCAGTGATTGTTGCTTCAGTGGGATGTAGACCTAGCAGCCTCGTCGTGTATGGGCATGTAAATGGGAACCGAGAGATTTACTGCTAGATACTGGTGCAACAATGACAATTCTTCGGCCGGAAGCAGTGGGAAAGAAGAACCGGATACATCAAACAGATGGACGCTACGTACGGCAACTGGGCAATCAGTCAACGTGTTGGGGGAGACGATGGCCACTTCCGTATTGGTGATACTGCATGCCAGTATCGTGTAGTAGTTGCAGATATAGAACAAGACGTAATCCTCGGAATGGACATAATGACAGAATTTGGGTTCAAACTGGACTTGCAAGCAGGAGTGTTGAAGGTTGGCAAAGAAGAAGTTATTCTCAACCATAGCAAGAATATGTCGGCCTGCGTAGTGTTGGCAGAAGAAGTAACTGTGGCGAGCCGCAGTGAAACCATTGTGGAAGCGAGCGTGAGTGGAGACATTCCCAAAGGGCAAGTTTTAATGCTGGAACCGGGAGCGATTAGCGGTCAAGGTCGTGGAATACTGGTCGCTAAGGCAGTGATACAAGCTGGAGAAAAACTGCCCGTCCGACTGATGAACGTCAATAGTTATCCAGTAAAGCTGAAGAAGGGCGTACCTTTGGGAAGTTGTGCTAGTGTGTCGTCGATTGTCAACAAAGAGGATGGCGTAACAACAACTCCAGATCCGCTTCCTGGATGGTTGAATAACTTCATTGACTTGTCTTGCAAGGATTTGACAACACAACAACGCCATACCGTGAAACAGCTGCTTGGACGCTACCAAGATCTTTTCCAAGCAGAAGACCGGAACACGAGGGGCAGGACTAATGTTGTACGACATCGAATAGACACTGGAGATGCCCAGCCGATCCGCCAAGCCCCAGAAGATTGCCATTGGCGAAACGAGCCGAAGCAGAACAAATTATACAGGATATGGAGCAGGATGGCGTAATTGAACCATCGAACAGTCCATGGGCTTCTCCAGTGGTACTGGTGAAGAAGAAGGATGGTTCAACTAGGTTCTGCGTGGATTATCGACAACTAAATAATGTAACCAAGAAGGACAGTTATCCTTGCCCAGAATCGATGACACTTTAGATACCCTAGGTGGGTGTAAGGTATTTTCGACCCTCGACCTGAAGAGTGGTTATTGGCAAGTCGAAGTAGAGGCAAAGGATAAGGAGAAGACGGCGTTTACGATCGGGACAGGATTGTGGCAATTTAACGTCATGCCATTTGGGTTATGTAATGCTCCCGCGACGTTTGAAAGATTGATGGACAACGTACTGAGAGGACTATCCTGGGAAACTTGCTTGGTATACCTCGACGATATAATTGTCTTAGGAAAATCTTTTGAGGACCATTTGAAGAACTTGGAGCAAGTGTTTCAGCGATTGAAAGGAGCAAATTTGAAGCTTAACCCCAAAAAGTGCAACCTGTTCCGGAAGCAAGTGCACTACCTCGGCCACGTAGTATCAGAGGATGGAGTGTCGGTTGACCCAGGGAAAACAGAAGCGGTCAAGTCTTGGCCGGTTCCGAAGGACAAGCATGAAATAAGAAGTTTCCTTGGGCTATGCACTTATTACCGACGATTCGTTCCTGGATTTGCTAACATCGCCAAGCCTATCAGAGACTAACTGAAGAGGGCAGAGACTACGTCTGGAGAAGAGCTGCCAGGATGCCTTTGAAGAATTGAAACAGAAGCTGACCACTGCGCCCATCTTGTGCTATCCACAGGCTGAAGGAAAATTCATTTTGGATACTGATGCCAGCAACGTGGGCATCGGAGGCGTGTTGTCCCAAGTTCAAGATGGCCACGAAAAAGTGCTCGGTTACTTCAGCAAAGTGCTGTCGAAACCGGAACGCAACTATTGTGTGACCAGGAGAGAGCTGTTGGCCGTAGTTAAGTCTATAGAGCACTTCCATAAATATCTCTATGGCAGGAAGTTCTTGTTAAGAACCGACCATGCGGCATTGATGTGGCTGCTACGCTTCAAGAATCCGGAAGGGCAGGTTGCCAGATGGATAGAGCGTCTGCAAGAGTATGACTTTGATTCGGAACATCGGCCTGGAACCAGTCATCGAAACGCTGACGCACTATCGAGGAGACCCTGTTCCAAGGATTGCACGCACTGCTGTCGTGCCGAAGAGAAAAATGAAGCAACCTGCTTGAGGACTACTGTCATAGATGATAGATGGACTGAAGACCAAATCCGAGCTGACCAGGAGTCTGACGAAGTTTTGAAGCGTGTGATGGAGTGGAAGATGCAAGAAGCGCGGCCTAACTGGGAAACGGTAGCACGATATTCGCAAGAGCTAAAATCGTATTGGGCTCAGTGGGGCTCTTTGGTAATGGAAAATGGTCTTCTCAGACGAGTGTTAGAAGACGAAGCTGGGACCAATAGCAGACTTCAGATTGTGGTTCCGAAAGCAAGAATTCCCGAAGTTTTAAAACTTCTTCATGATGGAACATCGGGAGGGCATCTTGGAGTCCGGAAGACTATAGAGAAGGTCAGAGAGCGATTCTATTGGGTTAATTGCAAGAATGACGTGAAAGACTGGTGCCGGAGATGTACAACTTGCGCCGCTGCCAATGGACCTTCCCAAAGGAAGAGGCCCCTATGAGGCAATACAACGTTGGCAGTCCTTTTGAAAGGATTGCGATTGATGTTGCGGACCATTTCCCACGACGGAATTTGGAAATAAATACATCTTGGTTGCAGTAGACTACTTCAGCAAATGGGTGGAAGCTTACGCATTACCAAATCAGGAAGCTGTTACAGTGGCTGAGACTTTAGTTAAAGAACTTTTCAGTCGGTTTGGTGTGCCGCTTGAACTTCACTCGACCAGGGACGGAATTTGAATCAGCAGTGTTTCAAGAGATGTGGCAAAATATTGGGTATTCGCAAGACCGAACAACTGCCTTGCACCCGCAATCAGATGGCATGGTGGAGCGCATGAACAGGACAGTTATCAAGTATCTATCAAAAGTTGTCGCAGACCACCAGCGAGATTGGGACCAGCAGCTACATCTATTCTTGCTGGCGTATAGAGCATCGGTCCACGAAACCACTGGCCAAAGTCCATCTAGTGTGCTTTTTGGACGAGAACTGCGCTTACCATGCGATCTTAAGTTCGGCTTTAAACCAAATGAAGAAGTAGTTGGAGATGACTATGTTTCGAACTTGCGGAGGCGAATGGATGATATTCACGATCGGGTGAGGGCGAATATCCATGAAGCAAGTGACCGCATGAAAGAACACTACGACATCAGAGCGAATGAAGGCGGATATCAGCCTGGAGACCTGGTCTGGCTGTTCAATCCTCAGCGACGTCGAGGCTTCTCACCTAAGCTGCAACGATCGTGGGACGGGCCTTACGAAGTGATAAAGCGAATTAATGACGTCATCTATCGCATCAGAAAGAAACCCAATGGTAAAGCAAGAGTGGTGCATTTTAATCGCCTAGCTTCTTATCTTGGGGACAATCAAGAGGACGAGCAGATGGTCCGAGTTTGTAGACTCCCGAAGAAGAACTCAGCTATGAGGAGTTCATGGACAAGTATGGGAATGGCCGCAAAGTGCGTCATGGTGTAACAACGGAGATTCAGGAGGATTTGTTTTTGGCTCCTGAAGGGTGCGCGTTAGCACACTGTGTTGCCCAAGATTTAAGAATGGGCAAGGGATAGCTACCGTCTTCAAGAAGAAATTTGGTGGCGTCCAAGATCTTCGAAGCCAGAAACCTGAGGTGGGCAAGGCTCTGCACTTGCCAGGAAAGAAACGGCCTTTATTCTACTTGGTGACCAAAGAAGCCTCAGTTGCAAGCCAACCTACCGGACGATGTGGGATAGCCTGATAAGTTTAAGAGAGCAGCTGTTGGAGCTGGAGATCAATAAGATCAGGGTGCCAAAAATAGCTGTGGATTGGATGGCTTGGACTGGAGGGTCGTAAGGAAACATGCTCGAAGAAATTTTCCGATATACTGGAATAGAGTTCCTAGTATGCAGCTACAACCCGCGGTCAGCAGAAGGGAGGCGACGGACGGTAGCGTGCTATTTCTTCCGGACCTCGTCGTGTAGAAATGGAGAGAACTGTTCGTATCTTCATGGAGGTGATAGTTCCTGTTCCGGGACGGAACAGATCTAAGGAGGGAGCAGTGTAACGAGCGCCAACTTTTCAACTGGCGGTTCCGATAGGCGTCCCTAGATGGCGCTAGCATAGCGGAAGAAGAACTACCTACGACGAATAACAGAGGGCAGCACCGGGTCGAAGATTCGAGAATATTCTCCAGAATCTTCGAGGACATTCTAGAAGGCCCCCGAACAATCTGGAAGTTCGCGCCAGCTATAAATAACGCGTCGGGTTGGCCAGGAGGCAGTCAATCGATACGAGTTCGATAGTGCGGTCGCGTTTGAATTAGTACATGTAATATAAATATCGTTTACATAAATAAAGACATTAGTGGTTAAGTGATATAGTTAATAAGTATTTTTAATAGATTGTAATTACCGTAATAGTGTTAATAGAATAAGTGAATTTAAATATATCGCCTGTGTGTTTTTCTAAAACCCCGACAACGTTTTAAGAACCGAAAAACGTTACAATACATTAAATATCCTATATTTTCCTCACATCGGTGAAATTAACGGACTTTTCTGAGGCAGTTTGCAACCCTTGCGAATCGCTATCGATGTCTGTTAAAAAATTTCAATTCGGAAGCATTCACTAGCCAAGCTCCATGAGAGACAGACGTGTCTCGAGTAATTTTTATAGATTTTTCGGTTATTTTGATAAAATCCTATTTATTACAAATTCCAACCTGAAATCATGATTATTTTAACACAAATTTTACTTATATTAGGCCCTGACCAGAGCGGCCGCTCTGATGCTTGCCAATTAGTTCCCTCCAAAGATATTCTGCGCCCATATCAACCTAAAAAAAAAAAATAAACATATTATTTTAATTTGTATCTAAATTTTAATATATGTATAAAAAAAATTATTTTAACAAGTTTGAGAAAGTTGTTTGGTTAGGAATTTTGTATATAAGCGCCGACCAGCTTGCGAGCACAAGTGGAAAACTTTAGGTGGCAGTTCGACTTTTACTAGTTTATATGTATTCAGGGCACGAACCGAATACCCAGTAATTTTTATCTTCAAATGTTGCATATACTGATTTACCCGTCACTTAAGCATAGAATCACACAGATAAATGTGCCGAAAACGCGGGAACTTTGAAATTTAAATTTAAAGGTATTTATATTTCTATGAAGAATTTATATTGCAAAAACTTGTAATTGCTAACTAAAAATGTAATTGTTCTTCAATAAGTGAACTCATTTGACTTACCTTATATATTTATATCCTCATTTATGTTGTTTTTACACGGTTTCACATTTCGAACTTTTTATAAAATAAAATCTTATGTGTTTTAACTTAAACGCTTTATTTCTCTACTAAGTTAATCAACCACCTTGACGACACTAGGATGTTTAAAATTCGACTTTACTGATTTAACTATTATATTTATAAAAAAAAAAAATTTATCAGCGCTGTGTGCTACCTTGTAGCATTACAATGTATTGTAATGGAATGTATACTCGAGATTATTTAAATGTAAAGTTACTATTTTACTTAGTTATATCTTAAAACTAATTAGATATAATAAGAAAAGGAAATAAAATGTAGCAGACAGCCAGATAATGTCCAGGTGATGTAGGAGATCTCTGCATTTAACAAGTCATTTAAGGCATTTTCCTCCAGAATATTCCCTTCAGGAAGTAAAGATGAGCAGCAGTGATATACCTACACATCGAAAATGAATATTAGAAATTGAATAGCATATTTTAACAATAGATATTGACAGGTCAAAGTTGATTCCAAGTTCAATTCAAACGAACATTTTTATTTTTTTTACAGTGTATTTATTTCATTTAAATTTAGTCAAATAATGTTTTTATATGCATTGGCATTCCAATTGCATTGATATGTCAAGGAAAGACATGGAAAATTGCTGGAAATTGGGTTTCTGTCACAATTCTATGTTTATAAATAGTTACCTACGTTTTGTCTACACTAATGAATGTTATGATTGTTAATTTTACGTAGTAATAAGTGTTTAAAAATTTCAAATGTATTTTTCTCATGATCCAGAGACACCTACTTTTATTATATTTTAATTGTAAGGTGATTCCAGAATTTTGCAATAATTAATTATTTATTTTCATTTCTTGTAAACATTCGACAGTCCATTCGGTCACATGGGCATTCTCATGTATTAAACAAAGTATATTCCCCTCACGTCGGTGAAATTAACGGACATTCTACGACAGTTGTACTCCTTGTCGAAGACAATCCCTTTCAAGTCGGTTAAAAGTTTTCAATTCGAAACCATTCAACAGTCAAGCTTCGTCAGAGGCACACGTGTCTCAATTTGTTTTCGTAAAATTTAACGGCTATTTTGAAAGAATCCAATTTTATTCCAAATTACAACCTAAAAAATAATTGTTAATTGTTAAACAAAGTTAATACATAAAAATTGTTCAAATTACCTACAACCTTTTTGGATAATTTTTCTCCAACGACGATTTTCCCGAGTAATGTTCCAGTCCTGATCGAGCCATCCTCCGTGATCTGAAGTACCTACGATGTACCAGGGCCCCTGTCAGATACCCAACCATTCCTGACCACACTGATGTCCGTTGAATTCGTCCTTTTAGAAGGTATTCCTCGTCATATCTACCTAGAATTAAACGTATTATTTCCATTCTAATCTAGATTTAATGATACTTATAAGAAATTTCATTTTAATACGTTCAGCAAATTTTGGGGTTAGGAATTTGTTTGTATCATTGCTGAACGGTTTGCAGTTACTTGGGGAAAATTTGTATAAGTTGGTAGTATTCTAGGAATAAGTATTTGATATGTATTTACGATACGAATCAATATCCAGTAATTTTACCATCAAGGTTGGCCATTCTGATTCACATGTCGTTTAAGCATAACTCCCGTTTGAACGTTCAGAGAACGCGGCAATTTTGAAATTTAATTTAGACGTATTCATGTTCTCGATAATGAATTTATTGTTATGGCACATATATTCTACTATTATTTAAAAGGGAATGTTACTATTTTACTTAGTTATATTTTAAAACTAATTAGATATTATAAGAAAAAGGATATAATATGTAGCAGCAGACAGCCAGACGATGTCCAGGTGATGTAGGAAATCTCTGCATTTGGCAAGTCACTCAAGGCATTTTCCTTCAGAATTTTCCCTTCAGGAAGCAGTATGATCAGCAGTGATATACCTACACATCGAAAATGAATATTAGAATTTGAATAGTGTACTATTACAATAGATTTTGACAGATCAAAATTGGATCCAAGTTCAATTCAAATGAACATTCTTATTATTTTTACTGTGTATTTATGTCAGTTAAATTTAGTCTAATAACGTTTGTATATGCATTGGCAGTCCAATTGCTTTGATATGTCAACAGAAAGACACGGGAAAATTGCTGGAAATTGAGTTCTGTAACAATTCTATGTGTATAAATGGTTGCCTACTTTTTAGGTGCAGTAATGAATTTTAAGATTGTTAATTTTACATACACATTAAAAATTTCAAATGTATTTTTCTCACAATTCAGAGACACATACCTTTATCATATTACAATTGTAAGGTGATCCAGAATTTTGCAATTTTATTTATTTTCATTTCGTTTAAACATTCGACAGTCCATTCGGTCACATGGATACTCTCATGTATAAAACAATGGATGTTCCCCTCATTTTCGGTTATATTAACGGATTTTCACAGACAGTTGGACTCCTTGACGAAGACAATCGCTTTCAAGTCAGTTAAAACATTTTCAATTCGAACCATTCAACAGCCGACCTTTGTTCAAGGCAGACGTATCTCAATTTGTTCTTGTAAAATTTAACGGCTATTTCGATAAAATCCAATTTTATTTCAAATTACAACCTAAAAATAATTGTTATTTGTTAAACAAAGTTCATCACACAAATATTATCCAAATTACCTGCAACCTTTTTGGGTAATTTTTCTTCAACGACGATTTTCCTGAATTTCCTGTTATGTTCCTGTCCTGAACGAGCCATTTTTTCGTGATTTGATGTAACTACGATGCACGAGGGCCCTTATTCGACCTGAACAGTCCCATCCACACCGATGTTCGCAGAATTCGTCCGATTAGAAGATATTCCTCGTCAAATCTACCTAAAAATAAACGTATTATTTCAATTCTAATCTAAATTTAATTATACTTATAAGAAATTTCATTTTTATTCGTTCAGAAAGAGTTGAAGTTAGAAAATTGTTTGTATCATCACTGAACGGTTTGCAGTTACTTGGGGAAATTTGTATAAATAGGTTTATACGTATTTGTTATGTATTTACGTTACGAACCAATATCCAGCAATTTACCATCAAGGTTGGCTATTCTGTTTCACACGTCTATTTAAGCCTAGCTTAACTCCGTTTGAACGGTCTGAAATCGCGGGAATTTTGAAATTTGATTTAGACGTATAAATGTTTGAAACTATGAATTTAAATTGCAAAAAGGGGAATTACTTATAAAACTTTAGTGTTATTAATTAAACGGACTCACGTACTTACCTGAGATAAGAATATCCAAAGATTTATGTCTGATTTTAAAAAAAAATCACATTTAGAATTTTTTTTTATTAAATAAAATCACTTTCATCCACAATTAAATGTTTTAATTTTACGTGAGAGAGTGAATACCATTGAGGCACAACATTATCATGCCTACGATAGCATTTAAACTGGTCATAAACATTGAAATTGAAGGAGAGGACAATTAGGCAACAGTCTTGCAAGTTTGCCTTCTACGTACTAAATATAAGATTGGTAACGAGCTATTCGTTATTTTTTTTATGTTAACGCCCCTCGATCGGAAATTTCTCGCCCTGCATGCCATCTGGCTGGTGAAAGGGCACACTTCTAACTCAAAATTAATAAAGATAGATGACACTGGGATGTATAAAATTTGATTTTTTTTTTAATTTAATTAATGTATTTTTCTTAAAATTAATTTTTGTAATCCGGGCTGTATGCTACTGTGTAGCGTTAAATTATATTGCAAAAGGTGGAATTACTAATAAAACGTTATTGTTATTAATTAAGCGGACTCACGTAACTTACCTGAGATTATGTCTGATTTTACACAGGTTCACATTTCGAATTTTTTTACAAAATAAAACCACTTTTATTCACACTTAAATGTTTTCATTATACATAAGAGATTAATCACTAGAGTTGGCCAATTGTCCGGCGGAGCAGGTACGTATTGCAACGCGGGCCTCAAATAATGTATTATAAATAAAGCAGATCAGTCGTATTATCGTAATTTAGTATGTATTTATAAAACATAAGTCATATTAATAGACAAAGCGGACGAACAACCGGACCACCTTGCGATGCATTTGCATTTTATATCACTACATATTTAGATAAAATCAGAATTTTTACGTTTTATAAGACAAACAAGCATTGTTGTTACTGACTTGCAACTCTAAGGTTCATCTGCTTTATTGCAGTACATCAGTTGGAGCGCACGTTTTGAATACATACCTGCCGCGCCGGAAAATTTGCCCAACTCTATTGATCACTATTGAGGTACAACATTATCGTACTGCTGTGTACTGAAGGTACAAAAGAAAATGCAAAATGAAAAGTAAAAAAGAAAATTCAATTAAGTAGCTCAGCGAATAAAAATAAAAAGGGCGCAAAAGAACAATTAAACTCAGGGTTACCCTCGCAATTAAAACTTGAATTTAATCATGAAAAGTAAATAGTGGGTAAAAGAAATCTGACTTTCTTTAATTACTCCAAAAATTGAAAAGATTTAATCAAAAATAAAAGAACAGGATTTAGAACGACGTTAATTCACAATCAAAAATTTTATTATATTAAAAAAAAACATTTAATTACAAATTGCAGTAAAAAAAAACCGTGAGCTTAGGGCTCTGGCCGAAATCAAAAACTGCATGAATCTAACTTACAAAAGGACAATGCAAATCCCTTTAACAAACAAAAGACAAATTTGTTCAAGAAGATAATCTTTTTTCACAAAAATCTACGTGGTTTCAAAAATTAACCAAATTAAATTAAATTTGGACAATTCAAGTAAATTTACAAAATTGAAATTTAAATACAAGCACAATGCTTCTAATCACCCAAGCCGTGGTGATTAAATATTAAAAAACAAAACAGCAAACTACAACACGGAAAAATTAAACTCTTTAAACTTAAAATACCTTCCAGAACAAATATAATAAAAGATCTTACATCTAAATTGTGCACACAATAATATAATGCCAATTATTATTAAATGAGTTCCTTGATAAACGATAAAATATCAAATTAACCGAAATAAATCTTTAAATAAAATGAAATACCAAAATGGCAGCAATGAAAATAAAATTACATGTACTTACACACGGCATCAATCTCGGAACTGAGCGCCTCTCAGGGATAACAGTCGTATATAAAATAACAGCTGCCTGCAATCCCAACGCACAAATCGCAAAGAAAAAGCTTCTAGAATATACATTGAACAACATTAACAATACTGGTGAACGCAATATGTACAACTGAATGAAATTAATTTAAACAACTGAACAATTAAAAGAATAAATAAAATCAATTCAATTACTGAATCTACGAACCCCGGAGTGCCAAACCACAGCAGCATATACGATGTTAGGGAAGCTGGTAATTAAACATGCAATTTGAAGGAGAGGACATTTTGGCAACACTCTTGCACGCCTGCTTTATACATACTGAGATAATAGGAGGGGTAACTAGCTATTCGTTAATTTTTTGATGTCAACGTGCTTCAATCAGAAATTCTCGCTCTGCATGCCATCTGGGTTGTGAGAGAGCACACTTTTAATTTAAAATTAATTAATATAGATGACACTGGGATGTATTAAATTTGATTTTTACTAATTTAATTAATGTATTTTTTTTAATTTGTTTTTTAATCCGAGCTGTATGCTACTCTGTAGCGTTATAGTATATACATTAATAAGTTCAAAAAGAACTTTTTGCATATTCGCTTCAAATTGACCTGTTGTTTCTTTTAAGAGAAGAAAGACGGATGACATTTGTCGTTCATTTAACGAAATTGTTGGCATGACTGTGTAACTATGCGTAATACAAGATAATGATTGCACAACAGCTTCCACTGTTTTTGTTCTCATGCCGAAGGATTGACCTAAGTGTAATTCAACAACATCGTTGTGAGTGGATTGGGTGTTAAATTTTGTTATTTTACGAAAAACAATTCTATGTACTTCTTTGAAATGCTATACCCACCAGTGATTACCTTTAAATATAGCTAAGAGACTTACCGTTATTCTTACACTACATCTTTCTGTAAACCCACTAAGTTTCATTTAAATCGATGAGGTACACTTACCTGTGTTCCGTTATCAGTAATATTCTCAGTGTTTCCTGGGCCGGTAGTTGAAGTTAATAAAGATCAGAATAGGAGTCATTTCTTTTTTAATTAAGTATCTGACTTCTCTATTTACGACAAGATTCTTTACGTTAGGTTCTCACTCTTTCCCCTACAAAGCATTTACACGCGTAACTTAACAAAAACGACAATCGCGTGTTGAAGCGAATAAGAAAAAAAAAACACCCCTAACCAAGAGCGAAATCAGTATTAAACATCAAATATCTTTTCTGATCTAATTTAAAC
Organism: Protaetia brevitarsis; assembly: GCA_004143645.1. Lineage (NCBI taxonomy): Eukaryota > Metazoa > Arthropoda > Insecta > Coleoptera > Scarabaeidae > Protaetia > Protaetia brevitarsis. The sequence continues at coordinate 1,257,727 of RXPK01000063.1, forward strand.
TTTGACTCTTCACGTGAGATTGGCAACGCTGACTGAAGCGCAATTTCTTTCCCCATTTCCTCGTCCCTTGCCCTCGAACCTCACCTACGCCGCCTCTAATATCTGAGTATACGTGCGCAAATATCCCTACGTCCTTACGCTATTTCGTTCTTCGAGTGTTTCGCAAATACGCCTTGGCAATACGGTTATACCCGAGACTCCATCAAGCAATTTGATTGTAGTTGAATGGATAAATATGAGAATATGCCTTTAATAGTCTGCTGGATCTTCGACTGCGATATTTCCTCTAGAAATGAATGATAACAGCAAGTAGTTACTTGCCAATTGGAGCGCATTAATTTTTGTTATTGCATGTATGACATCCTATAAACAGCGAAGTATTTCATATATTTTTGAACGATGTATGTAATCTATTGCTAATGTTGAAATTATGAAATTATGAAGGGAGAAACTTAAGTACATATTATAGAGCGTTCATTATCATTAATAAAATCACTGCACGGTATTACGATGTTGGAACTGATATGTCGTAAATCAAGGTGAAATACATGGACCAGGTTCAGGAGCGCGTAGAAAATCCTCACGTTAAGAAAATATTCATCTGGAACGCTTAGTTGCATAAGCTGTTTAGATTGGTAACAATTTCAGCGTAACAGTGGTGAAACGCTGTTGGTCGTAGAATATAATTACGTAGAGTTTACGAACGGACGGTGCATTCTGTAGCCAGAGGCATTTACCATGACTAGCTACCTTCAACACCTGTGTACATACGTGTAGATTAATGTGGCGCAGGCAATGGTGATGTTTTATGGGGGGTGAATAAAGTTCTGCGGTATTTAACGAGAAATTAAGATTTTCTTCGTGGCAACATGATTTCAATTTAAAACATCAAGTTACTTCCACAATCGTAAATACAAAAGATCAAAATCAAGGGATCTACAGATGATAATTTACGTTTCAGGAAAAAGAAAATCATGTTTCAAGAAAAGAATAAACACTATCAAGCAAAGATATAAATCACTTAAAATGTTGCCTAAGCTTTCACGGCCGGAATCTACTGTAGAAAGTTTTCTTCCGGGCTGTAGAGCCGTGGTCCAGTGGAATTACTTCCGTACGTTTCGTTCACAACTGCGGTGAACATCTTCATCGGAGAGGTTTTAAAAAATAAAGCTGAGTACATGCTCAATTTACCGAAATGAACATAAATATCTAAAACGTTAAACATGATCGCCATGATAAGGCGTCACGAAAATGTGCGCCAATAAAAGTGTGTACACCCGTTCATAGACGGCAGCATATATATTTATTCATGATTTTGAAATACCCCAATATCATTTGAAATATAAATAACTTGAAAAACCTCTTCCAGATCATATTTTTTTTACTAACATATGGTAAATACTAGTATTCGTAAATGAATTAAATAAGAGCTATAGACAACCAAATATACAGATTGCTTATAATTTTGAAAGTCAAAACTCAATAAAGTGTTTATTTAGTTTTAAGGATTTAATGAAGATTAAATAATAATACAATTAATATTTAATCCGATAATTTCATTATATTAAAAATTTGTAATAAGTATCAGTTAAATTAGAACATTTTTTTCATTACAATAAATCACATGAGATGTTGAAAATGTTGTCCATGACTTGCTAAGCAGACATTTATTCTACTCGTCATATTGTCGAACACTCTCTGTTGTTCTTCTATCATAATTTGTTGAATTTCTTTACTAATTGCATCTTGAAACTCTTCCAGATTATGAAGTATGTTCATAAAAATATTATTTTTAATCCATCCAAATAAATAAAAATTAGAAGATATTAGATCGGAGGATCTGGGTGGCGAAAAGCCTTGACTAATGATCCTGTTATCGTAAAATTCTTGGACTAACTATCATGCGGATCTCAATATCATCTAATGTTGCTTGCGTGAGCTTTGTTGGTCTTCCAGGAGACTTCCTCTTGCAAATACATTTTTTTTCTTGAAATTGTCTAAAATTTATTTTTATGGTTCACAAAATTATAACGATTAAAATTTCTCTCAGAAAACTGCTGCATAACTGCTGCATACATGCAAGATTTCAAATTGTATTCCCATGATGCTTCTGGATTTTGATTAGTGTAACTCAAAATCCAAATAGGTCATTAAAATAAATGCGTCTTCCTCAAAAGTAAATATCATTTTTTAACTAAAATTGAAAAGTAAATGACGAGAGTAATATTAATTTTGGTTGAAAATAGACGAGAACAAACAAGAACGTGACATACACAATATGACAAATGACAACCAAATAGAGATCGTATAAATACTTATAACAGTTATTTGGTAACAAATATGAATATAGAACGGCTTAGAACAGGTACACGATTTAATATGTACCTGTTATCAGGTTATCTCATTCTTCTTCCGTACTTCTGGCCAAGTGTAACACTTACCACTAAAATACTATGCTAGTTGTTTGGCAATTGTCTGGTAACAGATACCTGTGTACAGATACTGATACTGATTTAGATCTATGCGCACTGGTTATCATAAAACGGTATACTCGGTGTGTACACACCATGTTAATTTTAACTACCCATATCGAGACTCGAAGGCCAGTAACAGGTATTAATAATAGCTATGGTCTAAGAATAAGAATAGTTCGCACCTATTATCGTGAAATACTGATATTTACCATCTCTAAAAAAAAAAAAAAACAGTATCAGTCAAGTCTCATTCAAGAAATAAATTGTTTCTATAAGAACTCAACAAAAGAAACACAATATGGTAATACTGGTAATAATATAAAACAACCTTGCATAATTGTTTTTTATTTATTCTATTAACGGTTTTTGATACATTGATAAAAAATCTGGTTTTGTTACCCACTGTATACCTATTGTTGTTGGAAAAGCAAAAGAGGTATTCGGATTTATATTAGGAGAGGGGTGTGTTTTATGGTGCTAAGATACGCACTTCTCGTTTAGATTTGAGTGTAAATTTTAGATACCTCAGCGTAGGCAGACGCACTACATGTTGCAAGTTAATGAAAATGTAAAATTGTATCGACTATCGTGAACTTATAAGTTAGGCAATTCATAGTTCAATTCTGCACAAGTTATAAAGTTTACTATGGAATCAGTACATAGGGAGCCATTTATTATCCGAGAGATTTTAATTTATGCCAAAGTAGCTTGTTACGAGGTTTTTTTATATGATATCCCAGCCTTAACGCAAAATGTACTTTACGAGAGGTAACTGATTACTTTTTTAGTACACAGAATACGAAAATTCCTCCAATTTATCGAAAAGAGTAAGCAACACAGTTTTCAACGTTTCAAAAGAAATATTAGATAATTTCTTTTACTTTTTAAAAAAAAAAAATATTGGTTTGCTAAGAGTTTGTTATAACTTTGAATATTTATTTTTCGTTCACTATTATGTCTATTAAGAGTTTATTTTAAGTTTTCTTTATCATTTTATTTCTTCATTGCAGAACTTTATCAGAGAAATTACTATTGTATTTATAGTTAGTTTGCTAACAGTTTGTTTTGTTTTCGGGGTTTATCTTTGGTTTATTATTACGTTTATTAAGAGTTTCTTTTAAGTTTTTATTACCTTTTGACCTATCACCTCATCAATTTTCGTATTTAGACAAAAGAAAATAAAGATAGCCGCCACTGTTGTTTATGTTTGTGTGCATATCATTTTATGGGAAATGAGAAGAAGAAATCGACGGAGGAAAGTACATACTTTTCAGCAACACCGGAAAGAGAAAGGAAAAAAATTCTTGGTAAAGAAGGTGCGGGTGCATCCGTTTTCCTATGTTTTAAACCAATTTGTTAGTAAGACAACCCCAGAATGTATTGCTTGAAATGGAGAGGTGGGATCGGTGAAGGAAGGCATATTATTTTACTAAAACGATAAAATTAACTTTTTAGCAATGCTGCGCAGTGTTGCCAATTAACAGAAGACATATTTCACTAGATCGGGATTATAATTCCACCAGAAAATCACTAAAATTAGGAAAGAATTACTGTATAAAGTATTTTTATTAATTAATCGTTTCCCTTTTATTTAATTTTTTATTTATTATAATTCGCGCAATGTTACTTTTAAAAACCTATTACACAAAGTACATTTTATTTTATCTATTATATATGAATTTAATACAACACTTATTAGTTAGTTGTCAAATATTAATAATTTACAACAATATACAGTGAAACCTCGTTAAGTTCCGTGAACCCGGATCTCCAGATAACCCGGATCAATTTTGACGAATATTCTTTTTTTTAAAATGAGCGTTGTATCAAGTACTTTTGTCCTTATTGTTTAAAACGACTTTAAAAATATAATTGTTTGGTTTGTTTTGTGCCTGCATTTGTTTATCTACGAAATGAAGTCATTTTTCGGTAGATACTATCTTTTTTTTTTTACCCTAGTGTCCGTATAACTCGAATTTTCGTTAACCTGGGTCAGCTCTGGTCCCAATTGATCCGGGTTAACGAGGTTCCACTGTACAACTATACAACTGTAACCATGTTTTATAACATGTTATTCATATCCTTGTTTATTTTATTTTGTACTTTTATTTATTTATTTACATTTATATGTATATGTAATTTAGTGTTAGTGTTCAATGAACTCAAGATTTATTACTAAAATTAAAGAAAATCCACTAAACTTTTCACTAGTCACTAGAATATGATTTGTGTACACCAGACGTGTTTTCAGTACACCAGATTTAGTAGAAAATTCACCAAGTTGGCAACACTGATGCTACGGTCGGAAGACATAGGAATTGCTTTATAAATCAGAGGTGGAAGGAGGTGGTGGAGCGGCGAGGTACTGCTAGCAAGCAAAAATGATCCATTATTAATAAAGCTTTTTTATTTCTGTCAAATATATACAGCAATTCTAGATTATATTTGTTCCAAGAATTTCAAAAATGATATGAGCTGTTGGTAATCCAACATGCGAATACAAAGCTCGTACAATACAGGTAGGAATTTTTCCCAAACGAAAGAGTAATAACGTACATTTCAATATAATCTTCAAACACCGCTTCGCCTTCATCGGAAAATAACATATTGGAATGACCGTTTATTGCGAATCTACGGCGAGATTTCTTCGTGCGAATATTTTTCAATAGAATCATCCCCAACTCCCACTACTCTACACACATATATACATAGATTACGGGCGCGTTCAATTGTCGCGTCTATTTCTATACTTACGCTGGGCACCGCGCGTAGGTTATGTAAGCCCGGATGCCTTAATATAGTCAAGTAGTGAAGTCGATTGACAGGCGAACGTCTTTCAAATATCTATTCCAATATATGTATATTCCGTTTCACCTACACCATTCGATCTATATACATACGTATAGGTATTCGAAAATTTATCATTCGATGCCTGAGCGTCAGTCGACAACTGGGAGAGAGGTCGGGGAAGCGGAAAGGTTGCAGTCATAGGAACCTTACGAAATGAATTTTCAATTGACAGAGATATGAATACAAATTGAATTCTCGTCTATCACAATGCAGTCGGCCCCCAGACTCTGCTGTCTACCCGTAGAAATTGATCGCATACCTGTGCATAATGTGCGTACAAATGAATCACGTGTGTGCACGCATATGTATCTATAAACAAACTTGTTTTTTTTTCGTGCAGTAACAAGCAAGAAGGAGAAGAAGCAAACGGGGTAAAATAAAGGAACGATAACGACTACGCTTTTGGGAGAAACATAAATATTTTTCTGATTCCGTTTTCTCATCCAGGCAACTTGTTTGTGAATTATGGTCTGCCGGCTTATCTGCGCAAACAGGAAATATAAAATTAAGATGGAATAGCATAAAAACATGTTTAAATGTAATATTTTTATGAGTTTATATATCTGTTCGTTTGATGATGAAAAATAAGTGTGGGAAGACGCACTACGCTGTAAAAAATACATTCCACTAAAATTACATGCAGATTACGTTTTACAGGTAAATTTATTTATCATACGATGAATTTCTAATAAAGTGTTGCTTTGTCCCCGTCTTGAGGGTTGGGGGTTAAAGCCATTCGCTTCTATTAGATTTAAATATATATTGCCATGGCATTTCCACACCGCCAAGGTTTTAGAAATTAAAATTGGCTTTTTTGACCTGTTTATATGTCAAAATTAATGTTGACAATTTAATTAATAATTTTGTATCTAGTAAGTGAACTCTCCTTATGGAGATATTTTGTTGATTATTTTGTTTCTGATAATTATTATGTAGATTTGTCAGTTAAGAGATGTCATGATGTATAAAGAATTGTGATTACAATACCAAAGTGTGGGCAAGTTCTGTATTAGAGGAGCATAATATAACATTTTTGGCGCCCAATGTGGGGCAAGCTTACTAGCTAAATGGAAATGGATCTGACGGATATGTCCTTATAAATGCTTTTCGCAATGTATATGCAGGATAAACGGGAAGAGAGGGAAGAAATAGCTCAATTAATAGCGGTGGTGAGGTGAATGAGAGAAGAGATTAAATCAAGATCTGAACCTAAGGGAATCATATCCGATAGATTAAAAACCAAAGATGAAATTGCAAAGGAAAAGGTCGAAACACTGAAGAAAGAACAATTCGAAAGAAAGGATGGATTTACAGAGGAAAATAAGGAAGCTCTTAAGGAAAATGGCGCTGACAGGGAAAATGATGAAGAGGCAAATGTTAATAGTGAAGAAGGCGATTATTATTATGGAGGAGAATTGGCGTTGGAAATTGACGATATTTAAAACAGAATGGTATCGATTTGGACAGTGAAAATGGGTTAAAGTAGTGGTAGAAGCAATTAATGCAGAAAACTTTAAACTGAATCAAGACGATGACAATGAACAAATTCATAATGACTTATTGAAATGTAAAGAAATAAGAGAAAATTATTATTTCAAACATCAATACAAAAAGCAGAATGTGATGGTATAAATTGGAAAAAGAAAAAGAAATGGGTGGTAATGAAGTTTTTTAAAAAAAGTTAGATAATTTATAATTTAAAGTTAATTATGTTAACATGTGTTCATTTACGAATTACGAATAAAAATTAAAATTTCAAAATTTTATTGACAATTTATAAAAATTTTATTTTGGGAAGTCAATCCCATGGCATTTCCACACCGCCAAGGTCTTAGAAATTAAAATTATATGTGGCCTTTTTCACCTGCTTATATGTTATAATTAATGTTAATAATAATAATAATAATAATAATAATAATAATAATAATAATAAAATAATAATAATAATAATAGAGTTTTACTTCATAGCTGTAACAGATAACAGATGAAGTAAGTCAAGACAGTAGCGGTAAAGAAACAAGAGAAATAAAGTAATGCAGACATAAATAACTTAACTAATTAATTTAACTAACTCATTGTAAGTGCATGCATGAAAATAATAAAACAAAAATAAACAGAAACAATCAGCAGTAAAATAAACATCGTCTAGAAAGGGTGGCAAACAATGCAATTAAATCTACTGACGATTTAAGAAGGCCTTACAAGTTTTCTTAAATTGTTCATTAGTCAAAGATTTCCAAGTATTAGGAAGGCTATTATACATTTGAACTCCTAATACTTCGACACCATTAGCAGTCACTTGCAAATTATGTTTCATAAAATGAATCTTTTGACCTCTAATATTATATTGATTATTATGATACTCAGCAATTTTCTCTCTATTTCTATGTATGTAACAACTGCATTCTAATATAAACAAATTAAACACCTTTAAAATTCTGTTAGAAACAAAATAAGTAAGACAGTGTTACGTGTAAATTATTTTCTGCATTAATCCACCTGTATGCAACCCTCACGTCTCTTATACATACGGAGTTGGGTACCTTGCCTTATCATTTAAATTCGAAATCGTAACGGTTAATGAGGCTGGATTCCCGACTTTGTTCATCCCAGTTCATTATTTTAATTCTTTTTATGAACTATCGTATTTTTTTTTTAATATATTTCCGCAGCGGTAAAGTCTTCATTTAAAGATGTAAATATTTCATGTTTCCGCACAAAGTTCAAAAGGTGTCGCCAAGGTTCGAGATGTGCTACGTATCTGGAAAAAAAGTTCTTCTAGAAGGTAAGGAGTTTCCATGCGCCGTTATCTCGGTCTCTTTTAAGTGGTACACGTTGAAGAGTAAAGAGGTGTAGTTCGAGTAGTGGAAAGGATCATCTATTTTACCTCGTTGAAGGTTTTTGCCATTTAATTAAGGCGGCTAAGATTGTTCCCTACGGAATTTATTAATAGGGCTCAAGTGAGCGTACTCAGTGAAAGTTTTTTTCTTGATACGGAATTTTTCCGGCTAATTTTGTAAAGAACTACGCCGACACGTGTTCGAAATTTAAGAAAACTCTGATTGAAAAGTCAGGTATGTGAATTTCTATTCCTCTTATCTTGCGATTGCTTATGGCTACGTGTTCCTTACGATTTAGAGTTTTCGTGGAGGTCTCGCTCTCTCTCTCTCTCTAAGATGTTCAAAATTTCTGCTTAAAACTAACCAAAGCTTTGTTTGTTTCCCAGCAGTGGCTCGCCGGTTAAAAGAGCAGAGAGTCTGCGAGACGGAAGTTGGCTTGTCTTATTTGAAATTGGGCTGGCCATCCCCAAAAGTTTCCAGACAAGAAAACCCGTTCCGTTATAAAGGCACTCGAAAAGTCGGTTTTCCACGACTCTATGAGCGATTTAAGATCTTTAAACTGAGACATATTATTCTTGCATGTATTGCAGACAATTCTAACTGCAGGCGATTTGGCTCTGGTCATTACAACAACTCCTTCGGTCAAAGCAACGCAATTGATATAAATTAAGTGTTGGCAACCGTCACACCTAATTGATGAGGATAGAGGTTAAATTAAATTTAAACAATTACCCCAAATACTCATTTTGCTAGTAAGGTATGCAAAAAAGTTACAAATTGGGATATATACAAGGATACCCGCTTCACGCTGAGGTGGCCTTCACAGCTACTTTAAGAAAAAGATAATACACAAGGGTAAATCAGGCAACGGACAGGTCAACAAAACAAAACAAAGGTAATATTCAAAGTACAGAAATAATTTACCAGACTGTATATAGCAAATATAAATGTAACTGGCTTAAACCAAAAGATGCGAGAGAAAAAGTATTCGTAGGAACACGTTAGTAGTTGAATACTATTTTATATTGGTCAAATACAGCATAATTATGAACCAATTAGTTAAGAAAATGTCAGATTCATGTAGAGCATGAAAAAGCCTAACAGACAGTAGAAAATATTTGTAATAAAACCAATTATAAACCACTAAAAAACTTGAATAGGGTACAGAGCAGAAATAGCTGCTCACATTAGCGCATGTATGTACAAATCGTGGAACATGCGGTTGAAAAGGTATAAAGTCAATCTACCAACCAAAGATTATTTACAATTCTATTCATCGGTCGCTCAAGTATTATATATGTATTATATAGACGCCTATTTCGGAATCTTTGTCTTGCAGATTTCCGAATACTCGGTAAGCTAATGAATGATCGATCATTCGTTTGATATAACCGAGTGCAAAAATCGCTTCTTAAGCACATGACTATTACAAATATGGAAACAACTTAAACCGGGTAGAAGAAGCCCGTACTTTAAATAAGATCTGGTACCCGGTGTTGCGTGGTCGTACCACAAACAGAACGCACTCTGACCAAGACCAATTGCAAGCGTTCGTCACTCCTGTGGCACAAGCACTGATTATACAACAGAAGCCACATCTACCACGAACAGCAGCTTACGCTTCATACATACCGGGTGTCCAGCCTAAGATGCAACGGTCCATAGTCGATTTATTATTGTTTTTTTGGAAAAATGTTTCAAATAAATGTTGCCTCGAATCATATTCTACACATTTTAAAATTAGTTTCAGTAATGGCGAACTTCCGGTTGTACCGGAAGTAGATACTAACTTTATTATTTTAAATGGAACACCCTGTATATTATTGTATTTTTGGACTCCTTGTTAAATTTAAATAACAATAAGTTAGGCATACATTCAGGCTAAGTTGTACCGTTTCCTAATTACATGACGTTTTTCGAAAAAAATGACATTTGCAATGTCTGCGGTGTTTGAAAATATCTCCGGAAATACGAAAGTTAGAAAGATGCGGTTTGCAGTTTTCGCTTAATCATGAAACAGCACACGTCTTTTATTTTAAAATTGTTGCGTTTACATTACAGAATTATTAAATAGGGCTCTGTAATTTTCGAACTCTAAAATCATGGATAACTTGATTTTTTTAAATTGAATGGCATAGCAATTTTTACATAAATGGATGTAAAATTTAACTTTTTTTCGATTTTTTACGAGTGTCATTGTGTCTATCTCCAAAGGTTTTAGATATATTCGGGGTTTTTCGGTTTTTCATGATAGATACGTATTGCAAAGCGCCGGCCACCTTCCCCTCACATTTTACCAGGCCTGGGACTGGCTGCCATAATACTGGCATGCTTAGAAAGTAGCCAACAGAATACAATAAGACCACTGGAAACATACAAAACTTGAAATTAAAAAGAAAAAAAGAAAACACAACATTGTGAACTTTTTCGAGGAAATGATGTTTTCAGACGAAGCTACCTTCCACAAAAATGGATTTGGGAACCGTCATAATTGTCGTTCTTATGACACACAAAATCCTCATCGATTTATTGCAACACATAGTCAGTACAGAAGGTCAGTAAACGTGTGGGCAGGTATCATTAGACAACATATCATAGGCTTGTTCTTTCATAACCAACGCCTGATGGGTAGGGTTTATATGAAATTTCTTCAGAATAATTTGGGCGTTCTGTATTAATATATACATCTGTATTAATACACAATAAATATTCCGCTAGTTACTCGTCAGCTGATGTGGTTCCAACACGATGGTGCTCCATCTCCCAATATTGTCGAATTTCGTCAGTTTTTGGGTGTGTCTTTTTTAGACCGCTGGATTGGGCGTGGAGGACAGATGACAGGTGGCTTGCGAGATCGCCAGATCTTACAAGCTGCGATTTCTTTTTATGCGGTTTCATCAAAAATGAAGTTTATGTGACGCCACCAACAACATCTGATGATACGCGCCATCGTATTTTAAAAGCGTTTCAAGAAGTCACACCAGAAATGCTCAGAAATGTTCAAAAGTGTTTGCAAAAGCAATTTCAATTATGTAGTGCCTAAAATGGATCGCATTTTGAACATTTAATCTAATGTTGTTGTACAAATTCTCTGTATAATGACGGCAGTAACATTTAAAGTGTAACCTGTTGCGAGCAAGACGCTCATACACATCGAGCGTCTATGTATGTTATTTGTTTGTACGTATCTATCATGAAAAACTGAAAAATCGCGAATATCTCTAAAACCTTTGGAGATAGACACAATGACACTCGTAAAAAATCGAAAGAAAATTAAATTTTACATCCATTTATGTAAAATTGCTATAACCATTCAATTAAAAAAAATCAAGTTTTCCATGGTTTTAGAGTTCGAAAATTACAGAGCCCTATTTAATAATTCTGTGATGTAAACGCAACAGTTTTAAAATAAAAGACGTGTGCTGTTTCATGATTAAGCGAAAACTGAAAACCGCATCTTTCTAACTTTCGTATTTCCGGAGATATTTTCAAACACCGCAGACATTGCAAATGTCATTTTTTTCGAAAAACGTCATGTAATTAGGAAACGGTACAACTTAGCCTCAATGTATGCCTAACTTATTGTTATTTAAATTTAACAAGGAATCCAAAAATACAATAATATACAGGGTGTTCCATTTAAAATAATAAAGTTAGTATCTACTTCCGGTACAACCGGAAGTCCGCCATTGCTGAAACTAATTTTAAAATGTGTAGAATATGATTCGAGGCAACATTTATTTGAAACATTTTTCCAAAAAAACAATAATAAATCGGCTATGGACCGTTGCATCTTAGGCTGGACACCCGGTATAACAATGTATATAACTGTTCATATTTGAGATGGCGTGTGCGGTATATAACCAAATTACTTAGGACGTTGGATCATTCAACGACGAGCCATCACGAAAGAAATTTCGACCTCGCCGCTGAGGATGTTGCACAGTTGCGAACGTAACATAAGGAAATTCCACAGAACCACGGCTCAATAGCCCAGAAAAGTTTTACACTGTAGATTCCGGCCGTGAATGCCTAGGTAGCTGAAACCGCGTCCTTGATCTTCCTCTGGCCAACGTTTCGCCAACACACGTAAGGCACATCTTCAGGACTGCTGTTGACCTGACCCTCCAGTTTCAGGTTCAGGCAAACGAATAGTAGCAGCAACCCTGAAGATGTCACGCGAGTGTGGACGAGACGTCAGCCAGAGAAGATCCAGGACGCGGTTCCAGCCCGGAAACCCAGTAGAGTATAGTGTTAAATATAAAGTTCGTGTCAATGAATTATATCATTGTTCTAACAATAAGCAAATAGTGCCAGTTAAGACATGATTGGATGCAATTTACCCATGTGCAACACGCTGTGATCAATTTGAAATTTTGGTTACTTTTGATTTCAAAAAACTTACACAAGAAAGTAATAGAAGTAAAGCTAAGAGTTAAATACAAGGGTAATCAATTATTTTAAATCATACTCGCGATATACATATAGATAAAACCGCAACAAAGGTATTTCTAACTGTTAAACAACTAATATCGCCGAACCAAAAATATAATGAAGCTGGTGTGCAACCTTTATAGATAGAAGTAATTGCGAGTACGCGATTTCAATGAAGAAGACCTATGAAATTATACGGGTATCAATCGGAAAAGTATTATTAATGGAAAGACAGGTATAGGAAAAGCACTTCGCGGAATTGGATTAAGCTTTACTTAGAAAATACGAGATATATGTCTATAGATATATTCGTATATAAACGTATATTCACGAGGAAGATTCAATTTCATTACAGCAAGTCAATAGTTAGGTGGACTTTGTCGAAACGCAATATAGTTAGTTCGGAATCATATTTGTAAAGTAAATGGGAACGTAAATCTGCACTTTAAAATATTAGAAGCTCAGTAAAGTATTTCTCTACATCAGTTTTATTGATTGGTTAGGTTACTACGTAAGCCTTATTGAGAATCATAAAATATTGAAAATATTAAAGAAAGAATAAATAGGTATGTGGGTAGAGAAATGAATTTATAAATATTGGGAATTGTTACAAACAACTCTCGAATATGATTCCGAAGAAAAGAAATCTAGCTGTGAAAACTACACAAGAAATATATTTCTAATTGAAGCATTTCAATGCACTTAGTAACGAATACTAAGTTCGAAGTTATGAATTTTAATTTTCAAACTAGCATATTTCAGTAGTATGTATAAGTATACCTTCACGATTTTAATGAAAGCAGTGTTGTTCGAGAAACACAGAAATGCTTAGCTTAAGTAAGGAAATTTTGTTACGAAAACGTGGATTCTTAAAAGAAGCATAATGAGTAGAAGACTATGGTTTACTTATTTGAAATATACATATATTGAAAATTATAATCTAATACCAAATAAGTAACTGTCATTCTAAAACCATTCTTAATTTACCAACATTAATTAATGTGATGGTTTACGTGAGTGGGTGGCTTCATGTCGAACCATAATTTATTGTCCTTTTAGAACGTATTTGTAGAGGTAGAATAGGCTAATAAGGCAAAGTCTTCACGAATTATGCTATGTATTATACTATCTAACAATCCCCATGCTTACGCCCTTTGATATGCTTAACATGTATATTACTTATCATGCGATGCAATCATATCACCCAGTCTGATGAGCCTTTGTAAGGCGAAGCGCAGCGTCCGTCTTTTTTTTTTAGACGTGGTATTGCATAAGCCTTAGCTTGTCAGGCCCCCACAGAGCCAAATCTCCTTCTTAAGCAGCACTATGACCCCGGAAAAAAAACCGATTGTCGTAACTGACCAGAGTGAGATTGGATTACGGACTCCGCCCTGATAGCCAAGCGTGCAAGCCACTCGATTATTAGCCAGGCTAAAGTATGACCAATGGTGATATTAATTGATTCCGTACACATTCATACAGGACCATTGGATTTTTTTCGAATTTTTGGCAGAATTTTGATTTTGGAGCTTGTAGAGTAGTGGTATATACGGGCTACTACGATCTACTTAAGGAAAATTTAATTAATTTAATCTTTTATAACGCGTTCTTATTTTCCATTTTCTTTCGTTCATGGATGACTACAGTAAATACGCATTGTTAATAATAATGAATCTAATCAAGCAACCTACATTGTATTGTGTGCTTCGAATGTTGTGGATACAATGATTGAGTATGATCATTTTCTACATACATCGATAAAGATAAATGTTACACAAAATTATGCGAAAATAATTTGCACCATCCCTAACTACGTAGCATGTACTAGTTAGGGGGTTTTATTGTTATAACGATAAATAATTAATTAATTAATCAGAATTATTATTTATTTATTAATTAGTTAATTAATTATTAATTAATTAATATTATACAATAAATTTATATAATATTAATTATCTTTTAACAAAAAAAAAGTTAGAGGAATTTGATAGCTGAAAAATGCGTTATTCTATCACACCATAATATTCTTTACATACAGTTTTGTCGAAATCTATTTTTTTTTTCTGGTTGCAAGTGTTCTCTTATAGGTCTTCTCCTGCACATATTAGTCCTCAGGCCGGGCACCGGGTGGGGATTTCGCTTCCATTGCTATGGTCACTGCTGGTGGACGATCTGCTGGCTATTATTGAAGCACAGAAAGTCAAAGTACAGGCCTATGTAGAGGATACCATTATACTATTAAGAGGATTTGACTAGAAGGACATTACCTCAGCATTCCAGCAGGTGATTAACACAATTTATAATAGGTACAGCAGGGAAAAGATAGTGAAACACTTAATATCGCCCACTATTTAGGGTAAAGCTGCATTGCAGGACATGTGTGATATCTAGCGCTATTGATAAGACGCTATCCCGGAATCCGCATTTGGAAAAGTACACTCACAAGGCAAGGTTATTCCTATAGACATGCCGAAGTGTATGTAGCAAATCTCCAGAGATAGTCCATCTGGCCTCTATTGTGGTG